>CM075978.1:102184230-102300598 GCA_038087875.1 Malacoraja senta | reverse complement strand
AAGCTAAAGCCCCTGTCCCACTTTCACGGCTAATTGGCGACCTCTGTCGAGTTTTGCCCTTGACTCGTACTCGCAGCCTGGTCGCCACGAGGTCGTAGGAGGCCGTAGGTCACTCTTCCTCATGCTCGTGAGTGGTCTCCACTTACTCGTGGCCTCAAGTAGGTTGCGGCGTTTTTCCAGCTGATAAAAAATGTCCACGTGTAAAAAAAAGGTTGGCATGGAAAAAAATGGATACTATTTACTCGTATGTAGGTCGTAGTAGGTCGTGATGGTAGTCGTAGGTAGTCGTAGATAGTCGTAGGTCGGTAACTGGCCCGAGAAAAAAAATGCAAACATGACATCATTTTATCATGTGATCATTTTCCACTCGTAGCTAGTCGTGGTTGGTCTTAGGTGTGGAAGACTGAGGTCAAGGGGGGTCATAGGATGTCGTGGACATAGTCGTAGGAGGTCCTAGACATAGTCGTAGGAGGTCGTAGACATTGTCGTAGGAGGTCTTTTGCTTCGGCGAGTCAACACGACCTTGACATTTTTTTCAACTCGTCTAGTGTCTTCTAAACTCGTGGATTAAGTTGTCCAAGTGGGACAGCCCCTTAACTCCGCTACAAGGAAGGTCATAACAGACTGTGTTGTGTGTAGACGACAGCGGGGAACAGTTGGAGAACAAAAAATGGCAGACTTACCCCGGAGCGGATTCTACCTGACAAGCCTCCATTTACAGATGTAGGAATAGACTACTTCGGTCCTATAGAGATCAAGAGTGGGAGTGGCGGCGCCTAACGGCAGCGGCTCAACTACAGTCGTCCGTCTTTTAAATTTGTTTTTGTCTTGTTAAATGTATGTCTTGAGCTTAGTTTTTATTATTTTGTAGCTGTGTATATGTGGGGGTGGAGGGGGGGATGTTGGGGAAACCGTGAATCTCTTCCCTGTACGGGGACCCGACTTTTTCCCTGTCGGATCTCCGATGTCGTTGGGCCTAACATTGTGGAGCTGGCGGCAGCCTCCGGCCGGGACCAACCTGAGGGTTCCAGTCGCGGAGCCTGGGACCTGACATCGCGGAGCTGGCCGGCTTTGGAGCGGGGAGAGCTGTGGTGGCGCTCGGCTGCGACCCGACTTTGGAGTTTCGGAAGCTCCGGCTGCGGGCCCGGTGGACAGGAACATCGGGAGCTCCAGGTCCCCGGTGGGAGACGGCTTTTCGGAGCTCCCGCAACGGCAACTTCTCCCACTGGAATCGCGAGGTTTGGAGGACACGGAGCGAGGCCAAACATCGCCCGGCGCGGGTTGGCGGCCACGGGACTTACCATCGTCTGCCGGGGGCTCTAACATCGGAGCCTCAGTTCGCCTAGACGCTGCAGTTGGACTGCGGGTTGGACTGCTTGAACCGCGGGGTTTGAAGGACACGGAGCCGGGGCCTGGCATCGCCCGGCGTGGCTAAATGGCCACAGGACTTACCATCGTCCGCCGGGGGCTTTAACACCGGAGCCCCAGTTCGCCTAGACGCTGCAGTTGGACTGCTGGACCGCGGGTGAAGAATAAAGGGAAGAGATAAGACTTTGCCTTCCATCACAGTGAGGAGGTGTTGGAGACTCACTGTGATGGATGTTTATGTAAACTGTGTTAAGTGTGGGTCTTGTTTTTTTTTTTGTAATGTAAAAAACTTTAGTAATGATATTTCGTTCAAGCCTAGGTTTGAATGACAATAAATAGCATTCTATTCTATTCTATTCTAAGAGAGGACGAAGTCTAGTTAAAAGGTATGGTGTAATCTTCACTAGCATGGCAAGCAGGGCAGTACATCTTGAAGTTGCATCTACACTTGACACAGACTCCTGCATTCATGCCTTACGAAGATTCATCTGTCGACGAGGTCGTTTCATCTTTAAGATCAGACAATGGCACAAATTTTATCAGAGCGGAAAGAGAATTGAGAGAAGCACTCGATGGCTTAAATCAGAATAAGATCCAGAATGCTATGCTTCAGCAAGGGATAAGGTGGAACTTTAATATCTCAGCAGGATCCCATCGTGCAGGGTTTGGGAACAATTGATTCGCATGGTTCGAAATGTGCTGTGCTCTGTTCTTAAACAACAAGTTCTGGACGATGAAGGATTGCAAACTTTATTTTGTGAAATTGAAGCATGATCGACCCAAGAGTTCTGATGATCCAAAGGACCTGGAAGCACTTACACCAAACCATCTTCTTCTGTTGAAGACCATACCAATATTACCACCTGGACTCTTTGTGAAGGAAGACTTGTACATTAAACGCAGATGGAGCTCTACATTAAACGCAAATGGAAACAGGTACAATATATGGCAGACCTTTTTTGGAAACGGTGGACACAAGAATACTTGCCTCTAACCCAAGAACGACAACGATGGCCAAGGGTAAGAAAAAGTTTTATTCCAGGTGACATCATTTTGGTGGTTGATTCAACTGCACCACGAGGCTCCTGGCTAATGGGCAGAATATTGGAGATCATATCAGATGCACAAGGTTTTGTGCAAACAGTACGACTTCAGACCAAGAACAATATCTTGGTAAGACCGATAACTAAGATATGTCTGCTCCAAGATGCCAAAGAAGAAGATTGAAGAATCACTAAAGAAATTTAAATGCCAGTATATAGTGCATACCTTTTGTTTTTGATATGTTAAGCTTTTATAGCTCCTTTTAATGTTTATTGATAATTGCTTTGTCATATACGTAGAACAATTAGGGGCCGGTGTGTTGGAGCCATTGATGCTTAGGCTAGTTAGTGTTAGCATATTTTATTATTTTGTCTAGATATTTCTTGCAGAATTATTTTGAACGCTTGAATCAATTAAACTGGAAAGAACAATTGGAAGGTTTGTTTCTGTTATCGTCTGCATAAATTCTACTCCTCCCCGCCTGTGTAGTAATGGCAATAAAAGGTTGGACAATGGAAAATAATAAAATTGCATTACAACCTTGCCTAAAGTAAATGCCTCAACAGTTATAATTTGTGAGATTGATAGATGGATGAGAGAGAAAGACATACGTGAAACACACTGATTCATTGTCCTTCCCTGCAATGTCACAGGAGTTCAAATAGGTGGAGACACAAGACACAGATGCTAGAATCTTGAGCAACAAAAACAAACTGCTGGAGGAACAAAGCGAGTCATGCAGCACTTGTGGAGAGGAATGGATAGACTACATTTTGGCTCAGGACCCTTCAGTTTTGTCTGTCTATTTCCTCCCAGAGATGCTGCCTTTTTTTAGGTTAGATAGGTGGCTTATTGCCAGTCCTTAAAAAATAATCAGTGATGATTAATGAACATTGGCCTTCATAATGATGCCCACCTTTTACGCATAAATTAAAAAAAAATAAGCGATTCTATTCATTTTTGTGTGAAAGCCACAAATCAGTGACTGCACAAAATATAAATCAATCTAAATGTAATATATTATTGGAATAAATGAGTCTGTAGTTCAGTTGAATGGGCTTAAACAAAATTGTAAAATCAATTGAATGTTCAGATGGCATTATCAGGGATTACGAATCTTCCAAGAGTGATGACAAAGCAATAGCCTAATTCAGTATTTCAAATAGTGGTCGAAACTGTAAGAGTATCTTTGAAATTGTCAAAATCTGATTGTAGCGCTGATATAATTCCTGCAAATTTAATAACCCAACTTTAAAGAGTGATTTGATTCAGTTATGGATTTATTTTTTTAATGGTCAGTTAACTCATACTTTGTCATACTCTCTACTACCTTAAAAAAATTGAATGAATCATTCAGTTGCTAAAATATTATAACATGCTTTTATTCTCAAATTACCGTTTTAATGATGGATGAATTAATATGTTAGCATGACATTACTACTTATATGTATGGCTCGCATTTGTTTGGTTGATAAAGCATCACATGTTTGTACACCAATTTTAGAGAATAAACACATTTCAGCCGATTTGATTTATTCCATGAGACTGCACAAAATGCACCATTGGAAGCATCCTATCCGGATGCATCACAACTTGGCATGGCAATTGCTATGTCCAAGACCGCAATAAATTGTTGGCAGTTGTGAATGCAGCCCAGTCCATCACCCAAAACCATGCTCCTCCCCTGTGGATTTAATCTACACTTCACATTGCATTGGAAAAGCGGCCAATATAACCGAGGACCACTCATACCCAGTCATTCTCGTTTTTTCCCCTTTCCCGTCGGGTGGAAAATACAAAAGCTTAAAAGCGTGTACTACCAGATTCAATAATTCAATTGCTGCTTTTCAGCTTCAAGCAAGTCACGTTCACTCCCAGCATCTGGTGCTAGCTATGTGCACATTACATGTTCTGTGTAATATTCCAATTCCCAATTCCCCACCACATCCCAAAGACATGTATTGTAGATTCATTGGCCACTGTAAATTATCCCTGGTGAATAAATTGAGTGGTAGAATCTGGATGCGTAATTACAGAGAAAGTTAGTGCAGAATGAGACTGATTTTTAACTTGGAGTAGACATGATGTGCCATACTGGTATTCCACGTAGTAACAAAATATGGACATTGCCATCAAATCTGCCACAAGGATGGTGGTGTTGTAATAACCCATCTCTGTCTGAATCAGAACTGTCATTTCAGTTGTAATCAAATTCATCCTTTTGTGATGTTGGCTTAGTTTTGCTCTCGACCAGTACAGCCTAACCTACTGGGCATTTCCTGTAGTCCTGTATTTGGCTTTCCTATGTTCATATTCTCACACTCTAACTATGAATCTGATAATCTGTGTTAACATTTTCTCTAATTTCCCCCATTAATGCATTGACTATGTATCCTCTCCAATTTAGGTTTGATTAACCGATTTTTCCAAATAATAATGGGCTCTCTGGCCTATTCCTCCTGGGTTTTTTTGTATTCTATTTCTATTGTTTGATCTGCCGAACCTGTTTGTGACCAGACTGCGGCATTGTGGTTGAATCCTAACTACCTCCTGAAACAACCCAATGAGTTGCTCAGTTGTATCTTTAGCATTACATTTAAATAGAAAAGTAATAAAATTGTAAGATTACCTGACACTAAATCAATACAAGGCCATCCGGTCCTTGCCAAGACATCCACGTAGATACCTGAGGGCTGATGTCCATGTTTGGAGAGCTGTCCCACAGACTATTTAAGCAAAACCTGCTACGGTGGTACACACAAAATCACAGGTACCAATATGTAAGATGCCTCAAAAAAAATCTCTGGACATACCCTGTCACCAGTCACCAAAGAAGATCCTGCAATGATGACCAAGCAGCTTCTCAGAACAGGGAACTGGATCTACTGGAAAATAAGACAAGCTGACCTGGGATTAGCATAAGATCCAAATCCACACAGCTAGCTCTGCTACACTCAGTCTAAGCTCACAGATAATGATGCTGGGCTCCTGCATACCAATGCATCTACTTGATCAGATGGCTCAGGAAATTTGGCATGTCTGCAATAGGCCTTACACAAATAATTCTCAAAAGTTTGAAAGCGTGTACTACCAGATTCAAAAACAACTTCTCCCTCACTGTTATCAGAGTTTCAAACAGACGTCTCATATAGGGATTAATTACTGATCTTCCAAACGGCCACATTGCGGCCCTTGCACATGACAATAATAAACCAATACCAAGACAGCACAGGCACCACCTGAGGCAGAATACAAACCTTCGTAAAGAGCAGAGAACCCAGAGAATATAGTGATGGAAAAGTGAGTCCTCAATAAATTCAAAAGTTTCATAGAGTCAGATTGAACACGACTAAGTAAGTGTTTTCATTCAGCTGATGAATCACTGTCTATGACTTTTAAAGAGGTCCTTCTGCAGTTGTAAAGGCCCTTTGGTGAGACCACATCTGGATTATTGTGTGCAGTTTTAGTCTCCTAATTTGAGGAAGGACATCCTTGCTATTGAGGCAGTGCAGCATAGGTTCACGAGGTTAATCCCCGGGATGGCGGGACTGTCATATGAGGAAAGATTGGAAAGACTGGGCTTGTATTCACTGGAATTTAGAAGGATGGTCTTATAGAGAGGGGGTGTTATAGAAACGTATAAAATTATAAAAGAACTGGACAAGCTAGATGCAGGAAAAATGTTCCCAATGTTGGGGGAGTCCAGATCTAGGGGCCACCATCTAAGCATGAAGGGGAGGCCGTTTAAAACTGAGATGAGAAAAAAAAATCACCCCGAGAGTTGTGAATTTGTGGAATTCTCTGCCGCAGAGGGCAGTAGAGGCCAATTCACTGGATGAATTTTAAACAGAGTTAGAGAGCTCAAGGGGCTAGCGGAAGCAAGGGATATGGGGAGAAGGCAGGCACAGGTTACTGATTGTGGATGATCAGCCATGATCACAATGAATGGTGGTGCAGGCTTGAAGGGACAAATGACCTCCTCTTGCACCTATTTTCTATGTTTCTATGTTACATCTAAAAGAAGCAAAGACACATCGTACACTGGATGAGGAACTATAGTCCTTACCTGGATGGCTTATTGAAATCGCAACTAACCCAACCAGCTGAGTCTTGAAAAACATAACCACACAGAGTCTGGCGCTGCTAGTAAGCAAAGCAACATGAGGGATACATCTACTTGACTACTCCTTTGCCAGTCTACCTGTTACTAATGTGCATGTCCAAAACAGTATTAGTAGGGGAGACTGCTGCACATTCTTATGGAGACAAGTTACCATTTACACATCCAGGACAATCTCCATTGTGTAGTGTGGTACTAGTATGGTAAAACTGAGAACAGATCTGACAAGTCAAATCTGGACATCCTTGAAATGCTGTGGATCACCAACATCATTAGAAGTTGTATAGTCAAAGTCTAACTTCATGCCTCGCATATCCCTCACTCTACCCTTACAATTAAACCAGTGGCTCATTCTTAAAGACTATGCAGGAATACCAGGCATACCTCAAAATAAGGTAACAACCTTGTGAAAGTGCAATACTTGGCTAAATGCATGCTAACCAGTCAAATCATCATGGAATAGGTAGAACTGAGTGATCCAACAACCAACTGTCATATCAAAGCACTGTAGTCCTGCTACATATGGTGATTAAACAACATTGGCAGGCGCCAGTATGTGAGAACTAAAGAAAGCTAAGTTATTTGGAGCCATGTTCCACCAGAAGAGTCAAATGGTGCACCTCAGTTTCCCCCTTTGGTCTCCATCATCACAGGAGTTATTCTCCAACTATGGTAGCAAGAAAAGGCCTGAGCACTGGAAAAAACCAAAGCTATGGGACTGGATAACATCCTGGCTATAATATTGATGATTTGCATATCATAATTTGATATGCCTCTAGCTCGAATGTTCCGGCACTGACATTTACCTGACATGGAAAACTGCCAACTTAGTAATGCCCAGTTTGGATTTTGCTGGGACCACTCAGCATCAGACTCATCACAGCCTCAGTCCAAACAAGAGAGAAGAGTGTTTATTGTCATATGCACCATATATAAACTGGAACAAAGAAATTATTACATGCTGCAACTTTTCAGGTACATTAGATGCAACAACAATCAATCCATAAACAATAAATGTGTAAGAAGTAGCTGCTGATGCTGGTTTAAACTGAAGATAGACACAAAATGCTGGAGTAACTCAGCGGGACAGGCAGCATCTCTGGAGAGAAGGAAATGGGTAACTAGAATATGATAGTGTAAAAGACAATGTAAGTAATAATACAGACAACGTAAAGGCAATCATATTAGAGCAAAGTCTATAGTGGTTAGGTAGGGTTGAGGTGATGGAGGCAGGATTATAGTTTATTATGAACAGCGTTTGAACTTTAATACATTTGCATATGACATTAACTACAAAGATTTTTAGAATGTGATAGAAAATGGATGGATTATCTCATTTATACTAGTTGAGGTGGGTATCTTATAACGATTACTTTGACACTCAAGCAATAAATTAAACTGTTCACATTTACTAAAAATAATGATTTATTTCTTGTAATTGTCCATTGTGACCCTGTTGTAATTAACAAGAAGATGCTCTGGCAGGCAACTAACAATTGAGTTTCTCATTGTATACCTCTTTTCTTGACTTCCACAGTTGCCCATTGCTCTTTCTCCACATCCTGCTCTCTTCCACTGTCTAAGTTGTACTGGTTCTAACATTAGGTGCATTCAACCCTAGCTAACTGTTGGTTTGAAATTACTTAGATGCATTGCCCATTTCTAGACCTTTTGCTTCCCTCACTGATCCACCCTTAAATTTAACATGTTCTCTGGATATGAAGTCTCAACTACTGTGCTGAACAACACCGTTGCTCATTCTGTTGCTCATTTGCTTCATTTTTAAATTTACCTGGATCTGCTGGTGAATAGTTTCTGCTTAGACTATCATCCTTTTGGTCAGAGGTATTTTCCTGTACTCCTACAACTTCACCATAGTGTTTTACTCCTGCATTGGAACTACTTCCTGATTCTTTCTTTTGTGTGAAGAAACATGCATCAGTGTCCTTTCTGATGCCCTATCATTTAATTATCCTGGAGACTTTATTTTCACATTACATCACTGCACTTGGTCAAAAGTTCATGCATCCATAGAATCTCTGACTTTCGCTCTGCACTACCTCCAATACAAATAATTGCCAGGCAACTTGATGTTCAATGATTACATGTGCAGCTTTGGATATAATGAACCCGACCAATATATTTATTTTGTTCTCCTTTTTGTAAACATCTTTTCTTTAGCTTAGGTACTGCACAGAGGAAGTGCAACCGTTAAAGCCCTGTCTCACTGTGCGAGTTGACCCACGAGTGACCCCGAGTGAAAGACTTGTGGTTGCGTACGATACTACAAGTTTATGATCCAGAGTTTAACCGAGTTCCCACGGGTATGTCTAAGTTTCCCGTTTACTTCTCATTTCTGCGATGTTCCAAGTTCGTCTCCCGAATGTACCAAGTTCCTCTCCCGTTAATCTTGAGGCAACAATGTATATCGAAGTGTTGCAAAATCATCACATGTTAAAAAAAATGATGTCATGCCAGCCAAAGAACGTAGAGACTATTGTGTTTGCTGCATGTGTTCTGCACAACCTGATCCGTATCAGAGGTGCAGCTTCAGGATCAGCAACAGCCATGCAGGACGGTGACTTAGTGGACAGTCAAACAGGCAGAATAACACTAGGTGCGTGGAGGAGTGGTACAAACGACGAGACTGCAGTGTTTTCGAGGTAACACGGGGGACCAACAGTGCAAAAGAGCAGAGAGACCATCTCTGCTCCTACTATAATTCAGAATTGGGCAGTGTGCCGTGGCAGGACAGCTTATTTTGAGCGGCTGCCGACCACAGGTACATGACTGCATGAGGAGAGCCCACATGCAGAAAAATCCAGTTAATTTCATGTTTAGTTTAAATCCTGCTGACTTTTATTTGTTTAACTTTAAGTGTGGATTTTATTTTTTATTGTGGTGTAAAAGTAATTTCATTGCATCTGTCTTTCCTTTAAAACGTGGTTATCATGCATCTGCTTATCTGATTATAGATCTCAAAACTTGTCATTTAGCGCATTGCATTGTATCTTTTATTGCCTGAATTTAGACTTGTGCATTTCTCAGCTGAATTAGTATATAGTGGAAATACTTTTATTTGTGCTTCATTTGTTGATTTTCATGTATGAGAAGCCCTTTTTCAGACCACTGTGTTGTTTGCTGTGGTGCTCCTTTTCTCAATATGTGCAAAAAAGCGTTTTTTATATTGAACAAGATGAATAAAGACTTTGTTTCACATTCACCGTGCTGTTTGTCTTATTTTCTGATCTACTGAGAGGGGACAATTTTAAACATTTAAAAAGCACAGCATATGAGGCATAATGAGGCAAATGATTGTGAGAATCAAGATGTGAATATATTTTGCCTTCCTCTATTTTGTGTTTTATGATGAAATGAATATTACATTCAAGTCATGAGACTTTGTAGTGATATTAAAATGAAGACTTCCAGACATCAATTTGATCTTGATAGCAAAGAACTCTCTTTTATTGTGCAATGAAGTAAACAAACAGTGAAAATCAAACGGATCAGCAAAAAGCTTTTCAACACAACACAACACAAATTTATATATAAACTTCAAGCAATTTTTTCTTTTCAACCCACTCTGTCACCTTATCAATAACTTGCTTAACTTTGTTAAGCAGAATTTGTCTTTAAAAAGTCTAAGTAACTGATATTTCTGTCCCTGATTATTGTTTCTAAAAAGAGTTCCCACGGTAGAATCACGAGTCAAAGTTAAACGCATGGGCCACTACGTTCTTACAACGAGTTTAAATGTTTCAAATTTTAACCTCAAGAGTACATTTTACTCGTGGAAAAGTTCAAACATGTTTGAACTTTTTCAAGAGTTAACAAGTTTCACGGGTACCTCCCATTAGCGCCAAGAGTCGCTAAGTTGCGTCCACGAGTTCCGATGTTCCCGCTACGTTAATTGTACGTGATTACCACGATTTAAATTTGTTTTAAACTCGGGGTACCTCGTGGGTCAGCTCGCACAGTGAGACAGGGGTTTTAGAATTTCTTAAGTCTCATGTTGTGGAGAAGAGGAAGGCATTTGATGGCTGCATGAACAATTCTTGCTGGAATTTAACATTGGGCCTCTTCACCGAAAAGAAGAAAGGGTTACATTCCTTGTGCTAGGTTCTTTATATCACCTAGTATTTGAAATTATAATATGCAGAATTTTTTTAAATTATTTTCTTCAATAGAGTGCTGGTGGATTATTTCCAGCAAGGCACTTCATTAAATCATAGGAATATTTATAGAAGCTTAATTTATACATTTTTTTAAAAAATATCAGAATCCCTTGTTTAAAGTATCTCTCTTCCTCCATATTGGGCCCGTGGAATTGCAAAGTGATTGCGGATATGCTGATTTCCTGGATGCTCAATTGGATACTCTTTGTTGAAACTTGGTCCAGTTACATTTGAAGGTAAAACTTGAATCCTGTTTAATCCCTTTATATCAAAATAAAAAAATAGTTGTTATTCAGGATGATAATATTTTTTGAATTAAGTTTATTATTTATTTTGCACAGTTAAGGATGAAACATTTTTTAAAAATGAACAGTATCATTGAATAAAATGATTGCAGGCATCTCAGAACTTGCAGTTTTCTGGCACACATAAAAATAAGGCATCATCCTGGTAAACCTACCATGACCTTTTAAAATAATTATGGCTCAGATAGGAACACACTTGCATATTTTAGGTTCAAGTACCTTTGTAGACTTGGGGACAATATTTCCATAATGTCATCTTCCAAATGTGATACTAAACCAAAGCCCTCAAAGTTACATGAATACAATATCACTTCAAGTTTTCCTCAGAAACATATTTTGCTACTCATCAATGATCGTTTCAGAAGTTTGAATGTTTGTTGAAGAGAGCCAATGGCTTGATCCATTTAGAATCCCTGAGCTAATGAACCAGTTCATGTCCACCAACTGCCAGATCCAGATAAGATTTAGATTTGGGGTAATAAGTGAAAGAATAGTCTACAAGGGACACATCAGGTGTGATGAAACACTTTCTATTTGCCTGGATGTGTGCAGTTTTAACACTCAAGACGTTTGAAATAAAGCAAAAGCAAGTATTCGTCATTTTAAACATATATTCCCACCACTATGTCAAACATGTCAAGAACGTACAAGACAATCCACATTAATGTGGCAAAGCTTCTTCAAAAGTACTTTGTAAAGTCTTCTAGAAAGAAGGAACTCTAACTCATTCAAGTTACTTTCCAAGTCACATCCATGGTTTCACATCATGGTGGAACTCCCTCTTTCCACAGTAGGAGTATCATTACAACAAAGAATGAGACTGTGTTCAAGAGTTTATTTGTCTCTACATTTTCAATTGCAGTCAGGGTTAGGCCAACAATACCTATATTCATTTTTCCATCCCTTCCACCAAGGCTTCTAGTACAGCATCCACCGATCTTGAAACCAGCTCTCTTACATATTTTTTTATCAATCTTTACCATTTCTCTAGTCAAATTCACCTGCAGAATGCATGTTAACTTCATGCACGATTGACTTTTCAGGGCAGTGCCACTGATGTCCATATTCTGATTCTTGCTGCATTGTTAACTAATATGTTTAATCAACTGAAAATCCTTAGTCATAGAGGCATAGTCATACAGTATGGGTAAAATGCCCTTTGGCCCAACTTGTGCATGCCGACCAAGATTATCCATCTGGTATCTAGGAACAGCAATCTAAATAAAGTAAAACGGAATGCATACCGATCATACCAATAATTGAAGTGATGAGGTCAAAGATTGTAGGAACCTTGTCTATGGAGAGTTTGGTTCCTGATGCTATTGTGATGAATGATTTGTTCTGCTTACCTTCGGCTTTGCAGAAGATGTTGCAGGAGGTATCTCATAAACCTGCCGAATATCGTCATTTCTTGGGAGATATGGTGGAATAAAATGTTGACTGGCTTCATATGAAGATTTTGCATGTTCCATAGGAAGTGGAATTTGTTCTCTGATTATATTCAACTCGGGCTGAATGCTCCTAAAGAAGGGAACAATATTGATTATTCTGAAAATATAATTTCTTGCCCTATACATTATCGATCTGTGTTTAAAAATTATGCAATATTGTATATGAAAACTGAGGCTTACATGAGCATCTTCCCTTTAAAATGCTTTCAATGCAAATGCATCTTGGCAATGATGCAGTATTCTGCAGTATTCTGTTCTGTTGCGCAGAGATGCACCACCAGTGGGCAATTTCTCCACATTGAGAGAGATTACATTAAATCCTTGGTGTACAGATTTGCAGACACCAGATGCTAAATAACATAGCTACAATTTAAATTTGAATTAATACATCCTGCACTGCATAATTGACCTGCATTTATTCAAACAAAATAATTCCTCCACTGTTCAGCCTCTAAAATGAAAACCGCATTATCCTCCATTTTAATTGAATTTAAAACACTTGAAGTCAGTGTTAAAATGTTCTCTAATGCACAGGACATACATGAAAATTGTATTGGAATTAAGTGGTGATCAAAATAAAAGCCCTTTTGTCACTTTTACCGTGGTGAGGTTTTTAATCCCTGGCAACCGCAACAACACAATGAGGCCATGATCTATCTCTTTCCAAGATGTACTTTTGACAGACTAGTGTGGAAGAGGATATGGTCTTTTATTCAAAGTTAATTACTTCAATCATTGTGTCAATAAGACTTTATGCTATATGCGATGTACCCAGTGGTGCACTGAGACATCAACAACTGTTGCAATACTATCAGATTACTGAATTAGATAGACACAAAAAGGTGGAGTAACTCAGCGAGTCAGATAGCATCTCTGGAGAAAAGGAATAGGTGACGGGTCTAAAGAAGGGTCTTTACCCAAAACAGCATCTATTCCTTTTCTCCAGAGATGCTGCCTGACCTGCTGAGTTACTCCAGATTTTTGTGTCTCTCTTCGGTTTTAACCAGCATCTGCAGTTCATTCCTACAGATTAGTGAATTACTTTAGTATGCTAAAAAAAATCCTGATCTTCCACTGCAAAGAGCTGTCCATGAATGAATGCTGTAGGTTGGCATACTCCATTGCCCAGCTATAATCTGAGGGAGTTACTGAAGCTTGGCACAGACATCACAAATGTCCTGTGGAGAAAGCCTCAGGTCTCTTGTCACTGTACACTAAGGGGATGAAACCCATGAATAACAGCTTCCACATTATCATTGTTTAGGAAAGGTATGTTTAGGAAATAACATGTCATACTGATGTAAAACATACCTTGTACATGTGGAGACACCCTAATGTATCAAAATGTGTACGAAAGAACTGCAGATGCTGGTAAAATCGAAAGTAGACACAAAATGCTGGAGTAACTCAGCGGGTGAGGCAGTACCTATGGAGAGAAGGAATGGGCAACATTTCGGGTCGAGACCCTTCAGACTTCTTCAGTCTGAAGAAGGGTCGAGACCCGAAACGCGTCCATTCCTTCTCTCCATAGATGCTGCCTCACCTGCTGAGTTACTCCAGCATTTTGTGTCTACCCTAATGTATCAATATCTATATTTATGAAAATAATTTATATAACATTGTTGTATAGAATAGTAATTTTTTTAATGTACTGTTTACATAGATACATAGATACATAGAAAATAGGAGCAGGAGTAGGCCATTCGGCCATTCGAGCCTGCACCGCCATTCAATATGATCATGGCTGATCATCCAACTCAGTATCCCGTACCTGCCTTCTCTCCATACCCCCTGATCCCTTTAGCCACAAGGGCCACATCTAACTCCCTCTTAAATATAGCCAATGAACTGGCCTCAACTACCTTCTGAGGCAGAGAGTTTCAGAGATTCACCACTCTCTGTGTGAAAACGTTTTTTCTCATCTCGGTCTTAAAGGATTTCCCCCTTATCCTTAAGCTGTGACCCCTTGTCCTGGACTTCCCCAACATCGGGAACAATCTTCCTGCATCTAGCCTGTCCAACCCCATAAGAATTTTGTATGTTTCTATAAGATCCCCTCTCAATCTCCTAAATTCTAGCGAGTATAAGCCAAGTCTATCCAGTCTTTCTTCATATGAAAGTCCTGACATCCCAGGAATCAGTCTGGTGAACCTTCTCTGCACTCCCTCTATGGCTATAATGTCCTTCCTCAGATTTGGAGACCAAAACTGTACGCAATACTCCAGGTGTGGTCTCACCAAGACCCTGTACAACTGCAGTAGAACCTCCCTGCTCCTATACTCAAATCCTTTTGCTATGAAAGCTAACATACCATTCGCTTTCTTCACTGCCTGCTGCACCTGCATGCCTACTTTCAATGACTGGTGTACCATGACACCCAGGTCTCGCTGCATCTCCCCTTTTCCTAATCGGCCACCATTTAGATAATAGTCTGCTTTCCTGTTTTTGCCACCAAAGTGGATAATCTCACATTTATCCACATTATACTGCATCTGCCATGCATTTGCCCACTCACCCAGCCTATCCAAGTCACCTTCCAGTCTCCTAGCATCCTCCTCACAGCTAACACTGCCACCCAGCTTAGTGTCATCCGCAAAATTGGAGATGTTGCCTCAAATTCCCTCATCCAGTTCATTAATATAAATTGTAAATAGCTGGGGTCCCAGCACTGAGCCTTGCGGTACCCCACTAGTCACTGCCTGCCATTGTGAAAAGGACCCGTTTACTCCTACTCTTTGCTTCCTGTTTGCCAGCCAGTTCTCTATCCACATCAATACTGAACCCCCAATACCGTGTGCTTTAAGTTTGTATACTAATCTCTTATGTGGGACCTTGTCGAAAGCCTTCTGAAAGTCCAGATACAACACATCCACTGGTTCTCCCACATAATTACAAATGTTATAAACAAGTTTGTTTTATATACATACAAAACACTAAATTGCACTAACACTAAAACTAGCTCTATTTGTTAATTAACTTTCCAATTCTATGATGGTATAAATAAAGTAGTTTGCTGAATACATTTTTGAAACAATCTAGGTGATAAGACAAATATATATTTACAATATTCTTGGTTTCTAAGTTCATTGCACTTATACCATTTAACATCTGTACCCTTTGTCAAGTATAGCCACATAGGTATATATATATATTTACCTAAATTTACAATAACATAGATGCAAAATGTTCCAAACCTGATGTTGACTTTGGGAATGTAGTTCGCTTCTGGATTATAAAAATATTCCGTACTAGGCACATTAACTTTTGGGATTTTCCAAGGATAATTCTTGTGACATGAAGAAGTAAGAGACAATTTGAATTTTCAGAAATACATCTTAATATAGTAATTATTGAACCAAAGAAATAGAACACGGTACAATGGCTTTTTAATAACACTATGTAGAAAAATACCTACAATGACCATGATGTAATAGCTACTTCATTCGTTAGCTAGTTTAGAAATTTTGCAGTCATCTTTAAAGCACAGTCACCTTAAATAACTCTAGCATCAACTGTATTCCCAGGGCCACAGGTACAATGTCCACATTGTGGCACGAGGAGGTTTGCTGACTACTGATCCTGCTTAAGTCGTTTGCTGAATACATTGTGCCTGGATGGATTTGGGAAGAAGTAAAATAATTACATTATTGTAACCTTTCTGAGATAAAGAGTACTCAAGAAGCTGCATAGTCTGCCTTTGTTCCTATTTGTAATCAGGTGGGATGAAACATACAAGCTGAATCTTGCTTAGATTCCCTGTTACATCTCCAATGTCAATTTTAAGGTGGTGGTGGAGAGTGAATGTTGTTCAGTAACTTGCTAATTTTAGTATTGTATGTGGGGCACCAATATCATTCTTTATTTTGTCAGAACATTAGAGCACTGATTGGTAATAGAGGGTTT
Organism: Malacoraja senta; assembly: GCA_038087875.1. NCBI lineage: Eukaryota > Metazoa > Chordata > Chondrichthyes > Rajiformes > Rajidae > Malacoraja > Malacoraja senta. The sequence goes on along the minus strand of CM075978.1, from coordinate 102,284,229 downwards.
CTGAATAGCAGTGTATGTGTGGCTGTATGATACCCATTGTCATGACTGCAAGTTTTACAAACCAACAGTAACATGCACCTTCCAGCATTAAAATCTATAAGACAGGGTGAGGTAAATATGCAATAAAAGAGAATTTATGCAACCTAAACTCACAAATAAAGTTCACCATGCCTCTTTTTGCTGATATCTTCCAGAAAAATGAACTTTAACAGTTAATGACTTTGACACTGATTTTACTTTTATTTGTAGAATCAATTGGATTAGTGATAGGAAACAATTAATTAATTAAGTTAAGCACTACTAATCTGTGAATGTAATGCATATCCATTAGGTTTTTGAATGGAAATTCCCAACTAGAAATTGAAAGAATTTTAGGATTTGTAAATAGTTTTACATTATAAGGAGAACCATTCAATTAACCCGCTGAAGTTCTTTGAGAAGTGTAACTATCAAAATCACGAGGGAGAAAACAGTGGATGTGGTATATAGATTTTGGGATGGTTTTCAATAATTTTCCACATAGGTAGTTGGTTAACAAGGTTAAAGCAGATTGAATTGGGGGTAAGATACTGATATGAATTGAGACAGAGCAAAAACAGGTGTGTATGGATTGTTGTCAAATTATCATACTGATTAGTGAACAAATTGTTAAACTAGGAGAGCTTGCAAGAACAGAAGTGGATGTAAAGAGGTTTCAAGAGGATATGGTCAAGCTGAGTGAGTGGGCAGAAAATGGCCTATGGAATTAAATATGGAAAAATATAAAGTTATACACCTTGGTGCATACAACAAAAAAACAACTATTTGTTAAATGATGAGAAATTGTATAGCGATTGTAAACAACTGTACAGACATAGACTGGTGTTCAAGTCAGCTTTAATCATCAGTCATGGTGGTACAATACAATACGTTCTTAGTTCATCTCTACCACCGGTGTAACTACGTAATATGGGAAGTGTGTGTTAATATAAAGTGTACAGTAAGGTGGAGCTAGTGTTAGTACATTACTCTGATTGGTGCACATGCACTAACCAATCTACATCCTTCCCCGTAGAGAAAAGAGTTGTTAAACAGTTGTTAAAACACATGTGGTTAAACATACTCACTGTACCCGTCGGGTGGTCTACTAACCCGACCCTAACGCGTACGGACAAACCCTTCCCCCTCCATTCCGGAAAAGTTAATAGGGCTGGGCGGTGTAGAATCGAAGAAGAACGCAGCCGGGGAGCCGGGAGAGGAGTGGCGGGGTGAGCATGCAGGACATGGGGCACTGGGGGATGAGGGAACCGAACGATGCGGGGAATACATGCTGGTGTCACGGGGTCTGGGACGGACAACAGCAGCAGGTGTCTTGAAAGCCAACAGCGGTGCGTAAGGACCGGGAGGAGATGGTCACGGTTTGTTCACAGGCAAAAGATGTTGACGGCTGCGCCGATACAGAACACCATCGACGTTGACGAGGTAGGAACGAGGTTCCTTGGCTGGCGCCTCAACGAAACCCAGTCGGGTATATCCAACTGCAGTCTGTAGGCGAACCACTTGACCTTGCAGTAACGGTTTGAGTGGTCTGCTTGACTTGTCATGGGAGCGCTTCTGGACATCATGTTTCTCCCCAATGCGCTTCTGGACCGCATCTGGTCTGAGCACCTGCGGCCTCAGCTGTTGCTGGGCGACGGGGAGCTGGGGCCGTGTCGTGTGAGACATCAGCCGCTGGGCGGGAGAGCCTTGAACACCATCCCTGGAAATGTTTCTCAGGTTTAACAGATCCAGGTAAATGTCAGAATTGGCAAGATGGAACGTTCCATTAACGGTTTCGCACTCCTGACAGCACGCTCAGCGAGGCCGTTGGATTGAGGGTATTCAGGGCTGCTGGTAACATGTTGAAAGTTCCAAAGTTTTGCAAAGTTTTTAAATGCCTGGCTGGTGAACTGTCTCCCGTTGTCAGTTTGCAGTCGAACTGGTACGCCGTGTACAGATAAATGTCTCTGAAGCTTCTGTATAACCATTTCAGACGTATTGGTAGGCAGCAAATCAAGTTCAAACCAATTGGAGTAGAAATCGACCAGAACTAGGTAGTGTTTACAATGCCATTCAAAAATATCTGCAGCGATGGATGACAAAGGTAGTTCTGGAGCGGGTTGCTGCAGGAGCGGCTGTTTTTGTTGGTGGGGTGCCAAGCTATTTCAAATGGAGCAGGATGTCGTTTTTTCACGTATGTATTTGGTCATGCCAAGTACATACGTGAGCCCAGGAAGGCTGTCCCCCCCCAACAGTTTGAGTACTGTTGGGGGGGACAGCCTTCCTGGAGGTAGCGACAGCGGCCGGGCCTCCGGCACAGAGACCGGCCCTGTTGCTCAGAAGGGTAGGGAAAAGAAGAGGAGGGCAATAGTAATAGGGGACACTATGGTTAGGGGGTCGGATAGGCGATTCTGTAGACGCAGTCAGGAGACCCGGATGGTAGTTTGCCTCCCTGGTGCCAGGGTCAGAGATGTGTCTGAACGCGTCCAAGATATCCTGAAATCGGAGGGAGAGGAACCTGAGGCTGTGGTACATATAGGTACCAATGACATAGGCAGAAAAAGAGAAGAGGTCCTGAAAGGAGAATTTAGGGAGTTGGGAGAAGTGTTAAGGAGTAGGTCCGCAAAGGTAACAATCTCAGGATTACTACCTCTGCCACGCGACAGTGAGAGTAGGAATGAAATGAGGTGGAGGATAAATGCGTGGCTGAGGAACTGGTGCAGCGGGCAGGTATTCAAATTTCTGGATCATTGGGACCTCTTTTGGGGAAGGTGTGACCTGTACAGAAAGGACGGGTCGCACATGAACCCAAGGGGAACCAATATCCTGGCGGGGAGATTTGCAAAGGCTACTGGGGAGACTTTAAACTAGAACGGTTGGGGGGAGGGACTCAAATAGAGAAAGATAGTAGAAACTGTGGGAGGCAGGAGGCAGAGAAGGGAAGCACTCGGACCCAAAATGTAGGGGAGAAAGAAGAAAAAGTTAATAAACAGAGAATAAGTGGTGGTGGGTTTCTTAAATGTGTATATTTTAATGCTAGGAACATTGTAAGAAAGGTGGATGAGCTTAGAGTCTGGATTGACACCTGGAAGTATGATGTTGTGGCGATCAGTGAAACATGGTTGCAGGAGGGCTGTGATTGGAAACTAAATATTCCAGGATTTCGTTGCTTCAGGGGTGATAGAATTGGAGGGGCAAGAGGTGGGGGTGTTGCATTGCTTGTCAAGGAAGATATTACAGCAGTGCTTTGGCAGGATAGATTAGAGGGCTCGTCTAGGGAGGCTATTTGGGTGGAGCTGAGAAATGGGAAAGGTGTAGCAACACTTATAGGGGTGTATTATAGACCGCCAAATGGGGAGCGAGAATTGGAAGAGCAAATATGTAAGGAGATAGCAGATATTAGTAGTAAGCACAAGGTAGTGATTGTGGGAGATTTCAATTTTCCACACATAGACTGGGAAACACATTCTGTAAAAGGGCTGGATGGTTTGGAGTTTGTAAAATGTGTGCAGGATAGTTTTTTTGCAGCAATACATAGAGGTACCTACTAGAGAAGGGGCAGTGCTGGACCTCCTGTTAGGAAATGAGACAGGGCAGGTGGTGGAGGTAAGCGTCGGGGAGCACTTCGGGTCCAGTGATCACAATACCATTAGTTTCAATAAAATTATGGAGAGGGTCAGAACTGGACCTAGGGTTGAGATTTTTGATTGGAGAAAGGCTAACTTTGAGGAGATGCGAAAGGATTTAAAATGAGTGAATAGGGACATGTTGTTTTATGGGAAGGATGTAGAAGAGAAATGGAGGACATTTAAAGGTAAAATTGTAATAGTACAGAATCGTTATGTCCCTGTTCGGTTGAAAGGAAATAGTAAAAATTGGAAAGAGCCATGGTTTTCAAGGGAAATTGGACACGGTTCGGAAAAAGAGAGAGATCTATAATAATTATAGGCAGCATGGAGTAAATGAGGTGCTTGAGGAGTATAAAGAATGTAAAAAGAATATTAAGAAAGAAATTAGAAAAGCTAAAAGAAGATATGAGGTTGCTTTGGCAAGTAAGGTGAAAGTAAATCCAAAGGGTTTCTACAGCTATATTAATAGCAAAAGGATAACAAGGAATAAAATTGGTCCATTAGAGAGTCAGAGTGGACAGCTATCTGCAGAGCCAAAAGAGATGGGGGAGATATTGAACAATTTCTTTTCTTCGGTATTCACCAAGGAGAAGGATATGGAATTAGGTGAGGTAAAGGAAACAAGCAGAGTAGCAATGGAAACTATGAGATTCAAAGAAGAGGAGGTGCGGACACTTTTGAAAAATATGAAAACGGGTAAGTCTCCTGGTCCTGACAAGATATTCCCGAGGACATTGAGGGAAGTTAGTGTAGAAATAGCAGGGGCTATGACAGAAATATTTCAAATGTCATTAGAAACGGGAATAGTGCCGGAGGATTGGCGTACTGCGCATGTTGTTCCGTTGTTTAAAAAGGGTTCTAAGAGTAAACCTAGCAATTATAGACCTGTTAGTTTGACGTCAGTGGTGGGCAAATTAATGGAAAGGATACTTAAAGATAATATATATAAGCATTTGGATAAGCAGGGTCTGATTAGGAACAGTCAACATGGATTTGTGCCTGGAAGGTCATGTTTGACTAATCTTCTGGAATTTTTCGCAGAGGTTACTAGGGAAATTGATGAGGGTAAAGCAGTGGATGTTGTCTATATGGACTTCAGTAAGGCCTTTGACAAGGTTCCTCATGGAAGGTTGGTTAAGAAGATTAAATTGTTGGGTATTAATGGTGGAGTAGCAAGATGGATTCAACAGTGGCTGAATGGGAGATGCCAGAGAGTAATGGTGGATGGCTGTTTGTCAGGTTCGAGGCCGGTGACTAGTGGGGTGCCTCAGGGGTCTGTGTTGGGTCCACTGTTGTTTGTCATGTACATCAATGATCTGGATGATGGTGTGGAAAATTGGATTAGTAAGTATGCAGATGATACTAAGATAGGTGGTGTGGTGGATAATGAAGTAGATTTTCAAAGTCTACAGAGAGATTTAGGCCATTTGGAAGAGTGGGCTGAAAGATGGCAGATGGAGTTTAATGCTGATAAATGTGAGGTACTACATCTCGGCAGGACAAATCAAATAGGACGTACATGGTAAACGGTAGAGAATTGAGGAATGCAGTTGAACAGAGGGATCTAGGAATAACTGTGCATAGTTCCCTGAAGGTGGAATCTCATGTAGATAGGGTGGTAAAGAAAGCTTTTGGGGTGCTGGCCTTTATAAATCAGAGCATTGAATATAGAAGTTGGGATGTAATGTTAAAATTGTACAAGGCATTGGTGAGGCCAATTCTGGAGTATGGTGTACAATTTTGGTCGCCTAATTATAGGAAGGATGTCAACAAAATAGAGAGAGTACAGAGGAGATTTACTAGAATGTTGCCTGTGTTTCAGCAACTAAGTTACAGAGAAAGGTTGAACAAGTTAGGTCTTTATTCTTTGGAGCGCAGAAGGTTAAGAGGGGACTTGATAGAGGTCTTTAAAATTATGAGCGGGTTAGACAGAGTTGACGTGGATAAGCTTTTTCCATTGAGAGTAGGGAAGATTCAAACAAGGGGACATGACTTGAGAATTAAGGGACAGAAGTTTAGGGGTAACATTAGGGGGAACTTCTTTACTCAGCGAGTGGTAGCTGTGTGGAATGAGCTTCCAGTGGAAGTGGTGGAGGCTGGTTCGATTTTATCCTTTAAAAATAGATTGGATGGGTATATGGACGGGAAAGGAATGGAGGGTTATGGTCTGAGTGCAGGTAGATGGGACTAGGGGGAAGTATATATATATTTTTTTAAATAAAAAAATTAAAAAAGTTCGGCACGGACTTGAAGGGCCGAGATGGCCTGTTTCCGTGCTGTAATGGTTATATGGTTATATGCCTGGCCAATAAAACTGCTTTGGGCATGGGCAAGCATAGCCTCAGTACCTGGGTGGCCGCTGTGGACATCTTTGTAGTATTCATCGTGTAGGGATGAGGGAATCACAACTTTGTGACCCTTGACAATGATCCCGTCTTGTATCACCAGTTCATCGCGAACTAAGAAGAATCTTTAGTGGTGTATTGGATTGTTTTGTGGGCCAACCACTCTTGATAATGGAGGAGTGCAGCTGTAGCTTTCTGTCAGTAGCTGCGTGTTCCGCAAGGCGACGCAATTGTTCCATGGGAACGAAGTCGATTTTAAGCACAGCAAGCTCATCTCACTCAAAGGGATGTTGTTCGCAGGACGCCCGTGGTGCTCGAGAGAGAGAGTGTCGGCGATGAGCATATCTTTGCCTTTTTTGTAAACAATTTGGAAATCGAAACGCTGGAGCTGCATCATGATGCGTTGCAAACGTGCGGGTGCTGCATGAATAGGCTTGTTCAGGATGGTGACCAAGGGTTGGTGGTCAGTTTCGATTGTAATAGTTTTCCCGAAGATAAAGTCTCTAAACTTGGAACATGCAAAAACGACGGCTAGCAGCTCTTTTTCAATTTGAGCATAGTGCTGCTCAGTCTGTCATGGTTCGAGAGGCGTACGATACAGGTAGCACGGTGCCATCAGCTGATGTTTGCAGGCAGGCTGCGCCTAAACCATATTGCGAGGCATCACAGGTGATAGTGACTGGCAGCTTGAGGTCGAAATACGTCAAGGTGGGGGCGCTGGCTAGCTGAAGTTTTAAAGAGTCGAACACCTGTTGGTGTTGCTGGTACCAGCTCCAAGCATTGTCCTTGTGAGTGAACTGTCTCAGTGGCGAGATAAGTTCGCTGAGGTTGGGTATGAACTTGCCCAGATAGTTAACCATACCCAGGAAACCCTGAAGGCTGTGGACGTCTGTGGGAGCAGGTAGTTCACTGATTGCTGCAGTCTTCTTAGGGTCCGGCTTTAACCCTTCGCTTGTGAACACATGTCTGACGTAGGTAACCTCTGAGACGCGAAACTTGCACTTCATGGGGTTGAACTTTAGGTTGATTTCACGTGCCCTGTCTAGAATCTTTGTTAAATTAGAATCGTGCTCTGCTAGGTCATGACCGTACACCAGAATGTCATCAACGAAGATAGCACATGGGTAGCCTGCGAACAGCTGTTCCATAATTCTCTGAACGACCTCGCTGGCCAAGTTAATTCCTTTTTTTTTTTTTTTGGAAAATATTTTTTATTGGAGATAAGTACATAACCTATTAACATCATTACAGTCTTACATTTTTAAATTGATAATATTATCAATTATTATTACATTGTCTCCAATACCTTTTGCCTTTTTTTTTTATTTTAAACTAGATAGAACTAAAAAGATAGATGAAGTAAAGAAAGAAAAGAGAGAGAAGAAAAAGAGAAAAAAAAACAAAAAAAAACAACAAAAAAACAACAAAAAAAAAGAGAAAGATAGTTAAAGAAGAGTGGAAAAATTTATTAAAATAAAAAACTTCATTCGAGATATATTCGTACATTTCAGAATATAGCATTTCATCCATTTTTTAGCCCGAGCATTAGTCAGGTTCCCGTGCTGAACCATTCTGACCCTTTAAATAATCAATAAAGGGAGACCATGTTCCAACGAATAATTCCTGTTTGTCCAACAGGGAAAATCTGATTCTTTCCACGTTTTAAGGTCTCCGTCATTTCTATAATCCACATTTTGATTGTGGGGGCCGTAGGGCCTTTCCAAAATTTTAGAATTATTTTTTTTCCTGTTATTATACTATAATCAATAAAGTTTCTTTGTGTTGTTGTAAATGTTTGATTTAATTCTGATGTTCCGAGTATTATAAATTTTGGATCCGGGTCCACTTGTGTGCTGGTCACTTTAGATATTATACTAAAAATATTTACCCAGAATTTTTTAATTTTTGTACAGTTTGCAAACATATGAGATAAGGTAGCTTCTAAATGTTGACATTTATCACATATAGGTGAGATATGTTGAAAGATTTTATGTAATTTTGTTTTTGAATAATGTAATCTATGTATTACTTTAAATTGTATTAAAGAATGTCTGGCATTTAATGAACATTGATGTATATGTTGTAAACTTTCTTCCCAAGTATCTTTCGTTATTATTTGATTTAATTCTTTTTCCCATGTTTGTCTGTGTAAGTCCGTCGATGGAATGTCACTGTCTAATAAGATATTATATATATAAGATATTAATTTTTCTGTATTAGGATGTTTATTCCAACTTTCGTCAAGAATTTCTGAATTTCTAATTCGAAAGTTTTGAGTATTCGATTTTACATAATCTCCGAGTTGAAGATATCTGAAATAATCATTTCCTCGAAGTCCATAAGTCTGTTGCAACTCCTGAAATGTCAGAAAAGTGCCTTCCTTATAAAGTTGTCCCATATTTTTAATTCCATAATTCTTCCATTGTGTAAAACCCCTGTCCAACCATGAGGGTTTAAACAAAGGGTTATTCACAATTGGGAGAAAAAGTGATAAATTATCTAATTTTAATGTCTTTTTTAATTGTTTCCAAATTCGTATGGCACTAAATATTATAGGGTTTTCCCTATAAATTTTTTTGTTTAATTTAGATGTAGCAAATAATATCGAACCGATATCAAAAGGCAAACAATCTTCCTTTTCCATTTTTAACCAATCTGGTTGTTGTTCTATTTCTTCCAACCAGAAATTCATATTTTTAATATTAACTGCCCAAAAATAAAACAGAAAGTTGGGTAAAACCAAACCTCCATTTATTTTTGATTTACACAAATGTCTTTTGTTTATCCTATGATTCTTATAATCCCAGATAAAATCAATAACAATAGAGTCCAATTTAAAAAAAAAGTTTTTTGACAAATATATCGGAATTGTCTGAAAAAGGTATAATATTTGCGGTAAAAAAATCATTTTTATGGCATTAATTTTGCCAATCATTGAGATAGGAAGTGTTTTCCAGTATTGAATATTCTCATGTAGTTTATTCAGTAATGGGGGGAAATTTGCTTTAAATAATGATGTATATATCTTAGTTACATAGATACCTAGGTATTTAAATTTTTCATTTACTATTTTAAATGGAAATTGTTGTATTATCTGTTTGTTATGTTCCCTTATTGGCATAATTTCACTTTTATTCCAATTTATTCTGTATCCTGCGAGTGAACCAAATTGGGTTATTAGCTCTAATAAGTTTGGAATACTAATTTCTGGTTTTGTAATGTAAATTAGTACATCATCTGCGTATAGAGAAATTTTATTCACTGTGTCCTTTGTGATATACCCATATATTTCCGGATGACCCCTAACTCTTTCTGCAAGTGGCTCAATAGCTAGCGCAAATAATAATGGAGATAACGGGCAGCCTTGTCTACAACCTCTAGATAGGCTGAATTTTGATGACAACCTTTGATTTGTTAATATTCTAGCCGTAGGATTTGTATATAACAGTTTTATCCATGTACAGAATTTCTCCCCTAGTTGCATATTTTCCATCACTGAAAATAAATAAGACCATTCAACCTGATCAAATGCTTTTTCAGCATCGAGTGAGATTATTGCTAGGTCTTCATTAATAATTCTCTTAGAATAAAGAAGAGGAGGGCAATATTAATAGGGGACTCTATAGTTAGGGGGTCAGACAGGCGATTCTGTGGACGCAGTCGGGAGACCCGGATGGTAGTTTGCCTCCCTGGTGCCAGGGTCTGTGATGTGTCCCAACGTGTCCAAGACATCCTGAAAGGGCAGGGAGAGGAGCCCGAGGTCGTGATACCAATGACATAGGTAAAAAAAGAGAAGAGGTCCTGAAAGGAGAATTTAGGGAGTTAGGAGGGGAGTTAAAGAGAAGGACAGCAAAGGTAACAATCTCGGGATTACTGCCTGTACCACGCGACAGTGAGAGTAGGAATGGAGCGAGGTGGAGGATAAATGCGTGGCTGAAGGACTGGTGCAGAAGGCAGGGATTAAAATTTCTGGATCATTGGGACTTCTTTTGTGGAAGGTTCGACCTGTACAAAAAGGATGGGTTGCACTTGAACCTGAGGGGGACCGATATCCTGGCGGGGAGATCTGCAAAGGCTACTGGGGAGACTTTAAACTAGAATGGTTGGGGGGAGGGACTCAAATAGAGAATGCTATTAGACAGTGTGTGAGGCAGGAGGCAGAGAAGGAAAGCACTCAGACCCAACATGTAGGGGGGAAAGAAGAAAACAATAATAAACAGAGAATAAGAGGTGGTGGGGTTCTTAAATGGGTGAGCAGAGAAACAGAGGGGTGTAAAATGCGGGCGGAAGCAATAGGTAGCAAGGTGAAAGGTAAAAGTGGCAGGCAGACAAATCCAGGACAAAAATCAAAAAGAGCCACTTTTCAACATAATTGTATAAGGGGTAAGAGCGTTGTAAAAACAAGTCTGAAGGCTTTGTGTCTCAATGCAAGGAGCATTCGTAATAAGGTGGATGAGTTGAACGTGCAGATAGCAATTAATGATTATGATATAGTTGGGATCACGGAGACATGGCTCCAAGGTGACCAAGGCTGGGAGCTGAACATCCAGGGATATTCAATATTCAGGAGGGATAGAGAGAAAGGAAAAGGAGGTGGGGTGGCGTTGCTGGTTAGAGAGGAGATTAACGCAGTGGAAAGGAAGGACATTAGCTTGGAGGATGTGGAATCGGTATGGGTAGAGCTGCGAAACACTAAGGGGCAGAAAACGCTGGTGGGCGTTGTGTACAGGCCACCTAGCAGTAGTAGTGAAGTTGGGGATGGCATCAAACAGGAAATTAGAAATGCGAGCAACAAAGGCAAAACAGTTATAATGGGTGACTTCAATCTACATATAGATTGGGTGAATCAAATTGGCAGGGGTGCTGAGGAAGAGGATTTCTTGGAATGTATGAGGGATAGTTATCTAAACCAACATGTAGAGGAACCAACGAGAGAGCAGGCTATTCTAGACTGGGTATTGAGTAATGAGGAAGGGTTAGTTAGCAGACTCGTTGTGCGTGCCCCCTTGGGCAAGAGTGATCATAATATGGTTGAGTTCTTCATTAGGATGGAGAGTGACATTGTTAATTCAGAAACAACGGTTCTGAACTTAAAGAAAGGTAACTTTGAGGGTATGAGACATGAATTGGCCAAGATTGACTGGCAATTAGTTCTAAAAGGGTTGACGGTGGATATGCAATGGAAGGCATTTAAAGACTGCATGGATGAACTACAAAAATTGTTCATCCCAGTTTGGCAAAAGAATAAATCAAGGAAGGTAGTGCATCCGTGGATAACAAGGGAAATCAGGGATAGTATCAAAGCAAAAGATGATGCGTACAAATTAGCCAGAAAAAGCAGCATACCAGAGGACTGGGAGAAATTCAGAGACCAGCAGAGGAGGACAAAGGGCTTAATTAGGAAAGGGAAAATAGATTATGAAAGGAAACTGGCAGGGAACATAAAAACTGACTGCAAAAGTTTTTATAGATATGTGAAGAGAAAGAGATTAGTTAAATCAAATGTAGGTCCCTTGCAGTCAGAAACAGGTGAATTGATCATGGGGAACAAGGATATGGCAGACCAATTGAATAACTACTTTGGTTCCGTCTTCACTAAGGAAGACATAAATAATCTGCCGGAAATAGCAGGGGGCCGCGGGTCAAAGGAGATGGAGGAACTGAGTGAAATCCAGGTTAGTCGGGAAGTGGTGTTGGGTAAATTGAATGGATTAAAGGCCGATAAATCACCAGGGCCAGATAGGCTGCATCCCAGAGTACTTAAGGAAGTAGCTCCAGAAATAGTGGATGCATTAGTGATAATTTTTCAAAACTCTTTAGATTCTGGAGTAGTTCCTGAGGATTGGAGGGTAGCAAACGTAACCCCACTTTTTAAGAAGGGAGGGAGAGAGAAAACGGGGAATTACAGACCAGTTAGTCTAACATCGGTAGTGGGGAAACTGCTAGAGTCAGTTATTAAAGATGGGATAGCAGCACATTTGGAAAGTGGTGAAATCATTGGACAAAGTCAGCATGGATTTACGAAAGGTAAATCGTGTCTGACGAATCTTATAGAATTTTTCGAGGATGTAACTAGTAGAGTGGATAGGGGAGAACCAGTGGATGTGTTGTATCTGGACTTTCAGAAGGCTTTCGACAAGGTACCACATAAGAGATTAGGATACAAACTTAAATCACACGGTATTGGGGGTTCAGTATTGATGTGGATAGAGAACTGGCTGGCAAACAGGAAGCAAAGAGTAGGAGTAAACGGGTCCTTTTCACAATGGCAGGCAGTGACTAGTGGGGTACCACAAGGCTCAGTGCTGGGACCCCAGCTATTTACAATTTATATTAATGATCTGGACGAGGGAATTGAAAGCAACATCTCCAAGTTTGCGGATGACACTAAGCTGGGGGGCAGTGTTAGCTGTGAGGAGGATGCTAGGAGACTGCAAGGTGACTTGGATAGGCTGGGTGAGTGGGCAAATGTTTGGCAGATGCAGTATAATGTGGATAAATGTGAGGTTATCCACTTTGGTAGCAAAAACGGGAAGGCAGACTATTATCTAAATGGTGGCCGATTAGGAAATGGGGAGATGCAGCGAGACCTGGGTGTCATGGTACACCAGTCATTGAAAGTAGGCATGCAGGTGCAGCAGGCAGTGAAGAAAGCGAATGTATGTTGGCCTTCATAGCAAGAGGATTTGAGTATAGGAGCAGTGAGGTTCTACTGCAGTTGTACAGGGTCTTGGTGAGACCACACCTGGAGTATTGCGTACAGTTTTGGTCTCCAAATCTGAGGAAGGACATTATAGCCATAGAGGGAGTGCAGAGAAGGTTCACCAGACTGATTCCTGGGATGTCAGGACTTTCATATGAAGAAAGACTGGATAGACTTGGCTTATACTCGCTAGAATTTAGGTGATTGAGAGGGGATCTTATAGAAACGTACAAGATTCTTATGGGGTTGGACAGGCTAGATGCAGGAAGATTGTTCCCGATGTTGGGGAAGTCCAGGACAAGGGGTCACAGCTTAAGGATAAGGGGAAAATCCTTTAAGACCGAGATGAGGAAAAACTTTTTCACACAGAGAGTGGTGAATCTCTGGAACTCTCTGCCACAGAGGGTAGTTGAGGCCAGTTCATTGGCTATATTTAAGAGGGAATTAGATGTGGCCCTTGTGGCTAAAGGGATCAGGGGGTATGGAGAGAAGGCAGGTACGGGATACTGAGTTGGATGATCAGCCATGATCGTATTGAATGGCGGTGCAGGCTCGAAGGGCCGAATGGCCTACTCCTGCACCTAATTTCTATGTATCTATGTATCTATGTAAATAATATTAAATAATCTTCTTAGATTATAATATGAGTACCGTTTCTGAATAAAGCCTGTTTGGTCAGGGTGTATTATTTTATTCATCACTGTACTTAATCTATGCGCTAGTATTTTAGTTAATATTTTCTGATCTGTATTTAAAAGTGCAATTGCTCTATATGATCCCGGATCTTCCGGATCTTTATCAGCTTTAGGAATAAGTGTTATTATAGATTCATTTAAAGTATCTGGGAGTTTCTGTAGAGTATAGATATGCTCATACAGCCTTTGTAAACGTGGGCATAGCAAGTCATAATTTTTTTAATAAAATTCAGAGCCTAAACCATCTGGTCCTACTGCTTTACCATTTTTGAAAGAGCCAATAGACTCCTCAATATCCTTTATCGTAATCTCCCTTTCTAATAATTCTCTATCATTTGAATCTAAACCTTTTAAATTACATTTTAGTAAAGAATCTGCTATTCCTTCCGTTTGTGTTACAGTTTTAGTTGAATAAAGGTTATGATAGTATTGGAGAAATCTTTCATTTATGTCCTTGGGCATTTTTAATAATTCTCCTGTCTCTGTTCTAATTTTATGAATTATTTTTTCCCCTTCCATTTTTCGTAACTGACGTGCTAATAGTTTTTGTGGTTTGTCTCCAAATTCAAAATGTAATTGTTTGGTTTTTTGATAAAGTTTTATTACTTGTTCTGAATACATTTTATTTAATTTATATTTCAATACAGCAATTTTATTATGTTTTGAAATAGATGGAAGTTAATTCCAAATGGCATTCTAAGGAACTTGAATCTGCCAAATGGTGTAGCAAATGTAGTGAGGTTTGAGGATGCGTCATCTAGAGGTATCTGCCAAAACGAGCTTTTGTCATCTAGTACTGAGAACACTGTTGCATGACCGATTTGAGCTGCAACGTCTTCGATGGTTCTCATCAGATAGTGTTGGCGTTTAATAGCTGTGTTCAGGTCTCTTGAGTTAATGCACACACGGAGCTCGTCTTTGTCTTTCTTTTTTGTAACGACCATGGTGGAGACCCAGTCTGTGGGTTCACTTATTTCAGCCAGTACCCCCAGGGACACCATGTGTCTCAGTTCGGCTTGAATTCTGTCACACATAGCGTGCAGTAGTTGTTGTGTCGGTTCGTCAGATAGACATAGCTTGTGGACAGCGCGTCCGAAAGAAACTAAACCCAGGTCGTGGCACGCATGGATTCCCAACAAAGTCTCAGAGTTCGATTTCACAACATAGAAAATCAGGTTTTTAGTGACATTGTCCACAACACACTTGAAATCAGCTTTTCCGAGAGGGTGCAGAACCTCCCCCCCGTAGGCATGCAAGGTAGAGGCATCTGTAGTCAAGGTCTCATTATTTCTTATCTTGTTATAGACCTTCAGGGATATTACGTTCACGCGCGCACCCGTGTCGACTTTAGCAGTAACAGACTTGTTATTGATGTGCACGGTAACAACAGGGTCCAAGGACTTACCAGATGTGCGGACGAGACTGTGAACAGCAGAGCTATCGTACGAGATAATTGATTCATTCTCGTGGGCAGCTTCGAACTGTTCAAGGGAGTCGGAGACTGTTGGGTCTTGCTGGAGCAGGAGTAGATTAGACTTTGAATTTGCACTGGGGTTCACACGAGAACGAAAGCATGCGACAAAGTGGTTCATTTTCTTACAGTAGTTGCATGATTTGCCGTTTGCTGGGCAAAACTGGCGACCTCTGTTATGGAAATAGTTGCAGTTAGCGCACCTCTGCGGTGGCTCATTCACAAATCTTTTAGTTGCAGCTGACGCGGTATGTTTAACGAAACCGGTCAGATTAACATCCTTTTTCTGAGTGTCAGGCTGATCACTCAGTGGGGCTACAACCTCCGACATTTGGCAGGCATGCACAGCCTGTTCAAGAGTCAGGTCAGCATTTCGGAGTAACTCTGTTTTGAGTTTCCGATCACACATGGCGCTAACAATTTTGTCACGTATTAACTCATTTGTTATCTCACCAAAGCGACATCTCGGGGCCATATACTTCAAATCACAAATGAAACGTTCCACAGGTTTGTCAGGATGCTGTTGGCGTGCGAAGGACTTTGCTCTTTCCAGAATGCGGTTCGATGGCAGGTCACATAGCTCACGGAATTTACGTAGCAGCACATTAGGGTTGCGCATTGTCTCAGCTGGGACCACTACCTGGCCATTCCTGTCGAGCACAGGTGGCGCAAAGTCGAAGGTTTGCTCGCGAATCATAGCCTCGGGTCCAGCCAGGTTGAACAAGAGTGATGCCTTGACCTCATCTGGATCGTTGCGATGGACGATATTGATGTAGTGCTCATAGTCAATTTATAAGAGCCTCCATCGCCCGCCTATGTCTGCATCGAAGATGAGTTGGGTTGGGTTGGCTTGCGACACGAGTGAGCCATCGGAATAAAAGATCAAAAGTAATAAAAAACAAATAAAACCCAATAGACAGACGCAATGGGTAATTTCCAGCTATTCTGACACCATGTAAACAACTGTACAGACACAGTCTGGTGTACAAGTCAGCTTTAATCATCAGTCATGGTGGTACAATACAATACGTTGTTAGTTCATCTCTACCACCGGTGTAACTACGTAATATGGGAAGTGTGTGTTAATATAATGTGTACAGTAATGTGGAGCTAGTGTTAGTACATTACTCTGATTGGTGCACATGCACTAACCAATCTGCAGCGATAATGTTCAAAGGGCCTATTCACAACTTGTACAACATGTAGATGCAGCAAGTGATTAGGATGGCAAATAATGATAGTCTTTATTACAAGAGTATTTAAGTTCAAGAATAAGGAAGTTTTATTTCAATATTTTCAGATCTTTGTGATACCACATCATGTGTATTATGTACAGGTTTGGTCTTCTTACCTAAGAAAGGATACACTTATCTTTAAGGGAAGCAACAAAGATGCATTAGATGGGTTCCAGAAAAGGTGACTGCCATATGTGGAGAGATTTCTCCCAATTTTATAAATATAAGAGGTTTTATTGAAACTTACAAAAAATTTTGGGGACTTGATAATTTTGATGCAAGATGTCACAGCTCCTGCTTTCCCATTATTTCCTCAGGAGCCTAGATTTCTTCCCCTGCATTTCAGCTGGCAGCTAGCTGTTCAGCCTGAAATGTAGCCCAACCTTGCACAGAAAATCAGCAGCAGAAAACCACCCACCTGGTGTGGCCTGGCAATGGCAAAGAGCCTTCTCAGTGCTCAGAGTAATCAACATGATGGTTGTAAGCTTAGTGACCATTCTTTAAACCGATAGCCTTTGATTCATAGGTCACAAATAGAGACAGTATCAGAGCTGATCATACACTCAAAGATTCCCAGAAAAAACACGTGTTTTCCAGTACACTTTTGACTTGAATACGATAGAAGGGTATTCCAGTATATTGAAATAATATAATTGTAATTGGCGTCCAGTACATTTTGTGTACATCTTTCTCAATTGATCAAATTCATTACTGCCTTACCGTACTTTTCTGTTGAGTATCGGTATCTTCATCATCACTCTCATCGTTTACAAATGCGTCATTCTGATGATAAATGTTCATATCAGAGTGTTTTGATTTGGCTTCACTTCGAGTTACTTCTTTTTTGTTGGTCACTCTTCATTTTGTGTAAAAATACAAATAACCATATTATAGACAAATTAAATATTGAAATGAAATATCTCAGCTGTGCCAATTTTATTTAGGTTCCAGTTTTATAGCTTAATAACGGACACCATTCCCCATCCCCCCATCAATTTAATAACCTCCAGAATTTATGAGCCCATCCTTCTGAATACTTCCTCAAAGAACACCCCTCTCACTCCAGAAGTCAGTCTAATGCATCTATAAAGTTTGCTCCAAGGCATTGAAAGCGTTCAAATTTAAGAAACCAGAATTCTGCATAATGTTCCGGATGTGCTCACCAATGTCTGTACAGTTGTACTTTTATACTCAACCCCTTTGCAATAAAGGACATCTCACATTTCCTTCTAATTGCTTGCTGTATCATCACATAAACTTTCTGTGATTCATTTATGAGGAACATCACATTTTCTAAATTCCACTTTTTTAATAGTTTTTTTCCTTTTAAGAAAATATTTTTTCTATTCTTTTCACCAAAATGAATAATCTCAGATTTATCCATGTTATTTACTATATTTCTCCTTTTTACTTACTCTCTTATTAAACTGTATCCCTTTGTGTCCTTCTTACAGACTCCTTTCCCATTCAGCTTTGTATCATTAGCGAACCTGGATTTGTTGCAATAAATTCCTTCAGCATTTCTGGTTTGTAAATTTCTGAGGCCCAAGCACTGATCTTGAGGCACCCCACACTACAACCCCAGACTAACTGTCAATCAATAAATCACAAATTTATTCCTACTTCTGTTTGTTATTAACCAAATTACTTTCCATCCTAATTTATGTGCCATGCACTACCACATGACCTTATATAACAACCTTTTGTCTGGCATCTTGCTAGTTGCCTTTGGAAAACCTAAATATGCTGCATCCACTGGATCCTTTTCTTCTACCCTGATGGTGAACATAGTATATCCGTCGTGCAGTTTAAGAAATGTGATTGTCCAAGCCTATTGTGCATTATAACTAATAACACATGACTCACCCTTTGCTTGTTTTTGCAATGTATTTTCGTTTATTGTAGCTGTACACACAGTGCATACAGACAGCAACAACCATAGCAAGGGAAACTCCAGGAAGTACGGCCACCAGTATCAGGTCGCGGATATTCCACTGCTGTTCACAATTTGGACCCATATTCCAGTAATCCCCCAAGGGACCTTTAAAGTTTGTGCACCTAAGAGAAACGTGTTTTCATTATGTGGCATGTTTGTGGCAATTTAATTTTTTAGATATGGCTTAATATGCACAGACTAAACGTTTAATAAGATACATTTACAATGTGCCTTTCACAACATCGTCCATTATAAACCACATAACACGGAGGAGTGCCATTTGTTTGTATGGCCACTGACGTCCCAATAGCAGCAAATGTAATAATGACAAGATGATCTATATTAGTAAAAATAAAAAATAAACTGCAGCTGTTGGAAATCATCAGTCCTTTGGCTTATGAAAACAAAATAACAGTGCTCTTATGAAGCACCTAAGCACACTTTGCCAACTAAAAACTGTTATTGAAGTGAAAGATTGCAAATGTTGTGTTTGTGAAATACTACTTCTCATGATTTGCATTTTCTCTTTGATTTTACACAACTATTCTTTGAATTTTATACACCCTGTACACTTACAGTAAGAAGTAGTTTCTCTTGCCATTGCAGGGGATCTGATTTTTTTTTATTTTAACTCGAGCATACAAGATGTCTCATTTAGGAAATACTTACTGAATTGCAGGCATCCCACACATGTTTCTCTCTGACATTCAGACAGAGGAATTGTGTCGCAGTGACGAAGGATGAATATGGCCACCTGCTGAGAGTCCTTTTACCTCTCACCTCATATGTTATCTTTCTCTTCCTGCCTTCTGCTTATTTTGCCTGTCTTGCTCAAGTAATTTGCATGTATCATGGAGTCAGAATGTATTCCATTCACTCAAGGCATAATATTTACGACAACATTTAAGAAAAATATGGAAGCACCAAATCCTGGTAAAAATCTATCACTGCCTAATCTGCAAGTAAGTAATTATTGACATTTTAAATAGCACAGTTTTCAAGGGTTTTCCTTTGCTTAATGCTTGATCATATTTCTTAAACATTTGTTAAGCATTTGATGTTAACTGTATCTATTCATTCTGATTGACGCCAAGGTCTGCCTTGTATTGCATATTTTCTTCAGATTATGAAGTCGCAAATGCTAATGACCTTCTCGTGACAATTGTCAAATGACTTGCTCAACAAATATAGGCATGTACAGGAGATTCCAAATCAGAAGCAAATTATGATCTACAATGCACAGTCATTTGGAAAATATTGAAGAATTTTGTTGCTGAAGTGTTTGACTTGGGTAGATATCCTAAATTATACATTTCAATTCATGGGAAGTGAAGACTTACAAGAAGAAGCTATTGAAACAAATTTGAAATGTAACAATTGACATTAATTTTACTACATTCAATCAAACATTTCCTCAAAGGATTTACTTTGTGCATTGACACGATTTCCTTATTTGTTGTAAATGAAAATCATCATTCCCTCAATGAATGGTCCTTTTAGAACATTGCAAGATTCTGGCCATCAAGCTCTGAAATGGGATACTTGTAAGTCCTATACTTTGATCTGTAGGATTGCCTCCCACCTGGCACCAATTCTATACATACATCCCCAACTGACTTTGACCTTCTGAGGATCAGCCACTGGCAACCTGACTTGGAACCTTTAAAGGCCTTGATCACTGAAGTTACAAACTCCTGCATTCCAAACCACCCCCCCCTCCCCCTCCTCCAAGATGCACAGCCTGACCATTCCTCTTCAAACTGCTCCTGTAATTACTCAAGCTCCACCAATTATCTCAGGACATGATCCACAGCCATGCCCTTTCTGCAACTCTCCACCCATTTCTTCCATCCAATCATTCAGGGAGATCACCAACTCCATCCCAGCTACTATCTATACTTCTCCACACATCCAATCCTTGACCTATGGCTATCTCTTATCTAAGTCTCAGTCCTGGACTGCCTGTTATCCCCGGTAGACTGTTGTAAACTACTCTCAACAAAGTGGAGTTTAGTACGCTGCCACAATTACGACAATTTGAACACAGTAGAATAAACTGACTTTAACTAAATTTAATATGAGAACTAACCAGAACACTCGGTTTGTTCTATGAATGATGAATATCATTCAGATGAGACAAGTACTGGCAAATAAATGTTGCTAATGACCACAACATACTTCATTCTGAGCAAAAAGATGGGCTTGGGTTTAACTGGATTTTGCTCAAATTGTATTACAAATTAAACACAACTTTACTCTCCCTCAATGTTGCTTGAAGTGAATTGATAATAATGTCGTGAGGGCAAAAGAGCTAGAAAAGGTTTTCTGGACAACGTGCCAAACATGTAATCCCTCAACTCATGAGATTTAAGGAATGGGAAATAAACAGAGGAAGGACAAATATCAACTACAGAAAGAGAAATGAAAAGAGGAGAAAAAAGGCTAGATTAGGAAATAAAAATGTCAAAATGAAAAATATGAAAGATATAAAATTAAATATTTTAAAATTCTATTAGAACAATTCTATCAATTTGTAGGAATTAGTTCGATTTACTATTCAGATGAGAGAAGATTTTTGTCATTAAGAATTTTCATGTTGTTAAAAGAATACTTACACTATTAATTATTAAACTGTGGTGAGTTGAAAGGGCAATTAATATTGAAATGCAATGACTTCAAGAAATCCATGAGGTGATTAGATGCAAAGTCATTTCTGCATGGCTAAAGTTAGAGCTGTGAGTTGAGATAACTTGCAAATCATGGAATATCTCATTGCCATAAATGTGATTGATTATTTGAGAGAAACAACATGCAAACAGGCCTTTTGGCCCACCTAGTTCATGCTAGTTCTATGTTATCTTACTTTCACATCCACTCCCTACACACTAGGGTTGATTTACAGAGTTTAAATTTACAGAAGCCAATTAACCGACAAGCCAGTATGTCTGTGGGATGTAGGACGAAACTGGAGTTACCAGGGGAAGCCCATACAGTCTCAGGGAGAACTTGCAAACTCCACACAGACGGGATCTCTGGCGCTGTGAAGCAGCAGCTTTACCGGCTGCACGACTGTGCCACCCCTTAATCAATTCATGTATTCATTTATTGGTTGATCAATTTATAGTTTAATCATGCCATTCATTTATTTACAAAATATTGTTACTCAAGTGTAATCCAAAAATATTGCAAAATTATAATAGAATAGAATAGAATGCCTTTTATTGTCATTCAAACAGCTTGGTTTGAACGAAATTGCATTTTCTACAGTCTTACATAACAAAAAAAACCAAGACCCACACTTAACACAGTTTACACAAACATTCACCACAGTGAATCTCCAACACCTCCTCACTATGATGGAAGGCAAAAGTCTTACCTCTTCCCTTTGTTCTTCTCCCGCGGCCCAGCAGTCCAACTGCAATGTCGAGGCGACTGGGGCTCCCGATGTTAAAGCCCCTGGCGGGCGATGGTGGATCCCGTGACCGTTAAGCCGCGCCGGGCGATGTTAGGCCCCACTCCGAGTCCTTTAAACCCCGCGATTCCAGTGGGAGAAGTTGCCATTGCGGGAGCTCCGAAAAGGGGTCTCCCACCAGGGACCTGCGAGCTCCCGATGTTCCTGTCCACTGGGCCTGCGGCCGGAGCCTCCGAAGCAACGAAGTCGGGTCACAGCCGTGCACCACCACAGCTCTTCTCGTTCCGAAGACGGCCAGCTCCGCGATGGCAGGTCCGCAGGCTCCGCGACTGGAGCCCTCAGGCTGGTCCCGACCGGAGGCCGCCGCCGGCTCCACGATGTTAGGCCCAACAACATCGGAGACCCGACACGGAAAAAGTCGGGTCCCCGTATAGGGAAGACACTAATGGTTCCCCCCCCCTCCCCCCACATATACACAGCTAAAGAAAAATAATAATAACTAGAGTCAAGACATACATCTAACGAGACAAAAATTTAAAAAAAGACAGACGGACTGTAGTCGAGCCGCTGCCGTTAGGCGCCGCCACACCATCCTCTCAGAACAATCTGAACATTAACAGTGACACAGCATGTCTTTGTAAACTGAGGATTTGAAGCGTTAAAAATGAATAGTTACCGACAGTATTCTTTATTTTCCCTGCAGTAGCAAGGCATATGATCCGGGCAGGTGTTCCTTAAACATGGTTCATAGTCATAAATATTTTTGCAGATTTCTGAAAAATAATTTTGAAAGGTGGATGAGGTATTAGCTGGGTGGGAAAAAAAAAGAGCTTTCTAACAAGTTGCAAAGAATACCACAATTCATAGATTTGTCAACTTGAAATATTTAGGAACATTTATTTAGGTGTTTCTAGCAATAATTCAGAAGGTGCAGGATCAGTTCATTCCTAGGAGGAAGAAAGATTCCAAGGGGAGAAAGGGATGACCATGGCTGACAAGGGATGTCAGGGACAGTATAAAAATTAAAGCGAAGAAGTACAACGTAGCAAAGATGAGCGGGAAGCAAGAGGATTGGGTAATGTTTAAAGAACAACAGAAGATAACCAAAAAGATAATACGGGTCATTGAGGTACGAAGGTAAGCTAGCCAAGAATATAAAGCAGGATAGTAAAAGCTTCTTTTGGTATGTGAAGAGGAAAAAATTATTTAAGACCAAAATTGGACCCTTGAAAGGTGAATTTATTATGGGGAACAGGGAAATGGCAGAGGAGTTGAACAGGTACTTTGGATCTGTCTTCACTAAGAAGGACACAAACAATCTTCCTGATATAGTATTGGCCAGAGGATCTAGGGTGACGGAGGAACTGAAGGAAATCCACATTAGGCAGGAAATGGTGTTGGATAGACTGATGGGACTGAAGGCTGATAAATCCCCAGGGCCTGATGGTCTGCATCCCAGCGTACTTAAGGAAGTGGCTCTAGAAATTGTGGATGCATTGGTGATAATTTTCCAATGTTCTAGAGACTCAGGATCAGTTCCTGTGGATTGGAGGGTAGCTAATATTATCCCACTTTTTAAGAAAGGCGGGAGAGAGAAAACGGAATTATAGAACAGTTAGCCCGACATCGGTGGTGGGGAAGATGCTGGAGTCAATTATAAAAGATGAGATAGCCGAACATTTGGATAGCAGTAACAGGATCGGTCCGAGTCAGCATGGATTTACAAAGGGGAAATCATGCTTGACTAATCTTCTGGAATTTTTTGAAGATGGTCCGAAAGCCGTTGGAGAGGTCGCTGAGGGAGGAGCTACAACCGAGCGGTAGGACTTAAAAAGGAGCGCGGGGGCTTGTTCCTAACAGAGGTCCGAAAGCCATTGGAGAGGTCGCTGAGGGAGGAGCTACAACCGAGCGGTAGGACTTAAAAAGGAGCGCGGGGGCTTGTTCCTAACAGAGGTCCGAAAGCCGTTGGAGAGGTCGCTGAGGGAGGAGCTACAACCGAGCGGTAGGACTTAAAAAGGAGCGCGGGGGCTTGTTCCTAACAGAGGTCCGAAAGCCGTTGGAGAGGTCGCTGAGGGAGGAGCTACAACCGAGCGGTAGGACTTAAAAAGGAGCGCGGGGGCTTGTTCCTAACAGAGGTCCGAAAGCCGTTGGAGAGGTCGCTGAGGGAGGAGCTACAACCGAGCGGTAGGACTTAAAAAGGAGCGCGGGGGCTTGTTCCTAACAGAGGTCCGAAAGCCGTTGGAGAGGTCGCTGAGGGAGGAGCTACAACCGAGCGGTAGGACTTAAAAAGGAGCGCAGGGGCTTGTTCCTAACAGAGGTCCGAAAGCCGTTGGAGAGGTCGCTGAGGGAGGAGCTACAACCGAGCGGTAGGACTTAAAAAGGAGCGCGGGGGCTTGTTCCTAACAGAGGTCCGAAAGCCGTTGGAGAGGTCGCTCAGGGAGGAGCTACAACCGAGCGGTAGGACTTAAAAAGGAGTACCCAAATCGGCAACGTTCCACTTCAAAAACAAGTGGGTTTGAGGAAGCCGCTGATTGGTGGACGCAGACAAGAGGGAGCAGCTGATTGGGAGTCAGATCCCTGCTGATTGTACTGTATTGTAGCAGTTTGTTTTGTATTGTAGCAGTTTGTTTTGTATTGTAGCAGTTTGTTTTGTATTGTAGCAGTTTGTTTTGTATTGTAGCAGCTTGTTTTGTATTGTAGCAGGTTGTTTTGTATTGTAGCAGGTTGTTTTGTATTGTAGCAGGTTGTTTTGTATTATATCCAGGGTAAGGGGAGTATGAGGGCCAGGGCAGTTTACTGTTCTGGATGTCAGATGTGGGAAGTCATGGAGTCTGATAGCCCTCCAGACGTCCACATCTGCGCCAGGTGTATCGAGATGGGGCTCCTAATGGACCGTATTAGGAACATGGAGCAGCAGCTCGATGACCTCCGTCTGGTCAGGGAGAGCGAGGAAGTCATTGAGAGGAGTTACAGGGATGTGGTCACTCCAACACCACAGGAGGCAGGCAAGTGGATCATGGTTGGGAGAGGCAAGGGGCACAGGCAGGGACTAGAGAGTACCCCGGTGGCTGTACACCTTGACAATAAGTACTCCTGTTTGAGCACTGTTGGGGTGGACAGCCTACCTGGGGGTAGCGACAGCGGCCGGGCCTCCGGTATAGAGACCGGTCCTGTTGCTCAGAAGGGTAAGGAAAAGAAGAGGAGGGCAATATTAATAGGGGACTCTATAGTTAGGGGGTCAGACAGGCGATTCTGTGGACGCAGTCGGGAGACCCGGATGGTAGTTTGCCTCCCTGGTGCCAGGGTCTGTGATGTGTCTCAACGTGTCCAAGACATCCTGAAAGGGCAGGGAGAGGAGCCCGAGGTCGTGATACATATAGGTACCAATGACATAGGTAAAAAAAGAGAAGAGGTCCTGAAAGGAGAATTTAGGGAGTTAGGAGGGGAGTTAAAGAGAAGGACAGCAAAGGTAACAATCTCGGGATTACTGCCTGTACCACGCGACAGTGAGAGTAGGAATGGAGCGAGGTGGAGGATAAATGCGTGGCTGAAGGACTGGTGCAGAAGGCAGGGATTCAAATTTCTGGATCATTGGGACTTCTTTTGTGGAAGGTTCGACCTGTACAAAAAGGATGGGTTGCACTTGAACCTGAGGGGGACCGATATCCTGGCGGGGAGATCTGCAAAGGCTACTGGGGAGACTTTAAACTAGAATGGTTGGGGGGAGGGACTCAAATAGAGAATGCTATTAGACAGTGTGTGAGGCAGGAGGCAGAGAAGGAAAGCACTCAGACCCAACATGTAGGGGGGAAAGAAGAAAACAATAATAAACAGAGAATAAGAGGTGGTGGGGTTCTTAAATGGGTGAGCAGAGAAACAGAGGGGTGTAAAATGCTGGCGGAAGCAATAGGTAGCAAGGTGAAAGGTAAAAGTGGCAGGCAGACAAATCCAGGGCAAAAATCAAAAAGAGCCACTTTTCAACATAATTGTATAAGGGGTAAGAGCGTTGTAAAAACAAGCCTGAAGGCTTTGTGTCTCAATGCAAGGAGCATTCGTAATAAGGTGGATGAGTTGAACGTGCAGATAGCAATTAATGATTATGATATAGTTGGGATCACGGAGACATGGCACCAAGGTGACCAAGGCTGGGAGCTGAACATCCAGGGATATTCAATATTCAGGAGGGATAGAGAGAAATGAAAAGGAGGTGGGGTAGCGTTGCTGGTTAGAGAGGAGATTAACGCAGTGGAAAGGAAGGACATTAGCTTGGAGGATGTGGAATCGGTATGGGTAGAGCTGCGAAACACTAAGGGGCAGAAAACGCTGGTGGGTGTTGTGTACAGGCCACCTAGCAGTAGTAGTGAAGTTGGGGATGGCATCAAACAGGAAATTAGAAATGCGTGCAACAAAGGCAAAACAGTTATAATGGGTGACTTCAATCTACATATAGATTGGGTGAATCAAATTGGCAGGGGTGCTGAGGAAGAGGATTTCTTGGAATGTATGAGGGATAGTTATCTAAACCAACATGTAGAGGAACCAACGAGAGAGCAGGCTATTCTAGACTGGGTATTGAGTAATGAGGAAGGGTTAGTTAGCAGACTTGTTGTGCGTGCCCCCTTGGGCAAGAGTGATCATAATATGGTTGAGTTCTTCATTAGGATGGAGAGTGACATTGTTAATTCAGAAACAACGGTTCTGAACTTAAAGAAAGGTAACTTTGAGGGTATGAGACGTGAATTGGCCAAGATTGACTGGCAATTAGTTCTAAAAGGGTTGACGGTGGATATGCAATGGAAGGCATTTAAAGACTGCATGGATGAACTACAAAAATTGTTCATCCCAGTTTGGCAAAAGAATAAATCAAGGAAGGTAGTGCATCCGTGGATAACAAGGGAAATCAGGGATAGTATCAAAGCAAAAGACGATGCGTACAAATTAGCCAGAAAAAGCAGCATACCAGAGGACTGGGAGAAATTCAGAGACCAGCAGAGGAGGACAAAGGGCTTAATTAGGAAAGGGAAAATAGATTATGAAAGGAAACTGGCAGGGAACATAAAAACTGACTGCAAAAGTTTTTATAGATATGTGAAGAGAAAGAGATTAGTTAAATCAAATGTAGGTCCCTTGCTGTCAGAAACAGGTGAATTGATCATGGGGAACAAGGATATGGCAGACCAATTGAATAACTACTTTGGTTCCGTCTTCACTAAGGAAGACATAAATAATCTGCCGGAAATAGCAGGGGGCCGCGGGTCAAAGGAGATGGAGGAACTGAGTGAAATCCAGGTTAGTCGGGAAGTGGTGTTGGGTAAATTGAATGGATTAAAGGCCGATAAATCACCAGGGCCAGATAGGCTGCATCCCAGAGTACTTAAGGAAGTAGCTCCAGAAATAGTGGTTGCATTAGTGATAATTTTTCAAAACTCTTTAGATTCTGGAGTAGTTCCTGAGGATTGGAGGGTAGCAAACGTAACCCCACTTTTTAAGAAGGGAGGGAGAGAGAAAACGGGGAATTACAGACCAGTTAGTCTAACATCGGTAGTGGGGAAACTGCTAGAGTCAGTTATTAAAGATGGGATAGCAGCACATTTGGAAAGTGGTGAAATCATTGGACAAAGTCAGCATGGATTTACGAAAGGTAAATCGTGTCTGACGAATCTTATAGAATTTTTCGAGGATGTAACTAGTAGAGTGGATAGGGGAGAACCAGTGGATGTGTTGTATCTGGACTTTCAGAAGGCTTTCGACAAGGTACCACATAAGAGATTAGGATACAAACTTAAATCACACGGTATTGGGGGTTCAGTATTGATGTGGATAGAGAACTGGCTGGCAAACAGGAAGCAAAGAGTAGGAGTAAACGGGTCCTTTTCACAATGGCAGGCAGTGACTAGTGGGGTACCGCAAGGCTCAGTGCTGGGACCCCAGCTATTTACAATTTATATTAATGAACTGGATGAGGGAATTGAAAGCAACATCTCCAAGTTTGCGGATGACACTAAGCTGGGGGGCAGTGTTAGCTGTGAGGAGGATGCTAGGAGACTGCAAGGTGACTTGGATAGGCTGGGTGAGTGGGCAAATGTTTGGCAGATGCAGTATAATGTGGATAAATGTGAGGTTATCCACTTTGGTAGCAAAAACGGGAAGGCAACCTATTATCTAAATGGTGGCCGATTAGGAAATGGGGAGATGCAGCGAGACCTGGGTGTCATGGTACACCAGTCATTGAAAGTAGGCATGCAGGTGCAGCAGGCAGTGAAGAAAGCGAATGGTATGTTGGCCTTCATAGCAAGAGGATTTGAGTATAGGAGCAGGGAGGTTCTACTGCAGTTGTACAGGGTCTTGGTGAGACCACACCTGGAGTATTGCGTACAGTTTTGGTCTCCAAATCTGAGGAAGGACATTATAGCCATAGAGGGAGTGCAGAGAAGGTTCACCAGACTGATTCCTGGGATGTCAGGACTTTCATATGAAGAAAGACTGGATAGACTTGGCTTATACTCGCTAGAATTTAGGAGAATGAGAGGGGATCTTATAGAAACGTACAAAATTCTTATGGGGTTGGACAGGCTAGATGCAGGAAGATTGTTCCCGATGTTGGGGAAGTCCAGGACAAGGGGTCACAGCTTAAGGATAAGGGGGAAATCCTTTAAGACCGAGATGAGGAAAAACTTTTTCACACAGAGAGTGGTGAATCTCTGGAACTCTCTGCCACAGAGGGTAGTTGAGGCCAGTTCATTGGCTATATTTAAGAGGGAATTAGATGTGGCCCTTGTGGCTAAAGGGATCAGGGGGTATGGAGAGAAGGCAGGTACGGGATACTGAGTTGGATGATCAGCCATGATCGTATTGAATGGCGGTGCAGGCTCGAAGGGCCGAATGGCCTACTCCTGCACCTATTTTCTATGTATCTATGTATCTATGAAACTAGGAAAATGGACATGGGAGAGCCAGTGGATGTAGTGTACCTGGACTTTCAGAAAGCATTTGATAAGGTCCCACATAGGAGAATAGTGGGCAAAATTAGGACACATGGTATTGGGGGTAGAGTGCTGACATGGATAGAGAAGTGGTTGGCAGACAGGAAACAAGAAGTAGGGATTAACGGGTCCCTTTCAAAATGACAGGCAGTGACTAGTGGGGTACCGCAAGGCTCGATGCTGGGACCGCAGCTATTTACAATATACATCAATGATTTGAATGAAGGGATTCAAAGTAACGAGTAAATTTGCAGATGACACAAAGCTGGGTGGCAGTGTGAACTGTGAGGAGGATGCTATGAGAATGCAGGGTGACTTGGACAGGTTGGGGGAGTGGGCAGATGCATGGCAGATGAAGTTTAATGCGGATAAATGTGAGGTTATCCACTTTGGTAGCAAAAACAGGAAGGCAGATTACTATCTAAATGGTGTCAAGTTGGGGAAAGGGGAAGTACAACAGGATCTGGGGGTCCTTGTACATCAGCCTATGAAAGTAATGCCCCTGTCCCACTTAGGAAACCTGAATGGAAACCTCTGGAGGCCTTGCGCCCCACCCAATGTTTCCATGAGTCGCCAGGGGTTTTGGTCACTTGCCTGGAAAGCCTCCACCGAAGCGTGAGCTGCATCTACTGACCAAAGATCCTACAGGATCTTTGCTACCGACCGCACACACAAACACATCGCGAAGGTGGGGGCCAGGGACAGCGGAGGAGTGCTGTCTGCGCGATGAAGAGGAAGGTAAACCGTTGTCACAGAGCACGGTAAGTCCTTTAGAGAGCGCGGGAGGGAGGGAGAGAGAAGGGGAGAGAGAAGGGGAGAGAGAAGGGGAGAGAAGGAGAGGGAAGGAGAGGGAAGGAGAGGGAAGGAGAGGGAAGGAGAGGGAAGGAGAGGGAAGGAGAGGGAAGGAGAGGGAAGGAGAGGGAAGGAGAGGGAAGGAGAGGGAAGGAGAGGGAAGGAGAGGGAAGGAGAGGGAAGGAGAGGGAAGGAGAGGGAAGGAGAGGGAAGGAGAGGGAAGGAGAGGGAAGGAGAGGGAAGGGGGGAGAAGGGGGGAGAAGAAGGAGTGGTGACAGTTTAAAGAAGTTTAATAAAGTTAGCGGGCATTTTACCTTCCGGCGGATCTTCTAGGTCCTGAAAACCAAAGATCCTACAGGATCTTTGCTGAAAACTCCAATGAGCCAATCAAAATGGCCAGTCAGCGAAGGAGATTGCCTTCGACTGCCTGTAATTAAATAGCAACCCCACTCCACTGGCTTCGACCAAACGGCAACCTATTTTTAGTCGAGGCCGGTTTTGGTTTTGTTGAAATAATCGCAGGAACATAGAAGAAGCCTCGACTACGCGGAAACCACTTTCGACCATTAGGGAGAGTGACCAAAACCTCCAGAAACCTCATGGAAACCTCCGGGAACCTCACGGAAACCTTGGGTGGGGTGCAAGGTCTCCAGAGGTTTCCGTTCAGGTTTCCTAAGTGGGACAGGCATAAGCATGCAGGTACATCAGGCAGTGAAGATAGCGAATGGCATGTTGACCTTTATAACAAGAGGAATCGAATATAGGAGCAAAGAGGTCCTTCTGCAGTTGTACAGAGCCCTAGTGAGACCACACCTGGAGTATTGTGTGCAGTTTTGGTCCCCTAATTTGAGGAAGGACATTCTTGCTATTGAGGGAGTGCAGCGTAGGTTTACAAGGTTAATTTCCGGGATGGCGGTACTGTCATATGCTGAGAGAATGGAGCAGCTGGGCTTGTGCACTCTGGAGTTTAGAAGGATGAGAGGGAATCTCATTGAAACAAATAAGATTGTTAAGGGTTTGGACACGCTAGAGGCAGGAAACATGTTCCCGATGTTGGGGGAGTCCAGAACCAGGGCCACAGTTTAAGAATAAGGAGTAAGCCATTTAGAACAGAGACGAGGAAACACTTTTTCTCACAGAGAGTGGTGAGTCTGTGGAATTCTCTGCCTCAGAGGGTGGTGGAGGCAGGTTCGCTGGTTTATTTCAAGAGAGAGCTAGATAGGGCTCTTAAAAATAGCGGAGTCAAGGGATTGGGGGGAAGGCAGGAGCAGGGTACTGATTGGGGATGATCAGCCATGATCACATTGAATGGCGGTGCTGGCTCAAAGGGCCGAATGGCCTACTCCTGCACCTATTGTCTATTGTCTAACATAAACCATAGGATGACAATGTAAAAAAGGTCATAGAAAAGTGGCCTACTGTTTTTTCGTACAGCCATTTATTTCCTTTTCATTGATATCAATGCTATTTTAAGCTAAAAAAAGACAGAAAGTGTTTGTTTAACTCCATGGATCAGGCAGCATCTCTGGGAAACATGGATGGTTGTTGTTTTGGGAAGGGACCCTTCAGATTGATTGTTGTGGAGGGGTGGAGAAAGCTGGAAGACAGGAGGGGCAGGACAAAGCGTGACGAGTGATAGATAAAGATGAGGGGCGTTTTTGATTGGTTGGACAAATGGTTGGTTTGGGCAGATGGTTGGACAAATGCCAGAGATGAAAAGACAAAAGGTATGAGATAAGGATAGACGAAATGCGATTTCTCCGTCACCCTCTCCCTCTTCCTCGCCCTCTCCATCACCCTCTCCCTCTCCCTCTCCCTCTCCCTCTCCCTCTCCTCCCCTCCCTCTCCCCCTCCCTCGCTCCTCCCCCTCTCCACCTCCCCACCCCCCTCTCCCCTCCCCCTCTCCCCCCGCCCTCACCGCAATCAGTCTGATGAACGGTCCCGACCCAAAATTTCAGCTCTTCATATTATCTGGAAATGCTGCTTGACCCACTGAGTTACTCCAGGACTTTGTATCTTTATTTGAAAACCAGCATCTGCCTGTATTATTACCATGTAATTACTTTTCAATCTGAAATCACAGTGCTGGAGAGACTTAGTTTGTTTTGAAGATTAGAGTTAACATTTTAACTGCCTCTGTCCAGTCGAAAGTTGATCAGAGTTAAAAATCAAAGGGTTCAATTGCCACTCCAATATAATCCAAAATAGTTCAGCTCCATAGATTTTATCGTTTTCTTGTGTTGGTGTATGTAATGTAATTAACATATTTTATGTCTTGTGCAATGGGATGCAGGCGTTGGAAGAATGCAAGGTGGCGTCCTGGAATAAAGAAGCTTGTTAGTTTTACTCCCATGTCTGAGTGTTATTTAAAGTCAGTTCCAAGCACCAAATACACAACAATTGGTGACGAGGATAAAAGAACAGAAAAGAAAAGGTCAAGAAAAAATAAAAAAGTTAAAGAAGAGGTTGTATTTGGAGACAAAGTGGAACGGCACCAAGCAAAAAGATTTGGCGCCAAATGGTTTTGAATACAAGCAGCATTTAGAATGCACAGAGTATACCGTCCATACAGGGCAAAGAGATTGGCAGCTATAATAGTACAAACCCATTATAGGGCACACCTTCAAATGGAAAGTGATCGCAAAACTTACGTGAAGGTACGCAGCAGCTTTGTTCTGATTCAGGCTGCCTACCGAGGAATGGTTGTTCGAAAGCATTTGTGGTGCATGCACAAATCTGCCAAGGTCATACAGACTTATTATGAAATGCATAAACAGCGTCAGTATTTCAAGAAACTACGCTGGTCCGCCATTGCAGTACAGCAACGATACCGAGCTTGCCAGATAAGAAATGTCCACATGAGACATAATAGTTTGAGCAAAGCAGTGGTTTGTATTCAGGCCTTCTACCGTGGGATTAAAGCCAGAGAATTGGTTGAGAAAATCAAGGCAGCATGCCATATTAAGTCATTCTTAATGATGTGCATTACAAGAAAACATTTCTTGATGCAAAAGGCGGCTGTAGTCACTCTGCAAGCTTCATTCCGTGGGTACCGATCGAGGGTGCGCTATAGAGCTATGCGACAAGCAGTCATTTCAATCCAGAGATGGTACAAAGCATGCAAAATAGGGCATTCCCAGTTTGTGCAATATCAGTCAATGAGGTATGCAACCATTACCATGCAGGCTGCATACAAGGGTATGGTGGTTAGGCAGTGGGTTAAGCAAAAGAGGGCTACGGTAAAAATTCAGTCAGTACTCCGAAAAGTCAGTTCCTCAAACTGAATTATACAGCAGTTGTAGTGCAATCGCACTACCTTGCTTATAAAGCAAGAAAACTATACAGAGCACAAATCAAAGCCACAGTTGTATTGCAAAGACAATATAGATCCTACTTCTTGATGAAGAACCAGAGATGTGACTTAAGACAAATAGATGAACAACAGAAAAGGCTTAAACGATACAAAGAACGGTTAAATAAATGTGTGACAATGAATAAAAAGCTGCTAATAGAAAAGTCTAAAGAAGAGAGGCTTGTCGGTCGAGACAAAAGTATGCAGGACCGATTGCGACTAGGACACTTCACTACAGTCCAGCATGGAGCCTCCTTCACTGAGCAATGGACAAATGGTTATGCATTGCAGAATCTCATTAAACAACAAGAGCAGATAAATACACAGTGCGTGGAAATTGAGCGACAAAGGAAGCTGCTAGCAAAATGAAAAAAAACCTGCAGCCATGTGTCAGATGCCACCTACAAATAAGGAACAGAAACAGAGGAAAACAAAGCAAATGGAGCAAAGAAGGAAATGTTAACTTTAGCAGAATATCAGGAATAGGAAGAAATCTGCTAATTAGATTAGGACATTTAAAAAGGGAAGAGGCAGAGATACAGACAGAGCTAGAGCGATTAGAAAGAGTTTGCAATTTACACAGAAGGGAATGGAAAATGATAACACATAAAGCAAGGGGTAATATATCTGGTTTAAGGACGATGGGTGGTATGAAAAAAATTTATAAGGGCTAGGTTTAGATATGATTATTATAGTTATGAAGATGTATTGTAAGATGACTAATAATACAATTTTGCAACAGTGTATTAATCAATTATATTGTATGTAATAGAAATGGTGTTACCTGCCTCCAACTTAAAGGGGGAGGCGTGTGGTGTAGGTAATGTAATTAACATATTTGATGTCTTGCGCAATGGGACGCATGCGCAGGAGAGACTCAAGGTGGCGTCCTTGAATAAAGAAGCTTGTTAGTTTTACTCCCGTGTCTGAGTGTTATTTAAAGTCAGTTCCAAGCACCAAATACACAACAGATGGAAATTCTGTAAATGTATGTAATATATGAAATCAAAATCGTAAGATCCATATAGAACAGAGATAGGCCCTTAATGGTATATTATGATTATCTCCTTGTCGTCCTGCTCATTAAAGCCAACAGTAAAGTTAGTGAAAAGGATGTTAGTTCTAGAGGATCGATGGAATATTTTTTATTTCTCACATTCTGAAACCTCTGCATATGACAAACCTCCTCAGTTATTCTGCAAGGAAGACTTTCCACATTGACAGTATACATTCATCCTATAATATTGACATTAATAAAGTACTGACCTGATTCTACATTGCTTTCGATTTTGACATATTTTGATGGAGACGTCAAGTATTCTTCAGTGGACGTACCAACCAATATCACCAATATAATTGCAAAAGTAACATGAGGAAGCATCATGATCAGCTTTTCAGCAGCAAATCGACATAAGGTAATGTACTTCCACCAGGCTTAACTGAAATGAAAACAAATTGCTGACTACTTCCTTATAAGTCTGAAATACTTAGATTGCCACTCCAAAATATGATCATAAATTTTTATGAAGTAGTAATTCAGTCCAACAAGGCAATATAAAGTTAGAGCCAGAATAAAGGCTGATTAGAAGCTACATCTGCAGGTCACTGTTCAACTCTCAAGGAATACGTTTCAAGGGGCAAAATGCAGTTGGATACTGTTTCTAAGCCATTATTTTAGAGGAGGAAATAGGGAGAAGATGACAATTCTACGCATCTTGTGGAAATCTTGATGCAATGATGCTGTTACCCCAGGCCCAGGGAATCCAAACAGTCACATGTGTTGCTGCAGCTGCATAATGGATTTGATTTGGACTTTCATCAGTATAGATCATGACCAAATGTAACTGGTTTATGTCTTTAAAATACATTGTCTATAAGATTTGTAGCCTATCCAGATACATGTTTGGTCTGGTCAGTGTTGAAGGCTTAGTTGTCAAATTGTTGTGCCATTGAAACTGCTTTTGCTTTTTTATCATTTAGTGCACATGTTGGCTTCCTATATGTAGCATAGTGATGTAATGGCTTACATTTTGAAGTGCTTTGAGAGGTTGATCATGGTGTAAATCAACTCCTACCTCGACAAAAACCTGGACCCACTGCAGTTCGCTTACCGCCACAACAGATCAACGGTGGATGCGATCTCGCTGGCCCTCCACTCTGCTCTGGACCACTTGGATAACAAAAACTCATATGTCAGGCTGTTATTCATTGATTACAGCTCGGCATTTAATACAATCATCCCCTCCAAGCTGGTTACCAAACTCGCAGAACTGGGTCTCTGCGCATCCCTCTGCAATTGGATCCTTGACTTCCTCATTCTCAGACCGCAGTCTGTTCATATTGGTGGAAATGTGTCAGACTCGATAACAATCAGCACGGGAGCACCTCAAGGCTGCGGGCTCAGCCCCCTGCTGTACTCACTCTATACTCATGACTGCGTAGCCGGTCATAGTGCAAACTCGATCATCAAGTTCGCCGACGACACCACTGTTGTGGGACGTATCACTGATGGGGATGAGTCAGAGTACAGAAGAGAGATCGAGCAGCTGTCCATATGGTGCCAGCACAATAACCTGGCCCTCAACACCAGCAAAACCAAGGAAATGATTGTGGACTTTGGAAGGAGTGGGATGGGGATCCACAGCCCCGTTTATATCAACGGGTTGATGGTTGAAAGGGTCAAGAGCTTTAAATTCCTGGGCGTGCACATCTCTGAAGATCTTTCCTGGTCCGAGAACACTGATGCTACTATTAAGAAAGCACATCAGCGCCTCTACTTCCTGAGAAGATTACGGAGAGTCGGTTTGTCAAGATGGACTCTCCCTAACTTCTTCAGGTGCACAGTAGAGAGCATGCTGACCGGTTGCATCGTGGCTTGGTTCGGCAACTTGAACTCCCCTGGAGAGGAAAAGACTACAAAGAGTAGTAAACACTATCAGTCCATCATCGGCTCTGACCTCCCTTCCATCGAGGGGATCTATCGCAGTCGCTACCTCAAAAAGGCTGGCAGTATCATCAAGGACCCACACCATCCTGGCCACACACTCATCTCCCTGCTACCTTCAGGTAGAAGGTACAGGAGCCTGAAGACTGCAACGACCAGGTTCAGGAATAGCTACTTCCCCACAGCCATCAGGCTATTAAACTTGGCTCTGACAAAACTGTGAACATTAATAGCCCATTATCTGTTATTTGCACTTCATCAGTTTATTTATTCATGTGTGTATATTTATATAATGATATATGGACACACTGATCTGTTTTGTAGTCAATGCCTACATTGTTCTGTTGTGCTGAAGCAAAGCAAGACTTTCATTGTCCTATCAGGGACACATGACAATAAACTCACTTGAACTTCAACATTATGTAATGGATGAGTTTGTACATATGTGACTGGCAAAGAGGTGAACAGATTCTTCCCTTCTAATACCACTGGGATTATAATGTCTGCATGTGCCAGAACATAGACAACAGCGATTGACTTTCATTGTCTGGTAATAGTACTCTTAGTGAGGTTAACTGCACATCTGTTCTCTTGGCTTAGGGACAATTTATACAGGAGCACAATACTTTACAATGGACTACACCAGGGTTAAGGTGGCCATTTGGAAGGTCTTTGCTTCTGTTCACCATAAATTTCTGCAGAAAGTTTGTTTGTATCTTTTACCTTTCTTTGGTCTTCTTAAATTTGTTTGAAGTTCAGGTAGTGAACAGGCCATATTGGTACATCTCATATAGAGTAGTAAGTTCAGCAAGCTTGAAAATATGACATTTAGCCTGTCAGCCAAATCAGTAACAAGGATTGTTAAAACCCGAGGCCCAAACACTGATCCCTCAGGTACTCCATTAATCACAACATCATCCGGTAAACATCAGTAAATGCACACTATTTAAACCAGGGGAACGTGGCAAATATTAGTAATAGTATTAGATTTAAGTCATTTATAATTAGTCGACAATACAGAGGAGGTGAATTGGCCTTTCAAGCTTCCACTAGCTTTTTCAACAACTTGTCCTATTAGTTACAATCCATGCTTTTCCCCATAATGTGTAAACGCTTATTTTCTCTTCAAGAACTTATCCAGTTTTCTTTATTATAAAATTATTATAAAATCTGCTTCCATCATTCTTCCAGATAGTTAATTCCACTCCATTCCTCTACCACTGGAAACATTGGAAATCTGTAAGTCCGAAAAGCGCTGTTGAATCTCTCCCTAACCTTATCTGTTCAAAGGAAAATACCAACTTTTCCAGTCACTTCACCTGATTGAAAGACTATTTCCTGACTTAATTTTACTAATTTTCTGCTGAAAGTCTTGCACAATCTTTGCATTGTCCCAAAGAATAATAATTCAGATGCAATAATTCCCCCCAAAGGATTAACACTACTTCCTTTTTAGGCCATCTTTCCTTCTGCTTGTAGAAAGGTAATCATTCCAGGTGCTCTTCAGCCTGCGGCCTACAAACTACTTATCCTACTTCTCTCTCTGTCCATACCTACTTCAAAACTGAACTATTTGGTTTGTTTTATCTGATTCTTCAAGTCAAATTTCTGTCACTTCGCACCTCTGCATTAAATTTCAGCAGATTGTCCTTCAGAAGTTCATTATTATTGTCCTCATTTGTTGCTGTATTAGGTTTCATGCAAACTTATGCTCTGTATATCCAAGTCTCGGTAATAAATCCATATCAACAGAAGTAATGGTCCTAATACAGGTCCTTGGGGCCAGCACTGTAATATTCACTTCAGTACAAAATATAGCTGTTCTCCATCATTTGCTGCTATCTTTTGTTTGTGTTCTAATTGTTTAGAAATGCCAACCATAGAAAATGACAAACATTTTAAGTGCATGTAAATTGTGGTGTTCTCTTTCATGAAATTCCAGGTTCCAGTAAAAGAGGTGTAGAGCATCACGTGTAAAGTTTATTACTCCTCTGTTTCCCATAATTAAGCCATTTCTGTATCCAGTGAAGACTAGCTCACCCAGTATCTCATGCAGTCTATCCTTCTGGACATATTACCTTGTGGAACCTTGTGCAAGGCCTTGCTGAAATCCATTTAGACAGCATCTTCAGTCCTGCCCACAGAGGTCTTCTTGATCACTTCTGTGAAAAATTCGATCAAATTTGTGAGATATGATCTCCCACGCACAAAACCATACTGACAATCCCTAATCAACTCCTGTCTTTCCAAATGCATGTATATCTCACCCATCAAAATTCCTCAAGTCCTTGCTTCTGTCTTTTGATTGGCTTCTGATTTCATAGAGAACCAATTTTCTGCAGTGCCCCAACTATTATAGTAAGAAAGCTGCTGGCTGAATCTGCACCAGGTTAGATTAAATTGAGGGTGGCACAGTGGCGCAGCGGTAGAGTTGCTGCCTTACATAGCTAACAGCGCCAGAGACGCGGGTTTGATCCCGACTACGGGTGTTTTCAGTACGGAGTTTGTACGTTCTCTCCATGACCGTGTGGGTTTTCTCCGAGACCTTCGGTTTCCTCCCACATTCCAAAGATGTACAGGTTTGTAGGTTAATTGTCTTTGTATAAATGTAAATTGTCCCTAGTGTGTGTGGGTAAATAAAGTTCCATTGTCGGTAAACATGACAATTAAATTCTCTTGACTATTTCCTCAATAGGATCAAGCTCAACCTGGAAGGAAACTTGCTGATACTTCTTGCTTTTATTGTGTATCTTGGGGTTGAAATCTGTCAGCTGAGTTTTGTCTGCAATGTATCCTGTAGATGGTGCACATGTAAGCTATGGTATGTCAGCGCTGGAGGGAATGTACAGTAGAGAGCATATTGACTGGTTACAGCACGGCCTGGTTTGGCAAGTTGAACGCCTAGGAGCGAAAAAGTCTGCTAATATTTGTGAGCACTACCCAGTCCATCACCGGCTCTGACCTCCCCACCATCAAAGGGATTTATCAAAAATGCAGCCAGCATCATCAAATGGCCATCATGGCCACACACTCATTTGACCCCTGCAATTGGGAAGAATGTACAGGAGCCTGAAGACTGTAACATCAAGGTTCAGGAATAGCTGCTTCCCTACAGCCACCCGGCTATTAAAGACTTCAACCTCAAATAAGCTCTGAACTACAATAGACTATCTATACATAACTAAAACTCTGATCTTGTTACCTTCTGGTTTGCGTGGTTTTTCTATTTGCACAAAAACGGTACGCGATAGGGCTACGATTTTTTACCAGCTCACTCACCGTTCCCCTGTGCTGCGAGTGCACCGTTGCTTTCCGATTGGTGGCATAATGTAAAAATCGTAAAAACCACGCGTGCGCAGATCGATCTCATCTCCTGTCAGGGGATGTGTGGGGGGGTGATTAGTCTCTTTTGTCACTCGCCGAGACGGTCCGCCCCTTACTGCGCCATCGTGTCTTTACTGGAGCTGAGGGATGCCCTGGATGGTCAGCAGAGGTCTCGAACCGGACACAATTTTCGGAGGGACCGGAAGTGGTCCAGCCCGGCATGGTGCGGAGTTGGAGATGTCACCGATGCCGCCAAACGGAAAGTGGAGACTCTGATCCCAGTGAAGGAGAACGGCTAGCGACCAGCGCCCGCTGTGACTCCCCATCGCTCCGCCAGCTCTAGCCCCTTCCCCTCTGGTTCCCCTCGCTGCCTCCTGCCCCCTCCCCCCTTGGCACCACCCCATCTATTCTCCGAGCTCTCTCCCCCATCCCCCTGCCCACACAGCCCTCTCTCCACCCACAAACCCCCCCCTCGCTCACACCCCCCCGCTCACACACACCCTCCCCCCACAACCCCTCTTCCCACACCTCCCTCCTCCCACAAGCTGCCCCCCCTGCCCACACATCCCCCTCCTCCCACAACCCCCTGCTCACACACCCATCCCCCCCACAACCCCACTCCCGCCCACACCCCCCCCTCCTCCCACAATCCCCCGCCCACACCCCCCCCCTGCCCACACACCCATCCCCCCACAACACCCCCCACACACCCCTCCCCCCACAACCCCCCCTGCCCACACACCATCCCCCCACAACACCCCCCACACACCCCTCCCCCACCCACACCCCCGCCCACACACACCCCACTCCCACACACACCCCCGCCCACACACCCATTTTCTCTTGTTTATTATATTGCTTACAGTGTACTATGTTTACATATTCTGTTGTGCTGCAGCAAGTAAGAATTTCATTGTTCTATCCGGGACATATGACAATAAAACATTCTTGACTATTGACTTTTGAATAGCATAGATTACGCAGAGAAATGCTAGAATTTGTCAATGCAAGGCTAACCAGCTGCTGTTTTTTTTGACATTTTTGTGGCTGTGGCTTTTTCTGATCTCCTCACTTGATGAATTGTCATCCCAAATGGCCCATGGTATTACAGGGCTTTGGATGTGGGATTAGGATAGGTTTGTTCGGGAAATCAGCATGGGTTAAATTGGACTAAGCACATTATATAACAGTTGATGTAGGCAGCCTGCTGCTGATTGGATAGAAACGTAGAAAACAGGTGCAGGAGTAGGCCATTCGACCCTTCGAGCCAGCATCGCCATTCAATATAATCATGGCAGATCATCCCATTCCTGCTTTCTCCCCATATCCCTTGATTCCGTTAGCCCTAAGAGCTATATCTAACTCTCCCTTGAAAACATTCTGTGAATTGGCCTTTCTGTGGTAGAGAATAGTAAGATTAAATGAGAACTTACCAGTTTGAAGTTTGATCGTTATTTTATGAGGAGTTACGTTGGTGATTACGTGAAGAAGACCCGTCAGGGCGCATGCGTGTCAATCTTCAAAGCAGCGGTATGAAATCACAGATAACACAATATTTGAAGTAACATATTAAGATGAGCAACATGAGAACTACCATATGACCTTTTTTTATGAGAGAGGGTTGGGCGTGGCGGGCACGTAATCACCAACGTAACTCCAACTCCACCTGGGGCCCCGTCGAGTATGGCTGCCCTGCCAGCAGCTGTTAGTCTTTTCACCCTTTTTTTTATTTTTAGTTAGTTAAAAGTGTTTATTTTTGGAGGTCTTTTAGTCTTTTTATGTGGGGGGTGGGGAAAGGGGGAAACTATTTTCTCAGTACCTACCTGGTCGGAGATGCGGCTTTTCTCCGAGCCGTATCTTCGCCCCTTCCTCGCGGCCTACAGGCAGACTGGAGCGGCGTTTTCCTGCCGGGACCGGCCAGGACTTCAGCTTCGGCACAGCGCTGAGGCACCATCGTGGAGCGGGCGATGCCTAACCCGAGTGCTGTGACCGCCGGCTCCAACATCGCGGAGCTGCGGTCTGTGGAGCTTCCAGCCGCGGGCGGCGCTGAACCCTAAACACCGCGGAGCCTGGGAT
The DNA here is from genome assembly GCA_038087875.1 of Malacoraja senta. NCBI lineage: Eukaryota > Metazoa > Chordata > Chondrichthyes > Rajiformes > Rajidae > Malacoraja > Malacoraja senta. The sequence continues at coordinate 102,243,314 of CM075978.1, read as the reverse complement.
CTCACGACGAGGTCGCCAGAGTCGGAGCTCCGACCAGCGCGGCTCGTGGACTTCGGGAGCCGTGGTCTCCTGGGAGAAAGCGGCCGCTCCAGACACTCCGGGCCGCTGAGAGTGTTCACCCGACGCCGGAGTTTCATCATCCGGCGAGAGGGCCTGAAGCATCGGGCTGCCGTATCGGTGACTGCAGAGGCCTCAATAGGCCCTGACTATGGGTGAACTGGGGATGGGACTGGACTTTGCTGCCTTCCACCACAGTGGGAACCATTGTGGGGGGATGTTTATGTTTATTGTTAAATTCTTTAATGTTGAGTTATCTTTATTTGTGTGCTGCATGGCAAGTCAAATTTCACTACACCAATTGGTGTATGTGACAATAAATGTCCTTTGTCCTTTGTCCTCATAAAATAACGATCAAACTTCAAACTGGTAAGTTCTCGTTTAATCTTACTATTTTACTTCGGAGTCACTTTAGTGATTATGTGAAGAGTTCAAAGCTCTGTGATGTTATGCCGCAGATCCAAATCCCGGCTTCTCACTGCATTGATTGACTTTCGATGAGAAACAATCAATAATGCGTTAAACATGAAATTTTAATATCATGCAATAACAATTGATTTGAATAATCAAAACAAGCAGTAACCCCTCTATCCCAGGGGAACCTAAACAGGACTTAATACTGAATTTGCAAACAGCCTCTCGCTGATCGGCAATCGGCCGATGGTAAAAAAAATTGTTTTAACAATTCATTTGACCACCCGGCACCTGTAAAAATATGGCCGATGTGAACATCCATCGCCCTAGCCGACGACGTTGCTGCTGCACTAGTGGAAAAGGATATATACATTTCAGTGTTAATACCTGCCTGAATCAACATTTGCTTTAAACCACCTTGAGATAGTCTGCACTGACATTCTCCTGTGTGGCTACATGTAACTGATAAACAATGCTGTTTCCACATTTCTTAAGGTCTTTGTAGCTTCAATATAATGAAAATAAATGTGCCATTCCACATAAACATGGATCAGTAGGTTATGCTGAAACACAATTTTAACAAACCTGTGACACCTGGCCTGCTCTGTTTGAGCAGGACGCAATTATATAACAAAACATTCTCTTCAGCAACTTCCATCCTGTCTAGCAGAAGCTTTTGCAAACTGCACTTGCTATGCTGAACCAATGCCATGAGCATAACCACTTTCATGATTAGTTTGGCAAATTCTGAGACATGACAGGAACCTGCTGTCAAAGCATCTTGAGGACCTCACTTACATCCCAGATCGTCATATACCTGGGTTTAGGAGGTTTAGAGTTGAAATTCCTTTCATCAATCCAACTCTGATATGATGAAACTCAATAGGATCTTTCCTGACCCCATCAAAACCATACGATGACAAAGCACTTAAAGCTATATTAATGGTGCTATAACTGAGCCCCTCATCATCATAGAGTGTTAACAGGAACTCTAAAATATCCACAATACCTGCAGTACTATAGTCAATATTATTTTGTACACAATATTGCTCCCATTTTTTTACATAAGTAATATACCCCTTTTTGAGTACTCTTTCTCCAGGCTACAGTGAGCATGTCCACCGTTCACCCAGACAGTCCTTGCTCCAGGTATGGCCTTCTTAAAACCTGCAAAATAACAAGTCAATACGATCACTTAACAGATGACTTTCCCGTGTTAACGGATGCTCCAGTCAATTCCTACGCTTGGGAACCACCAAAAAGAGGTTGGATCCCTAACTGTAACATCAAAGGGAACCATGCTTGATTCGGCCAATTAGGTATTACAAGCACCCCCAAAGCGGCATCCTGCTTGATTTCTTGCAGACTCTGACCTATTAGGCAAAATGGTAGGAAAATATATAAAACATACCACCCCAATATAACGTCAAAGTATCAATTGCAACTGCCACCTGGTCTGGTTCCCATGAAACCTATTTAAGCTGCTGATGGTTGAACCTTGATGCAAAACAAACCGATATCTGGCATTCATATACAAGTACTATATTATTGAACACCTCCTGGTTCAACATCCAATCTATGTTGTCATGGAACTTTCGTGACTTGGCGCCTGCTACTATGTAGAATCTACCTGGTAGATAAATAGCTGAAATATCTTTTTCAATGCACCAGGCCCAAATTTGATTAGCCAACCTGTCACAAAATGCCGACTTGATTCCACCGATGTGATTAATATATATGCCACTTGCGTAGTATTGTCAATCTGAAACTGAACATGCAGATTACATTTGTTAGAGCAATAAGCCTTATCCATAAAACCTCTTAATAGTTAATTGCCCATGTCTGCAGAAGCGATGCCTCTTGCTCAGTCCATCTGCCTCCACAGCTGAAACTCGTATCCGTGACACCCCACCCGAGTGCACTGACATTCATTTGCAAAATCATGGAATGCTGCTCAAGCATTACCTTGCTATAACTTCTAGACACATGGTGAATCCACCATTGCAAATCAGAAATAGCCTTTACTGATAACTGCATAGGTCTATTATAATGACCCGAATTTATCCTTAATGCCTCAATTAGCTTGATACACCTGTCAATTAGCTCTACCCTTTTTTCCCTGGGCAGAGTCACTTAATTGAATCAATTGTGACCCAAATAGTCAGGTGTTAATTTGGATTCCTCTGGATGAATAATGCCCAATCTTTGAAAATTGGATTTAACAACTATCACCTGTTACTTCAGCTGTTCTCTTGGATACCCCTGTAATCAAGATATCATCGAGATAAGCCATGAGCACCTGACACTGGCCTCTCAGCATGCCTATTATAGGTTGTAATAATTTTGTTGCCATAGTTGATCCATCCAGGTGAATTTCAAATATCCTTATCCTGCAAATAAACAGACATTGAGTAATGCGCATCTTTAAGCTCTATAGTCACCATATAGCATCCTCTTGACCCAGTTGCTTGGCAGTGACAATTCCATCTTACAATGTCTATACTACATCCCCCATCCTTTTTTGGCCTGGGAAAATATTAGACTCAAATTGATGGGGTTGGTGAACCAACTTTACAATTACACCTTTATCACATAAGCTTGCAAGCGCAGTCTGAACATCCACCTGTTCTGTTAATGAAAACTGAATAGTTCTCCCAAGAACATGCTGAATGTGCAAATCACAATTTGGATTAAAATCCATTCGAAACCTTTGAATAACACTCTGTATAAACAGAGCTACGGTAATTTGCTTCCATTCATCCCAGAAACAGATGTAATGTACCCCAGATTTAAGTTGTGTCACATTTGATATGTGCACCTGAGAACCAGGCCCACCTACCTCCTTGGTACCTGGTGTATCTTTGACCATGTTCCCGCTTTGTTTGTAGGGGTACTTTCTTATTTGGAAACTTGCCGACTGCCGGTGGCTTGATCAAGCCCACCGTCTTCGCCTCGTCATCCATGTCCTTGACACTCTTGGCGAGGTCCTCTCCGAAGAGTAGGTTGGCCGGCTGTATGTTGCTAGGCTGGAAAAATACTGCAATCTTGGAATTAATGGTGGGCCGAATGGCACTTTCGTGGAGGCCAGCTCTTCTCCCAGTGGCACTGCATACTCTGACGGGACAGCGAATCGTGCTGCCAGAGAATGGACCTCTGACAACAGCCGTTCTTCGCTAATTTCCAAGTCTCCGTCAGAATCGGGGTCAGAACTTAGCTGACCCTCTGCACTCACCTCATGCATGAGGGTGCTTTAAGCAGCCCTCTACCAGGTGCTGCCGGCATGGCCTTTCTGCAGCCTACCGCCCACACGACTCCTCCCCCCGGAGTGTGCATTTCTGGAGCAACCTCTGGATGAGGTGCTCCATTTGGGAGAACCATTTAAAAAACGTCTCCAGCCCCGTACAGGCTCGTTGTGGCCCGACTCAGTTGAGTCCCAGGGCCTCCCAGACTTCCCCGTGCCTCACGCCCGACTGGCGTTGGCTTTGGTGCTTTTTCGCACTCAGTCTGAAGTCGCCCCGCTCCCGATCGGCGACTGTGCAGGGGTACGAGGCAGCCGCTGACAGACCGCATTCCCGCGGCTCTCCTATGCTTTACCTGCGGCTGCCCTCCCCTGGTCGTCTTCATCATGGTGCTGCCTGTAATAAAAAACACAGAGCACCACAATAAAGGAACTTTTCACTCCAGCTAAGTTTCCCGCTTAGCTGGAGCTTTAAAACTCTTTAAAATACTCTAAAAGTACTTACCACAGGAGGAGCTCTGTCCTCCCGCTGGTCCGTGCGCTAATGCGACCGACGTAATGACGCGCATGCGCCCTGACGGGTCTTCTTCACGGAATCACTAAAGTGACTCCGAAGTAAAATTCCATATTCGCAACTCTCTGGGTGAAAAAGTTTTTCCTCTTCTCGGTCCTAAATGGCCTACCCCTTATTCTTAAACTGTGACCCGCTGGTTCTGGGATACTTTAGCCCAATGTTTAAACCAGTGGACTGGGTACCGATCAAGTGGGCCGCCTTATCCAGGGTAGTGTGGAGATTCTTCAGTAATGGTGGAGCTGCACTAATCTAGTCAATCAGCTTTTATCATGCTGTTGAATTGTGTGTTGTTGATACCAGGGAGGCTTGAGGGTGAGTTACTCATTATATTTCTTTTAAAAAAATGTTCTTACACTATCTGATTTGGACTATAAATGCACGTAACATTTGATGCAATCTGCTTCCTGAGATTAAATTGCTGATCTTTGACCCAATAAGGAAATAGCTGGTACATTTGGAGTCATATCATTATTCATATGCAATTTAAGACAGAATTAAGATTGTGTAAGTTTAAGTTAATTTTTTACATGTACTTTATTCTATGCAAATTACAACTAATTGATTCAAAGAAATCACATTCTCTGACTCATTTTCATTTGATTTTACCCATATCTTTTTGCAGAGAAATAGAATATTTATAACCCTCCTGATTAAGAATATATCTTTAGCATTATATATAATAAATGCTTGTGTAGGAATGAACATTTGGGTTTTAAAACCCCTCAGTAATTTTGAATTAGTCATGATGCACTAATCTATTGTGGAGATCATACTGTGCCAGAGCTTGGATAAGGCCCAGACAACACCTCTGCATCTAAAGAAAACCAAGCATATCAAATTACATTCCTTCATTTATATAATAAGATCGATAAGCATTTTAATATACTTTATTTAAAAAAGCTGAGACATTGGAGCATTTGGAATTAATGGTGATTAACATCCGAATATTTCTGCAGTTCTCCCAGTTGAACTTCCAGACGCCACCGGAATGCAAAAGATTAAAGGAATTATATGGAGTGACCATAACAAGCCACTTGGACTAAAAGGAGAAAATCAAACTGTTATGTCAGACAAAATAATACCACGACTGAAATATGTAAAATACTCATTAAAAACTTAAATTGTTAAAAGACTTAAAAATATTTTAAAATGTAATTGCAAAAGCACTTTAAATTTCTAAATACACATAATCTCCTTTAAATGCTTTGTAATAACCTAAATTAACAATCCATTAGAGATTTAAATTTATTTGTTTAGTAATATTGAAAATAATATCTTTACACAGAAACTATATCTGAAATAACATTACAATCAAGAATTCTTTCCTGAGGGTCATACAAAAGAGATGTTGACTATTTTTCTTTTCTGCAGCAGATATTTGATAAGCCTAGAAATTACAGATGAATACTTTTGGCCTCAGTTCCCACTCCCACTCTGAACTGAGTGAACTACTGGATGTCCACACAGAATTACAGGCGGTATATGTAGAAAATCTGTCAGTTCATGGTTTACAGGAGTTCCCACAAAGTCCAGGCCATCAATGTCGACATCAACTTTGTGTGGCACAGTGGCGCAGCGGTAGAGTTACTGTCTTACATAGCCAGAGACCCGGGTTCGATCCTGACTACAGGTCCTGTCTATACAGTGTTTGTACGTTCTCCCTGTGGCCGCGTCGGCTTTCCCTGTGTGCTCCGGTTTCCTCCCACACTCCAAAGACGTACAGGTTTGTAGGTTAAAATTGTAAATTGTCCCTAGTGTGTAGGATAGTGCTAATATATAGGGTGATCGCTGGTCAATGCTAACTCAGTGGGCCAAAGAGCCTGTTTCTGCGCAATATCTCTAAAGTCTAAACAATTGGAATCCAAAATAGGACCAGAGTAAAATATTTCAATTTTATGCAGAAGCAAAATAATTAAAAATATTAAACATTAACATTAAATTCCTATCTTTTAAACTGCTGTGCTAAAATGTCATGCTTTTCTGGCAAAATAGTTTTAATTCCCTTAACAAAGAAACAGAATTCCTTAATATTAGAGCTAACCCACCACAAAGGGAGGTGCAAATAATCTAATTGTACTTGTTAATTAAAAGATGAACATCCTATAATTGTTCAGCAACTTGTCTGTGAATAGAAAAAAATGTGTACAGATATTCCAATCAATTATCATTTGAAATGCCTTTTATAAATATGGCCAAACGTTTGTGCAAATCTCCAGTAAATGCAACAAAAACAAGTGTTGATTCAGGAAATAAATCAGATGAATTCCCTGCTCAAAATTGTTTACCAACAGAAATGACCTTTGTTAATTGCTTATCTGAAAGATAATGCATTCAAATACTTTTAGAGGGTGCAGCATTTACTTAGTTCTGCAGGGTAGTCAGTCTAAATGTTCAGAGGGACTTCAACCCTGATTCAGATGCATAATTGGTGACCAAGTAAAAATAGAAAATCTTTCTTATCTCTGAAAGTCTGTTCTCACTGTAAAAATGAGAAGATTGTATAATATATACAGTATTGTGTAAATCAGGAAATTGTGAACATAGAAGTTCTTTCATGGTGCTCATCTCAATCCTTTCTATTTTTGACAGATTTGGAACACATTAATTATGAAAAATGGTTTGTAAATTGTAGTTTTGTTCAACCCACTAAACTTAATTTTCAGGGTTTTGATATGGGCTTTGCTATTACTTTTGATTTTAGGTGGCATCAAATAGAAATGCACAAGAACAACTGGCAATGAAGACCTGAATTTACTGAGACAATAGATGAAACTTAGGTAAGCATGCTATTTGGACTGATAAAGAACCAATCTATTACTTAAGCAATGAAGTGACAGGAACATGGAATTCCAAAGAGTTTTAAGAGTCTTTTTATAGAGATCACAAAAAATGGAACAGGCAAGTACAAAAAAATCCAAAGACGTCTAATCCATAAAACTCAGGAGATGTTAACCTTTACAACTCGTGGCTGAAAATAAAACTGAGGAAAACCCCCCACAAAGTACTGGAGGAACTCAGCAAGTCAAGCACATCTGTAGGGGGAATGGATAGTCAACGTTTCAGGACCCTTCTTCCTATTGATGAAGTGGGGGGGGGTAGAGGGAAGCTGGAAAAGAGAGGGGGGATGTGGCAAAGCCTGGCAAGTCGTACAGGGTGGGGAGGTAAGTTTCTATAACTTTACAAAATTATAATGAGACTCCATTTGACGTATTATTTACAGTTCTATCCCACTATAAAATTGTATTGGTATTTAAAGAGTACAATGAATATTTGTCATACTGTTACCAGGGTCCAAGGAGAGATTACAGAAACTGGTCATGCATTTATAATAAAGAAGGTAAATTGGTGATTCGATTGCCATTGTTAGGCTTTTAAAAGGAATCTGTAGAACAGAGGAAAATAAATCTCTTTCCGTTGATGGTAGGGTCTGGGGCAAGGACTCTTAAATTTAAAACATTCAGGAGAGAAATTAGGAAACACTTCTTCATGCAAATCATGGTAGAAATGAGGAACTGTCAATGCTTCTTTTATAATTTACCGTCTAAGATTGTTAACTATTTGACAGACCAGGATGTACTTGATGAAGCTGAAATACAAATCATCCATGATCTCATTGATAGGGAGTAGGTTTGAGAAGGTGAACCTTCTTTTCTACATGGTTTATCCCAGACTTGTTATGATCTTTAAGCTTAGAATAAAAAAAGGCTGAGACCCTAGTAGATGCTCAGGTACCTTTAACATTACAATTTGTACAAATGTCAGATTGTTTCCATTAAATATATTAAGCATGAAACAAAGAATATGCAATAAATGCGTCTCTCAGACTGCTAAGTATCTGATGACATTCATAAAAATAAAATACAAAGTGCTGTAGTAACTCAGAGGGTCAGGCAGTATCTGTGGAGGGAATGGTCAGGTGACATTTCAGGTCAGGAGCCTTCTTCAGACCCTGCAGTTGCTTGTATTTCCATTAATAAAAACAAAACTGTTAAAGATCTTGTTTATTAAGTTTCATAATTTGTCAATATTTTCTCGTGATGCCAGAGAAAATATAATTTAACATTAGCTGACAACCTCCCGTTGTACCTATACATGTCCAACAATGTTCAAGAAAGCATGGACTTTAAATGACAGCTACAGTTGATACAATGCAATAATATCAAGTGAGTGAAGAACCCAGCTCATCAGAATACATATTGAATTAATTGTTCAGTTGTTAGTTCGAGGTCTGGTCTTTAATGCAAGGAGTGCTTTCCTGTAAAGATCTGAAAGGGTATACAAAGAAAACACTGATTAGAAGAAACTAAAGTATAAATAAGTATGGAATCCCCTGCATTCTTTGAATAGATAAAATTAAAATATACACAGGAATTAAGTATATACAAAAAAAAATTGGAATTGATTATAAAGTTACAATCTTCTAGCTTGTCCCTTGTGTTACATGTTGTTTGAACAGTAATTATTCATATCCAGGAGACTAGTCACCAAATGGGAACACCAGAATATTATACAATTCCTAGGTATTTATATGCATTAAAATATTATATTCATATTTATATTATATTCATTAGTAACAGTTCAGTCATTTCTGGAATCCATCTCATGATAGGTGATCTGTATGGTTATTGTTTAAGACAGGACCTCTTGATGTCCAAGCTAATATCCTCTGGACTATAATACTGAGTTTGTTGACGCCAGATACAATTAGCATCTGTGTACCTAAATTGGATGATGCAAGGATGGAAATGTTCCTGTCCTTTAAATTAGGTTGAACACAAGATCCGGTGAACTGTAGCCTGCAGAGAGGGAGCCACCGAGCCGGCCCATGCTCGTCCTCCAAAGACCAGAGATGGAGCCGATGATGATGACAGACCTGATGGGCGAAGAGCTAGGCTGGTAGGAGAGGGAACTGTGGTCTGGCCAACCGCGATCTCAAGGTTGCCTGTGGGAGACGCTCCTGGGGCACCAAGGTGGACAGGCAAGGAGAGGGACATTGTTCGCTGGTCGATCCACACGTTCAAGGAAGGTGATGGCTGGAGGCCCTGCAGCAGCCCGAGGCTTGCCCGGACTAGGCAATGTTCATTATCCCATGAGCACGGACTGGACTTTGAAAATGGCACCAAAACATGGCGCTTCTTGCATGTGGGCTCAGTAGACTATTTCTGTTCACTTTGCTAATCGGGCATTTGCTTAGTTATGGCAGTACTTTACTGGATTGTCTGTAAGAAAATAATTTCACTGCGTTTGCACCTGTGACAATAAAAGCACCTTTGAATCTTTGACATTATGGGTCGATCCTGTGTTATAGCATTCCATGTTCGAAGCCACTATTCAAGTGTTTTAGTGATTTTTGTGCAGCAACACTGAACTCTACTTGCTCGTTTAATGCTTCATTATAGTTAAAGCTCAATTATCCGGTAGTCACAAAATCTTCACAAATTTAGAGGGAGCACCTTGGTTGATACTTTACAGAAGGGTTGCCTCTGATAAAGAATGTTAGTTCTGGGGCACAGTGGGACTCGGTACCAACATTGGTGCCGAGAACTGAACATTATTTTAGAAGAAGGAGACGACGAGATATTTTAGTCAAAAGATGGTGAATCTGTGGAATTATTTGCCACAGAAGGCTGTGGAGGCCGTCAGTTGATATTTTTAGGGCAGAAATAAATAGATCTTTGATTAGTACAGGTGTCAGAGGTTATGGGGAGAAGGCAGGAGAATGGGGTTAGGAGGGGAGAGATAGATCAGCCATGATTGAATGGCAGTAGACTTGATGGGCTGAATGGCCATATTCTACTCCTATCACTTATTAACGCTGGTAATGTGATGGAGGTGGGGAGTAAGGGGTCTTGGTGAGGGAGGTAATGATAAGGAAGTCATGGTATGTGACACGCTGGAGTTTTGAATTAAATAAATCATGTAAGAATATTAGCCTTTGCAGCAAAATATTGGGATTAATTGTGTGTACAGAATGGCAAAGTTTTTGAGTGGTATCAGGAAGTGGTTCTGTGATGTAGATCTTTGCATATTTTTCATGTCCACACCTTGCCTAAGCACCTAGAGATTTATTGTTCAACAAAGATAACTAGATGCCAAAAGAAGCATGAATCAAGACTGATTATTTATACAGTCTTGGCGAGTTAAAGTCAATGATATAATTATTAGAACCACTTGCTTGAAATCAACAAACTAAGGTAAGTTTAGAAAATAGATTTATGGATTTTCTGATTACTAGACTCAATTCCAACATGAGCAATGCAAATGCCAACTAAATCTTTGGTAAGGTATTCATACAGAAGAGCTAACTTCTAATGACGAGTTCTAATAAACCATCAGGACATTATCAATAAATATCCTAAATCCAAGTATAGCTAAATAGTATGATTGGAGTTTCAATTATCATTTGGAATCATTAAATGGATATCCTTTTAAACCTACCCTATCCATGTACTTGTCCAAATGTTTTTTAAACTTTGTACCTGCTTCAATTACCTCTTCTGGCAGCTTATTCCAGGGATCAAGGAAAGAGCATTCACGTTGCAGCCCTGTTTCCACCAATCTTTCCACCACCACACACAAGAAGCTCAAGAAGCGCAAGACAGACACCATTGTGCAGATGCCAAGAAGTGTGTTCAGCTCTGACTGAACAACTTCTAATCTTGTATGTGGACTTGATAATAATAAGAAGCTTATTCCATATAGAAACATAGAAACATAGAAAATAGGTGCAGGAGTAGGCCATTCGGCCCTTTGAGCCAGCACCGTCATTCAATATGATCATGGCTGTTCATCCAAAATCAGTACCCCATTCCTGATTTTCTCCCATACCACTTGATTCCGTTAGCCGTAAGAACTACATCTAACTCTTGAAAACCTCCAGTGGATTGGCCTGCAGTGGCAGAGAATTCCACAGATTCACAACTCTCTGGGTGAAAATGTTTTTTCTCATCTCAGTCCTAAATGGCCTCCCCTTATTCCTAAACTGTGACCCCCTGGTTCTGTAAATCCTGGCCAAAATGGAGCCAGAATAGAGCCAAAATAAAGCAGAGGATTCATGCATTGCAAGGCCTTTTTGGTCAAGTCTGTATTTCTGTATAAGAAGCCACAGGCGGCTGGCTGGTGCCAGGAAGTCTAGGTCCCAGATCAATGTTGCAGATAAGAAAGGTATAAGTATCTTTGCAATTGTCAATATGTATGAGAATCTTGCAGAGGACCTCCAAAATATTGTAAATGCATGAGTTTCATTGGATTGCTGCACAGGGATTGTAAATAATGTAAATAATGTTGCAAGACAGTTACCCTGCTGTTTGTTGATTGGCCAAAGTGTTAAGCCCTGGCAGAATTGTTTTGAGTTCCAGGGTAAATGTTGCATTATCCAGAAGCTTCTGCAAGAAACATTGTTTTAGTCTCTCTGTAATTGGATTGGGGAACTGTCAATAATGTATTGATGTAATTAATATGTTTGATTGGATTGTAAGGGGACCACCCCTATGTAGTTTGGCCCCTCAAGGTTCGTGGACCTATAAAAGGTAGCCCCATTTTGGATCGCTGTTGATCTTCTGAAAGGGCGCTTGGGACTGTGTGACCTTTTGGGCAGTGTTTGCTTGCAGAGGCTGAGGGGCTTGGCCAGGCAGAGACAAGGATCGAACCCGCGGTGGTTTAGGTATCATATAGGGGAATTTGTTGTTCGTTCTAAAAATAAAGTTTAGTTGGTCCAGTGCTTGAGTCAGTGTTTTTTTACTGAACTAGACTAGGGGGGTAATCTTTAGAAGAGCATATTTAGAGTTCTGGACTCCCCCAACATAGGGTACATTTTTCCTGCATCTAGCCTGTCCAATCCCTTAAGAATTTTATATAAGATCTCCTCTCATCCTTCTAAATTCCAGTGAATACAACACCAGTCGACCCATTCTTCCCTCATATGTCAGTGAACCTACGCGGCACTCCCTCAATAGCAAGAATGTCCTTCCACAAATTAGTAGATGAAAACTGCACACAATACTACATGTGTGGTCTCACCAGGGCCCTGTACAACTGCAGTAGGACCTCCATGCTCCTAAACTCAAATCCTCTAGCAATGAAGGCCAACATGCCATTAGCTTTCTTCACTGCCTGCTGTACCTGCATGCTTACCTTCAGTGACTGATGTACAAGGACACCCAGTCTCATTGAACCTCCCTTTTTCCTAATTTGACACCATTCTGTCAAATAATCTGCCTTCCTGTTCTTGCCACCAAAGTGGATAACCTCACATTTATCCACATTATACTGCATCTGCCATGCATCATATAATACCATCCTTTGTGTAAAATGTTGCCCCTCAGGTTCCTATTAAATTTTACTTCCCTCATCTTAAAATGTTTAGAGTTCTAGTGGACATACTTGATTCACTTTTTGTGCATTTAATTAGACATTTAACTCAAACTACTGGATTCTGACTATGTGTTGGCCCTTACCCAGAGGTGCTGTTAAATCCACATTTTTTGAAAAATCATCGTCGGGGTCAGCTGAATTGATTTTGTTTTTGCATTTCATCTTTAATTTCTTCCCCTTATTTTTCTTTTCAGAATCTAAATCAGATTTTTAAAGAGATGTAATCACACAAAATAATCTATCATCTTAAATCCAAATGGAACAAACTACATGGAACATAGCTTGTTCCCTCTCAGTTTTCAAACACTTTCAGACATTACTAAATAATTATATGTTATCACCTATTCGTTTCCAAATAATTCCCACCTCTCAGGAACTCATTTGGTTTATAACACATTGTCTCTCTGATCTTACTTTAGGCCCTAAATGTATAACTGAGTGAAAATATGAACAAATAAATGTGTTATAAGCCTCTAGAGTTCAAAGAGTACGATGGGGGAATTATATGGATAAACTTTGAATTAGCTAATGCTATTAAACTAAAATTATAAACATTTACAACTCTTAGACAGGTTGATATTCATCCACTTCCTATATTGAACTTTAAACAGAAGATAAATAGCAAGCAGGAAACTTTGGAAAGAAAGAAATAGTTTTCAAGCCATTTTTACAACACAACAAATTGAGGGCTGTTTAGGCAGGACTCCAATAAATACAGTTAAATGGCTAGTAAAATGAATGAACTTCTTAAACATCAATGAGACCAAACAACAGGTTCCAAATCAGAAATATGCTGCATTTACCAATTACCTACTTTCAACTCTGCAGTTACACCAAACCAACCATTTTGGCTGACAGCTTATTTTAATAATTTGCTTACAACAACAAATTGCAACAACTCCTTAAACACAGGTAAATCTACCTAGATATGGAATAACTGACGTCAACTTATAGATGGAGATTGATAGAAAGGTCACAGAGGGAGGCTTGAGGAAAGATTTGAAACTTGAGATAATTTAGAGATGGGATGGCGAAGGTCATGACCTCCAAAGATGCTGTGAAATAAGTAGAAAGTGTACAAGAGAAGTTATAGGATTAGAGAAGGTTAAGGAACAAGACCATGGATGGATTGGAAAACAAGGATAAAAATGCTAAAAATCATAGCATTAGTGGATCAATTAGCGGATCATTCTTTCTTTAATATTGTCATCGTTAATGGGACTTGGATTCAGGTAGAATATTGGTAGCAGAGTTTTAGATGCATTCATATTAATGAAGAGAAAGAGCCCAGAGGGCAATGGAAACATTGCACAATGTAGATAAAACAAAAATATGGAATATTTTGTTCATACAGCAGGGACCAAATGAGGCTAGGACTAAGGCAAGAGGAGTTATAATTTGAAACTGGCATTCACCGAGGTTCCAGTAGGGTATCAAGGCAAACAGTCAGTGTCACTTTGAAGTATTGGTCAAGAAAAGAGGCGAATAATGTGCATGGAAATTAACTTTTATGGTGGATGAACAGTAAATTTGCCACCCCAATTTAATTGGAAAAGTCATTATAGAAGTTTCTCTGGTTGTGACAGGACAAGTCGTAATGGAACTGGGTGACGGCAGAACCTTTCAATTTTTTAAAAAGGAGCTTTGGTATGAGAGAAGGATAGGGTGTTCAATTGGGACAATATAGAAACATAGAAAATAGGTGCAGGAGTAGGCCATTCGGCCCTTCGAGCCTGCACCGCCATTTGATACGATCATGGCTGATCATCCAACTCGGTATCCCATCCCTGCCTTCTCTCCATACCCCCTGATCCCTTTAGCCACAAGGGCCACATCTAACTCCCTCTTAAATATAGCCAATGAACTGGCCTCAACTACCTTCTGTGGCAGAGAATTCCACAGATTCACCACTCTCTGTGTAAAAAATGATTTCCTCATCTCGGACCTAAAGGTCTTCCCTCTTATCCTTAAACTGTGACCCCTAGTTCTGGACTTCCCCAACATCGGGAATAATCTTCCTGCATCTAGCCTGTCCAACCCCTTAAGAATTTTGTAAGTTTCTATAAGATCCCCCCTCAGTCTTCTGAATTCCAACGTGTACAAGCCGAGTTTATCCAGTCTTTCCTCATATGAAAGTCCTGCCATCCCAGGAATCAGTCTGGTGAACCTTCTCTGTACTCCCACTATGGCAAGAATGTCTTTCCTCAGATTAGGAGACCAAAACTGTACGCAATACTCCAGGTGTGGTCTCACCAAGACCCTGTACAACTGCAGTAGAACCTCCCTGCTCTTATACTCAAATCCTTTTGCTATGAATGCTAACATACCATTTGTTTTCTTCACTGCCTGCTGCACCTGCATTCCTACTTTCAATGACTGGTGTACCATGACACCCAGGTCTCGTTGCATCTCCCCTTTTCCTAATCGGCCACCATTCAGATAATAGTCTACTTTCCTGTTTTTGCCACCAAAGTGGATAACCTCACATTTATCCACATTATACTGCATCTGCCATGCCTTTGCCCACTCACCCAACCTATCCAAGTCACCTTGCAGCCTCCTAGCATCCTCCTCACAGCTAACACTGCCCCCAGCTTCATGTCATCCGCAAACTTGGAGATGTTGCATTCAATTCCCTCATCCAGATCATTAATATATATTGTAAATAGCTGGGGTCCCAGCACTGAGCCTTGCGGTACCCCACTAGTCACTGCCTGCCATTCTGAAAAGGACCCGTTTACTCCCACTCTTTGCTTCCTGTCTGCCAGCCAGTTCTCTATCCACATCAATACTGAACCCCCAATACCATGTGCTTTAAGTTTGTATGCTAATCTCTTATGTGGGACCTTGTCGAAAGTCTTCTGAAAGTCCAGATATAACACATCCACTGGTTCTCCCTTATCCACTCTACTAGTTACATCCTCGAAAAATTCTATAAGATTCGTCAGACATGATTTACCTTTCATAAATCCATGCTGACTTTGTCCAATGAACTCACCACTTTCCAAATGTTCTGCTATCCCATCTTTAATAACTGTCTCCAGAATTTTCCCCACCACCGATGTTAGACTAACTGGTCTGTAATTGCCCGTTTTCTCTCTCCCTCCCTTTTTAAAAAGTGGGGTTACATTAGCTACCCTCCAGTCCTCAGGAACTACTCTAGAATCTAAAGAGTTTTGAAAAATTATCACTAATGCATCCACTATTTCTGCGGCTACTTCCTTAGGTACTCTGGGATGCAACTTATCTGGCCCTGGGGATTTATCGGCCTTTAATCCATTCAATTTATCTAACACCACTTCCCGGCTAACCTGGATTTCACTCAGTTCCTCCATCTCATTTAACCCCCGGTCCCTTGCTATTTCTGGCAGATTATTTATGTCTTCCTTAGTGAAGACAGAACCAAAGTAATTATTCAATTGGTCTGCCATGTCCTTGTTCCCCATGATCAATTCGCCTGTTTCTGACTGCAAGGGACCTACATTTGTTTTAACTAATCTTTTCCTCTTGACATATCTATAAAAACTTTTGCAGTCAGTTTTTATGTTCCATGCCAGTTTTCTTTCATAATCTATTTTCCCTTTCCTAATTAAACCTTTTGTCCTCCTCTGCTGGACTCTGAATTTCTCCCAGTCCTCTGGTAGGCTGCTTGTTCTGGCTAATTTGTAGGCTTCCTCTTTTGTTTTGATACTATCCCTGATTTCCCTTGTTATCCACGGATGCACTACCTTCCCTGATTTATTCTTTTGCCAAACTGTGATGAACACTTGTTGTAGTTCATCCATGCAGTTTTTAAATGCCTTCCATTGCATATCCACCGTCAACCCTTTAAGAATCATTGGCCAGTCTATCTTGGCCAATTCACATCTCATACCCTCAAAGTCACCTTTCTTTAAGTTCAGGACCTTTGTTTCTGAATTAACAATGTCACTCTCCATCCTAATGAAGAACTCAACCATATTATGGTCACTCTTGCCCAAGGGGCCACGCACAACAAGACTGCTAACTAACCTTTCCTCATTACTCAATACCCAGTCTAGAATAGCCTGCTCTCTCGTTGGTTCTTCTACATGTTGGTTTAGATAACTATCCCGCATACATTCCAAGAAATCCTCTTCCTCAGCACCCCTGCCAATTTGATTCACCCAATCTATATGTAGATTGAAGTCATCCATTATAATGGTTTTACCTTTGTTGCACGCGTTTCTAATTTCCTGTTTGATGGCATCCCCAACTCCACTACTACTGTTAGGTGGCCGGTACACCACTCTCACTAGCATTTTCTGCCCCTTAGTGTTTCGCAGCTCTACCCATATCGATTCCACATCCTCCAAGCTAATGTCCTTCTTTTCTGCAAAAATCTGCAAAAATATTGAAAAATCTGGGGAAGGGTTGTACAGAACTTTGCAAATCATGGAAAATGCCATTTGTGACTTTGGTTAAGGATCATTAATGCTTCGCACAAAAAATGAAAAGTGAGGAAATTATATAGAATAAATCAATATCAACACAAGCTTATATATTGTAACAAACGACCTCACATTTCCAGTGGATCAAATTCCAAAGGAGAATACATCCAAATCACTTATTAAGTAACATTTTATGCTATAAAATTTTGCCAGATGGATTCAGATTGATTTTGTGGTTATCTTTAATGCCATTCATTTAAGATTTCTCATATCAAAGGGAAATTTGTGTCCTATTCTATGAAATTCATTTCTTACTGCATTTCAAATATGCAACAAGCTAGGGACATCATTTTACCTTTAATAGCTTCTGTGTTCTCAGAGTTTGGCATCAGTGTTTTATTTTCTGCTTGGTGAGAATGAACTAACTGAATGATACTTCTATCCCTCTCATTCCTCCCTTTGCTGGATACAATAGTATTGTTAGTTGTGTCTGAGGAAGAAGTGTTTCCACTCATCAGCCTCTTTGTTCGAGATAAACTCAGATTGCCACCAGAAAACCTGATTTTCTTCTTTTTTTTCTTGGTCACGAAAGCATTCTTGATTTTTTCTTCATTCTGTTACAATAACAAAGGAGAATTATATAGAATTACAGTTTCACCATGGCATCAGCAGAAGAATATGTTCCTGTTAGAGTACAGTTACAAGTTGAATACAGGTACGTAAATCAATAAAATGAATTTACATGACATTTATGTATACCGACATGAACGGTGAAAATATGAACATAATTGGAGATGAAAAAATAAGCCTCCTTTTTAAAATAAATGATTCATTTTACATTTATGCATTTTTTCAGGTTTGTGACATAGATTATCAGGGTAGAAGGGGTGGCTCCTCTGAATTCTTAATCCTTTCACCTAATAAATGATGTGGAAGAACAGTGCTCTATTACTCCTCCTGCTGAATGAAAAGCACATGATTTCCACTTAGCATTTCCTTCCAGCAGACTAATGGTTGCACAAGAACAAAATGCAGTGGTGTATAGGCATTCAACTGTTTAATTTCTGTAAGGAACCTTAGGGTGAATATTATTGACTCAAACAACACAAAACAAGGTTATGTAGCCTACTGTGCTTGTCCTATTTTTCTGAAAGAGATCCACAATTAGTCTTATTGATTTGTTCTTTCCTCTGTAACTTTCATCATAAATATCCAATTTCATTTCAAAAATTACTGCTAAGCCTGCTGCCAGTAATTTCACAGTGTATTTGCACCATGACAATAATATGCTTATTATAGAGTAAATGTTAAGTTTAGAAATAAGATATATATTTTCATTAATGTTGTATTTTAAGTAAGGATTGTTAAGTGCCAGTAAATTCTGAGGATAAGATATGCATTCATTCATTCAGTCAATCTTCTCAAAGAATGCTTTGAGAATAAATAATCATAAAACAATTGTATCTAGAATGTTTAAGTTGTGGTGATGCTCTGGAAAAAATGATGGATTGTGGCCAGTAGAGACTGAATTCTGAAGGATTATTAAAGGAACATGAGACACATTTGAAACAAATTAATTGAGAAGTGATATTTTAAAAGACCATTGAAAGTATAAAAATTAAATATGGAACATTTAAAAAAAAAACATGAGAAGAGTAGAAGAAATACAGACTCAGTTTGGTTAAGGCAAACTTTAGGAAGTTCTCTGCAGAGGTCTTCTTCTTCTTAAACAGTCCCTTGGGATGGAGGATGATTTGATTCCACTTCAGAGGTGGCTGATGAGGGTAATGTATAGTCTGCTACAAATGGGACAGCAGATGTTTGATGGGCTAGTTGAGTGGGTAGTTTGGGAGATGATGCAATCCTTTTGCAGTTTACAGTGGGCTTTTGTGTGTTCCAGACAAATGGACCTGAAACTCAATGTAATCCTGAGTACTACGTCTCCAAATTAAGTAGTTACGGGCCAGGAATTCTGATGAGCAGAACCTGGAAGAGAGTGAATGTATTGGGTGTCTGGTATCAGACATTAAAACTACTTGAAATTAAAATAGATAATGCAGGAAACATGCAGCAGATTAGATAACATTTGAAGAAGGATAAAAAGAGTTAACATTTTAGGTCAATGTTGAAAGTGAATAAACAAATAAAATTTAAGTTAGAGAGAGAATGGGGGTGGGATGGATAGGATAAAGGGGATATTACTGATAGGATGAAACCAAGGTTGTGGAAGGATAAAAAGGATAAGGCAGTTCCAATGAACAACTTGCCGAGAGCCTGATAGAAACAGTCCCAATCTCTTACAAAAGGAAATTGGAATAATACTTGAAATATTCAAGAGAAGGATAGGATAACTGGATAGTTCTTTTTTTAAAACTTGGCATTGGCATATTGGACCAGATTAGTTTCTTTATGACATTAGAATTGAGGAGAAATCAAAACTAGGTATCATGAGTACAATAGAGAATTTAAGGAAAACTTCTTTACTCAAAAATGTTTGAGAAATGCCTACGAAAAAGGTGGATAAACACATAAAGAGGAAGCAAATAGAAGGTAATGCCTATAGATAAAGTGAGGTAAGAGGGTGCCCGATTGTACCATTAAGACTTGCCTGTGACTCTTGAACAGCCTAGTCTGTCACAGAATTGTTGATTTCATGCAAACTGACTAACTTAATTACAGTAGCATGCCAAATACATAAACGTCAAGATAACACAAGATTATGTCATAGAGATGGCTTGGGGTGGCTGCCTTGTGTGGGTATTATTGGCTAGCTGCCGTGTGTGGGCATGCATATTCCTGACTTCTGTGTCTATTCATTACCACATCAAAATCAAGATTGGACATCACGTTCTGGCACATCTGACCTCTTGCACTACCCATGGACTCACAATCAGAGACATTGAAAAGGCCTTTGACATCATGAGCTGCTAGAAGGCAATTGGGATGATGTAGGAAGCAAGGTTTCAGGTTCTGCCAGCTAATGTTTAGTCAGCACTGGTGTACCATTTTGCCTCACATTTGTTTAGTTCCACAGAGATTCTTTAAAAAATGACTGCACTGGCAGGATTAGCCGAATGAATAAACTTATGGCAAAGTGGGGTCAAGCAAGATTAAGCACACATTAATTAACAATGCTAGGTGAAAAAATGAAAGGTCTGTACAGTAAATAATCATTTTTTTATTTTCATACCTGAGCATTGATGACATTACTTAACCGCTTAGATGAGTTAATCTTTGCCTGAGTTGTGTCTTCAATATCTTTCAGATGGTGACTATTTTGTTTCTCTAAACCAACTCTGGTGTGCCTTTTTCTATAAAATAGAATTAGTATTATATTTGATATTCCACAGAATGTTCCTCAAAGATTATTATATAATCCAAGCTAATAAAAGCCACAGATTAAATACTATGCAGTGCACTATATTATGCACCAACAGTGGATTGCCCCAAAATAAAATATGATGGACTTTTCAAATTTTTGCACTTCCTTCCTTTACTCTTCTGCAATGATCAGTGCAGAAGGAATTTTTTTTTTCACAGCTTTAACTTCCAATAGATTGTACTCAGAGTTAGTTTACAGTAAAGACTATTTTTGTATGTGCCTGACTCAAAACCTACCAAAGGATTTATAGCAAGAGATGGAGAGTTCTTGGCTGCCTCTGTCAGATACTGTATGTACCTTGCTAAATATCATCCTAAAATTTAGAGTTGGCAATTCCTATCCTTGCTCTCTGCTTTTGTTCCACTGGGTGGCGCCAGCAATGGCTGCCTCGCCAACAGCCTGTCTGTCCCTTTCTCTAGCATTCTTTAGCTTGTTTTATGTAGGGGGTGGGGGAGGGGGTTGGGGGAAACTTTTTCTAATCTCTTACCTCGACAGAGATGCGATTTATTTTCCGTATCTTGTATCTTGTATCATGTATCGTATTTCTGTCTGCACTGCGGCCTAACATCGAGGAGTTGGCGGTCTTTGCTGGAGACCGATTTCGAGAACTCCACTGCGGGGAGGCTACGGGACTTTAACATCGTGGAGCCCACGATGCCTTTGCCAGGGATCGACCTCTGAGCTCCACCGCAGGTGCCTGCGGACTTTAACATCGCGGTGCTCGCGGTCTCTGGTCAGAGACCGACTTCGGGAAATCCAGGCTGCAGGAGCTTCGACCACCCCGACGTGGGAGCTTCGATCGCTCCGACGTGGGAGCTTTGATTACCAAGACGTGGGGGCTTCGACCGCCGGCTGCAGGAGCTTCGATCAGTGTACAGTGTATGGTAAGTCATTTAAGAGAGGGGGGGGAGAGGGGATGAGGGGTGGAAGGGGGGGAGAAGGAGGGAGCAGGAGTGGAGACAACTTTTAAGAAGCCAGACATACAGGGCTATGAAGCTCGGCAGACATTAACATTACTGGTCGGTTATCCTTGGTTCTGAAAACTACTGCTTACGTTTTTTTTCCCCCAATTCACCGGTCAGCACCGGCTACAACCTACGAGAACCTACGAGAACCTTCGACCACCTGGCAACCCACTAGGACCTCCTGGCGACCCACCTATGGCACGAGAATTCTTGCTACGCTCCATGGTGGCTTCATTCTAGTCGCTGCTAATTTTTCAACATGCTTAGGCCGCGACTAGTTCTCAGAAAGCGGGAACTCCTCACGACCATGAAGGCGACTACCTGACAACCACCTGCGAACATGTGGCAACCATGTGGCGACCGCAGAGTCTCCTGCAGTCGCCTAAAAAGTCACCTAAGTGGGACAGGTCCATTGGGTTTGTATGTTTTTAATCACTTTCTTAATGCATTGTTATTTGTTCATTATTAAACTATTGGAGAAGGAGGACACGGCTGTTTGATTGGTTGGTATGGGTGTTCAGTAAACTAGCAACAAATGCCAATGACAATTGGATGCTTCATCCACCACAACCCTGGCTCTCCTTTCACTGTGTTTGCTGCAGTGAAATGAAGCTGCCTACCCGTCAGAAGAGAGGAAAAATTGTAGTCCTCCTTTTCCCCAAAGTGGCAGCTTACACAGAAGGATTTTTTGGGGGACCTGGAATGGATCGTCTGACAGGGGAAAAGCCATGAAATAAGAAATGGAAGAAATAAAAATCACTCATACATTTGAGTCACATGAGGACATAACCTGTGGATATTTATTCTTACTAATAATAATTCAAATGTAGATTGCCATCTCTGCAAAAGCCAATTGAAGGTACCAATCAGATTATTTTTGTTATTGGTCATCCTTATAATGTGGTGCAAAACAAAATCATAAAATGGGAAAAAGGTCATCTTCAATTCCCTGAAGCATGCATTTGCGTCACATGGCATAAGCATAAATGGATTTACTTATACCAATAATAGTTCAAAGCATACACTTTTTCTGCAAAGCATGGGATCTCCAGCCCAAGATAAGCTATAATACAAGATAACTCAAAGCAATTCTTACTCCTGCTTGTTCATGTGATACGCAACAAAAATAACGACTGACTTGAGCTCCATCGCGGGCGTGGACTTAACATCCCTTGCCTGGGATTGCTCCAACCGTGGCCTGCGGACTTTACATCGGGAGCTCGCATTCTTGGGAGAGGCTAGTCGGGAGCTCCAACGACGCAGAGATTCGACCAGCCCCGACGCGGGGTTCAATCGCCTGGCGCGAGGGAGCTGACATGCCCCCCGATGCAGGAACTGATCACCCCGATGCGGGGGGGCCAAACGCCACCGGCTATGGGAGTCATGATTGTCCCATCAACGGAGGGCTTGAGGCCCCCGACCAAGGGAGAGCAAAGAAGGGAAGAGATTTGAACTTTTTTTTCGCCTTCCATCACAGTGAGGAATGTGGAGGAGTCACTGTGGTAGATGTTTATGCTAAAATGTATTTTGTGTGTTCCGTTGCTTTTTATTTGTATGACTGACTTGGCAAATGAAATTCCTTGTATGTTGCAAAACATACTTGTCTAATAAAGTATTATTGTGATTGATTGTGTGATTGTGATTGATAACATTTACTATTCATGCAAGTATTAAGCTTCCAGGGAATATGTTTCTGTATTTTCTTAACATGGAATGTGGAAACTTGCTCATAGAGTGGTGACCAGCAGATGGAGCTCCCACATTTTATTCTTTGCATTGCAATTTGCACGTTCTTTTCTATGGCTTCACTTGATTATGTGATCACCATCTAACTGCTCCCATTCACTCATTGATGAGATAACCTTGTTTACAGCTTATTCCCATGGTCAACCCGTTTTACCCTTTTAGAGACATTCTCCTCCCCCACTCTTCCTGCATCTTTACAAGCTTCTTTGGTCCCATTTCTGTTCTGAGAAAGGTTGAAACATTGACTCTGTTGCTCTTCCTTCAAATGTGATCTGATCTGTCAAGTATTTCCAGCATTTTCATGAGATCAGTTTAACTTGGCATCATGTTCAGCACAAACATTGTGGGCCAAAGGTCCCATTTCTGTGCTGTAATGATCTATGTTCTATGTGCATTGTTCCCTGAAAGTGGTATCACAGGTAGATAGGATGGTGATAAAGATGTTTAGCATGCTGGCCTTCATCAGTGAGGGAATTAAATATAAAAGTTGGATCTTTGTGCTATAGTTGAGCAAGGCGCTGGTGAGACTGTACTATGAGTACTATTCGAGGTACATGGACAGGAAAGGTTTAGAGGAATATGGACAAACGAGGGCAAATGGGACTAGCTTAGATGGGGCATTTTAGTTGGCATGAACAAACTGGGCTGAATGACCTGTTTCCATGCTCAATTACGTTATTAACAGAGAGGTGAGTGAGCCTCCATGCAGTCAGTAGGAATGAACAGTTTTCATGTCTGACTGTTAAAAAGTAAAGAGTTTGCATTTATAGCGTCTTTCAAGATCCCAGGACTCTGTAGTCATTGATATAACATATGAAACACAGTTCGGTTGCAACTGGTGTCAAGCTCCATAATATTGGAGCTCCATAGATGCTGCTGCACCCGCTGAGTTTCTCCAGCTTTTTTGTGTACCTTCGATTTTCCAGCATCTGCAGTTCCTTCTTTAACAATCCATAATATTGGAAGTGTGTAAAGTACTTAATGATTCCTGGAATGAAGCATTTCAGTTATTTTGCATAGATTGAGATTGTTCAAGCAGCGAAAACTTAATTGTACCATGAAAAGTTTAGAAAGATAAATAAAAATAAATTACTTCTTTGGTGGATGGTTTGTGAACCAGACAGTATAGATTTTAAGTGCCTGGCAAACAAAAGCCTGAAGCAAACATACAGGAAACCGTCTCATACAGCAAGTGGCTGTGATGGGAAATGGAAAGGTGGTGGAACCAGAAATAATCATGGCTTTCAAATAGGAATTCGACAGTATTAGATGGAAAAAACAAAATCTGGTTTACAGGAATAGAGCCAAGAAATGCATTGCTAAATAAAGAACAAATGGTCTCCTTCTACACTAACTCTATGAAAGACAACAGTCTGTTGTGACATGACAAAATACCACAAATAGGATTGCAATAAATGAGCAGATTTCTTGGTATTTTGCAATATAGGTCAAGGGATAAATGTAGGTCAGAATACTAGGAGAACTCTCCTGCTCCTTAAATAATCCAGTGAAATCATTTATTTACTCCAAGAGAGCACACAGAACCACAACTTAACATCTTATCCAAATGCATGTGCAGTCTATCACTCTTTTAGTATAGCACTGAAGTACCAACATATAAATTGTACTCTCGTCTCTGGAGTAGAAGTTGGCTGGTCAAACTCCTAAATGAAGGATCTAATTATGCCATGCTAACTCAAGATATTTTTACCTTTCTCCTTGTATGCTACATAATGGGTGTGTTTCCTCGCATTTTTCCTTTACTTTGATCTTTGGTAGCATGGTATCATCGTGCACTCGTGTGCACAAATTGTTGTAGTCTTTGGCGATAGCACGCAAGAGCCAGCGAAGCCCTTTCAGAATAGTTTTGTCTAGTCTTTTTTCAGCATAGTCCAGAGTGGCTGAACACGGTTCCTTTAAACAAAATTATAGACATTGAAAATTCATATACTGTATTATGGTTTACCACCTTATTTTGAAGTGGTGCCCAATAGTCAGGTAATAAATAGTACAAAAATCACATCATTTTATTACAATCGATAAACCAGGAAGTAAAGGCCTATTGAAAGTCTATTGTTAATGAGGGGTTCAATCAGCTTTTAAATATTCACATTTACAGTTGTTGTTGACTTGGCTACCTTAGCTATGTTGGTCTGGCCCTGGACTGAAAGAAATAAAGTCTTAACAAAGGTTATCATTAGGACTGGGCATGAATTAGAAAACAGAGTTTGGTAACAACATTATTCCGCTTGGTAAGCAATTGAAGATAATGATGCTCAGACCAATTTATTTAACTATCTTGCAGTAAGTCAATGAGATAGCCAACTGGATACTAAATTAGCTTGGTGGTAGGAGGCAGAAATGGATGTGAAGGGTTGTTATTCAGAATGGAGGCCCATGACCAGTGCCCCAGGGATCAATACTACTTACCTGCTGTTTGCTAATGTTTTGGATAAAAAGGTAGATGGTCTTGATTAGTTACTTTGTAGATTACAACAAAATGGTGGTGATGGACTGTGAAGAAGGTTGACTAATGTTACAACAGGATGTTCATGACCAGTTCCAAAGTGACATATTTTGGGAAGTTAAAGCAGGGTAGGATATACATAAGGTCCTGTAGAGTGTTGTTGAACAGATAGACCATGTATATCTATCTATATAGCTAAAAGTCTCATCTTGACCACTTCCTGTCTGCGCTGTATATTGATTTTAGAAAAAACGCTACCATATATCGCTATGATTTTGGCCATCTTACTCACAGTCCTCCTCCGCTGAGGCAGCCCTGAGGATTTTTCCGATCGATGAAAATTAAAAAAGTTATGAATGTTAAAAAAATCTTGAGATCAACTGATTGATCCTTTCACCTGTCAATCAACATGATGAAGGTAACACCCCTTCCGGGGGGGGGGGCAGGACTATAACACCCCAGATGCCTGGACATGAGTCAGTCACTCTGGAAGATCGCGAGGGAGAGGCCACAACTCTGATTCTGATGTGAGTCTACTGAACTGTGAATCTACCCTTTATGTGCTTTATGTGGTTAACCCTTCATGTGCTTGCAATAAATGATTTGTTAGCCAGCAATGTGCTTGCAATGAATGATGATTTGTTAACCCTTAATGTGCTTGCAATAAATGATTTGTTAGCCAGCAATGTGCTTGCAATGAATGATGATTTGTTAACCCTTAATGTGCTTGCAATAAATGATTTGTTAGCCAGCAATGTGCTTGCAATGAATGATTTATTAACCCTTAATGTGCCTGCAATAAATGATTTGTTAGCCAACAATGTGCTTGCAATTAATGATGATTTGTTAACCCTTAATGTGCTTTCAATAAATGATTTGTTAGCCAGTAATGTGCTTGCAATGAATGATCATTTGTTAACCCTTAATGTGCTTGTAATAAATGATTTGTTAGCCAGCAGTGCTTGCAATGAATGATGATTTGTTAACCCTTAATGTGCTTGCAATAAATTATTTGTTAGCCCTTAATGAAATGCAATGAGTTGTCTGGCCTGCCCTGTGCTTTTGCTTTGCCTTTGCTTTGCTTGACCTCACCTGAAATGAAAGCAAATGGATTGTATTGTTGGCTGGCCCTGCCTGCCCCGTGCTTTTGCTTTTGCTTTGCCTTTGCTTTGCTTGACCTCACCTGAAATTAAAGCAAATGGGTTGTATTGTTGGCTGGCCCCACCTGCCCTGTGCTTGACTTGACTTGACTTGAAATGGATTGACTTGACATGAAATGGATTAAAATGGATTGTTGGCTATGCACTCACTGTGCTTGACTTGACTTGACCCACAACACCCATGCTAGTGCTCCAGAACCCCCCTCCCCCCCCAACTAGCCACCAATATTGGAATTGGTGGAGAGGTGGAATATTGCGTTGGGGGACCAGCTCTCCCATGTGAACCTGAGACCCAATGGGTCCCACTTAGTCTGGTAGTTCCCTAAAAGTGGCAACATAGGTAGGAAAAATAATGAAGAAGGCATTTGGCAAGCTTATTATCGTCAGCTGAGGTATTGAACACAACAGTTAAAACTACATTTTACAGTTGTACAAAACATTGGTAAGTTCTAATTAGCACACTACAGGAATTATGTGATTAAGCTAGAGGAGATGCAGAACAATGTAGAAGGATGTTGCCTGGTTAGCTCATGAGTCCTAAAATGATGTTGCCTCATGAGTTATAAAATGAGATTAAACAGGCTGAGACTCTATTTTCCCTAGAGCAAAGTAGTCTGAGGCAATATGTTTGAGATGTATAAAATTATGATAAGGTAGATAGTCAAGAGTCCCTTTTCAGGAGCAGAAGTGTTAAAGGGTATCTGAAGAGCACATTTTTCACAAAAAGTAGATGGTATCTGGACTGAATTACCAGAGGAATAGCAGTACAACATTTAAAAAGCATCTGAATGAGGAAAGCATAGGTGGATATGGAATTATTGCAGGTAAATAGGATTAGTATAGAGAAACATGATGGTCAACACCAATCTTGGTGGCCCAAAGGGCCTATTTTACACTGTATAACTCTATGACTCTATAATTGTCCAATGTGAGTTTGAGGGCTGAGGTGAGTCCATCTTACAAAAGGATGGCTGAGTCGTGGGTGGGGCCATAATATCAATCACAAAAAATGGCAACACCGTGAAATTGAGGAGAAAAGAATACCATATTACCGGTAAGTTGTAACTTTTGTCTTTAAAAATGACCTCCAATTTGTTATCTTCATTATTTTGAGTTAAACTCTGTCTTCTCATTATTTAGACCCACCCACCCTTCATTATTACTGTGAATTGATTTATTTTCAGAATCTGCTAATTCCTCACTGAAGATAGCTACAAACACAAATGGCCTGCAGTACCACTCCACTATTGAGTCTCCCTGTGCAACCTTGGAATGTTAATCCTGGCCAGATTGGAGGGGCTAGGACTCTAAAATGGGGTAAAAGCTTCTGGGCTGCTGGGAGATTTGGTCAATTTGAAAGTGCTCTCTGTGGGACTGGGACAAGCTGCAGAGTGGTGCCAGTTTGTCTAGAGCCTAGATCCAAGCTGCAGGAAAAGAATAAGAACATCTGCAGACCCTGTCAATTATGTGCAAAATGCATGGAATGGATTGAATGACGGCAAACCAGACATACACCTTGTAAATAATTGTAAATAATGTTGCAGTGTTTCACTTTGCCGAATGTTGATTGGATGCAGTATTGAGCCTTGTCTGGTTTTCTTGCAGATCAGGGTAAATGTTGCTATGTTTGCTTCCTTGAGAAGCCCTGTTTGAATTCAATGTATTAGCTGCTGTATTATTGGGTTAGGGAAATGTCTGTTATGTATGGGGTTAATCGATATCTGTAATTCGATTGCAAAGAGACCACCCCCATGTGGTTCGGCCCCTCGAGGACCAGGGACCTATAAAGGTCCGCTACCATGAGGTCCTGCGTCGATCTTCTGGGAGAGTGCTTGGGACTGCGTGACCTTCTGGAGTGTCTCTGTTTGAGCGAGGCCTAGAGGGCTTGATCAGGCAGATACGAGGTTTGAACCCGCAGTGGGATAGGTACGGTAGTTGAACTGTAATTGTGTTTTGTTAAAATAAAGATTAGTTGATCAAGTGCTTGATTCAGTCGTTTTTGACTGAAACTAGACTGGGGGGATGCTTAGAACGAGCAATTTACAGGAACACAGAACAGTACAGCAAAGGAGCTGGTCCTTCAACTCACCATGTCAATGCCAACCATGATGCTAGATTAAACTAATCCCATCTGTCGGCACATGGTCCGTATCTCTCTCTTCCCTGTTCCATATGAGGAGAATGTGGACCATTTCCAGCCCTATTATGCAACTGAATTCAAATGGTTCCAGGAGCAGAAGACAATCAAATACATTTCATACAAATCATGTCATTGCAAAGTTGGGGCTGTGCCTGATGAATTATTCATGTTATTACATTCTGAAGGTGGTTTTATTTCTTTTTGATTAGATCTGCATCATACTAATTGCATTGGGTAGTTGAAATGGCATTTTGAAGTGAAAAATGTATTACTTTACCTAGGGAGACATCTTTATTTAAGGCCCACATGAGGTTAGAGATACACTGCATAGAAATAGGCCCTTTGGCCCATCACACTCATTTATACTTTATTGGTGGTTTTGTAACTTATTGTATTCCCAGTTTTCAAGTATATATAATGGTGACCAAATACATTGGTTAATCTGGTAAATGAACAATATTAACCCATGAGTAAATTAACAAAATGCAGGGAGTAAAAACAGTTAACTGGAAGAACAAAGCTTATATTTCCCTTGGGTATCCTACAACCCAACAGCATGAATATTAAATTATTCTATTTCTAAAACCACATCCCTCACTCCTACTTTCTCATCTATCCTGGGTTTCTTTTTATCCCCCCCCCCCTAGTATGCATACCTTTCTCCCATGACCCCCGTTTCCCAATTCCTTTCTGCTTCTTCCCCACTCATGTCCCCTTTTTCTTTTTATTCCTCCCTCCCCATTAACTGCCATCCACTACCCCACACTCCAGTTTTCCATTTTACACCTCCTCTTACTTTCTTCTCTGATTCTCCATCTGCAGCCCATCGACTCCATTTCACCTCCAGCCTTAGTTACTATATACACCCATTTGCCAATCACCGCTTGTCACCTCAATTGCTTATCACTTGCCAGATTTTGCGCCACCACTTTCCTTCACTTCTCTATACCACCTTTCTCCCCTCTACTCCATTAATCTGATGAAGGAACCCGACCCAAAACATCGCCCATCCATTTCCATCCACAGAATCGCTCCACTGCCTGACTCGCTGAGATCTTCCAGCACTTTAAAAAAAAATCAAGATTCCAGCATCTGTAATCTCTTGCGTTTTCAATATTAACCCACGATTCTTTAATGTGTACTCAGTTCACACTTCATCATAGATAATAATGGAAAGAATGAGATGTAATTTAAATATGGATACATGTGGTCAAATTACTTCTACTTCATATAATCTACATTTCTACAATTATTGGGCAGAAATTTTCAAATAGATCTTTCATAAAAATATTTTTTACTGGCACCAATGATTTTTCTGTTGCATTACTCACACCAACCCTAGTAGTTAATTTTTAATACCTGGAAATGCTGGGACAGTTTAGGATGGCTGGCAAGATAAACTGTGGAAAGTCTAGAAAAACTTTTAATCGTGTTCTTCAATTCTGCATGCTAATCAATTCCAGGTGTGATGGCCTTTCAGGGGAACCTTGCAGAAAATCACTCTCCATGCTTTTCGTAGCTATCATGTTTGATGATCAAGGTACTGAAGCCAACGGTAATACAGATATCTATTATTGAGGTCGATGAGCTGTTAAACGAACCAAATGTCTTTCAAAATGTACAACTCATGACGTACTTGTATTTAGCTGCTGGCATGTATTTAATGCTAATAATTAAAAACTCCTGCCAGTCTGTAATGCCACAGTATTCTCACTTAATAAATGTAGAAGAGTGAACAATCTTGAGGTCTCCATTCATCAATAACAAGGGAGCAAAGCTGCAGGATACAATAATGCACCCATTACATTCTTCAGGGAACGGGGGTTCCCCTCCTCCACCATAGATGAGGCTCGCACCAGGGTCTCTGCCATACCCCGCAACACTGCTCTCTCTCCCCATCCCCCCACTCACAACAAAGGCAGAGTCCCCCTAGTCCTCACCTTTCACCCCACCAGCCGTCACATACAACAAGTGATCCTCCGCCAGTTTCGCCACCTCCAACGTGACCCCACCACTCGCCACATCTTCCCATCTCCCCCTATGTCTGCCTTCCGCAAAGACCGCTCCCTCCGTAACTCCCTTGTCAATTCTTCCCTTCCCTCCCATACCACCCCCTCCCCTGGTACTTTCCCTTGCAACCGCAAGAGATGCAACACTTGTCCCTTCACTTCCCCCCTCCACTCCATTCAAGGACCCAAGCAGTCGTTCCAGGTGCGACAGAGGTTCACCTGCATCTCCTCCAACCTCATCTATTGCATTCGCTGCTCTAGATGCCAGCTGATCTACATCGGTGAGACCAAGCGGAGGCTTGGCGATCGTTTCGCCGAACACCTCCGGTCGGTCCGCAATAACCAACCTGAACTCCCGGTGGCTCAGCACTTCAACTCCCCCTCCCATTCCGTATCTGACCTCTCTGTCCTGGGTCTCCTCCATGGCCACAGCGAGCAACACCGTAAATTGGAGGAAATGCACCTCATATTCCGCTTGGGCAGTCTACATCCTGGTGGCCTGAACGTTGAATTCTCCCAATTCTGCTAGCCCTGGCTGTCCCCTCCCCTTCATCAGCCATCTGGTTGTCTCCTCCCCTCCCCCAGCCCTTGGGCTCCTCCTCCGCCTTTTTCCTTTTTTCCTTTCTTCTCCCCACCCCCTATCAGTCTGAAGAAGGGTTTCGGCCCGAAACGTTACCTATTTCCTTCGCTCCATAGATGCTGCTGCACCCGCTGAGTTTCTCCAGCATTTTTGTGTACCACAGGTCATTTACAGTTCCCTATATTCCTGTCCCAATTTCCTTCAGGATTTTCACACTATGCAGATAAAGTTAGCTTCAAACAGAAAATGCGCTAATTCGCTGAAATCTCTGTTGTGAATGTTCACAGGAGTCCTGCCAATTATAAGCTTGTTAACCTCTCGCCCCACCTACCCTTCTTATCCCTTGACTGCATATCTTGATTGAAGCTAGGTCCCTGTCTGCCCTGTTGATCCAGTTACCTGTGAACCGCAGAATAACAATTGAATGGTGTGCTTCAGCAGCAGAGGAGATCCTTCCTATCATCTACATTTTCAGGTACTTTGCAATGGGGTTCGTAATGTACACATAACAGGATCAGTTAGAATTTCAGTACCAGGGTACCCGAAGAAAAAAAAGAAGTGAGAGGATCTGCCACAGGAACCCATACAAATGGGTCGTTCAATGCAGTTGAATGGAGCCAGAATGTACCAACACTTAAACCTTGCAGGTCAGTAGCAGCATTCCTATTTTCTGTCAGGTCTACGTCAAAACATTGGCCCGCGACCTAAATATGAGTGTCCTTTGTACTCTTGATAGACGCATTGCCCCTCATTTATTGAATTGGAGAGGCACAGATAAATATATCCAGCATTATTCTTTTAGAGAGGGTACTAATGGAGTGTGAAAGATGATTTTAAAAAAGTGAGTAGTTCCTCAATGATGCAATAACTGTATGAAACTTACAAGATGGCAGAAGGATTTATTTTCATTAGCCAGTTTCCCCAGGGACATCTGTTCAATAATGCCAAACTCTGGTAGGGCCTCAGCTTTATCCTGTTTGTTTGCAAGTCTGAATAAAATATAAAAGGAAAAACATTCAATGCAAGAAAATGAGCAACTTGAAAAAAATACTAATAGAGTGTCGATGCAAGGAACTGCAGATGCTAGTTATAAAAAAACACAAAGTGCCGGAGTAATTCAGCGGCTCAGGCAGCATCTCTGGAGAAAATGGATAGGTAATATTTTGGGATGGGATCCTTATTCAGACTGATTGTGGTGAGGGAGGGGGGGGAAACTGGAACGAGGAGAGACAAGACAAAGCTTGGCGAGCTATCACTCGGCAGGCTTTGTCCTACCCCTCCTAACTTCCAGCTTCTTTTCCCTCCTCAATCGCACTGCAATGAGTCTGAAGAAAAGTCCCCGCCAAAAACATCATCTATCCGTTCTCCAGAAATGTTGCATGACCTGCTGTTACTCTAGCACTTTATATCTTGTTATGTGAAAATGCTCTGTCGTCTAGCATTTATATCCGAGAACATTGAGATACCAGTCCTGTTGCTCCCTCAGCCATGTTTCTGTAATAGCTATATCTCCATCCCATAGATCAATCCATGCCTTTCACTGTAATTTATTGACTAATATTATACTGATATCTAGACATTGTGAATATACTTTGATACATAAAGTTTCCTTTCCCTACACTATAAAAACATTAGACACGAAGAAAGAGAATGAAGGGAATTTCATCTAACTAAAATAGAGATCTGCTAAGAGGTGTGATACATTCAAGAAGTAAAAGGATCGAACTTTTAAAATAAATTGCCCCAAAGCATTTTAGTCAACAAAGTACTTTTTGAATTGACATCAATATTGTATTAAATATGAATGCTACTGGCATATTACAATGTTGTTGAATACCACATAAGATTGAATAGACTACTGCAAACACAGGCATGTCCATCTCACTAATATCTGTGAGTAAATGCATGGGAATGAAAGTTTGTGCTCAGTCACTTTTACTAGACTCGCAAGATAGGAGCAGCAATACGTACCCCATATTTGAAATTCATTTCCTATGACTTCCATAGGGCCAAGTTTCGGAAACTTAGTGCAAGATACAGCTTCTAAGGTGATCAGGTGATATTCAACCCCAACATTGTAAGAGCATGTTTACAGAACTTTTTTTGATGCAGCACTTTTAAATTATGAATATTATATAGCATTTTCAATTTCTTTGAACAGGGACTGCCAGCCAAAAGAGTTTGAGAACAACTGAATTAGACATTGAGTACATCTCTTTATATGCTGCCACATCAAACAGTGAAATGGTTGAAATTGTTGATGGTCATCAAACAGTGAAATGCCCATCCGCCAAGGCCTACGGGATCTCCCCATTGCCTCCATTTCAATCCCCCTTTCCATTCCCAGACAGATCTTTGTATCCTGGGCCTCCTCCATTGCCAGAGTGAAGCCACGTGCAAATTGCAGGAATGGCACCTCATATTTTATTTGGGTAGCCTACTACCCAGCAAAATGAATGTTCAATTCTCTCATTTTACACAACTTCTACTAACACTCCCTCCCCTCCCACTTTGCTCCATTCCTCCACCCCAGTCATTTAACCAGTTCCACAGTTCACCACATTGTACCCCTCTTGAGTTCACACCTTCCCTAGCCAATATTGGGCCTACCAGGGCTTCATCCTGCCTGAGGTAATTAGTCATCATCCCTGATTAGTCCTGGTCTTTTCTCACCTCCAGCTCTTCAACCCCTCCACCCACTACTTTCAGTTTGAAGAAAGGTTCCGACGCAAAACATTACCTATCCTTTTCTCTCCAGAGATGCTGCCTGACACGCTGAGTTACTCCAGCACTTTGTGCCTTTTAGTGAAATGGGTGTTTTGTTTTATACTGTTTTATACTTGTTTTATACTGAATGCTGGCACAAAGCAGTCACCCAATTTGAGTTTGCTTTTTCCAATAAAATGGGCACCACAATATGAACACTGAATATAGTACATTAGACTTGATGACGTATAATAAATCCCACTGCTATTTCAACTATGCTTCCTTTCACCAGCCTCAATAGATCATCCTTCACAATTATCCTCAGCTTCAACAACACTTCGCTATCAATCACACCTTCCCCTCATTTCTTCTTTCAGCATTTTGACTGAACTGCTCCCTTCACAATTCACTGGTTTATTCTTCCCTTCCCACCAACCACTCCCTTTTTAACAACACTTTCCCATTCAATTGCAAGAGATCCTGCAACTACCTTTTTACCTCTTCTCTTCATACCATCAAGAAACCCCAATCACATCCGAGAAGAAATGTTTTCTTCTAGGAATTTCAAAGCAGTATATGATAGGGATTGTGATGAAGTTAGGAATTAGCTGATGAAGTGATGGCAAAAAATGTAATGGTCAGAAAATCTGGCCTCCACTTAAATTTTAATGATGCCAAATATGAATTATGTTTAGTTGTTGCGTGTTCATTCTGTTTACCTAGTCAAGTCACAAAATAAGGCAAAGTGCTACCAAATACTTTGGTTCTCTTTAATCATCCATCATGTCCTTTATCCAATAGATTTTAGGACTTACACGAGGACAGGTTTCCCAGACATCTTTTCATGCTTCATTACTTCTGATAGAACCTTTCTAGCTTCCTCTATTCGCTTCACATCCGTAGAATCAACAATGAAAATAAAGCCATGGACTGCAGAGTAATAATTCTTCCAAGCAGGTCGGATTTTCTCTCCACTGCCAAGATCAAATAACGTCAGATTAAACCGATCTACCATGAGATCTGTCCTGGAAAATCCGCCATTTGGACGAAGGAGAAAAGGAGATTCTGTTGAAGAAAAGAGAGTCAAGAGAGAGTGTTTTATTGTCATGTCCCAGATAGAACAATGAAATTCTTACTTGTTGCAGCACAACAGAATATGTAAACATAGTACACTGTAAACAATATGATAAATGAGAAAGAAAAAAATTCAGTATGAATATATATACACACACACACACACAAACACAAGCACACAAGCACACAGCCAAGACAACACAGGAGTGGCTCAGTGACAAGTCTGTGAATGTCCTTGAGTGGCCCAGCCAGAGCCCGGACTTCAACCCGATTGAACATCTCTGGAGGGACCTGAAAATAGCTGTGCATCGACGCTCCCCATCCAACCTGACAGAGCTTGAGAGGATCTGCAGAGAAGAATGGGAGCAATTACCCAAACACAGGCGTGCCAAGCTTTTAGCGTCATACCCAAGAAGACTTCTGTCTGTAATGGCTGCCAAAGGTGCCTCAACAAAGTACTGAGTAAAGGGTCTGAATACTTATGTAAATGTGATATTTCAGTTATTTCTTTTTAATTACTTTGCAAAAAATTCTACGTTTTTGCTTTTTTATTATGGCGTATTGTGTGTAGATTGATGATTAAAAAAATGAATTTAATCCATTTTGGAATAATGCTACAATGTAACAAAATGTGGAAAAAGTGAAGGGGTCAGAATACTTTCTGAATGCCGCATGCACGCGCGCGCACACACACACACACACACACACACAATATACTGTATATATGCATACACATACAAAGAATACTAACATAATATTTATCCTTTCTAATAAATTTTCTGGGGATCGGAATAATTTTTTTTCTATACATGCCTTTGTCAGATCAATTACTGTCGGAGTTCGACTTTTGACAAATTGACAATACCATCATAATACAAATGGAATGTTGCTGCTCAAACTCCATGTCTTTGAAATAACAACAAGCTACTTATAACATAAGCAAAATAACCTTTTTAGTTCATGTTAACATTGGAGGGACAATTATCATTAGCTGAAGTCATGGATTGCATAATACTATCAGACAATGGTCAACTGACAACAAAATGCGATGTAAAAGAATTATACAATCCAACAGAGTTAATTAGAGAAAGATAATATACTAAGCTACAAAATAATTTAAAAACTACCCAAACCAAACATGTAATGTTAGATTTGAAATCACATCTAATTTATATGTTTTTTTTCTTAACATCAGGCTACCACATTAATGGGAGAGTATTATGCACCATCACTAATACAATGGGAATTTTCACAAAATCGCATTGATTGGAACAAGTTCTAGATGGCTGAGTATAATTACCAAGTTTTACAAAGCGAGGTGGGAAACTGTGAAGAAAAATAAAAATGTTCTGAAATTATATGGACCAGTCAATGGTAAGAATGTGACAAATGAAAAATGAAATCCAATTTGGTAGGTAGATTGTATATAGCTGAGACCCAGAACTAATCCTTGAGTGATTCCAGCAATTATTAACTTGCATATCTCAGTAACTCCCTCTCCCCTGACTCTCAGTCTGAAGAAGGGTCTCGACCAGAAACATCGCCCATTTCTTCTATCCAGTGATGCTGCCTGTCCTGCTGAGTTATTCTAGAATTTTGGGTCTATAAACTTCTGATATCCTACTAGTCATAGTTTACAAAGCTGAAAATGACCTGAAGAATTCTATAAGCTCAGACTCAGTGCCTCTGTTGCAACCTCTGCTGGTTCAAGGTCCAGAGGATCATGTGCTTTTAGTACTATTCATTTCTATAGCACTTTTTCGACCAAAGCAGATCTTTTATTCCTTATTTTCTAAATCTCGAACCCTGGTTTACTATTATCTCTGAAATTGAAATTGTATCTTTAAATATGATGAATGCTGCAAACTATTTATTAGGCCTCTGCCAGTTATTTATTGCCCATTACAATTTTACATCTCTGCAGATAAAGCTCCTATATTTACTCTCACTAATCTTTTGGTTTACCAAGAAAAATCTTTTATAATTTGTTTTTAATTTCTAGCCAGTTGCTCTCATATTTAAGCTCCTCTTGATTAAGCTCCCGAAAAATATTTTCTGGAACTAATACTAGCAAACAGGAGAAAATGAATACTGCTCACTGTCCATACTGATTCCTTACAACACTCATTGTTTGTCTGCCCGCCTGTCTGCAGACATGAGTCCTGCTAATGCAGAGGGGTAAATAAACTGACCTTGCACAAAAGGGAATTGTTCAGTCAGGCATATTCAGCAATGTTAGCCAATGAATGCACTAACATCCCTTGACTGGAGACAAAGCTAAATGTGCAATCTTTAACAAAACCTGTCAAATCACCAAAACATCTTTGATATTCAGGGGCATTTAAAAACCATTAAAATTGGTTAAAATAATTAAACAATAAAGAAGTAAAAATAATAATATTGATTTAATTAAAATAATACCAATGCACTCTACGAAATACATAACAAAAGAAAATAAGGTAAATATCTAAATTCTAAATAACCAAACTTACCTTTCCCCATCTAATTTAAATTCAAGTTAACGGGGACTTCCATCCTGTTCCAGGGTTGACTAATGCAGAAAGGGAGAGGCATTGCGCTGCAAAACCACAACAGAATGAGCTCCTCCTGCAGCACTCAATGTGGAGTACAGTGACAGATGTGCTTTGATGTGTCACTCCATGTATCCTAATCTTACTATATTATTTATGTATGTACCCAAGAGTGATTGAACGCTGGTGATACGGAGGGGGGAATTGAGAATGTGTAATCAGAGACTTGGGATCATATTGTGAATTTGATCTAGGAGGTACTAGACTAAGTGGGACCCGTTGGGGTCCCATGTTCACACGGGAGGGCTGGTCCCCCAACGCAATATTCCACCTCTCCACCAATTCCAATATTAGTGGCCTGTGGGGGGGGGAGGCTTTCTGGAGCGCTAGTATGGGTGTTGTGGGCTGAAGGTACTGGTTTCCAGAGGGCTAGTATGCACATTGTGGGCCAGATGGATTCTTGGGGTGGCAGCTCAGTCACTCAAGCCTGATGTGCTGGCAGCTCACTCACGGCTGGTGGGCTGGCAGATGACTCACGGCTATTCCTTGAAATTCCATTTCAAGCAGGGTGCAAGGCCACCAAATTCAAGTGCAGTTTCTTACCACTTCAAGCAGGGTGCAAGGCCATCAAATTCAAGTGCAGTTTCATACCACTTCAAGCAGGGTGCAAGGTCACCAAATTCAGGTGCAGTTTCCTACCACTTCAAGCAGGGTGCAAGGCCACCGAATTCAAGTGCAGTTTCCTACCACTTCAAGCAGGGTGCAAGGCCACCGAATTCAAGTGCAGTTTCCGACCACTTCAAGCAGGGTGCAAGGCCACCGAATTCAAGTGCAGTTTCATACCACTTCATGCAGGGTGCAGGGCTACCAAATTCAAATGCAGTTTCATACCATTTCATGCAGGGTGCAAGGCCACCAAATTCAAATGCAGTTTCATACCATTTCATGCAGGGTGAAAGGCCACCCCATTCAAATGCAGTTTCATACCATTTCAAGCAGGGTGAAATCACCATAAAACCACACAAAACACCACATAAACACCACACTCACAGTTCAGTGGGCATTCAGTGTGTTCAGTTGATTCACAGCTCAGACAGAGTCGTGACCTCTCCCTTCCCCATCTTGCAGAGACTGAGCCACACCCACACTTCTGGGTTTTATAATCCCTCCCCCCTCCCACCAGAAGGGGCGTGGCCTTCATGGCGTGATTGACAGGAGAGAGATTCTCAACATTTTTTAAACACTAATGTCACTTTTATTTTTCATTGATGGGAAGAATCCTCTGCACCTGATAAGCGGAGGGGGACTGAGTAAGATGGCCAATAATCACAGCCGTAAGTGGTAGTGTTTTATCTAAAATCAATATAGAGTGCAAACAGGAAGTTGTCAAGTTTAGACTTTTAATCCTGTGTTTTATTTCAAACCAACCACCACCAACAACCATTTGCTGTGCCTTATTTCGAACCAACCACCACCAACAACCATTTGCTGTGCTTTATTTCGAACCAACCATCACCAACAACCATTTGCTGTGCTTTATTTCGAACCAACCACTTTCATTTTCAAACCACATTAAGGGCACTCAAGGTCAGTAAAACCACACTCAGTAGACATGTGTTCAGTGTTATTCACAGCTCAGACTGAGAGATGTGACCCTCTCGCTTCCCTCATCTTGCAGAGACTGACTGAGGCACTCAACACTTCCGGGTTTTATAGTCCCTCTGGAAGGGGTGTGGCCTTCAGGAGAGAGAATCTCAACATTTTTTAAACACTAATAACTCTTTTATTTGTAATCGATGGGGAAAATCCTCTTGTCCTGCACAGCGGAGGGGGACTCTGAGTAAGATGGCCAAAAATCACAGCCGTAAGTGGCAGCGTTTTTTCTAAAATCAATATACAGCACAACAGGAAGTGGTCAAGATCAGACTTTTAGTAATATAGATGTTGGACGATGTAATAAGTGGTGAGTCAATAGCTCGGTGAATGCCAGGACTTGAGACAAGGGA
The DNA here is from genome assembly GCA_038087875.1 of Malacoraja senta. Lineage (NCBI taxonomy): Eukaryota > Metazoa > Chordata > Chondrichthyes > Rajiformes > Rajidae > Malacoraja > Malacoraja senta. The sequence goes on along the minus strand of CM075978.1, from coordinate 102,203,483 downwards.
TTCAGTAACATTGATATTGGTATTGGTTTATTATCGTCACATGTACCAAGAAACAGTGTAAAAAATGTGTTTGCGTGCAATCCAGGAACAGCATACATGAGTACAGTAAAACCCTGTATATGAGTACAACAGGTAGGGCAAAGAGAAAGGAAACAGAGTGCAGAATAAAGCGTTACAGAAAAAGTGCATGGTTTACAAGAGGGAGAACTTCATCCTTATCTGATGAGAAGTCCAGTCTATAGTCTGATAACATCAGGGAAGAAGCTGTTTTTTGTGCTTTGAAGCTTTTGTATCTTTGGGACCAGGGAGAAGAGGAAATAACTGGGGTGTAAGTGATACTTGATTACATTGGCTGAATACAGCCATGGGAGGGTAATGGCTCTGTCCCACGGGTTTGCGGTCGTTGGCGGTGAAGCGCGGCGTCGCCGGAAGAGGTGACCGCACGGCAACCACAAGAGCACCACACGGATGCTGCGCGGGGGGCCAAGTACGGCCGGTTCAACGAGCATGCGGTTTTGGCTGATGACGTCTTTCGGATCGCGGGGCTGTGGCGGCGGCCGTGCCGCACACGTGCCTCACTGGCGGCGGCTGTGGCGGCGGCCGTGCCGCACACGTACCTCACTGGCGGCGGCTGTGGCGGCGGCCGTGCCGCACACGTACCTCACTGGTGGCGGCGGCCGTGCCGCACATGTGCCTCACTGGCGGAGGCTGTGTCGGTGCAGGTTCGACTCACGGCGCTCGTGCCTCACTGGCGACGGCTGTGGCGGTGACCGTGCCGCACTCGTGCCTCACTGGCGGCGGCTGTCCGGTAGGAACATATTTTTGGACAGTGTTGTTTTTTTTTAGCACCGTGGGAACAATGCCGCACGGCCCCGGAATTGTGCGTTTGACGGAGCCCGCGGTCTCTGGCAATAACCGCAGACTCGTGAGAGGCCCTTAAAGCTCAGAAGAGAGCCTATAAGTAAATATCTTGAAATTATTTGCAGATTCGTTCAGCTGCAAGTTAGGGACTTATTCAGAGAAGCCCCCATTAAATTGCAGCAGAGCAAGTTGCAATATTAAATCCACAAACCTGACTGTCCTGGTAGACCTATTGTCTCTGCCTGTTTGTGCCCTACCAAACTTATTTCCACACACCTCGACTCCATCCTATCCCCCCTGGTTAAATCCCCCCCGACCTATGGTCAAGACACCTCAGACACTCTCCGTCATCTCCGGGAATTCCGTTCTATAGGCCCCCATCCCCTCATCTTCACCATGGATGTCCAGTCACTCTACACCTCCATCCCCCACCAGGAGAGTCTCAAAGCCCTCCGTTTCTTCCTCGACCGGAGAACCAACCAATCCCCGTCTACAGATACTCTCCTCCGCCTAGGTCCTTACCCTTAATAACTTTTCGTTTGACTCCTCCCATTTCCTCCAAATACAAGGCGTAGCTATGGGCACATGCATGGGCCCCAGCTATGCCTGCCTCTTTGTAGGGTACGTCGAACAATCCTTGTTCAATACGTACCAGGGCCCCATCCTCGACCTCTACCTCCGCTACATCGACGATTCCATTGGTGCTACCTCCTGCACCCATACACAACTCACTGACTTCATCCATTTCACCACTAACTTCCATCCGGCACTCAAATACACCTGGACCATTTCCGACACTTCCCTACCATTTCTTGACCTCACTATCTTCATCGCAGATAGACTTCTGACCGACATCCACTATAAACCCACTGACTCCCTTGGCAATCTAAACTACACTTCTTCGCACCCTGCTTCCTGTAAGGACTCCATCCCCTACTCCCAATTCCTCCGTCTACGCCGCATCTGTTCCCAGGATGAGGTGTTCCACACCAGGGCATCAGAAATGTCCTCATTCTTCAGGGAACGGCGGTTCCCCTCCCCTACTATAGATGGGGCTCTCACCAGGGTCTCTTCCATACTCCGCAACACTGCTCTCTCTCCCCATCACCCCACTCATAACAAGGGCAGAGTCCCCCTAGTCCTCACCTTCCACCCTACTAGTCATCACATACAACAAATAGTCTGTCATTTTCGCCAACTCCAACGTGACCCCACCACTCGCCACATCTTCCCATCTCCCTCCCTCTCTGCTTTCCGCAAAGACCGCTCCCTCCGTAACTCCCTGGTCAATTCTTCCCTTCCCACCCGTACCACCTCCTCCCCGGGCACTTTCCCTTGCAACCGCAAGAGATGCTACACTTGTCGATTTACCTCCCCCCTCGATTCCATTCAAGGACCCAAGCAGTCGTTCCAGGTTCGACAGAGGTTCACCTGCACCTCCGCCAACCTCATCTATTGCATCCGCTGCTCTAGATGTCAGCTGGTCTACATTGGTTCGCCGAACACCTCCGCTCGGTCCGCAATAACCAATCTGATCTCCCAGTGGCTCAGCACTTCAACTCCCCCTCCCATTCCAAATCCAACTTTTTTGTCCTGGGCCACCTCCATGGCCATAGTGAGCACCACCGGAAACTGGAGGAGCAGCACCTCATATTCCGCTTGGGCAGTCTGCACCCCAGCGGCATGAACATTGACTTCTCCAATTTCCGGTAGCCCTTATTGTCTCCTTCCCTTCCCAGCTCTCCCTCAGCCCTCTGGCTCCTCCTCTTCCTTTCTTCTTCCCGCCCCCCTCCCACCCTACATCAGTCTGAAGAAGGGTTTTGGCCCGAAACGTTGCCTATTTCCTTCGCTCCATGGATGCTGCCGCACCCGCTGAGTTTCTCCAGCACTTTTGTCTACTTGCAATATAAACCTGGTTGAGCTGTGAATGCCCTAAGACAAGTACATATCAGGACAATGGGTGTTAATTTCCACCAGCAATCTCAAATTGAGTTTCATTGGGAATTATGTTGTTACATCTGGATCTAACACAGAAATTCACTCATCTATGAAAGCACAATTTGCAACATTAAGAGCCCAGCTTCATTTTTAGAGAGGCACAATTCAATCTGAAAATCATCAATATCATTTTCCACTCCAGAAAACATTGACTTTCATACGTGCAGCTCGAAGAAGGTCAATGCCAAGCGACCACATTTTTAGCCGTGTGTGCTTTAAGACTGACAGATCTGGCCAAGACAGTAGTGTGATTTTTTTTCTCCTACTTATTGATGGGACCTGTTCTGCTTCTGTCCCTTTACTTATGTGATGACATTATTTCACCGAAAGTCCTGTCGACCTGCAGGAAATGGCGGGCAATATTCTCCTACAGATTCCTGCGGATAAACACAAACTTTGTTTGGACTTGCATGATCACCAGGTTGCTTGCTGCTGATCACAAATTACATGGTTTTTTTAGGATCTGGGCATTACTGACAAGGTACACTGTTTTTGCCCATCTCGCATTGCCCTTGAGAAGGTGATGATGAGCCACCTTCCTAAACTGCTGCAGTTCTGAATGTGATATATTTTAAAATTAGGAGGTAATCCTACAGGTAATGATTGTGTTCAGTGGGCCATAAATACAGTATGTGTAAACATGGGACACAGGCAAGTCCTATCAGATCATCAGCATTTTCGTTTTTGGAATGAATAAAATATTTTTAGATTAAAACAAAATTACAAAATATATGTATCAGTATGAATATACAGTGGGACAATATCTTTCCAAAAACTATTAACATCAGCATCATAAAGTGGAGTAGAAATAGTCATAGTTGTACAGCATGTAAATAGGCACTTCTTCCTAACTTGTCCATGCCGACCAAGATGCGCATATCTAGTCCAAATTACTCTTAAATATTCTAATTGTACCTGCATCAACGACTTCCTATGTCAACTCATTCCATGTAAATACCACCCTTCCTCTAAAATGTTGCCCCTCAGGTTCCTATTAAAACATTCACTTATCATATTAAATCTTTGCCTCTTGTTCCTGATTCGTCAACCCTGTGAAAAAGACTGTATTCATTCATCCTATCTATGTTTCACATGATTTTATGCACCTCTGTAAGACCATCTAACAGTCTCCTATCCTGCAAGTCCCAGTTCAACTTCTATACTCGGGGATTAGAAGAGAATGGGAACAGGAACTAGCTATAAAAATCTCGAAAGAGAGTTGGGATAGACATCTATTATATGTGCATAAATGTTCGATTAACGTAAGACATACTCTGATTCAATTTAAAATTTTACATAGATTATATTATTCAAAAGCTAAATTAAGTAAATTTTACCCTAATACCTCGGCTAACTGTGATAAATGCCTAGTCCAAGAATCAACTATAGCACATTCTTTTGTCTTTTGTATAAAAATTCAAAAATGTTGGAATGAAATTTTTGAAATTTTCTCTAAATTATTTAAAATAAAATTGAAACCGAATGCAGAACTGATTATTTTTGGAACAACAGAAGCAAGTTTGGAGCTGACTGCGTTTCAATGGAGTTTTCTTAGTTATGGTTTATTAACGGCAAAATAACTGATATTGAAATTTTGGAAAAATGCTCCTACGCCAACAATAAAAATGTGGACTTCTAATATGTCGGAATTGTTACATTTAGAGATTAGAGATTAGAGATTCCTTTATTTGTCATTCAGACCTTTCGGTCTGAACGAAATTTCATTGCCTGCAGTCATACATATAATAATAAATAACAAAACACACAATAAACACAAATTAACATCCACCACAGTGAGTTCACCAGGCACCTCCTCACTGTGATGGAGGCAAAAGTCTTAAAGTCTCTGTCTCTTCCCGCTTTGTTCTTCCTCTGCGCTGAGGCGATCCAGGCTTCTGATGTTGTGACCCCGCCGGGTGATGGTAAGTCAATCCCGCGGCTGAATCCGGTTCAAACTCCACGGCCCAGGGTGGCCGAAGCTGCCGAAGCTGCCGCCCTCCAGTCCAGCGGACGCAGCTGTAGTTGCGGGAGCTCCAGAAAAACAGGTCACCCACCTGTGACCTGCGAGCTCCCGACGATGTCGTCCACCGGGCCCGCGGCCGAGCCTCCGGATTCAGGTCGCCACCAGTGTCCTCGGTCGCCACCGCCGGAACGCCACCGCAGCCCCGAAGCAGGCCAGCCCCGCGCTGGTAAGTCCTGGCTCTGCCTCCGGAGCCTCGAGGTCGGTCGCTCGCAGTTGGAGTTGGAGGCCGGCAGCTCCGCCATTAGGCCTCGGCGCAGACGGAGGCAGAGAAGGGGGATACGACAAGAAAAAGTCGCATTCCCCCGAAGGAAGAGACAAAAATCATGTTTCACCCCCCCCCACCCCACACATACACAACCTTTTTAGGACAAAAGAAAACAACAAAAAAAGTAAAAACAGACGGACTGCAGGCGAGCCGCTGCTGTTCGACAGCGCCACCACTTTAGAAGATATGAGAGTCCTCCTAGCAGGTAAACAAGACCAATTCCAAAAGATTTGGTCGCCATATATCGACTTATTACAAACATAGGGTGCAACAAAATGTTGATAATAAATGGTTTTAGGATCTGGCGAGGGGTGAGTAAAGATAAGAAGTAGACACATCCCTTTCATATTGTCCTATCTTATTTTCTTTTTTCTCTTTTTTTCTTTTCTTATTTAACTACTTCTTGTGGTTTAGGTTCACAAGAGTGTTCCTGGACCACTTTCATTCACTCACTGACTATCTTTGCTAGCTCTTTCTATCCTTCTTTCTATTAAAGTTGAAAAACAGAAGTGGTACAAGAATTGTATAAAATTATGTTATGTTATTACAGATAACTGTAATGTAAAATACTTCTAATAAAAATAAAAAATAAAAATTAAAAAAAAAACTTCTATACTCGGTGCCATGACCAAAGACGACCAGAATGCCAAAAGCTGCCCTATTTCTATGATTTATCAAAATCCTACATCTCTGCACCTTTCGTCATTTTTTTTCCATTATAAATTCTTAGCACACTTATAATTGGAATAGTTAATGCAAATGCGTCACAATGAAGCTATTATCAGTGGAGGTGCATGCTACAAATGTATTTGTAGTACATCAAAAAATGCTAAATCAACTCATGCTACCTGTCAAATAATTCCATGAAATATCTGCATCCACATTAAAAATGGAAATGGATTATGCACACGTATCACACTATAATTACATATATTCACTGCTGGTTGAGGCACAGCAGCATTTAAAATGATGACTTAATTACATCTTTAAAAAAATCAAACTCGTGGTAAGCACGGAGAATGAACGTAGCGGGTACGTCGGAGCTCGGGGACGTCTCTTAGCGGCTCGTAATGCTAACGGCAGGTACTCGAGAAGACTCGCTAACGGCAGGTAAGCACGGGAAGACTCGTGAAGATTTTTCAACATGTTGAAAAATGTCCACGAGAGCCCCAAGTACCGACGAGTGGCCATTACCGTAAATCTCCGAGTTCGAATCAGGGCAAACTCGGGAGAGCTCTTGCAATGAACTCGTACCGTGGGACAGGGCTTTAACCCTTTCTCAAATAACTCTTGGTTTCACTGTCCCATGTGTGACACCAAAAGCTATTAAATAAAATCTGACAAAATTCATATTTCGAGCCTGCATTCATGCATATCCAGTGCAAATATTGTAGTAAACTGAAGAAAAGATGCTCTATCAGGCTAGGTTCTAGCATCATTCTACTGGTTTTTTTACTCAGTGGAAAAAACATTCAGGAAATCTCCACGGCAGAGAATACGCATAGCTTCAAAAGTTTCTTCTCCAAAGGTTTAGTAGTTCACACCCAAGCTTCCCACTATATAAAATGCAATTTCAAGATTGCTATTGTTGGCAGAGTGTTAATTTCGTTCCAATTCAGCATCAATGTAGTCAGTTAATTTTCCCTACTTTCCCCATGAATCAAGGTTTCCACGTGTGACATAAAAGTGGTGTAAACTATTAAAAAATATAATTATGTATCTCTCTTGATCAGATCTTAAGGCAATGGTTCATTTACCTTTCTGTATTCCTTTGAGTATTGAGCTTTTCCCTGCATTACTCAGTCCAAGGATCAGCAGAGTGACATTCCTAAAACAGAGATGAACAGTGTGTGGAAATGCTTAATAGACAAATTTACAACAATTCTGATAGAAATATCAGAAAATAAATAAATATTATATGATGATGCCAAATATGAATGCTTGGAATGACGTCACCATGCTGAATCAAAGCTGATTTATCTACAAAGCATTCTTTCTCTGCTCAAGAGCATTCCCGTACTCCTACAAGGCACAGTTGCTCAAATCTAGTTATAATGTAGAGGCACCAAACGTCGTGAATAAACGGGTTACTTTATTCAGGCATAATAGGTTCGAAATACATATACACGTTAATCCTCTAACACAAAGTTGTTGTTGCTGCTGCGAGGCTGTTGCCTCGTGGGCTCGAGCTGAGCTCCTGCTGAGGTGGAAGGACACTCACGCAAAGAGAGAAGAGAGCTGGTCAGCTCGAAGTCAGAGAGAGAGAGAGGGTTGTCCCAGGGTTCGTTATATATATACCAGGACACAACCCTATATCCCGTGACAACTCCTCCCTGCCATTGCCCAGTCATGTGACCCTACCCCCAACTGCTGAGGGTTTGTGTAGCTAGTGGCCCAACCAACGGGTGCCACCACAATAACCCCGTAGATGTAATAAGTGCCATGGTTCTCTGCCATCTAAACTCTGTTAATGCCCATTTGCCTAGCTGCCAAGAGTAGCGCAAAGCACTTTTCACAAACATTACTATTTCATTCTTTCCTCTTCCTTCTAAGTCCTAATACACTCATAGGAATCTGCGGCCATTGTGTTTTACTGCCTGCTACTATCCACTAATGCATCAATATTGAGTGGCAATGTGCCATTTCCACTCTGTTCTTGGATCAGGTATTGATGAATGCACAGATTGGATCAGTTCTCATGATAGAATTGTACAAGCACTCCTTTAAATGATACAGTTCATTATTTTGGCACCAAGATCAATTTGAGTAATACAGGATTTGTGCACAAATCCTCATGCATTGCTGGTCCTGATTCCTGATTAGAACAGTGCCAGTTCTGAGCAACATAGCACTGAATCTTCAGCATGTTTGCAAACACATCAACCTTATTCAGAAACCACAAACAGATGTCTCAGGAAATGCCACACCACCAATAGTCCTATCCTGAATCCACATATAAAACACACACCTCTTCCCCACACACCACCAGCTCCTTCTGGCACCAATATATTCCTCTATGTATAAAATGTTTGCCAATTTTCTTATTTTCTTCCTTGATGTTCATTGCAAAAAGATAATGGCAAAAAAAAAGAATTATGACGTGAATGAAGTGCATAGGTTTGCTTAGGATATGTCAAAGAAAAGGAACCTTTCTTTAATTTTTCTTCTAACCAGCATCAAGATCGGATCGTAATAGCAAGTTATAGATCCTACATGTCTGCATAATAATCAGCATTATAATTTTCCCACTGCAGTTTAATCCCAATCTCAAGATTGATAATTTCATTACATGTGAAGGTCAGTTCCTAAATTCAAAATGTTCTGAAAAAACAGAATGGTGAGATCTCATGACTCATTGAAGTGTGGCAAAGATGCAATTGAAAGAGGATGTAAATTGACTTGTCCCTGTCACTTTCCGCTGGTAGACATTCAGTAGCATTACTTATGAGATATTTATTTTATGTCATCAGAGCGGTAATAACTCACCTTATCGGCTCCTGAACTTTCCGAGCCCAGGTACAGCAGTTTGCCATCAGGCTGAACATGATTTGGAATTAATGCTTGATGTAGGCCAGTTGGATCATCCAGTTTGGAAAACTGGCTGTCAGACTTATATTTCCTAGATTCAGGAGTTAAAATAAAACAATTCGGGATAAAGAGCAGAATTAAAATCCAAACCAAATTACAGTTAAGAATATTCTCTCCCCGCCTATTGTCAAAGCTATTTTTCATATTAATTTATTTTGTCCCTCTTGAATCCTGCTATTCATAGAGATTACAATGGAATTCTACTTCCATTCTGGAAGTCTGTTTGTCCTTGAAATTTTTTCTCTGAATGTATGATGCTAGTTTCAGCTCAGTGCCTTTTGGAAAGCACAATGCAAACTAATAAATACAGGGGAACATGATGCTTTCAAAGCCACCATTAGATTTTGCTGCGAGCACCAAATAAAGCTCTGCTACTGAGCTGACTATTTATGTATTAGTGAAACTTTGAAAGGCATATTTCCTGAACAAAACATTCCTTTAAAAAATCCTTACATGGAAAATAGGTAATGTAGCACTTCTTTTGCTTCAGATCAGTGTGATTCAAAATTGATTTTACGTGGAGTAATTTGCAGTTGGTATCATTTCTGTATGAAATTGTGTCAATTTCTAAATTGGACAGGACACTTTTGGTTGCAGTCCAAGTCAATGTGCCTAATATTTTCCCAGCATTAGATAAGTACCTAATGATGTGATTCATCATGCACTGTACGTTTCATGAATTGGAGAAGAATTATAGAACAGTCACAGAAGAACTTGGAGCAGACCATGCCTAGTTTGTGATTGATTTGTAATTTAATGGGACACTCTGCTGCAGGAATCTCTAGAAAGCAATGTCCGAATTAAGTAGAGAATGCTCAAATACCTCCCAAAGTACACAGTCTGTGTTTAGATTAGCAAGGAGTATTACTTGCAGCATTTAGGTTCTGAGCTACTTTATTGAGAATCTCAGCGATAATTCTACTCTGTACTTCATCGCTGGAGACTTGAGGACAGCTGTTGCAGATAACATGGAGTGTTTGGGTAGTGTGGTAAGAGGCATATAACATGGATATCTACAAGGATCTGAAGTAAGGAGAGTTTCCAGAGATGGCACATTGTACCTGGATCTCTGATGAGCAATGTCTTTGGAAGCTCAGGTAGCAATAACAGCAGTCTGTGACATTCTGCAGAGCGACCAGCAGCCATGCTCTACTGCTGGGACTGCTCTCTCTCTCAGGAGATGAGGGTCACAATAAGTCTCAAATTGTCAGCCTCCAGACATCAGCCATATTTCCAAGTTTACTGCTTATCACAGCATTAGAGCGCTCAATAGGTTTTGTATCAAAGAGGAATGATTTAATTTACATTGATATCATTAAGCTGAAGGTAACATCTTGGGCACTTGGATTTATCAGTGTTCTTGACTTCCCCAGATGGCAGGCAGCCATCATTTGCATTTGTGTTTCCACAAAGAGTATCTTTAATAAGCAGGATATAGAAGGGTTTTGTGTACATGTTATGTACAGTTTGCCATGGATCATGAGAAGAATTTTATGGTGGTCAATGCCATGTTGTGACTCCAAAATGCTGCATGATCCTTAGGAGATTTCCAGCAGCCAGCACTTCCCTGAGGGTTGGATTCTAAGCAACTATTTGTATTCACTATTGCCATGGATTTTGACCCCAGAAAACTGCACATGTGTGAAGAAAATGAAAATTGACCTACTTCATGCGTGTCAAGAGCAATGCATCATCAACTGCTGTAGCGATTTCAGTGTAGCATGCTGCATAACCTGGCTGACAGAATATAGCAGCTAGTGCTTGAGGGAGATCTGAAGTTCAGGAAGCAGGCACAGAAGGCCAGCAGAGGTGGGGGAGGGGAATGAAAATTGTTAAGGTATTGTTTCTGCCCGACTTCTGGTGCTCCAACCTCTGACTGAGTGAAGGATTGAGGTATTGTCCAACTAATCAATAAGGAATTCCCTTAAAGAGAGAAGATTCTTCTGAACAATCTCCATAATCACAGTCCCCAAACAACATATCAATATATTAAGCCCTGCTGCAATTACTTATATGCTTTCTACAACGTTCAGTATTTGTGGATGGATGGCACTCCCTTAATGGACTCTCACTTCTGCACAAAATATATTGTACATAGAGGAGCTCCACACAGGAGGTAAAACTAGTAGTCCACAACTTTCATACTCTAGTCTTACATCAACAGTGAATATTTACCATTGTGCCCCATTCAGCTATCCCAAATATTGATCAGATTGGCATGCAAAGGGCAGGATGATTCATTGAAGGATAATGTTTCAAAATGAGTCCTCTCTCATTTATTGATGAGAAATCCCTCATGAAATTCCGTGAGATTCATTTGAAGTCATAAATCAAATGACTATTGGCAGCAGAGCTAGTAGAAGCCACTGCCTCACAGTGCTTGAGACCAAGGTTCAATCCTGACATCAAGTGCTGTCTGAGTGGACTCTGATGTTTGGCATGTGTGTGTTTCCAGGTGCTCTGGTTTCCTCCCACATCTCACAGGCATGTAGGTTGATAGGTTAATTGGTCACTGTAAATGTGATTGGTTGAATTGAGGGGTGGAGAGAGACCCGATTGGCTGAAGGGCCTGTTTTAATGCTGTATAACCATGACTCTAAGATTACTGTAAGATAAACTTTGTGAAAGAACTGATTAAGTCTCAGAACTAACACAACATGCTCCAAAAATTAGAAGTTAACACTGTATTGTAACATCACCCAGCTCTACTCCAATTGGTGTCAGAGGTTATGGGGTGAGGTTACGAGAAGCAGTAGATGTATCAGAGGTTATAGGGAGAAGGCAGGAGAACGGGGTTAGGAGGGAGAGATAGATCAGCCATGGTTGAATAGTGCAGTACACTTGATGGGCCGAATGGCCTAATTCTACTCCTATACCTTATGACCTTATGATCTTGTGAGCTCAAAAACATTTCCTACTATAACTACCTTGCCTAATTTTCGACTTTTCTAATTGTGTTTCGCACTGAAGTCTTGTTATTTTGCATTTTTTTTCTTTTCATTGCCTTGCAGAATTTAGATGTAATTTATGTACAATTTATGTTTTCTGTGTTGGACATGAGTCTATATGCCTGCGATGCTGTTGCAAGCAAGATTTTCACTGTACCTGTACCTCACCGTAATTGAGTATTCAACAATAAACTCGACGATGCAACCTGACTGTTTGTGCCGCGTTTATTCCTAAACGTAGTAGAGGGCTCTTAGAGAAAATGGACATTGAGTAGATGTTTGAGCTCACCTTATTACCTTGTTGATTAATCCTCAACTTTCCCTTGGATTATGTCCAATAGAGATTGCTATTATAAGTATTGGAAGAGCAGGGTGAAGATCCAGGAATAGGAATCAGCTTCATGCTAGAGGTTATACCAGTCATTGTCAGAATAATTTAGATGCTACGCATGTCAAATTGTTCCATCATTAAATGCAACGAGACAACCCTTTTCATCTGAAAATCATCCATAACTTGCAATCAACAATCAAAGTTGATCTCCATTGACCTGAAACGCATTAACGTCAAAAGCCTTGCTGATTGATGCGTCAACAGGTAAGCAGTATGCCAATGATTGTTATGTGAGTGTGACATTTTTTCTGTACTCTGAGATGTTATTTGTACTAGCTAAACATTTATTTGACTAATGCTGGTACATTCATTTGGAGCAAAGCAAAGTCAAATTATGCAAAGGCTACAAATAATGGAAAATTATGATGTTTATATACAAAATCAAACACCTTAGTTCTTCCCCTACTTAGCATTTCTAGGTGGGTTTCAATGACCTATTTCTCTCTGTGGCTGCAATTTCTTTAAATTGCAAACAGATGTCATGATGTATAATAATAAACTGGTCATGGCGCACATTAACTCCAGCCTCCCAGACACCCGTGATCTACTGCAGTTTGCCTACCATCAGAACAGGTCCACAGCAGATGCCATCTCCCTGGCGCTACTCTCATCACTGGAATATCTAGATAACAAGAACGCTTATGTCAGACATCTATTTATAGATTATAGCTCCACCTTCAACCCAATAATCCAACCAAACTTATCTCCAAACACCTTAGCACCTCCCTCTGCAACTGGATCTTCGACCATGATTCGCAGATTATCAATGAGAATAGGTGGCAAAACATCCTCGACAATAATTCTCAGCCTCTAACTGTACATCCTATATACTCACGAACATGTGACTAAATTTGTCTCCAACTTCATTTACAAGTTTGCAGGAAATGAGGTGGCATGCATGCCCCAGACAGGATCAATGATGCCAAAGTAGAGATGTGGAAACATCTTCAAGTTCAATGTTCTGAGGAAAAGAATATCACCAACAATTTGTCCTGGACCAATTACATTGAAGCTATGGCCAAGAAAGCACACCTCAGTCTACTTCCTCAAAAGAATAAGGAAGTTTGGTATGTCCACAACAATTTTTACCAACTTCTACAGATGCATTGTAGAATGCATCCTATCAGAATGCATTACAGGTTGGTTTGGCAACAACTCTGGTCCAAAACCACAAGAAATTGCAGAGAGTTGTGGATACGGCCCAGTCTATCACTGGGCTGTATCCACAAAACCAGCCTTACCCTCACCCCTCAGCCCCCATCTACACTTGACAGTGCCTTGGGAAGGCAGCTAACATAATCAAGGAACATTTTCATCCATCATTCCCTCTCCTGTCATGAGGAAGTTACAAAAGCTTGAAAGCACATGACATCAGATTCAGGGACAGCTTCTTCCCCACTATTAACAGACTACGGAACGATCCTTTAATAAGATAGGGTGTACTCCCAAACTACCTCATGGCAACCCTTGTTTTAAAAAAAAATATTTACACTTTCTCTGTAACTGTAATGCTTTAACACTATATATTTGACTGGTATTTTTCTCTTTGCACTACATGTTGGACTTGTTTATGGTTTGATTGTAGTCATGTATAGTATGATGTGACTGATTGGCAAGTAAACAAAGCTTTTCATTGTATCTCGGTACACATAAGAATAATAAACCAATATCTATACCAATGAACGACCAGCTTTTGGTATTATCGGTTTCCCATTAGAATAATAACTGTTGAAATTACAACAAGTGTACAAATATCATATTCTTTGGGAAACCAAAGAGCAAAATAATTTAGTTGCCTAGCATCCCTGCAGAGGTATTGTTTTAATACTTTTCAGACAGAATTATGTGGAGAGTGATTATTCTATAATACACCTGCCTGCTGTCACCCTAAATTTAACTGTAATTCAACTACATCCAACATAAAGAATAACACATTTAAAATCCTAGGGTCTTTCAAGGAAGTGTTAGAAATTGAAATTTATAAATTGAAGGAATCATGACCAGCTTATTTTTAAACTCAGTTAGAAAATATTTTTTGTTTTAGAATTACTTGAACTCACCTACTCTTGTAAACTGTTCCTGTGAAGTTAATCACATTCAAAGTAGGTCATCGCTGATGTTTAATTTAAACGGAGCACGAGATGATCAACTTAAACACTGGAATATTTAAAGTGATTGAATTCATCATTACTCGGAACATTGCTGGAGTAATCCTGTTGTCTGTCAACCTGAACTTGTTCACTGTAACAAGCACATCCAAGTATGCTAACTGTAATCCGGATTTTTATAATTCCCTTGTTAATCCCACTGGGGGAGGGTAAGAGGGTAAATGTGGAAAAGTAGGACATGCACACTGTGGTTCTTTTTCTTTCCTCTTAACAAAATATTTCCCACTGTTAGACTAATTGATAAAAAAGAAGATTCAGTCAAAAGGCTGTTATTTAACTATGTCATGGACTCTAGTAACTTCAGAGAGATTTTCTTGTGTGTGTTCATTTCATTCAACATTAACGACGCAGTGGTGCTGCTTTCCAAAGGGAATGGTGACGGACGCACCACACATCTCTGTCGTCCAGTTCCTGCGGACCTCCGCCGCTGGTATTATAGGATTTTGGTGTGTGTGCTTTATCATCATTCCTTACAATGCTATGTACTTCAGTGATCGCAACTTCTACTGAAGTGCGATTGGCCATTGGCTTGCTAAAAGCTCATCCGCCCTTTGACAGCTCTTGTTTTTGGTCCTGGTGGGTGTCCACAGCCTCTTCCTCACCTGACAAACCAGGTGGGGGAGACGGTTTAGTCGCTGACTATCCGACCATGGAGCAGGTAGCACGGGATTACATGGTACCCGTGGCGGGGGGAACCCCCCCCCCAACCTGTGTGTGTTACTGCCAGGGAATCTTAAGATAGAACCCGTTGGGTCTGTTCCCCCAACGTGTGGTTGCAGGTGGGGGGGGGGGGGCTGGCGGCATGCGGCGTCACACACACTAACTCCCCCCCCCGCACACACGCTAACTACCCCCCTTGATATTATATTAATATTATTAATTTGCTCCTTTTACCCCATAACCGCCCTATCCACTGACGCATAGCCCCCAACTCGCAGGCGCATCTAGAGAGGGATGGGGGGGGGCTAGAGAGTGAGAGCAGAGAGAGAATGGGGAGAGAGAGAGAAAGGGGCAGAGTCAGAAGGGCAAGGGACAGTCAGAGAGGTGGTGGAGGGGTGGAGAGGGAGGGTGGGGGAGGAGGGGTGAGAGATGGGAGGAGAGAGAGAGGGGAGGAGAGAGAGGGGGAGAGAGAGGGAGAGAGGGGGACTGAGAGGGGGGGAGGGAAGGGGAGGGGGAGAGGTGGGGGGGAAGGGAGGGGGAGGGGGAGGGAGGGTGGAGAGGGGATGGGGTGGAGGGAAGGGGGTAGGGGAGGGGTGGAGGGAGGGCAGGAGGGAGATGGGGTAGGGGAGAGAGGGGGAAGAGTGTGGAGGGGAGGGGAGAGGGGTAAGGGGAAAGAGGGGGAAGGGGAGAGAGGGGGAAGAGTGGGGAGGGAGGGGGAGATGGGGTAGGTGAGAGAGGGGGAAGTGGGGAGGGAGGGGGAGAGAGGGGGAAGAGTGGGGATGGAGGGGGGGAGGGAGTCCATCTATTCCCCACTCCCTATCACCCCCCACTCCTCTCCCTCTATTTCCACACTCTCCCTCCTCACCTCCCCCATTCCCCCCTCTCCCTCCCTACTCCCTCCTCTCCCTCAATCCCCCCTCTTCACCTCCCCAGGATCTCGCCTGTCCTCCGGATCTGCAGAACTTGCTCGTTCACAGAGAGGAACACAGAACAGGGAGGAGTCAGAGGGCCAAATGCCAGCGCGCATCAGAGGGGGGGGGGTGTTGACGTAACTCGGCCTCGCGACGCCCGCAGCCATTGATAACTGCCAGCTGACAACAGCCCTTTAAAGCCGCTAAGGCAAGACGCGTTTGCCCGGTAGCGAGCGTTCATAGCAAAGAAGCACCGGCTTCTGACTCTCTGAAAACCCACAGCTGGAATGAGCACGCAGGGGATAGGAGGGGCGCGCAAGCTGCTCCGGCTGTGAGGAGAAAGTTCAGCGGAACTTATGAGGAGATTTTTAAGCGAATGAGGAATCGCTGCCCCGAGATCTGTAGACCAAAGAAGCTATAGCGGAACGCAACTGTAGAATCTTTGTTCTGCAGAACTTTCTCGATAATTCTGCGCCTTTAATCCACAGCGGCGGGGGGCGGGGCCAGGACGCAGGTGGGCCTGGATTGGTTGGCATGTGGGCATTGTGACGTCAGCAGCTGGTGAGCCGCATTTATATTTTAAAATTTGAGTTTTGTGAACAATTTTATTCAAAATCTGGGGAAATAATTGACCAAGGAGTGGATTTCTGAACTCATGTTAAATCCCTACCGAAATTGTAAAAATCTCCGCATTTTTGCATCTGATTTTCGAGGAGATACGTTTCAAAGGCAAAATGCCGTACACCCACACACAGACACACAGATTTGAAAGTATACCAAGTGCAGACCCATTGGGTCTGTCTCCCCAATGTGCGTTTGCGGGGGGGGTGTGGGGCTGCGGCATCACACTAACCACCCACCCGTTGGGTCTGTACCTCCAAAGCATGGTTGCGGGGTGTGAATCTGGCGCCAACAAACATACACACTCATCACACCCCTTGATATTATCTTAATATTTTAATTTTCTTCTTTTATCCCATCTCCACCCTATCCACTGACGAATAGCCCTCACCTCTCAGGTGCATCTCGAGGGTGGGGGGGCAGAGAGAGAAAATTTTATGTTAGAAAAAAAAACCATTGTTGGAGCGGGCGTGCATGATTCGATCCGCGGGCTGTGAAGAGAGAAGGGCAGAGAGAGAGAGAGAGAGAGGGGAGAGACAGAGAGACTGGTACACACAAAAAGAGCTGGAGAAACACAGCGGGTGCAGCAGCATCTATGGAGCGACGGAAATAGGCAACTCTTTTGGCCGAAACCCATCCTCAGACGGGTTTTGTCCCGAAACGTTGCCTATTTCCTTTGATCCATAGATGCTGCTGCACCCTCTGAGGTTATACAGGTTTTTTTTGTGTACCTTTGATTTTCCAGCATCTGCAGTTCCGTCTTAAAGACAGAGAGACTGTTGGCGGGCTGTTTCCCCAACGCGCGTTTGAGGGGGGGGGTGCTGCGGCATCACACTCGCACTAACCACCCCCCAAACACAGGCGGGGGAGAGGAAGACGGGGTGGGGAGAGAAGAGGGGAGAGGGAGATGGGGTGGGGAGAGAAGAGGAGAGGGGGGAGGGAGGGGAGAGGGGGAGGAGGAAAGGGGAGAGATTGGTGAGGGAGAAGAGAGCAGGGTGGGGAGGGGGTAGGGGGATGTGAGTGGGGAGTGGTAGGAGAGCGGGGAGGGCAGGAAGGGGGGAGAGTGGGGAGGGGATGAGGGGAAGGGGAGAGGAGTAGGGGGAAGAGAGGGAGGGTGGAGGGAGACAGGTGGGGGAGGGAGAGGGGAAGAGTGGGGAGTGAGGGGCAGAGGGGTAGCGGGGAGTGGTGCAAGAGAGATGGGAAGGGGGTGGGGGGAAGATGGGGGTGAAGAGGGGTGGTGGAGGGGGAAGAGAGGGTGTGGGAGGGGAGAGGAGAGAGGAGGGAGAGTGGAAGTAGGAGGGGTAGGGACAGTCCATCTGTTCCCCATTCCCTATCACCCCCAATCCTCTTTCTCTATTTCCACACATGTGACGACGCCCTTGGACACAGGCTGCGGGGGTGGGGGGGAGGGGCTGGGGCTGCTGCAAAGGCATATGTAATTGGATCCATTCCGATTTGTCATCTGTGAGCATTGGGCATTGTGACATCACAAAACGGAACCTTCATTAACATTCTATTGCTGAGAGCTGTTTTGTAAACATTTTGAAATGTCCCCATTCCCTATCACCCCCACACACGTGACGACGCCCTTCGACACAGGCTGTGGGGTTGGGGGGAGGGGCTGGGGCTGGGGCTGCCGCAAAGGCATATGTAAATGGATCCATTCCGATTGGACATCTGTGAGCATTGGGCATTGTGACATCACACAACGGAATCTTTACTAACATTCTATGGCTGAGCTGTTTTTTTAAAACATTTTGAAATGTTTGGGGGGGGGGAGAAGTATTTTATTTTAAAAAGTGTACATAAAAACAACCAAATTTAATCAGGAGTGTCTATTCGTAAAGATAAATGTAATCTCTTTAGAAATGGTTAAAAAAATCGGCGTTTCCGCGTGCTGTGTGGGCCTAGGGCGGTATCAAAGGGGATTTGATGGCAGACACAAGTCAAACGGATGGCAGCCACAGAGTTTTAATATAATATAGATAGATATAGATAGATAGATATAAATAGATATTTAGCAATAGGTTGTCACCATTGCCAAATCCAATTTAAAAGCTGAAGAAAGGAGGAATGGTGTAGGAAAAGGCTACATTTCAAACATTTGTTTTTATGTTTATTCTGACTTTTTTATAGTTTTTCATGGCTTCAATAGCACCACTTCCAAACTACGACATTAGGATAAAAATAGATTTCTAATTTTATGCTAGTTTTGTTAAGGATTGGACACACTCATTAATTTTGTCATTCTTCAAGGTAATAGATATGTATTAACTTCCATAAGAATCAAACATACAGTGATAGTAATTACACCTATTATTAGGGCCACACCTACTTTTTAAGATAACAAAGTTTAAAATGTAATATCTGGGAAGTTTTGTTGAATTCTGAAATACTTGTTTTAACACATCTTTATATAATTTGGAGATACACCATTACTCACTTCATGAACTTTGATTTTAATAGGAACTAGACAAAGCGCAGACCCGTTGGGTCTGCCTCCTCCAACGCAATATTCCACCACTCACACGTTCCCCCAACACAACCCATTCCCCCAACGCAATATTCCACCACTCACGCATAGCCCCCAACTGGGCAGGTGCGGCTCATTTCCCCTCATCCCCCAGCACTCCCTCCCCCTCCTCTTCACCCTCCCTCTTCTTCCCCCTCTCCTTCTCTCCTCCTCTCCTCCCCCAATCCCTCCCTCAATCTCCATTCCTCTCCTTTCCCCTCCCAGTCACTCCATAACTCCACTCTCCTCCCTACCCCATCCTATCCCTCTATCTCCCACTCGCCTCCCCCTATCCCCCCCATTATCC
>CM075978.1:101901245-102184030 GCA_038087875.1 Malacoraja senta | reverse complement strand
AGTACTTTAAAAAAAATAAAAAATTGAGGTCGGGTAAGGGGGGATGATAGTTGAAGAGTTGGTATGTCCTATTTACGTGATGCTCAAAAAAAAAAACATTTGTTTCTCTTTTTTCTCTTTCTCTTTTCTTTTCTTAGGGCCTATTTCTTAACTCTTTTTCTTTTTGTTTTTAATTTCGCTCTTATAGGGTCTTCGTCCTTTTTTGTTGTTACATTTTCTACACTTTTCTACACTTGCACTTTTTCCTTCACTTTCTTCTCTCTTTCAATCTTTTCTTTCTCTAGTGTAAAAAAATAAATAAAGGGAGTACATTAATTGTAAGAAGATATAAATGACGAGTATTAATGTATGTGGTTGTAATGTAATGTACTTCTAATAAAAAAAAAAATAAAAAAAAAATAAAAAAAAAAAATAAATAAATAAAAAATAAAAAAAATCCGCGCAAACTACTCGGCCACCCTGTAACCCGACTCTCCCTCCCTCTCTCTGCCCACTCCGGCTCAGCCGCCGTTCGGCCCCATCCCTTTCCTGCTGGACTGCCCGCTGCTACCGCTCGGCCCTTCCCCACCCTGCCCGCCCGCCCGCTGCTACTGCTTGGCCCGTCCCCACCCTGCCCACCCTGCCCACCCACCTACCTGCCTGCCTGCTCGCTGCCGCTGCCGGGCCGGTCCACGGGGGGGGGGGGGGGGATGGAGTTGGTGTTCATCACGGTGGGCACCATGAGTTTCGACGAGCTGGTGGAGAAGATCTCCGAGAGGGCCTTGAGGGTGAGTTACCGCAGTGGCGGAGGAGGAGACGGATGATCACAGCCATTCACCCTGGAGATGGGTAGACGGGACCGCTATTGCCGCAGAGGGCGGGCGGGGGAGAGAGGTGAGTGAGGAAGAGACAGGCCTCCACTGAACCCCCGCCGCCGGTGGTGGGGGAGACGGTAGACAGGTTACTGTGAGGAGGGGTGAGAGGAGTTTGTGAGTGAGGCAGGAGAGGCCGTGGTGCAGGAAGGGGCGTCGTCACCCCGGCTGTGGCATTGACTGTCAGGAGAGGAGACCAATCTGCATGGCGCTGACTGACAGGAGAAGAAACCAATCTGCGCATGCGCGGTTTTAAAGATTTTTAAAGCTTAATAACTTTTTAAAATATACCATCGATCGGAACAAAACTTGTTGCACTTGCAGCACAGGGGAATGGTGAGTAAGGTGGTGCAAAATCGTAGCGCTATCATGTACCGTTTTTGCGCAAATAGAAAGTCCATGCAAACGGGAAGAGCACAAGATCAGAGTTTATGTGTAGATGGTTCCTATACATTTTATCACAGGTTTATTTTGATTGATTGAAATGATTTGATTGGTGATACTTATCTAGGCCTAAATACAAAAAATAAAATGTGCCAGCAATACTTACTAGGAACATTTTGTACAGAACAACAAGCAGAATTTACATTTTAGATTGGTAATCTTTTATGAAAACATTTAATCACTTCTATTGATAGGTCATCAAGCTGAAATGTAAATTAAAAAGCAAAAGATTGCAGATGCTAGATCTCTGAAATAAAAACAGAACATGTTGAACTTACACAGCAGATCAGGCAGCAATAGTTAACATTTTGTGTTGGTGAGATTTTGGTTGAACTGGATCTTCCCTTCTGCACAAATGCTGCCTGACCTGCTCAGTGTTTTTAGCAGATTCTATTTTTATGTCAAACTTCAGGATCCACAGTATTCAGCCTTTGTTTCAATAATTTATTTATCGCTTAAGCAAGTTCCTCAACAATGTTCTTGAAGAAAAAGGCCAACCAATGGATGCTATCATTAACTAGTCATCTACCACAAAGCTGTTCGGCCAAAGACATGGACAGAGGCAACCTATCTACCACAAAGCTGTTCGGCCAAAGACATGGACAGAGGCAACCTATCTACCACAAAGCTGTTCGGCCAAAGACATGGACAAAGGCAACCTATCTAACAAAGGAAGGTAGATATAAATGCTGGAGAAACTCAGCGGGTGAGACAGCATCTATGGAGCGAAGGAATAGGTGATGTTTCGGGTCGAGACCCTTCTTCAGACTCTATCTAACAAAGGATATCTTCTTTGCCTTTGCTTAAATCTTGCCTCTACAAAACTCCATCTTTTCTTTTCATTTCCAGTAAGCCCTCACATAGCAGGCAAAATTCAGTAATTTAAGAAATTAAGACAGCATAAATGAATATTAATACATTCCCCCCCCACCCCCCCCCCCACTCTTCCCGCCCTTCCCCCTCTTCCTCCACTAAAAGTCCATGAACTATCTCCACAGTTCACAACTATGTATATCTCGGGTTCACATCAATCTCGAGCCAAAAATCAGCCTATCCTTGCCTGAGGTAATCTGTTGCTGGACCTAATTTGTCCTGTTTTTTAGCTTCCAGTTGTTTTCTCCACTCTCCCCTACTACAACAGTGGGTCCCGCCCCAAAACCTCACATCCAAGTTCTCCAGAGAAGCTGCCTGACCCGCTGAGTTACTCCAGCTTTTTGTGTATAAAATGGACCAGCAATCACTTCTACTGACACTTGTGCAATGATACTCTGATAAACAATGTAACATACAGCTTTTAGCATTTTAGCTTGTGTAATAAAATTAAACGTATTGCTACTGAAAAGACCTCTATTTTTAAAAATCCTTCAGGAAGAATAACTTTGTTATTGTGAGTCAGAAAATCTCTAGACCCCTAAACAGACAGGAAGGAGGGAAGGAGGGAGGGAGGAAGGAAGGAAGGAAGGAAGGAATCTTCATACCGTTGGGTTGTAAGCTACAGAAAGGTTAGTATGGGACTAGGAACAGGAGTTAAAATGGTTAGCAACTGGGTGATCCAGTAGGCCTTGGCAGACTGAGTGCAAGCATTCAGCCAAATGGTCACCGAGTTTTTGCTTGGTTTTGCCGATGTTCAGGAGGCCACATCTGGAATATTGGATGCAGTAGATGAGGTTAGAGGAGGTGCACGTGAATGTCTAACCTTGAATAAAAAAATAGAATAGTGGTAACTATGATTTATTTGACTATGAATTAAAGACACTAATAAGAATAAAATGTTTGCTATAATTATTATTTCTTCTTCCCTGGGACAGTCTAGCTTTACTGTGAGGCATTTGCATCTACTTGCTTCCCCACGCTTAATGTTCCCCACGCTCTGTTATCAATTTGTTGACTTTTCTGAATTACATATAGATGAAAAATAAAATGAATAAACCATATCATACTGTGAAAAATCCCCACTAGAGGGTGCCTTAAGGCAGTGAAATAAGATTTACAAACCATTAATTTTTGTCTTATTGAGGAGCAATTCCCCCTGGGGAAACTTTGATAGACAAGGCGTAACAAACTGTTTACTTAAAACTATTTGAGTAGCTTTATTAATAGCTGGATAAATCAAGGTAATTGAGCAGGTAAAATCACAAATTTTCAATGGAAGGATTTAATGTTATTCCAATATGCATTCAGATCTGATCAGCACTACCATGGCATCATCATAACTTTTGTGTCCGTCACTTTATTCTTTCTGAAACACAAGAGTAGTCACCCACAGAGTAAAGATTCTTCATGCTGTACCTTCAAAGACGTCAAGATCAAGGACTTCAATTAACTTAAACTATGGCAAATGTCAAACAATGAAACATTTCAGCTTGGGTAAGAAACCAAATGCAGAGTTACCCTTATGCCCAAGGAATCAGATTCAGAGATCTTAAGAGATGGCAACAGCATTGAATTACCTGTTAGTTCTTGAGTGTGATTACTCTCCCAGGAATATATATGCAGATGTGTAAGCATTAAACAAATATATGTAATTATTGAGCTGGGGTTTGAAAACCTGTAACACACATTTCCCAGTAGTTTCCCCAAATTGTTCTGTGTTCCCTGCAAATAGTGGTTCAGCCATTTTACTTTGATTCATTCTTTTCACATTTCTACATTTGATAATGCAAAAAAACACACAAATTCATTCAAAATAAACAGATGCACACTTTCTATAAAAATATCAATAATTTGATCTATTTATTAACTATATCAAAAGGACATTTTATAGACCAATTGACCATATAACTTTTTTTTTCATTTCTCACCCCTTTTGTAGTTTAGCACAGTTTGACATGCCCACCGAGTCTATCTATCTATCTCCACAGGGAAAGTGCAGATAAGAAAAAGCAAGGCCTGCAACAAAGTAGATTAGAAGATCAGGAATTCATTCTGAGCACATGAGGGGTCTGGTCAACAACCTGCTAACAGCAGTGACAAAGCTGTTCTTGAACACGATGGTCTATTGCTTCAAGCTTTTGGACCTTCTGCATAGTGGTCAAGGGGAGGCAAGACAATAACTGGGGTGTGAGTGCTCCATGATGATGTTGGCTGTTTTCCTGAGTAAATCAAATCGATGGTGGGAAGAGTAAATCAAATCGATGGTGGGAAGAAGATGCTTGTGTGATGAACTCAGCTGTTTTCACAACTCTCTGCAATTTCTTGTGGACTTGGGCAGAACAGATGCCAAACCAAGTTGTGATGAATCCAGATTGGTTGTTTTCTATGTAGAAAGGAACTGCAGATGCTGGTTTAAACCAAAGATGGACACAAAATGCTGAAGTAACTCATTTGAACAGGCAGCATCTCTGGAAAGACGGAATGGGTGATGTTTTGGGTCGAGAGCCTTCTCTGTTGCATCTATAGAAATTGATATGAGTTGTTGAGACATGCTGAATTTCATTAGTGCTGAGGAAATCGAAGTATTGTTGTGCTTTCTAGGACATAGCATCAATGTGGTTCTACCAGCACAAATTGTCGCTGATGTTTATACCCAGGAACTAGAAGCTCTCGACAATCTCCTTTGGTACAGACTCAGATGTGCACTCCACCCTGAAGTCGTTGATCAGCATTTTTGTTATGCTGATATTGAAGGAGAGGTTATTGTCCACTAAACTCTCAATCTCCTACCTGTAGCTTGTCTTATCATTGTTTGAGATCCGGCTCATATATGTCAACTGCAAATATGCAAATGGAGTTAGAGTAGGATTTGGTCACACAGTCTTGAGTGTATAAGTGTTCCAGCAAGGGGCTGAGAGCACAGCCATGTGGGGCACTGGTGGCAAGAATTAACATGGAGGATGTTTTTGTCACCTATCCGTACTGATTGCTGATCTATAGGTCAGGAAGTCAAGGGTCCAATTGTAGAGGTGTGTGCTGAACCTTAGGTCCAGGGGTTTGGAGATGAGATTGTTTAGAATTATTGTGTTGAAGGCAGAGTTATAGTCAATAAATAGGAGTTGCAGTGGGTATTCTTGTTCCAGGGATGAGTGTAAGGCCAAGGAGATGGTGTCTGAAATGGACCTGATGCAGCAGTCAGTGAATTACAGTGGATCAAGTCTGTCTGGGAGACTGCAGTTGATGTGTGCCATAACCAGACTCTTGAAGCATTTCATGAAGGTGGATGCAAGAGCCACGGACCGTAGTCATTAAGGCATGCTACCATTTTCTCTTTGGTACCGGGACGATTGTAGTCTTCTAAAAGCAAGTGTGAACCTGCAAGCTGTCCACACAGGTTCTGAGGACACAGCCAGGATTCATTAAGGCTAGTTGCTTTCCATGGAAGGCCGGTCTGACTGTGGGTACCGGTGCAATCAAGACTGTCGGGGTTGGTGACATAATTCCAATGACCTTCTATTCAAAATGAATATGGAATGCATTGAGTGTAGGAAGGAGCTGCTGATGCTGGTTTACACCGAAGATAGGCAGAAAATGCTGGAGTAACTCAGCGGGTCTGGCAGCATCCCTGGGGAAAAGGAATAGGTGAGACCCAAAACATCACCTATTCCCTTTCTCCTGAGATGCTGTCTGATCCACTGGGTTACTCCAACATGATTTTGCCTAATTTTGCTTTGAATCTTAGGTCCAGGTGTTTGCAGATGAGATTGTTTAAAATTATTGTGTTGAAGGCAGAGCTAATAATTAAAATGTGTGCTTTATCACAATCGACAGGTGTCTGTTTGGTTGGTCTGGAACTATAGCTTGGTTTAGAATTGTCTCTTGGAGTCCCTGAAGATTTTCTGTACCTAGAATTCCTACACAGGTTGGGATTGCCCGACTTGATCATCTCAGACCTCACTAATGAGTGGATCTCGTGGTTCATCATTGTTTCCCATTGGAGTTGTCGAAATGACTTATTTGGCACACAGTCCTAACATGCTTATTGATGAAGTTTGTGACAGGATAATTATTTAGGTTGGCTGCTGAATCCTTGAATATGAACCAATCCACCAACTCCAAACAGCCACATAGGAACTCACCTGTTATTTAAGACCAGCATTGTACAACAATACTTAAACAGCTGAAACTAGTTAACTGAAATCAGTTGCCTCAGACACTGTTGGATTTGGGTGTACAAGTCTCATCAAGGGATTCATAGTGTGCAGTGATGCAGTGTGTGGATTATGTTAAGTTAGGGGTTTTATGTGGAAATGGAAATGTTGCAGTTTTATATATATGTAAATAAATACAATTATGTTAAATTAAATTTAGGCAGATATAGCAGGGCAGTTGATGTGTTGCAGGTGGAGTATGTGGAAGTTAATGGAAACCATGGTGATGCATGGAAAACATATCTGTGGTAAGTATTTGCAGCTGAAGGAGTTCTGGCTCAGAATTTATGACCTTACTATAGAGAGCCAGACACTCCAATTTTCTCAGGAGGATCAAGTTACCTGGACCCTTAGTTGCAAGATGCAGTTACAGCCTTAAGACATACATTTTGAAGATCTGGTCATTCAAAAGAGACAGGAGAGTGTGTCTATGAGTGAGGCAGAAAAGGGGATCCAGCGTTTGCATTTCAAAGGCACAGCCCATTTATTGTCCAGCTGATACACCATGTGGGCAAGAGCAGAGACTGGAGGGAAGACAAGCAATTAATTATAGCATGGTGATACAGGACACTATTTAAGTGAAAAGGAATGTAATAGTGATAGTGGACTGTATAGTCATGGGGATAAATACTGCTTCATGATGGTGCGTCCTAAAGGCTGTGTTGTCTGGCCAGAACTAGGATTGAGTACATCTTCTTGTGCTGTGTGCTGAAGAGAACCTTGGAGTGGAAGCTGTGAACCTTGTGGGGACCAGTGACATAGATAGGACAAAGAAGGGAGATTTTGCAAAGGGGTACGAACAGCTACAGTCTATATTATAAATCATAACCAAATAATTAATTTTTTTTGTAATAATCTCAGGATCAGCAGGGTCACCAAAATGGACTATGTATCTTTGATATTGATGTGAGTGAAATGAGTTTAATTTCATGGGACACTGACATCAGTACTTGGGAAAGGAACAGTTCCATTGGGACTAGCTTCCCTTGATTCGGCTGGGACCAAGCCTGCATCTTAAATTAAACCTCTCGATGATAAATGTTTTAACCTATATAATAATGGGCCTGTCCCACTTGGGCGATTTTTCAAGCAACTGCCGGCAACTGTCGGAGTGGAACACACACACACATCGCTTCCTTCATCAGCCCGTTATGCAGGCGAGGGACAGGGCAAGCGGAGGGAGCGCTGTCTGAGTGAAATTCACATGGTACAAAGCCAATGTGATACAGACACACACCGTGATGAACAGGAAGATTGGCACTGTAATTAAGACGGTGAAAGCACAGTGTACGAGAAAGGTCACGTAAGTCCTTTAAAAGAGGGGGGGAGAGAAGGGGGGGGAGAAGGAGTGGAGACAACTTTTAAGAAGCGGCTGTGAAGCTCGGTGGACATTAACATTACCGGTCGGTTATCCTTGGTTCTGAAAATTAATGCTTCCTTTTTTTTCCCCAATGAGCCAATGAAATTCACCGGTCAGCACCAGCTACAACCTACGAGAACCTTCGACCTCCTGGCAACCCACTAGGACCTCCTGGTGACCCACCTACGGCACGAGAATTCTCACTAGTCTCCATGGTGGCTTCATTCTGGTCGCCGCTAATTGTTCAACATTTGAAAAATTCGCAGGACCATGAAGGCGACTACCCGGCAATCACCCGCGAACATGTGGCGACCATGTGGCGACCGCATAGTCTCCTGCAGTCGCCTAAAGGGCCTGTCCCACTTAGGTTATTATTCAGCGGACTGTCAAGTGGCTGGCAGTCGCCTGAAAAACCGGAACGGCGACTGTCAGAGTGGAACGCACACACACACACACGCACGCACGCACGCACGCACGCACGCACGCACGCACGCACACACGCGCACACACACACACACACACACACACACACACACACACACACACACACACACACACACACACACACACACACACACACACACACACACATATGTATATATATATCGCAGGGGCCAGGGCAAGCGGGGTGAGCGCTGTCTAAAATTCACATGGTGCAAAGCCAAGGTGATACAGACACACACTGTGATGAACAGGAAGGTTAAGACGGCTAGCACAGTGTACGGTAAGTCCTTCAAAAGAGGGGGGAGAAGGGAGAAGGGGGGGAGAAGGAGTGGAAACACTTTTAAGAAGGCAGACAACTTTTAATAAGCCATAGATACACAGCTGTGAAGTTTAGCGGGCATCGGTTCTCCTTGGTTCTGAAAACTCGTGCTTATGTTTTTTTCCCCAATGAGCAAAGGCGATTAACTAAAACTACCTACGACTAGCTCGACTACCCATAACAACATGGTGACCCCACTACCACTGCACCTACGACTACAATTTTTTTAATTTTCTCCATGGGGACCAATTTTTGGTCGCAGAAAATTTTTGAACATGTTGAAAAATTTGCGCCGACCATACTGAGGCCGCGACTAGTTCCCAGAATGCGGGAACTCCTCGCGTCCATGAAGGAGACTCACCAGAGACCACCAGCGAACATGTGGCAACCATGTGGCGAGCGCAGAGTCCCCTGCACGTGCCATAAAAGTGCCCTAAGTGGGACAGTGTGGCAGTACCTGGTGACAACCCAAGGTCACAATGAACCATCGGCTCTAGAGGGTGGCGTCTTGGTGTGGGAGGCGCTAGTCACGGGGTTGGTACCTGATTACGTCAGGGTCACCAGTGTAGCGGGAACTGCAGGAGTCCAGCCAAAAACTAGTCGGACACGAGTTGTGTGCACTAGATGTGCTTAATCTCTCTAATACTGCTCCCTACTCCTCCAAGGACACGGGCGTTGCCCGCCTTAAATACCAAATCAGGTACCGACCCCGTGACTAGCGCCTCCCACACCAAGACGCCACCCTCTAGAGCCGATGGTTTGTTGTGACCTTGGGTTGTCACCAGGTGCCGCCATAACAGGCCCTTTAGTGGGACAGGCCCATAAGGAAGGGAATTTTGGTGGGGGGAGAGTTCAACTTAAAGGGGACAAGGTAATAATGCAAAGTAGCAAAATGAGAAATGATAATCAATGCATACAAACATAAGAGTATACCTCCAATGCATACAAACATAAGAGTATACCTCCAATGCATACAAACATAAGAGTATACCTCCAATGAGGGTGATACCAAGGAAAATAATATGAAGACCAAATTGAAGGGTTCTTTATAAAAATGTATGCAGCTTTCATAACTGGACAGCTAAATTAATGGGACAATAGAAATAAATGGGTTCAAGTTACAGCTATTGTAAAGACAGAGTTATCAAGGTTGGGAAATAAATATTCCAGAAAGACAAAATGGAAGAGGAAAGGTAGCCCTGATAATAGCTGATGGAATAAAGACAGTGGAGTGCAAGGATGTTAGTCCAGAAAATCAAGATGAAAAATCAGTTTTGCGAGAACTCAGAAACACCAATGGGCAGAAAGCACTGGTACAAGTTGTCGACAAATCTCAGATATGTGTAGTAAAGTAGGATGTAGCAGAAAACGGGAAATAAGAGTTGAATAAAACAAGGGTAATACAATAGATATGGAGGACTTTCAGCTCCATATATATTGGGCAAAACAAACAGGCAGTGATAGTGTGATGGATAAAATAATGGAGTGCATGCAAAATGCTTTTCCTGATCACCAGGTTGAGGAACAATGAGAAGACTGTGTAGATATTTTAAATATATTGCTTTGCAATGTGTAGGGATTAATTAATAACCTGGTAACATTCAATTACACATTTTCCAGAAAGGGTCACTCACTGCAATCAGGAACCACGAGCCCTGGTTACAATTCTCTCATCATCAGCCCAAATGCACAAAACCAAATGCAATACTTGCACTGTCAACCTTTCTCATATATCATGCATCTATCTTGATTTGATATCTTTAACCCTACATCTCATGGATCATTTACTTACAGAGACAACAATGGACCTTAATTGCATCACATTTGTATAGTTTAAATGGTTTAAAAACTCTGTTTAGTTCACTAAAGGGAGAGGGAGGAGGAGAGAGAGGGACACCTCCCTGCTAGTTGTGTTTCCCACACCACTCAGGTTAGTCAACACCTGTGCAAAATGAAGTAAAACTCCATCTGCAGCCCAGAAAAATCTGACACAACAAGTCCAAGATGTTAATTTATCATTATAGAACAGTACAGAACAGCACAAAACACAAGCCCTTTGATCCACACTGTGCCAACCATGATGCCGAGACTATCTCTTATCTACCTGCATATAATCCATATCCCTTCCATTCCATGCATAACCGTATGCCTTTCCAAAAGTCTCTTAAATGCCACTATCATATCTGTCTGAACCACTACCCCCAGCAGCACATCCCAGGCACTCACCACTGTCTGTGTAATAAAACAAAACTTGCCCCGCACATTTCCTTTAAACATTGCCCTTCTCACCTTAAAGTTAAGCCCTCTGGTATTTGATTTTTCCATCTTGGGAAAAAGGTTCTGATAGTCTAGCCTCTCGTTATTTTTTATACTTCTGCCAGGTCACTCCGCAACCTCTAATGTTCCAAAGAAAACAATCCAAGTCTGTCCTACTGCTCCCTGAAGCTAATACCCACTATTCCAGGGGTCGTTCTGGTAATGCTCCTCTGCACTCTTTCCAAAACCGCCATATTCTTCCTATAATGGGGACGACCACACAATACTCCAAATGCAGACTAACCAAAGTCCTATAAAGCTATAATTCATGCCAGTCAGCCCAGTTTCATGACATTCCTTATTTATGATTCAGTGGCTCCAACATGTGTGTTTGTCATTTGCTGACATATGAAAAGAGCAGGAAGAGAGGAGAAGTCTCAAAATTGATACTGTGTGCTTATTAGTCAAAGGGTAATGATGTTTGAGAACCAGAAAGGTTAAAACTTAAGAGATTAAAAATAAATATTGTTTTGATCTCACCAAGATCCCAGTGCAAGATTTTGATAATATAGAAATCTGGAAAAGTTTATCCAGCAACTCTGGGATATTGTGTTCCTCAGAAGACTAAGGAAGTTTGGTATGTCTCCGCTGATGAAAGATTGAAAGTATGTACCTCCAGATTCAGGAACAGCTTATTTGCCTTTTTCAAATATCAGATATTGAATGGCCCTCCCATAAGCTAAGGTGATGTACTGATCTGCCAACCTATCTCATTGCGGTCCTTGTACTTTTTATATTTGCACTATAATGCTGTAATACTATATTCTGCACGTTTTATTTTCTTTGCACTATTTCTTGTGCTTGGAATGGCTAAATTGTACTCATGTATACTATGACTTCACTGGAGAACACACAGGCAAAGCTTTCCCTGTATCACTGTACATGTGGCAGTAATAAACTAATACCAATTACTGGAATTTTCAATCCATGCTCGCCAACTGCTACACTTCACTTGATTGCCTTTGGTCATACACGTGTTAATTTCTGTGACATATCACCTTGCCACGCTGATTTAATTTGTCACATGATGAAAGAATTCTTTCCCAAATCTCCTCTGTCATTTCCAGTATTAAAGACATTAGAAAGAAAATTACAAAAGTGGTTTTAATTCCAAAATATTTTTTCTTTCAGGTTGTTTGCAATGACTTTTTCTGTAGTTATTGGAAAAAAATTCAGCATTAACGACTTGGCTCGATTTTACTTCAAAATTATGCCACTAAAATTGAAATTGAAAGTCAGATTGCATCTATAATCCAGACTCCTCTGTGTAAAGTTGTTTCAGATAGTCATTTACAATTTAGAGATGCTAGCCCCACTGAAAAAAGATGACAGATTTTTATAGGTTGTGATGAAATTACAAATAATATAAGCCAGAAATGATTGCATTACGATCATTATTACATTATTTCATTATAATCACCACAGATTGATGTATGAATGAATCACTTTAACACCAATGAACAGATAAAAATAACTTCAAAACACACAATAAAAAATAGATTTCAAAGATCCATTCAGGACCCACACATAGAAAGAAAATAGGTGCATGAGTAGGCCATTCGGCCCTTTGAGCCATTCAATATGATCATGGTTGATCATCCAAAATCAGTACACCTTTCCGGCTTTTTACCCATATCCCTTGATTCTCTTAGCCCAAAGAGCTAAATCTAACTCTCTCTTGAAAACTATATTAACATCTAGTTAATACCTTAATATCTTAACCGATAAGTCTAAGCAATGCTGAATGTCAAATTCATGCGCCATCCTACTAGCAAACAACATAATGCCAGCATTTTGTAGAAAATGAGGTGGAACAATGTGCATCTATCATAGTTCAAAGATGCTCCACAATGTAATTGCAAGTACCAAAGAAAATTCACAGTCTTTGCTGACAATTGCAACCTGGACAAATTGGTTATTGTAAAGCAATGTTAAACAAATCCATCTCAACCGATACTAATTATATTGTTATAACATAACACAACATATGAAGTTTCTCATATGAGTAATTCTGAAATTAGCCTATCCTGTGGAGTGTAACAGGGCAGGGAGAGTAAATGAAGAGCTGCTCATCAGATTGATGAATTTTCTTTGACATCAGAAATGGATATACCAATTATAATTTGGTTAAAAACTCTAATCTTAACCACACTCTCAACATTTGTCAGAATGTCAGATTAGGATATTTTACATAATTCAACACTTGCAAATCTTAACTCATTTTATTTAAAAATAAATCCAAATTCAATATCAGAAAATTAAGTATATATAAGATGCAGCAAATCATTACGCAGCTTTGTATGACTTTGTTTGGACAGCATTTGGGGAATTTGCATGCAGTTCTTATCACCCTATTACAGGAAAGATATGGAGGCTTTGAAAAGGGTGCAAGGGAGGTTTACCAAAATGATGCCTGTATAGAGAGGGTATTAGCTATGGGGAGAGGTTAGACAGACTTGGATTTTTTGCATGGAATGCCGGAGATAGCGGGGAGATCTGATAGTATATCAAATTATGAGAGGCACAAGTAGGGTAGACAGTCAGACCTTTTTCCCCAAGAATGAAAAGTAAAATACTAGAGGGTATAGCTTAAAGGGCCTGTCCCACTTACGCGATTTTTTTCGGCGACTTGCCGGGACCCGTCATAGTCGCAGCAGGTGGCCGAAAATTTTCAACATGTTGAAAATCCAGCGGTGACCAGAAAAAGGTACGACTCTTTGGGCGACAACTCATGACCGTACAGGCATCACCTCGCGACATGTCGTGAGGTGACACCTGTATGGTCGTGAGTAGTCGCCCAAAGAGTCGTACTGAGAGGGGAAAGTTTAAGGGAGATGTTCAGGGCATCTTTGTTTTTACACAGAGTATGGCGAGTGCTGGGGTTGGTGGTTGGGGCAGATATGATAGTGGTATTTAAAAGGCTTTTGGATAGGCATATGGATATGCAGGGAATGGAGGGCTATGGTTACATGCAGATAGATAAGAGATGATCTTGGCATCATGTTCAGCACAGTCAATGTGGGGCAAAGGGGCCTATTCCTGTGCTGTTAAGTTCTATGTTATATATTTAACATATGTAAACATGACATATGTTTAATTTGTTTATGTGATTATTTATATTGAATAAGCTTTGACATTCACAGAATATTTGTGAGTTTCTTCCATTTCCAAATCAAACTGAGGTCATTCATGATAGTTTCTTGTTCTCTGTTGACGTGTTGTTCAATGTTCATTTACTTGAATACAATTCACAGACCAAATCTGAAATGGGAATATTTGTACAAAATATGTCAGGAACTGATCTCAGGTTATTTGTCAATGTATTACTAGTATCTACAGGACTTTGCTGATTACTAATTAATATCAAGGAGTTCCTACAGTGAGATGGTGCAGATATCATAAATGTACTCAAGGAGATCACACAATCTCTGCTTGAATTCTGGTACTGCCCTGTATTAGTGAGTTCCCTTGAGTGATCAGTGCTGTTATTCTTGCCTAGATAATATAGTAGGTGACTAAATCAGGCATGGTAATCTAAACCATTTTGACCACTGTTGTTAACTGAGTTACATGGTCATAAATGATAGGGGCAGAATTAGGCCATTCGGCCCATCACATCTACCGCCATTCAATCATGGCTGATCTATCTATCCCTCTTAATTCCATTCTCCTGCCTTCTCCCCATAACTGCTAACACCCATATTAATCAAGAATCTATCTATCTATATCTGCCTTAAAAATATCCATTGACAAGTGGAGATGTCAGTGTACAGGGCAGAGATAGAACGCCTACATGAGTGTTGCTACTTTAATAACCTCACACTCAACGTTAACAAAGTCAACAAATTGATTGTTGCCTTCAGAAAGAGGAAGTCGGGAGACCATGTGCCAGTTTTCATTGGAGAGTCGACTGTAAAAAGAGTTAGCTGTTTCAAATTCTTGGGCATTAACATCTTGGATGAGCTGTCCTATGTTGAGCAGCTGGATCTAATTAAGAAGAAGTTAAAGAGATTTGGCATGTGAGATTGGTCACTGAATACTCTAACAAACTTCTACGGAAGTATCCTAACTGGTGGCAGTTTTTAAGTAAGTACAGAGATAAAGTAGGGAAAAAAGAGAAATGAAGCTCTATGTAGAGTGGAAGGCAGGAGAAATTGGACAAATAGGTTGAAGATGCAAGCTGGAAGGTGGTAATGGGACACGTAAGGAAATAGATGTCAAGGGGAACAGAACTCAGAATAACTAAATCCTACTGGACTAACAATGTCCAAACAAAAAATGGAATTAGTATTTATGAACTGAAATTGTTGAATTCGCATTTGAGCGCCAACGACTATAAAGTACCTATTCAATAGATGAGGAGCTGTTCTTCAATCTTATGTTAGAGTGGGAGTGGGTACAGAATTAAAGTGAGAGGTGGCTGGATGTTCAGAGCCACACATGGGGACTGAGACATGTTCCACAGATCCATGCTAGAGTGCAATCAGGAACAGGCAACAACCACCTTTCAGAGTTCCAGCTTCTGTGATTGTGCATGCTCCGGAGGAAATTCTAAACTTGGTGATAGCTACAGAGGGAAGTGATGGTATTTCTACTTTTAAATTTCCATTTTTCACATTAACTATCTTGTGGCCTTTCTGAATGAGATTGGGAACAGTTGGTAACATTGTCAATATAAGTGTGGTTTTGTATGTAGATCTGTATTGTGGCTGCTCAAACACATTCCACAGAGGATCTTTTCAGGCAACCTGGGACTGGATTTGAATCCTCTTATTGGAAGAGCCAGGTTTGAACCTACAGTATCACTCCTCTTGCTTCATAAATATAGCTGAAAGTTAATTAGATTGCCTCAAAGTAATTTCTCCTCACCAACCCCTACTGACCATAATTCATAAGATCATAAGTAGAATTAGGCCATTCGGCCCATCAAGTCTACTCCGCCATTCAATCATGGCTGATCTATCTCTCCCTCCTAACCCTATTCTTCTGTCTTCTCCCCATGACCTCTGACACCCATACTAATCATGAATCTATCTGTCTCTGCCTTAAATATATCCACTAGCTGCCTCCACAGCCTTCTGTGGCAAAGAATTCCACAGATTCATCCTCATCTCCTTCTTAAAAGGTAGACACAAAATGCTGGACTAACTCAGCTGGACTGGCGGCATCTCTGGAGAGAAGGAATGGGTGACGTTTCGGGTCGAGACTCTTCTTCAGACTGATGTCAGGGGACTGGGCGGTACAGAGATAAAATGTAGTCGCAGACTGTAAGACTGGTGGGAGAACTGGGAAGGGGGAGGGAATGGAGAGAGAGGGGAAGCAAGGGCTACTTGAAGTTAGATAAGTCATTCTTCATACCACTGGGGTGTGAGCTACCCAAGCGAAATGTGAGATGCTGTTCCTCCAATTTGCGCTGGGCCTCTGACAATGGAGGAGGCCCAGGACAGAAAGGTCAGATAGGGAATGGGAAGGAGATAAAGTGCTGAGCAACCAGGAGATCAGATAGGCTTAGGCGGACTGAGCTCAGGTGCTCAGCGAAACGATCGGCGAGCCTGCACTTGGTCTCGCCAATATACAGCAGTTGACACCTGGAACTGCGGATACAGTAGATGAGGTTGGAGGAGGTGCAAGTGAACCTCTGCCTCACCTGAAAAGGCGACAGATTTGATTTGATTTGATTTGATTCAACTTTATTGTCATTGTGCAGAGTACAAGTACAGAGACAACAAAATACTTTTTTCACCCTACAGCCATACGAATAAAGAAATACGAATAAAAAATAAGAACACAGAACACTATAGTCTATAACATAAACATCCCCACACAGTGGTATCAAAGTGTCCCACTGTGAGGGAAGGCACCAAAGTTCAGTCAACCTTCTCTTTGATGTTCTTTGATGTTCACCCGTGGTCGGGGCCTCCCGAGCCCCCAGGAGTCGCTGCTACGGGCGGCCCGATGTTCAGGCCCTCTCGCCGGGATGATGGAACTCCGAAGTCGGAACAGAAGAACATCCTCAGCGGCTTGGACCTCCGAATCGGCCACCTCCTACCAGAGTCCGCGGCTCCCGAAGTCCACAGGCCGAGCTTGTCGGAGATTCAACGCTGGCGGCCCTCGGCAAAGGGTCCCAGGACTCCGCGATGTTGGTCAGCGCCGCCCGCACTGGGAGCTCTGCAAACCACAGCTCCATGATGTTGATGCAGCAGGCTCAACACTCCGGAGCTTCAAACGGCAATCCCAGGTAAGGCATCGCCCGCTCCGCGATGTATCCAGCGCTGCGCCGCCGCTGCTGAAGCTCTGGTCCGGTCCCCGGCAGGAAAGGCCACGCCAATCCAGTTGGTAGGATGCGACTCAGAGAATAGTCGCATCCTCGCCAGAAAGTGACTGGGAAACGGTTTCCCCCTTACCCTACCCCGCTCCCCCACATAAAATACATTAAAAAAATCCTCCAAAACATACTTTAAACAAACTAAAAATAAATAAGATAGAAAGACAAACAGACTGTAGGCAGAGGCTGCCATCATGCGGCGCCCCCAGGTGTCGAGATAGATGTTATATCTCCACGGTTGCAGGGGAAAGTACCTGGGGAGCGGGGTTGGTTTAGATGGGAAGGGACGAGGCCCAGCACAAATTGGAGGAACAGCACCTCATATTTCGCTTGGGTAGCTTACACCCTAGCGGTATGAACATTGACTTCTGTAATTTCAACTAGCCTTTGCTTTCCCGTTCTCTCCATCCTCTCCCCCTTCCCAGTTATCCCACCAGTCTTATATCTCCGACTACATTCTATCTCTGTACCGCTCACTCCCCTGACATCAGTCTGAAGAAGGGTCTCGACACAAAACGTCACCCATTCCTTCTCTCCAGAGATGCTGCCTGTCCTGCTGAGTTTCTCCAGCATATTGTGTTTCTACCTTTGATTAAAACCAGCATCTGCAGTTCTTTCCTACACATCCTTCCGAAAAGAATTCAGTTATATTGGTTAGTCTTGCTAATGATGCCTTTGATTTACTCCCATGAAGATGACCCCAGTAGTCATTTGCATAGGCAAACGTAAAGTAATTGGCCCTACTCATAAGATAGCAGCAGGACATGGCATTTTGGAAATCTCCCTGAAAGCCACCAGACTCCATATTATGATTTTTAAATAGTCTAACCTGCTTCAGTGTATCAATATGCTTGTATTTGCTCATGACTATTGGTGTTTCTTCTTTCCTACTGATATGAGATGGTGAAGTGGAATGGCAGCCCCAAAATGTCAGCATAGGACTCTACATAAAAAATGGTGAGGACAAGAGGTTGCTTTAGCCCAGATAAGGATACCATCAATCATGTTATACGGGGAGTGAAATGTTGTTCAGGAGGGTTTGGTTGGGTATGGCATTTTCTTTCACTACAATGTTAAAATGCACCAAAAAGAAATAAGTTTTAAGGTTAATCTCAAAAATGTTGTTAACTTTCCAAGTGATTTGCTGTTTATCCCATTCTTATCTCCATAATAGATCAGAATTGTTTGAACCGATGAACGTTATACATTTTTTTAGTTCAACTAGTAGCAGAATGTAGCAAGTCCAGTCCTGACGAACTCCATTGCTGGTTTTCCACAGTAAAGCCAGCCTTGGTGTGTGTGAATCAGGCTGGCAGAGCTGCAGGGAGCTCCTCAGTAGTACTGACTGTCAGCAGTGATGTAGATGTACAGGTACGAATGTCTGTGAGCAAATCGCTAGCTGCCACTGCTGCTCTTCAATGGAAGGCACCCTGAATTATCTTGGTCATGCCTCATAATAGGATGCATCTTCATAATTGACCAAAATAAAAAGGTAAGGGTTGATAAATCATGACTAAGGATTACTGAAACATTTCTCTGTGTTGGTGATATGCTGTGAGTGTCAGACATCAGTTGAATCTTGTCCACAAAAGCTGTTTTCCAAAATAATTGAACTGGTAATATAACTAGCTTTCATCAATTTTGTTTTCTGAATTCATGTGTGTTTTTAAAGCAAAATGTAGAAGATTTACATTTAGTTGCATAAATGAATCATCATAATGAAGATGTACTTCTGTAATCAGTTTATCCATGTAACCAAGGTTGTTTGAATTCTTATTATTTCCTCAGCAAAATAGATTTTGCATGAATATACAGTAACGTTTCATTGCCTACAATTGCACCACTGTATAAAACAAAAACAAAAAAAATCATCTATTGGTGTTTGGAGATTGTCGTGAGCTTGTTCACTCTTTGCACTGTCTGGCTGAGCACATTTGCTTGGTCTGTGCTGCTTCACCTATTTAAGAAGGTTGGAGGGCAGATGCTGGCCATTTAAGATGAGGGTGATCTTAAAGACTTTGAGTACAGAGTGCGATTGCACAGTGCACACGTCTTCATCTTTTAAATTTCAGCTTCAAGCATTGAACTGCTATCATGTCGGTCTCATTGCTTAGGAAGTGTGACAACTCTTACCTGGCAGCTTTGATGGAAACTCTGAAATCCTAGTCTATTTCTTTCCCTGGAGCAGGACAGTAGTTTGCGACTGGGTGGGAAAGGAGAAATTAGAGGAAGCAATAGCTGCGCTCCCAGATTAATTCTTATTGAAGAAAACAAGCTGATCATATAATCATGATTCGACTAGTAGATCAGAATAGTTCAGTTACTATAGAAACAGCATCACTATTGTTCAAGATGGTGGAGTTATGGACCACACTGTCCTCTTATATTTATGTTTCTCACAGATCCAAATTGGTGATCTTCATTTGAAAAGTTGAAATTGAAAATGACTGTTTTCTAAAATCATGCTGCAGTGGAGCAAATAGAGATGCATATTTTTCCTCGGCTTGGATATAATTCATCATTCACTGATGATGAATTACAAGCTAGAATTTCTGTCATTATTTGCAGAAAGGGAAAACCTTTCCCCATTTGAAAGCAATCTGTTTAAATGATTTCAGCTTTCCCGTTTATCCTAATGCATTCTTCAGTCATTTATAACATCAGATTATGAAAATAAATTGTTTCTTGTAACCTATTTCCACAAGTTTTTTTATAATGATAGCGATATTCAAAAGCCTTAAACTTGATATATGTATGACATCATTCCCTTGGCTGAATCAAGGCCTGAACCAATTCAAAGATATCCACAAAGTGGATATCTTTCAAAATGTTACACAATTCAGTCACTTGTTCATAAAGTGTTTATCAATATTGCTTTTTTGTTAGCAACGCACACAATTGATTTGATACTGGTTGACTATAACACTTTTAAGAGCACGGTTAAATATTTTGTTTGGAATTTATTTTAGTTAAGAAAATAACTAATCAACTCCAAATGAAGACGAATGGGGGACCAAGCTAATTCACTCACTCACTTGTGATTAGTTATCTTGAAAGTCAACTTATATCTTCTTAATATGTGGACTTGGCCACTCCTGATCACCAATTTGGAGGCATGTTCTCAATGACTGGTTGTTGCTATTTGGCAGAGGAATAATCCGGCAACACACAAATATTTATATTTGCATCCCAGTGAACAAGTCAACATTTATTGGTGGTAAATGATGTGGAATAGTAGTTCAAGACATATGCTTAAAAAAATTGCAAGTAGTTGTTACTAATAAGCCAATTTATTTCTGAACGAATAACCCCCAACAATATCGATATTAGAAATGGAAACTAAAAAAGCAATTATTATGCCAGGTATATTAAATTTATTGGAGCCATTGTTTCCAACATTTTCTGTTTTGATTTTAAATTTAATTTTAAACCTGCCATTGGTATCAATTTCATTGACATCCCCAAACAAACCAGCAAAATACTATTCTTTACATAGCAAAAAGAGATATATGACCAAGAGTTTTTTCCCCATCTCCCACTGTATCAATAATTAATTTAGCACATCTATAATAAATTAAAATCATAAATTTACCTTTAAACCAATCATCCACTCCTCTACAAACATTTGCCTATATTTACCTATAAACCAATGCGTCCAGAGATATACCATCTGGTAATTCATGTTCAGAGACACCCAGTCTCCTGGGCCACATTATTGTCATTGGCAAATACTGGATGCTTAACATGACATTGAATATACTTGTGCAGATTTTGAAAATAATTACCAATATGCAATCACTTGCCTGTAAGGAGAAGACATTAAAGGTGAAATATCATTACCCACATTACTCTGTTGTCAAGGGAGAGAGGAATTAAAACCAGGGAAGGAGAAAAAAAATGTGAAATGACAAAAGAAAAAATGAATGAGAAAGAAAATGTGGGCAACTCCGGAGACGTGATGCGCTATATAAATAAAATGTATTATTATTATTATTACCTATTTTGGTGGACCTATGTAACGAAATAGCATAGCCTCTGGCAATTTCATAGCATAAATGTGCCAGACTTGTAAAGTTTATATCACACGTGTTGCAAATATCATATTATAGAACAAAGAAATATATTTGTTGAACATGAACGATGTATTTAAAATAAAGGAAGTCAGTTATTTTCAAACTGTTTTCAGTTGACCATCACAATTTGACCTTTTCCTGAAGGGAAGAGATGATGATTTGCATACAACTGACATACTAATTATGAAATTTCTTCAAGAGAAGCAATTTGCTTTGATTGATTTAATTAGAACATTTTCTCACTGCAATTTTATGCTGTGCCCTATCAGGGCAATACAACTTTAAATAAAACTTTATTATAGCTTGCATCATGAGAGTTCCCAATTGGGATCATTCTTTTCAAGGAGTGAAAGATTCAAGCTCACACCAGGTAATATTTAATGATACAAATATCCAATCTTTCCAAATGCTGATTTGACATTCAATTGGGGACTCGAGCTTGGACAATGTACATACTGAATGGATGGTTTAATTCCCAACACTGAGATTAAAGAATTCGACTGGAACTTCCTGTCTGGAGTTCTTGCCAACCTCACTTAACTGAACTGGATCAGGAAGAACAATCTTACTGGATGAGGACAGTAATAACATTCATGTGGCATAGTGCAGGAGCCCCATGCTGATAGCAATAAGTACACAAAGTATCACAAAACTAATATAAATAGCACTGGTCTCATCCAATTATTGGGAAGCCACCAGATCCAAGGAAGAAGTCATAAATCTAATTTGTGTCCAAGCAGATGTTTGGATGTACATTTGCAGTGATACTGAATAGCTCACAATCCATGCACTTACACTTTTGAACTCAACTATTCTAATATTTGAAGCCAAAAAATAAAATGCTGGAAGATCTCAACAGGTCAGACAGCATCTGTGAAGGGGATAGACAGACAAAGTTTCTGGATGGGACCCTTCTTTAGACTGCTATTCGCCTACTGTTCAACCATGTTCTGACTCGGATTCACTACTACAGCCTCGGAATCAGCCTGAAGAAGTGCCCGACCTGAAACGTCATCTGTCCAACATCTTTAGTTTCTTGGGTCTCTTCCCTAATACTATTCTTGGACAACTCCCTCCTCAGTCCATAAATAACATTTTCAAAATTGCACTGCATGATGCTCCTATACACAAAAAACCCGTTTGCCTGTCACCCCCATGTTCACAGGTATTAACATCTTCTCTCCCTATGCATTCAGTCCAAAATAATCATCTTCTCAAAATTGCTCAATGCCTTTCCTTCGCTCTAACTTAATAAAGTCCTCTAATCTAGCCTTCTAGGCATCCATTCTGTCTTTTAGCTATGTCAGAGGTTTCAGTTTTCCCCCAAAATGCCTTTTATTGTGCCTTATGTATCCACATCTTTGAACCTCCCCAAAACCCATTGAAGCTTTGATAAGGTGCATAGGAACTTCTTCTCACAAAGAATTGTGAATCATTGGAATTATCTATCCTGCAGGCCTGTGAATGATTTAGAATCATTAGGGGGTATTGAAAGAGGAAGTAGATTCTTCCTTAGAAGAATATGGAATTGAGGCTTGTGGGGAACTACACAGAAAAAGGTGATGAAGCCTTGGGCAGATCAGCCATGATCACATTGAATGTCATTGCAGGGCAGGCTTGACGGGATAGGTGGCTTATTACTACTCCTATTTTCTTATGCTATTATATTCAATGTCAGTAATCATTCTAGCTCCTGTTTCCTGCCACAACATTCAATTTTATGCCACCTATTGACAAAGCAACCTGGAACACATATTTACATTAGGGAAATATATACTGTAATTGCAAATTGTTACGCAACTGCCATGTGATGAGATTTTAGCTTGCATTTTAATCTTTGTATTATTTATCCATTTATGGGATACAGACAGTCTGAAGATATCTGGCCAGCACTTATTGTCCATTTTTAATTGCTCTTGAATTGAGGAAGCAGTTAGTTAACTTATCATCCACTTTAATGGGCCATATGCAGATAAATCAGGGGAAAATGTCTAATTTCTAATGGCTACATTTATTTTGTTTTTGACAATCTAATGGTATCATGGTTACTGTTACTGAGGAGTACAAAAATAAATACAAAGTGCTGGACTAACCTAGCAGATCAGGCAGCATCTCTGATGAAAATGGATAAGGTGACGTTTCGGGTCGGAACCCTTCTGCAGAGTGATTGTGTTCAGATGTATTAAGTGGTATCATTCATTTTGAATAAGGAAAAGTTTATGAACATAGTCCCTAAAGTAAGTGTGGATGAATGTTGCTGCAGATTCATACGAATTAGAACCCAGTTGAAGTTATTTATAGGCACAGTTTCACAGCAGTTTGCTTCTGGGTCTTGCTTCTATTTTCTGGATACATCAATGACTTGGATACGGCCCCAAATTTGCAGATTGTACTTAAATGGGATCAAAGATAACTGCAAGGGCATATGATTAAGTCAGCAAAATGGGCATGTACTATGTGGATAGATACTTCTCTCCCCTCTCCCCTCCCTTCTTCCTCATCTAAAAGTCAGTTAACCAGTTCCACAGTTTGCAGTGATGTATCCCTCTTGGGATCACACCATGGCTGGGCAATAATCAACCTATCCGGAAACTTTCCTGCCTGAGATCATCTGTTGCCAGCACTAATTTGTCCTGTTCTTTTCTTACTTCCAGTTGCTCTTACTTCCAGTTACTTCCTGGATGCTGCGTGAACTGCTGAGTGTTTCCAGCATTGTATGGTTTTCGTTCAAATGAAGGCAATGTGGGGGACAGGAGGAGGTGATGATAGGTTGTCATGGGGTGAAGGGTTGTTGCAGGAGCATGTATGCAAATGAGGGGTTGTTACAAATCCTGAAAGGATTCTACATATAGGAAATCCACAAACTCTTTTCCATGTTCACGAGCCAGGTCACTTCTGGCTAAATCAGGCAGAAACAGACTTCAATTGCCACTTGAAGGTTTGATTTTGCATCCTGTGCCATTCACAGTCTAACACGTGGAAAAGTGAATTTTGCAACTCTGACATCAAAACATGCTCCATATGCCATTTAATGTCACTGCATACAGTATATTCAAACACATCTATTTGTAAGTATGTGATATGAGCCTCTGTAGGCACTTCCAGTCCTGCTAAGGGAAGGTTTTGAGGCAGTGGAGAAAGTACTGTGCAATTTTACTGCTCACTGGAATGCTATTTAGAATATAGAAATGCAAGAAAGTATTAGATCATCACAATAATTTATTATGTTTCCAATTTGCTGTGGGATGAAAGATAGTAAAGGAGTGAACGGATGGGGCACAGTAAATAGGAACAGCCTGCATCCAATGTATGAAAGGTCTAACAAGAGCTCATAGCTACATGATTAAATGTAAGAATTGGAGTAGAACAGAGATAAAAATACAGTGAGCTGTGAAGTTGTGTTAGCGATTAAGGCAGAGAGGTTTAAAAATAGGCTAGATGGGGAGGGGGGGGTGAAGAAAAGAGAAATGAAAGAACATAGGAAGGCAAAAGTCAATAACATCACAGAATTGCAGAATAGTTGTAGCAAAAAAGGGGACCATACAACCCGCTGACCATACCAGCTCTGGTAAGAGCCATCCCGCTGGTTCCACTTTTCCGCACTCTCTCCCAACTGCTTATAGTTTA
Source organism: Malacoraja senta (assembly GCA_038087875.1). NCBI lineage: Eukaryota > Metazoa > Chordata > Chondrichthyes > Rajiformes > Rajidae > Malacoraja > Malacoraja senta. Next base: position 102,159,187 of record CM075978.1, on the reverse strand, counting down.
GTTTAGTTCAGAGATACAGCACGGAAACAGGTCCTTCAACCCACTGAGTCCGTGTCGACCAATGATCACCCATGCACTAGTTCTATCATATGCACTAGGGACAATTTACAGAAGACAATTAACGTACAAACCTGCACGTCTTTGGAAGGTAGAAGGAAACCAGAGCACCCGGTGAAAACCCACACGGTCACAGGGGAGAACGTAGAAACTCCATTCAAACAACTCCTGTAGTCAGGATCGAACCCAGGTCTCTGATGCTGTAAGGCAGCAACTATACCACCGTGTCACTGTGCCGCACTTTTTGTTCAGCCATTTACCTAGCTCCCTTTTGAATGCTCAAATCAAACCTGCCTCCCTGGCAGTACATTCTAGACCTAAACCATTCATTGCTCAAATATGGTTTTCCTCATGTCACTTTTTGGTGCTATTACCAGTTGCCCTCCTCATGTATTCTCTGGTTAGCATTGCTGCTTTATTAGAGGACCAACTGGGCATTTCTGCATCGTGACCTCTATGCAGTTATGAGGTCTCCAAATAACTTTATTATATTTAAGTGGGCTGCACCTTGTTCCCTCTCTGCCCATTCTTCCTATCCTGCAAAGGAAAAGTAAACACAAATAAAAAGCACAAGACCTTGACTTTCAATAAACCATGTCATTGAACACCAATTTATACATGCACTTTTCAATTGGAAAGTCAGCAGAGAAAAGGAAGACTGCAGAGTTATTAGAGACCTAAAATGGACCAGATTAGCCCACTGAAGTGAAAGATAATGACCAACAAGGAAAAGTCTAACCACCTTATCATTCAACTGACATCACCACTGCCTGTTCCTTCATCATTGGCATTCCTGTGGTCACTATTGACCAAAAATTTAACTGGACCAGGCATATATTGTAAAGTAGCCAAAGAGACTGGGTACATTGTGGGGAATAACTCACCTTCTGACACACCATAGTCTTTCTGATACCTTCACTTGCCTAGGTGAATGTAACATCAATGAATCTCAAGAGACGTGATACCATCCAGGAGGTCTTGGATACCATCCAAGCCATCCTGCCTGATCAGCACTCTGAACATACATTCTCTTCACTACACTACTGCCATAGTGTGTACCAGTGTGAACCAGCTTTGCAATTACTTGCCCAGGTCACTCCTATCCAGATCTACAACTTCTTCGACAAGTGAAGGCCAGGGAATCATGTGCACAGAAACATCACCTTCACTTGCAAATTCCACTCCATGTAACACACCATATTAATTGGGGAATATATAAGCATTCCTTCATTGTCACTGTCTTTAATTCCTGGAACTCCCTCCCCAACAGTACTATGGAAATATCTTCACCAGAAGGACTTTAGTGGTTCAAGAAAGAGACTTGCCTCCACCTCCTCAAGAGCAATTTAGAATAGGAAATAAATGCTAGTCTATTCAGTAATGCCCACATCCCAAAGAGTGACTTAAAATAAAGCAAGTTGAAAGTATTTAGGAATAATTCCATGTGTTTCATAGCAGAGAAGGAAAAATGTGGCAATGGGAATTTATTCAATCAAAAGTAAATAATTTGAAATCTGTTTTATAATCTGTATTATAAACACAATGCTGCTGGGGGTGAAGCTACATTCTCATTACCAAAGTGCTTATAATTTATAGTAGCATCACCCCAGTCATTGTAAATGTGGGCATCACTCTTCAAGGTGACCAGATTTTATAATTACTGTTGGGTTGAGCAGAGGAAGTGCCACCATCACCCACGTGATCCTAACAAAGAGCCTTTGATACCTCAAGACTTTTCTGATACTGACAAATACAGTGCTATCAGCAGGAGGAATTGCCAGATGAAATGTAATATAACTGGGTTCAACTGAATTCCAAGGCAAAGCTACATGTCTTTATTGCCCCTTTGAGAACGTCAAAGGAATTTATGCAGGCTTTCATGCAAGCACATTGAAATGCATTATTCACCAGGCAGTCCCTTGGGATCAAGGATGACATGTTTCTTCTCCAGTTCTGTAAGTCCCCTCCAAGCTGGTTACCAAGCTCTCAGATCTGGGTCTCTGCGCATCCCTCTGCAATTGGATCCTCGACTTCCTCATCCACAGATCACAGTCTGTCCGTATTGGTGGAAATGTGTCAAGCTCGATAACAATCAGCATGGGAGCACCTCAAGGCTGCGTGCTCAGCCCTCTGCTTTACTCACTCTATACTCATGACTGCGTAGCCGGACATAGTGCAAACTCCATCATCAAGTTTGCCGACGACACCACTGTTGTGGGACGAATCACTGATGGGGACGAGTCAGAGTATAGAAGTGAGATCGACCGATTGACCAAATGGTGCCAGCACAATAACCTGGCTCTCAACACCAGCAAAACCAAGGAACTGATTGTGGACTTTGGGAGGGGTAGGATACGGACCCACAATCCCGTTTATATCAACGGGACGATGGTGGAAAGGGTCAAGAACTTCAAATTCCTGGGCGTGCACATTTCCGAAGATCTTTCGTGGTCCCAGCACACTGATGCAATCATAAAGAATCATCAGCGCTTCTACTTCCTGAGAAGACTACGGAGAGTCGGTATGTCAAAGAGGACTCTCTCGAACTTCTACTGGTGCACAGTAGAGAGCATGCTGACTGGTTGCATCGTGGCTTGGTTCGGCAACTTGAGCGTCCAGGAGCAGAAAAGGTTGCAGAAAGTTGTGACCACTGCCCTGTCCATCACCGGCTCTGACCTCCCCACCACCGAAGGGATCTATCGCAGTCGCTGCCTCAAAAAGGCTGCCAACATCATCAAAGACCCACACTATCCTGGCCACACACTCATCTCTCTGCTACCATCGGGCAGAAGGTACAGGAGCCTGAGATCTGTTACATTTCAGGAACAGCTTCCTCCCCACAGCCATCAGGCTATTAAACTCGCCAAGAAACAGACTCCGAATTGTAACAGCCTATTGCACTTTATCTGCTTATTTATGTGTTTATTGAACTGAACTGTTCTGTATTTTTGCTTACAATTTTCTGTTGTGCTGCAGCAAGCAAGAATTTCATTGTTCTATCTGGGACACATGACAATAAACTCTCTTGACTTGACGACTTAATTCCTTAGGTAGCTGATGAGGCCAATGTGGGACCCTCAGACTCTTCCACAGATGGGGCAGTGGGCATTTGATGAGGCAGGTATAGAAATGAACTGCAGATGCTGGTATATACTGAAGATAGACAGAAAGTGCTGGAGAAACTAAGCGGGTCAGGCAGCATCTTTGGAGAAAATGGATGGGTAACATTTTGGGTTGGGACCCATCTTCTGCCCATTGAGTTACTTCAGCACTGTGCCTATCTTCGACTTTGTATTGGTATTGTTTTATTATTGCCACAATTACTGAGATACAATGAAAAACTTTGTTTGCATTTTATCCAGTCAAATAACACTGTACATCTGTATAATCGAGCCATATGCAAGTATATCAGGTCATGCAAAGGGAAAAGTACCAGAATACAAAAGCTAATGTTATGGCGTTGCAGTTTTAGAGAAATGCATATAAACATTTAGTGCAATCAAGTAGGTTGAGAGATCAGGATGATATTCTTTGCTTATGAGAAAACCCAGTAAAGTCCAAGAGATACAGCATGGAATTGGGTCCTTTGGCCCAACCTGTGAATACTAACAAAGATGCCGCATCTAAGCTAGTTCAACATCCCTAGGAAAGATTATCCATATACGTGTGCAAGTGTCTTTTAAATTATGTTATAGTACCCATCTCAACCACCTCCTCTGGCAGCTTGTTCTATATACTCACAAATCTCTGAGTAAAAAAGTTGCCACTCATGTTCCTGGTAAATATTTTCCTCTCACCTTAAACTATATCCTCTGGTTCTTGATTCCCTTATGCCAGTAAAAGGACTCAGTGCATTCACCCTGTCAATTCCCCTCATGATCTTATACACCTCTTTAAAATCACACTTCAGCCTCATTACTGCAAGGAATAAAGTCTTAAGGGCATGTCCCACTTTCCCGAGTTACTCACAAATTCTCCCGAGTTTTCCCCTTGATTCAAACTCGGAGAATGTCCGTAGCGAGCCCGTAGGAGGCCGTTGGAGTTCGTAGATATATCGTAGCGGCTCGTTGTGCCAGCCGTAGGTACTCGGGGCATCAGGTAAGTCGGAACATTTTTTCCAGCATGTCAAAAAAGTCCACGAGTAAAAAGATAGTCGGGAGGAGGAGTTCGTAGATCACAAAAAAATTGATTTTTTTTAAAGGTCCTTTCAACTCGGCAGAAGACTCGGGAAAGTGGGACAGGCCCTTTAGTCTGCCCAGCCTTTCCCTCGAGCTCAGCCCTTAAGACTTGGCAACATCCTTGTAAATCGCTACACTCTTTCCAGCATAATTACATCCTGTATATTTGGGTGAACAAAACTGAAAATGATACTCCAAATGCAGTCTCATTAATGCGGTCTTGTAGTGTTGTAACATAATATCCCAACGTCTATGTTCATTACCCTGAATGATGATGGCCAGTGTACAGAAAGTCTTCTTGACCACCCTAACTACTGTGACGCCACTTTCAGGGATCTATGTACCTGTACATCTGTATCCCCCTGCTCTACAACACTCCCCAAGGCCCTACCATTCACCTAGATGGTCTTGCCTTCCCAAAATACAACAACTCACACTTATCTGCATTAAACTCCATGAGCCAGCCCTGATAATCTGAAAACAGTGGGGAAGAAGCTGTTTCTGAATCCGGTGGTATGTGCTTTCAAACGCGAGTATTTTCTGCTCAATGGGAGATGGAAAAAGAGGGAATGACTGGGATGTAAATGGTCCTTAATTATGTTGGCTCCTTTCCCATATCAGTGTGAAGTATAGATGGATGTGTAGGAAGGAACTGCGGAATGCTGGTTTACACCAAAGATAGGCACTCTGATAGTGGAAGAGGCCCAGGACAGAATGTCTGAAGAAGGATCTAGACCCAAAACATCACCTATTCCTTTTCTCCAGATATGCTGCTTGACCCACTGATTTACTTCAGCTTTTTCTGACTATCTTTGAAAAATAAATGGAGTCGATTGTGGGGGAGACTGGCTTATGTGTTGCATTGGGCTACTTCCACATCCCTCTGAAATGTCTTGTGGTTATGGGCAGATCCTGCTATCAATGCTAGTATCCGCCCCTTGATACTGTGGGCTCTCAATAGACAACAGACTATAGACAGTACATTGAGCCCTTCGAGTCAGCTCCGCCATTCAATATGATCATGGCTGATCATCTACAATCAGTATCCTGTTCCTGCCTTCTCTCCATATCCCCTGACTCTGCTGTCTTTAAGAGCTCTATCTAACTCTCTCTTGAAAGCATCCAGAGAATTGACCTTCACTGCCTTCTGAGGCAGAGAATTCCACAGATTAACTACCCTCTGTGTGAAAAAGTTTTTCCTCATCTAAATGGCTTACCCCTTATTCTTAAACTGTGGCCCCTGGTTCTGGACTCCCCCAACATTGGGAACATGTTTCCTGCCTCTAGCGTGTCCAAACCCTTAATAATCATATATGTTTCAATAAGATGCCCTCTCATCCTTCTAAATTTCAGACTATACAAGCCCAGCCGCTCCATCTCTCAGCATATGACACTCCATCCCGGGAATTAACCTTGTGAACCTACGCTGCACTCCCTCAATAGCAAGAATGTAATTCCTCAAACTTAGAGACCAAAACTGCACACAATACTCCAGGTGTGGTCTCACTAAGGTCCCGTACAACTGCAGAAGAACCTCTTTGCTCCTATACTCAACTCCTCTTGTTATGAAGGCCAACATTCCATTCACTTTCTTCACTGCCTGTGTACCTGCATGCTTAGTTTCAGTGACTGATGTACAAGGACCCCCAGATCTCGTTGTACTTCCCCTTTTCCCAACTTGATACCATTCAGATAATAATCTGTCTTCCTGTTTTTGCCACCAAAGTGGATAACCTCACATTTATCCACATTAAACTGCATCTGCCATGCATCTGCCCACTCACCCAACCTGTCCAAGTCACCCTGCATCCTCATAGCATCCTCCTCACAGTTCACACTGCCACCCAGCTTTGTGTCATCTGCAAATTTGCTAATGTTCCTTTTAATCCCATCATCTAAATCATTAATATATATTGTAAATAACTGAGGTCCCAGCACCGAGCCTTGCGGTACCCCACTAGTCACTGCCTGCCAATCTGAAAGGGACCCGTTTATCCCTACTCTTTTTCTCCTGTTTGCCAACCAATTTTCTATTCATGTCAGTACCCCACCCCCAATACCATGTGCTCTAATTTTGCCCACTAATCTCCTATGTGGGACCTTATCAAATGCTTTCTGAAAGTCTAGGTACACTACATCCACTGGCTCTCCCCTGTCCATTTTCCCAGTTACATCCTCAAAAAATTCCAGAAGATTAGTTAAGCATGATTTCCCCCTTCGTAAATCCATGCTGACTTGGACCGATCCTGTTACTGCTGTCCAAATGTGTCGCTATTTCATCTTTTATAATTGACGCCAGCATCTTCCCCACCACTGATGTCAGGCTAACTGGTCTATAATTCCCTGTTTTCTCTCTCCTGCCTTTCTTAAAAAGTGGGATAACATTTTTCCTAAGCAGCCTAACGTGTGTCACATTATCAAAGGCTTTCTGAAAATCTAAGTAAACAACATCTACTGACTCTCCTTTGTCTGTCCTGCTATTTACTTCATCAAAGAATTCCAGCAAATTTGTCAAGCAAGACCTCCCCTTCACAAAGCCATGCTGACTTCAGCCTATTTTATCATGAACTTCTAAGTACTCCGTAACCTCATCCTTTATGATGGACCCTAAAATCTTACCAACCACAGAAGTCAGAGTAACTGGCCTATAGTTCCAACTATTCTGCCTTGCTCCCTTTTTGTGCAGCGGGGTAATATTGGTAATTCTCCAATCATCTGGGACCAATCCTGTCTCTAGTGATTCCTGAAATATCACTGTCAATGCCTCCATAATCTCTAAAGCCACCTCTTTCAGAACCCTAGGGTGCAGTCCATCTGGCCCAGGTGACTTATCCACCTTCAGCCCTTTCAGCTTCCCAAACACCATCTCCCTAATAATAGCAACTCCACTAACTTCCACCCCCTGACTCTCTTGAATTTCTGGCACGTTGCTGGTGTCTTCCATTGTGAAGACTGATGCAAAAAAGTTATTCAACTCCTCTGCCATTTCTTTATTTCCCATTTCTCCTGCATCATTCTCCAGCAGTCCAACATTCACTCTTGCCTTTTTCTTGCTCTTTATATAATTGAAGAAACTCTTGCTATCCTCTTTAATATTATTAGCTAGCATACCTTTGTATTTCATCTTTTCTCCCGGTATTGTCTTTTTAGTTACCCTCTATTGTTCTTTAAAAGCTTCCCAATCCTCTGGCTTCCCATTACTCTTTGCTATGTTATACGCCTTAACTTTTAGTTTTATACTGTCCTTGATTTCTCTTGTCAGCCACAGTCACCTTTTTCTCCCCCTAGAATCTTTCTTCCTCTTTGGAATAAAAAGATCCTGCATCTTCTGGATTATTCCCAGAAATTCCTGCAATTGCTCTTCCACCGATATCCCTGCTAGGGTCCTTTTCCAGTCAACTTTGGCCAGCTCCTCCCTCATGCCTCTGTAGTCCCCTTTGCCCAGCTGAAATACCGACACATCCAATATCACCTTCTCCCTCTCAAATTTCAGATTAAAACTTATCATATTGCAGTCGTTATCTCCTACTAGTTCCTTTACCTTGAGTTCCCTAATCCAATCCGGTTCATTACATAACACTAAACCCAAGTAGGCTACAAGCTGCTCCAAGAACCCATCTCGGAGGCACTCTACAAATTCCCTTTCTTGGGGTCCATTACCAACCTGATTTTCCCAGTCTACTTGCACATTGAAATCTCCCATAACCACCGTAGCATTGCCTTTTTACATGCCAATTTTATCACCTGATGTAACTTGTACTATATATCCTGGCTACTGTTTGGGGGCCCTGTAAATAACTCCCATTATAATTCCTCAGCTCTATCCACAATAACTCTACATCTCCTAATCCTATGTCACTCCTATATCCTGGGACAGTCAGCAGTGAGGCCCCCCTGCAATTACCATAATCAAACAAGTCTCCTTTTCTAACGGTGGTGATCCACAGATTAATTAACCACACATTCAAGTGTTCTTCAATTGGAAATCTCACTACACCCTCTGGAGGCAAGTTCCAACAGTAAACTAAAGGTCAGATGGCGCAAGGACCAAGTGCAGGGGATCCAGCAGCTTGCTGATAATGATGATACTCATGGATCCTTCAGCTGTATCAAGACGATTTACTGCCTAAAGGGGCTGTCCCACTGCGGCGACCTAATTGGCGAGTTTAGAAGAGTTTAGGAGAGTTTGAAAAAGTTTCATGTTGAAGACCTCCTTCGATTGTGGAAGACCTCCTTCGACCTCCTTCGACTATGTTAAAGACTAGCTCCGACTAGCTTCGGGAAAATTGGACACTGAATAGTGGAGAGTGAAGACGACCTCCTTCAATCTCCTTCGACCTCCCTTCGACTATGTTGAAGACTATCTAGGACTACCTTCAATTACCTTTGACTACCCTCAATTACCTACGAATAAAATGCCGACCTACTACGACCTACCTCGACTAAACCTATGAGTAAAAAAATATATAGATTTTTTTCCATGGCGACCTTTTTTTACTCGCGGGCATTTTTCAGCATGTTGAAAAATACGCCGTGACCTAGCTGAGGCCTCTAGTACGCGCGGACTACTCTCGAGCATGAAGGGGAGTTACAAAGACCTGCTAGGACCTCGTGTCAACCATGCTGCGAGTATGAGTCGAGGGCAAACTCTTCTGAACTCGCGGATTAGGTCGCCACAGTGGGACAGCCCCTTAAGCATTCGCCCCCAATTAAGTCCAAGAATTAGGTGAACCTATCCAAAACACTTTATGGGCGCAAGAAGTAACACTTTAAAAGACACCTCCACCTTGAATTTGTTCCTGACATAAATAGCCTTGAGTTCATTTCACAACATACTATCCAAGCCAACTTTATCACCACATCTGATTGACAAGCAAACCATATAGAACAAACTGCTTTAAGAGGGCATGAATAATATCGGTGCCCAAGAAGAGTAAGGTGACGTGCCTCAACGACTATCGATCAGTGGCACTAACGTCTGTGGTGATGAAGTGCCTTGAGAGAAAAAAATATATTTTGAGAGGATATAAAGAACTAAATCATGTACTATAAAAACTGATGTACAGCATTGCCAGCAAAATGATAGAATACATCAAAGCAAGTGCATCATCATTGCAACTGATTGGATTACTATAATCTGGACCTGTGCGGTAACTGATAGTAAACAAGAAAGTCAATTGAACCGGCAGGCAAAACTCTGACTATCAGTTGGAATCAGGCCTCCAGGCCTTTTGGCATTGGAACTGTCCAATTACAGAACTGAGATCAAGGATAACACAAATCACATCATCCTCAGGAGTGGAGTCCAGGTGCAGATAAGTGTTGATTGCCTGCCAGTTTAAGCTGATGTAAGATGTTTATATTGCAGCCTTCCTTTGGAGGCTGGACTGCCATATAAACAAGGCAGGAGACTAATCTCCTGAGGCAAACAGCAGGTCAGCATTGGGTAACATCAACAGCAAGACAAAACTTTTGAACACCGTGATACCCAAAATTATGCCACAAGGCATCAGAAAATTCATCTGGTCATATAAATTAATTAAAATTTGCTTGCTAGAATCACAGAACCAATAGCTCAGAGCAAGGCCACTAGGCTCATCATATTAATGCCAGAGAAAAGTACTGTAAAGAGTGCTAAATCCTGCATTGGCTTTTGGGCTAACCCTGCAGGTTGCAGCATATCAAATGCTGATGCAGGATTTTTTCCTGTCTGCACTATAATGGAGTCATAGAGTCATACAGCATGGAAACAAGCCCTTTGGCCCAACATGCCCACATTGACCAACTTGTCCCATCTACACGAGTCTCAACTACCATCTCTGGCAGCTCATTCCATATACCTACCACCCTTTGTGTAAAATGGTTGCCCCTGAGGTTCCTATTAAATATTTCCCCCCTCACCTTAAACCGATGTCCTCTGGTGTTTAATTCCCCTTCTCTGGGTAAAATACTCTGTGCATTTATCCTATTTATTCCTCTGATGATCTTATATACCTCTATAAGATCACTCCTAATCCTCCTGCGCGCCAAGGAATAAAGTCCTAGCCTACTCAACCTCTCCTTTGAGTCCTGGCAATGCCCTCGTGTCCTGACAACATCCTTGTAAATCTTCTCTGCACCCTTTACAGCTTCACAACATATTTCCTATATCAGGGTGACCAAAACTGACTGCAATGCTCTAAGTGTGGCTTCACCAATGTCTTGTACAACTGAAACATGATCCTCCAACTTCTATGCTCAATATTCTGATTTGTTAAAGGCCAATGTGCCTAAAGCCATCTTGATCACCCAATCTACCTGACACCACTTTCAAGGAACTACTGTATGTACCTGCCCTCCTGGATCCCTCTATTCTACACCTTAGAACCGTGGCATTCACTATGTAGGTCCTGCCATGGTTAGACTTCACAAAGTGCAATACCTCGCTCTTCTCTGCATTAAACTCCATCAACCATTCATCGCTCACCTATCCAACCGATTAAGATCCTGCTGCATTTTTTTACAACCATCTTCACTATCTACAATACCACCCACTTTTGTGTCAATTACAAACTTACTAATTGTGCCTTGTATGTTCTCATTCAAATCATTGATATAGATGACAAACAGCAATTGGCCCAGCATTGAACCCTGAGGGACACCACTGGTCACAAGTCTCCAGTCCAGAAAACAACATTTCATCATCATCTTCTGCTTCCTTCCATGAAGCCAATTTTTCTATCCAGTCAACTATCTCTCCTTAGATCCCATGTGATCTAAACTGTGAGATCAGGCCCAGGAGATTTGTCTACCTTGATTTGCATCAGGACCTTCAGCACCTCCTCGACCATAATACTGACTGCTCTCAAGATACGTCCATTGATACCCCTAGTTCTCCAGTCCCCAGGTCTTTCTCCACGGTTAAAACAGAGGAGAAATACTCTTGAGACCTTGCTCATCTCCTGTGGCTCCACACAGAGTTGACTGCTCTGGTTCCTGAGGAGCCCCATTCTCTCTCTGGTTATCTTTTTTCCCTTAATGGACTTCTAAAATCTTTTGGGATTATCCTTAATATTAACTGCCAGAGTTATCTCCTGTCCCCTTTTTGCCCTTCAGCTTTCCTTTTTTAGCATGCTCCTCAGCTCCTGAAACTCTCGAATTTTGAGCAGGAAACTCCACAAGTCTCCTCTCATTCTTTGACCAAATATTTCAAAGTTATGTTCTCTTGTTAGTGACCTTTTCTAAGTGAGACAGGTCCTTCTGTTAATCTTGTCGAGACCATGAGGTAATTAAGGTCTATTTATAGACCTTAATTACATCTTCTCTCAGCTTCACCTGTACCAGTCTTCCAAACTCACACAATTAACATCCTCTGGTCCTCGCACCATCACTGGAACTATTCCTGCACCTTCTTCACACTGAAATATAATGCATATTCCATTGGAAATGTATCTATAATGTGATGGGAATCTTGAGTCCCATGAAAAGAGGAGCATACAGCTTTGAAAGGAGAATGTTGAAAGAAAATAAATGTTCCTACATTAATCATGAAAACTTCAACTTTGTGATGGTCCCATTTACCACTGTTGCATTGTAAGGAATGGATCAAAGCTGATCTGTTTTTAATCATTGTTACCTCTGCCACGGGCTATGTTTAGCTTACTTTAGAGATACAGCAGGGAAAAGGCTCCTTTGGCCCACCAAGTCCACGTCAACCATTGATCACCCATTCACACGTTCGAGGTTGTCCCACTTTCTCATTCACTCCCCATATATAATTTACAGTGGCCAATTAATCTATGTCTTTGTATGTCTTTGGGGTGTGGGAGGTAACCGGAGCACAAGGAGAAAACCCACGCAGTCACAGGGAGAACATTCAAACTCCACACAGACAGCAAACTCCACACAGTCAGGATCGAACCTAGGTCTTTGCAGCAGTGAGGCAGCAGCTCGACCCGCTGCATCAGTGTACCGCCCAAAGGCGGAAATAAATATCTGTAGTAAATAACTTCATTTTGCAAGGGTTAAACTTTGGCTTTAAGATATGTTGAATTTCAGACATTAACATCAGATCTGACAATTGTGAATCAAATAAAATAATTGCTGTCAATGTTATTCATTTTATGTCATTTTGTGAGAGGAGAAATTGGGAAGAGTAAAAAAATCCAGCGTTATGGGTGTATGGAGATGCAAATTCCCCCCCAAGTCACACATGTTGCTGACTTGAAAATTGGTTCCCAATCTTTCATTATCACATTTGAAATTGTAGTCATTCTTTGTCAGTGCTCATGGGAGTACCTTCTTTACCAAGAATGCTGCAGTTTAAGAAGGTAGCTTACCACCATCTTCTTTATTACAGTTAGGAAATGGTGGCTTTGCAACACCACCTCACATGGTAGGATTATGGTTTGTCTCAGGACCCAAAGTTAATGCTTATATCTTTCATTGAGTCATCTAAAAGGAATCAAGACAAATCCAAGGAAACTTAATGGCATGAAGTCAGCAGTTTGGGGAAGATGCTGGAGAAATGGAGCCAGATGACGTTGGAAGCTGATTCCACCCCTGCAGATGATGTTACAACAATATGGTCATAATGAACAAGATTAGATCAGATTTCAGTGCACTGAAAACAGACATGTGATGTACCAGACGTTCCGCAATATAAAATGAGATTATAACGTTGCAGAGGATAATGGCAAGATCCTAGTTAGGACAATTAGTTTGTGTGTGTGTGTTAGCAATGGCTCAGCTTGGTTTTACATTGGTGAACTGAAAAATCTGACCTTAGAAAACACTGAAATCATTATCTAATCAGTTTTTATGTGCAGGCCATTAACGCACTCTTGAGTTTTAGATATGTGATTAGTGTGCAGACTAAAGGAGATGATATAAAACTGTCAGTGGATCACTACAGGTGCAGTGGAGCTGAAAGAATAAGACTGTTTGTAAATAGAAGTGCTTTGCAGAGATTAAGAGACTTGGTTCCTTGAAATTGCCAGTCAATATATGAATGGATAACTCGTGCTCATACCATGAGTATTTAATTAATTATAATAATACTTTAGAAACTTGTGGTTGCCCCAGTATTTAATTTAAAGATACATGAAAGGTACATTAATCTAACTTTTGTTGCATTTTCCAAAGAAAAGCAATGTACATGTGATAAATTCTTGAGGAATGGAAAATATTGATCGTAAGTAGAATTTAAAATTAATTTATTCTTTACTTTTTATATTTATCCCTTTAACATCCATCAGAAAAATACATAACTCAACTAGTCACTAACAACTTCCCAGGTTAAAATAGTATGAAAATAATATTGCAAAAGTAATATATGACAGATACTGAAACTCTGAAATAAAAGCAGGGACAATGAGAAGCAATCAGCGAATCGGGAAGCAGTTGCGAAGAAAAATATCAAGGTTAATATTCAGTTTTATGACCTTTCATTTGATAAAAGGATAGAAAGATTCTTATTATGTCAAATTAATGTTTTTTCTAACCTCAAAATTGCTTCGTGCATCACACAATACAGATCTTTTTTTTCTCTTAAATCAAATTGAAGGTTTGCTGACTTGAAAATTAGCAAAATTGAAGGTTTGAGCTCCTAGTTAATTTAAGAAATGCTGCAGACTCCAGGAGATAGACATAACGGTTAATGGGATATTATTATTGAATTTTCCAAAATACGTCCTCTGGTAGAGGTCTGGGTGGGGCAAAGATTGATACTGTTTGGCATTGGTCAAGGTCAGGCTTCAAGTTCCACTGGGAAGAACCAAAGAAATCTTGATGAGGTCTAGAAGCAACAGTAGATCAGCATAGTTCAAGAGTCGATCATGACCCAGGCTCGATCATGACCCATGGGTTTTCTATGGATACTCCATTTTTCTCCTACATCCCAAGGATGTGCAGGTTTTCAGGTTAATTGGCTTTCCAATGTGAACAAGTGATGAATGATCAGCATGGATTTGGTGGGCCCTTGGGCCTATTCCAATGCTGTATCTCTAAACAAAGAATAACCGTCTAACATATGATTTTGCTGGGAGTACCTGTGTGTTACATCAAGCCTCTTGTGATGCACTGAATTAATTGCCAAATTCAACAATAATTGTACTTATTTTTACATTTTAGTTGTTTTAACCAATGCCATACACAGTGCATACACATAAAATAAACCTTGCATAAGCTTTGAAACCTTTTAGAAAGTCTACAGGTTCATATGTTTATCATCATAAAGTATATATTTTTTATGAGATATCATTACTGAAGGAACTGTTTCACTTTAAAAGATAAATACAAATTGTAATTAAGCCTCCTGCATGACAGTTACAAACAGTAGCAAAGAGAAGCTAGAGGTTATCAAGAAAGATTATTATAGCTCTAAATCTTAAACACTGTTCAGTTTGGATTGCTCAACATGACATGAATTTAATGCTGTGAGATCTTTTGGTCGGATTCCCAACGCCATATTTATGCAAGCATTAGAATTCAAAGGCATGTGTAGAATTAAGCCAAGCTACATTGAATAGTTTTCATATTGTTGCCTTTCATAACACTCTGGAAAATCCTGATCAGCTGACTGCACTAAATTGAATCTCAGCTTTCCTGCTAACCCTTGATGAAATTAATGATCCATATTTTTGATGACATAAAACATAATTTGAAGAAGAAAATAATCTTCTGCTTAAAGGTCAGTTGTTTCTTCATGAATCCAAAACATGTGCCTTCTCACCATAACTGTCAATCTCTACTATGCCCAGGAGCATTAATGAATGTGTTATCAACTTATCTAGACAGCAACAATCTTCCCTGGTCAGTTATTCCAAAAAGTATTTCTAACATCAAACATCTGAATTGTTAAACTCTTGTCACTGATGCTTGAATACTTCACTATTGTGAATTACTTGCCTGAATCAATCTTGCAATTTCCTTCATAATCACAATAATGTAAATTAAGTCCTGAAATTGGTTCTCTTTTAGAAACATAGAAACATAGAAACATAGAAAATAGGTGCAGGAGGAGGCCATTCGGCCCTGAGCCAGCACCGCCATTCATTATGATCATGGCTGATCGTCCCCTATCAATAACCCGTGCCTGCCTTCTCCCCATATCCCTTGATTCCACTAGCCCCAATAGCTCTATCTAACTCTCTCTTAAATCCATCCAGTGATTTGGCCTCCACTGCCCTCTGTGGCAGGGAATTCCATAAATTCACAACTCTTTGGGTGAAAACGTTTTTTCTCACCTCAGTCTTAAATGACCTCCCCTTTATTCTAAGACTGTGGCCCCTGGTTCTGGACTCGCCCAAAATTGGGAACATTTTTCCTGCATCTAGCTTGTCCAGTCCTTTTATAATTTTATAATTTTATTTTCCAAAGCAATCAAATGCTTTCACCTTGGCTTAATTTCCTGAAGCCTGAAACTAGCTTCATTCGTAATTGCTGACCAAATTGCATATCATATTCTAGACTGAGAATTCCAAGTGTTCTCTGAACACCTGCGCTTGGTCCACCACGGCCTATTGGATCTCCTGATTGCTAACCATTTTAACTCTCCTTCCCATTTCCATAGTGACCTTTCTGTGCTGGGCCTCCTCCATTGGCAGAATGAGGTCACACTCAAACAGTGGGAACAGCACACTATTTCCGCTTTGATAGCTTACAACGCAATTATATGAACATTGAAATCTCCAACCTTTGGTAACCAACCAACAACGCCTCCCTCCCTTTTTTTTGTGCAGTTTTGGTCTCCAAATTTGAGGAAGGACATTCTTGCTATTGCGGGAGTGCAGCGTAAGTTCACGAGGTTAATTCCCGGGATGGCGGGACTGTCATATGTCGATAGAATGGAGCGGCTGGGCTTGTATACTCTGGAATTTGGAAGGATGAGAGGGGATCTTATTGAAACATATAAGATTATTAAGGGATTGGATACGCTAGAGGCAGAAACATGTTCCCAATGTTGGGGGAGTCCAGAACCAGGGGCACAGTTTAAGAATAAGGGGTAGACCATTTAGAACGTAGATGAGGAAAAACTTTTTCACCCAGATCTGTGAATCTGTGGAATTCTCTGCCTCTGAAGGCAGTGGAGGCCAATTCTCTTGATGAAGGCAGGAACGGGGTACTGAATGTGGATGATCAGCCATGATCACAGTGAATGGTGGTGCTGGCTCGTAGGGCCGAATGGCCGACTCCTGCACCTATCGTCTATTGTCTATTGTCTATTTTCCTCCTCTCTTCTCTCTGCTCCCTCTGGATGTGCAGCCATTTCTCCCACTATCCTATCCCCTTCCTTTTACTGCTCCACTTCCACCTTCTTCTGGGTACACATTACACACATCTTTCATTATCTCACAGCCTTTTGTCTTCTTTCTATCTCTGGTCCTTGTCCACCCATCTGCTAATAACCCCCCCCCCCCCCCCCCATTTGTATCTACCTGCCAAGTGCCTGGTTTGTCCTGCCCCACCTTTCCTTTAGCTTTTCCCACTTACTACAATTAGTCTGAAAAAGGTTCCCAACCCAAAACATCGCCTGTCCACATTCTCCAGAGATGCTGCCTGACTTGCTGTGTTACTCCAGCCCTTTGTGCCCAAAGGTTTGAATGTTGCATTGGAGGTTTTAACAGAGAGAAGATCAAATAGGCAACATCTTGTTTCCAGGAGGCCCCCAGATACGCACTCAGCAGGTAGTGGGAGTGAACAGTTGTGGAGGTCACTATCTGGAATATAGCTCAACTGATCCAGATCCTGTAATTAGCTTTAGCTAACGTTGCGTTCACCACAATCACCAGCTCAGATGCCAAATCTGTTTGTACATTAGAGCAATGGTTCTCAACTTGGGTGGTTGCCTCCTTCATGAGATGATCATTCTGCTTCCCTCTTCTCCCCACTCCTGTCGGGTAGAAGATACAAAAGCTTGAAAGCACATACCAGCAGATACAAGAACAACTTTTTTCCTGCTGTTATCAGACTATTGAATGAATTTCTCATAAACTAAGGATGTAGTCCTGATCTTGCATCCTCCATAGGTGTGGCCATTGCACTGTTTTTTATCTGCACTTTCTCCGAAGCTGTAACACTATATTTCTGCACTTTGTTTCCTTTCTCTTTTTCAACTATCTGTTGGACTTTAGGCTATATTTATGTATGGTATGATTTGCCTGCGTAGTAAGCATAACAAAGTTTTTATCTGTATCTTAGTACAGGTGGCAACAATATATTAATACCACACATGTAACATTACATTATGAGAGCTAATGTCAACTCTTGTGATTGAGATGGTGTGTTTCAAAACTGGCTGCAGCCTTGGAAGGAATTAGTTGTACATCTGGCTCTCATTGCTATTGTCAAAGCATTCCAGTATTTCTCAGCTACTGCTGCTACTGTGTGCTCAGTCATCTATTCTTCTAAGCTGTCTTGCTAAAATTCTATCTGGGACATATGACAATAAAACACTCTTGACTCTTGCTTCGAATCTAAAGACGTGATGCCTAAAACAACATTACTGTTTTGTTTTTTGTTTTGTTTCTTCATTTTCTGGCCCAGAAATAGAAATGTGATTTTTGCCACATCATTTGAAGACATTTTCTTTCCCTTTGCTACACAGTTGGGGGAAAAAAAGAAAAACACTTTTTAGTTCAAAGGTGTATGTTAAAGCCCTGTCTCACTGTGCGAGCTGACCCACGAGGTACCCCGAGTGAAAGACTCGTCGAAGTGTACGAGATTCCAAGTGTATGATCAAGAGTTTAACCGAGTTCCCATGGGTATGACTAAGTTTGCCGTTTACTTGTCATTTCTGCGATGTTTCAAGTTCGTCTCCCAAGTTACCAAGTTCATCTCCCGAGTTACTCTTGAGCCAACCGTGAATGAAGTCTGTTTTAATAAGCAACAGTGTTAAAGAAGACATCTCCATCCTGCGGCTTTGAGTTAAGATAGAATTCAGCGCGGCCGCATCTATTGATTTGACCTACAAAGGGAAAATGCGCACCGTCCAGTGCCAGAGCAGTTATACTTATGATTTGTTTGAAACAGTAGCAGTGAGGAAGAAGCATTCTCACGTCTACACCAGTGTTAAACCGTACAACTGTAAAGTAAGAGGCTGCGACAAGTCATAAACTCACCCTAGTTCTCTTCGCAAACACATGAAAGTTCACTGCAAATCTCCTCCCCCTCCCGCTAGCTCCGGCTATGAGCTTTCAAACACATCCCTGGGGATGGTGTCCTCAGCCGCAGAGACAGTCAGGGGCCGCACTGCCAGCGTGTCCTCGCAAGTAACTAACCTCAACGAATGGTACGTCTGTCAGGGAAGCGGGGCAGCCAACACCTTCCAACAATGGCACCTCGTCCGACACCGAGGATGAGGAAGTTTACACGAACTCTGATCCCAGAACTATGCTCTGACATAGGTGCGTTGGAGAAGTGTGCAAGTGGGCAAGAGTCAACGCAGGGTTAGTGGCAATGGAGCCCATCAACTAAAGGCAGCTAGGATGTCCAATGATGACCATCTTACACCAGCTAGATTCAAACCTCGTAGGAAAGGAATTTAAGGGCTAAGTATCGGTTCTTAGGCAACTTTTTGGCCTCCGTGTCAGTCAGAATTATTGTGTGTACTTCGAGGTAAAAGAGAATCGCTATCTCATTTACTTTCAGACTATAGATATTGATTTTCTGAAATCAGACGTGACTTAAATAGATAAAACATATCATCAGACCCATTTCGGACTGGCAATAGAATCTTCGACCCACGAGAAACACCTCGCTTCTTGGAAGTGATACATACATAGCCGATCTTTGCTTACTCCCAAATTAGAGACCATTGTCCGAAAGAAGGGAAATTCTACAATTCTGTGAAATCTTCATGAGTACAATCCCTGGAGGGAATCAAAACGGCCATAGCCTTGTGTTCAGTGAAATGACACAGTGCCACCACGTTCGGCAACGAAGCACAAGCGACATTCTATTTACACATCCCTAACATACAAAGCTGAATTCGGACTTTCCCGCTATATGTGAAAAGAGTCTTCTATCAGTAAGAGTGAAACTCACAAGTAAACTCACATTTGACCCTGAAATCAGAATCGACAATATCTCAACCCTTAAATCCAAGAGCTCTAGGATTCTTTTGTGTGATCTTCTATCCGTCATGGTAAAGTAAAAAATCTCATATTTTACACATAATTATTCAGGCCTTCAGACAAACAAACTAAAGAGCACTAATATGTCCTTAGAGGCCAGAAGATGTAAAAATGACAGGCCCGTCCCTGTAGGATTTGTACATCATTGTTGTGGGCAGCAAGTCGTTGATGTAATCGTTAGCTATCTTAAGATTTTGTCCAGTAATGCTCTTTTATTTGTAAACTATAATTTATTTGCTGATGTGTCATATCTTTCTGCGATAGTACAGACACACCAAATAATTATATTATTACGTTTGGTGCGGTATTGTGGTGTTTATGAATCTGCGGTTTCGTCAGACAATCTAATTTTTGATTAATTGAATGAAATGTAAAATGTGAAAAGTAAAATATGTGATTGTTTATTTCTACTCAGTGGTGGTTAATCGTTGTAACTACAGTATTGGTCCATGTTATGATCATGATGCATGTTGCAGTCATCTTGTATTTCCCTTGCATTGACAAACGCCACCCAGAACTCCTGATTGAAAAAAAATGCAACATTAGGTCAAGTCTGCGATGAACTATTAAAGATGAGATCCATTTTCTCACATCATAGCTTACTATAAGAAGAACTTATTTCAGATACAAGTTATGTTTGTTTTTAATTGTGCACTTTGAGAAATAATATGATATTAAATACAACCTTATTTTACCAAACATCCTGCTCCAAAGGGTGTAACTGAGAAATCAGTGCGCATTTTCAAAAACCAAAGAAATGACTATTACAGGAGTGTTCAAATTTAACAATGAGACATCAAGGGGCAAACATCATGTGGACTATAGAATGGTTTTGCATTCGACTACAGGTTATATTCTTGCTGAGTTATGCCTAGAGGGCTCATAACATTATTAAATTTGATTTGCCAATCACGAGGGAGGCAATGAGAGATAAATTAATCTGTGAATCAGATTATGGAAAAAAATATAAACCTAACAATAGAATTTTTGTCTTAACACTCTCTACTAAACCTGATATTCGGTAATGTGATATTGGAGTGACAGTTGATGTATGTGGTAGAACAGAATATTTTATGAGAATAGCAGATAAAATTACAAGCGTACACATAACCCACATGATTCCAGCAAAATAATGACGTGAAGTGTTATGTGACTCTCCGTATATCCCAGAAGTTGATCCAATGGAGACTGGTAGAAGCAATGAAAGATTATTTTGAATTAAGTCAGGAAGTGGCACTTTCCTCAAGTCAAGAAATTGATCCAAAATCAAAAGTATGTTTTTACAATGATCAAAGTCATTCAGAACTTAGATTAAATCTAAAAACAATGTGCAAGTATGAATTGCTGCTTGCAAAAAGGAGAAATAAATACGGTGAATAAATTGCAAGATCTGTACGTATGATACATGTGCAGTATAGTGAGAATTGAGTAAATCAGTTGTTCACATTCCGAAAAAACATTCCATCCCTAAACGTTGCCTATCCATGTTATCCTGAAATGTTGCCTGACCTGCTGAGTTACTCCAGCACTCAATGTTTTCTTTTGTAAACTAGCATCTGCAGTTCCTTGTTTCTGCAGACATTCCTGTCACTTTCTGTGTGTCTCTACATTGCTCACTTTGTAGTAAGGAAACATTAATCTATGAAATTGTTATCTTTGTAATGATTATGCATTCCTGGGGCTGGCCTCCCTTGATTCTGTCACCCAAAATTCTGCTGTCTATGTTCTGAATTCACCTGAAGTAGCTTTTGACACACCTGTGTATGCTGCCTAAAATTAGTTCCAGTTAAACGATGCCTTGATTTTAAGATTCACCCTTGTTTTCAATCCCTTCATGGTGTCACCTTTGAGGGTTTAGTAATCACTTCCGGCCCTACAATTTGAGATATGTGCTTCTCTAAATCTGATTGCTTGATCATTTCTGATATTAATCATTCTACCACTAGTGACTGTGCATTGCCACTATAGGTCTCAGATCTCCCGTTCTCTCCGAAAACATTTGAACCTCTTTACCCGTCTCTCCCTCTTTAATCTGCTCCTTAAAATTGAACCTTTTGCCATCAGGCCTAATATCTCTGTGTACAGCTTGGTAATATTCCTCAGGGCACCTTACCTTGATGAAGTTGCTATATTAATGTTGTTCTCCTTTACCCTCTTTCCTTGCCTCCAGTTTGACATCTCTCTCACCCTTTCCGATTTTCGCAGAAGATACTGATTACAAGAGTTAATATCCTTGCTTTATTTCCCTTTCACGCTCAGCATATAAAACAAAAATGGAGACCTGCAAAAAATTCAAGAGCATACCATGTATGTTTTATATATAAATAAACAAATGTACATGAAAATCTGACAGACAATTCTATGGCAATGTCACCTCAGAAGACATGTATCTTTTGAAGCTTAACAATCCTTATCTCTGTTTACCAGAGTCTGCTGATAATTGGAAGAAAAATGAACTGCCTAAAGTCTGCGATGCTCCATGCCAACTTATTATACACACTTAAACCCCTGTCTCACTGTGCGAGCCTGACCCACGAGGTACCCGGAGTTTAAAACAAATTTAACTCGTGGTAATCACGTACAATTAAACACATTGTAAGAACGTAGTGGCCCTTGCGTTTACCTTAGTGACTCGTGAGTCTACCGTGGGAACTCTTTAACTCAGCGGGCAGGCAGCATCTCTGGAGAGAAGGAATGTGTGATGGGATGACATTTCCAAATTTCTGCTGTCTTTGTGTAACTCCAGCGCTTTTAGGTGGTATGATATCCACCTTCACAAGGTGACCCTGAAGCGCGATCAGCGGTACATGGGATATACCATCCATAACGTACATAAAGTCGACGATAATAATTTAAATATCCATTATAATCCTAGAGACAAATCAGTTCCTCTGAGACAGATGATGAATTTTGAAAAACTTCATCATATCTAGAACTGTGACAATCAGAAATTGAATTGTGGAAACGATGTATTTTGCCGCATTGTTTTTGATGCTGCATTTTGGTTTTGTGCGTTGCTGGAGGCGACCGTGCAATAAAATGTAAATTATCAAGTATAACATTTGTGGGCGAGGTTACAACTGAATGTGGAGATATTTAAACAGTTCGGTATATTCGTGTACTGCGACCGGATTTGTAAAACGGGAATCTTCGTTAATCTTGATTTCGCCTCAACCAATATATCTCCCAGTTTCCATGCAATTTTGGACTCCAGAACATTTTGATTTCCGAAACAAATGTGACTTTTTTGCTTGCCTTTTTTACGTCGTTTTCAAATTGTAAAAACATACTTTTGATTTTGGATCAATTTCTTGACTTGAGGAAAGTGCCACTTCCTGACTTAATTCAAAATAATCTTTCATTGCTTCTACCAGTCTCCATTGGATCAACTTCTGGGATATACGGAGAGTCACATAACACTTCACGTCATTATTTTGCTGGAATCATGTGGGTTATGTGTACGCTTGTAATTTTATCTGCTATTCTCATAAAATATTCTGTTCTACCACATACATCAACTGTCACTCCAATGTCACATTACCGAATATCAGGTTTAGTAGAGAGTGTTAAGACAAAAATTCTATTGTTAGGTTTATATTTTTTTCCATAATCTGATTCACAGATTAATTTATCTCTCATTGCCTCCCTCGTGATTGGCAAATCAAATTTAATAATGTTATGAGCCCTCTAGGCATAACTCAGCAAGAATATAACCTGTAGTCGAATGCAAAACCATTCTATAGTCCACATGATGTTTGCCCCTTGATGTCTCATTGTTAAATTTGAACACTCCTGTAATAGTCATTTCTTTGGTTTTTGAAAATGCGCACTGAATTTCTCAGTTACACCCTTTGGAGCAGGATGTTTGGTAAAATAAGGTTGTATTTAATATCATATTATTTCTCAAAGTGCACAATTAAAAACAAACATAACTTGTATCTGAAATAAGTTCTTCTTATAGTAAGCTATGATGTGAGAAAATGGATCTCATCTTTAATAGTTCATCGCAGACTTGACCTAATGTGTTTCATTTCAATCCATTTTGATTGGCTGCTCATGTGAAAGGAAAAGTTTTCAATCAACATACCATCACTTCCGACAAGGTGAAATCAGGGGGCAACTCAAGCAACAGCGAGCCAACACTCCCTGAAGAGCCCAAGCCCCCATAGTATCTCCGATGGAATTACAATCTTAGTCACAGTGGCCGACGGCAGAAGATTGTTCAGGCGGGTGAACCATTGAAAAGCGAAAAGCATGAAGAAGTATATATATATGCAAGAACGGTCTCGACCCAAAACATCACCCATACCTTTTCTCCGGAGATGCTGCCTGTTCCGCTGAGTTACTCCAGCTTTTTGTGTGTATATATATACATTGTTCTATTTTGAGACATATGTCAGTAAAACACCCTTGACTTAATTCATGATCTTATCAGAATAAGCAACATGTATTTTTTGTGAAGGCCTAGTTGGCTGTTTCCAACACTTCTTTGGCTGGACCACAATGTCAACAGCTATGACATTTACCTTTGAAAACTATCAACTGTTACGTTCACTCAAATTAAACTTCATTGTTCATTATGTAATTTTATTCAAAAAAATTATTCTTAATAAATGTGGTATAACTCCAAGTCTCCATTTAACATAAATTTGTTCCTTTAATAACTCATATTGTCAATTATGGTCTGGTCTCATGACTTCATCTGAAAATGTGTCTCTTATAGGCCATCTTTGTGTAGTTTAATCACTTTCAGAATGATATCCTTATTTTTTTTGTGGCTCTCAATTGCAGTAACCATAAAATCATTGTCTGCAATTTTCAATTTAAATTTCATACTTTTACTCTTGTATCTGAAATCTATATTCAATTGTATGATCATATTGAATAAGAGGATGGCTCACTGTTTCATTTTCAATGCAGTCGGTGTGCTAAAAACAACAATAGCCTGTGACCAAGGTAAGTAGGAAGCAATGAAACTATTTTTTCTCCAAAGAAAATTCCTCGTGTTCTTTTTCAATTTGAGCAGTTTCTCTCACTTTCCATTAATGTATGCAATGCCAGCTCAATATTTTTCTCTTGACCATTGTCCATTACATGATTAACAATAACTCTCAAACCATCACAAGTTTCAAAGTAAATATTACATCATTATGAATTAACAAAGACTCGCTTCCAGACTCTTCTTACATAAGTCGTATAAGTTTTTCTACTTTTTGCCCCATTTCTAAACCATCTCTCTTTTGTATCTGATGCAATTGTATCAGTACTGCTGGGGGATCTGGTGAAAATGCTGCAGTGTTCTACCATGCCTAAAAATAACATAGGAGGTTTTTCCACAGTATTCTAGATTCTTTGCTTTCACAATTGCTTCTAATCTTCTTTTCCATTTGCACATACAGTACTTTTAACCAAGATGAATTATTTATTTCTGTCAGAGTGTACACACTTCTTTGTGTTCATGTAGCTGTCTGGGCCCTTCATCTAATGATCAAATGGCTTTTTCGTTGATGTTTGCGACAATCGGTCATTAAACTGGAGATAGGGTTCAAGTTGAATCAGGAGTAAAAATTGGCATGTAGCAAAGGTAATGCTGTGGTTGTTATGGGAGATTTCAACATGCAGGTAGACTGGGAAATTCAGGTTGGTACTGGACCCCAAGAAAGGGACTTTGTAGAGTGCCTTTGTGATGGATTCTTAGAGCAGCTTGTATTGGAGCCTACCAGGGAGAAGGCAATTCTGGATTTAGTGCTATGTAATGATCCGGATTTGATAAAGGAACTTGAGGTTAATGAGCCATTAGGAGGTAGTGACCATAACATGGTCAGGTTTAATCTACAATTGGAGAGGGAGAAGGGTAGATCGGAGGTGTCAGTGTTACAGTTGAATAAATGGAACTATGGGGCCATGAGGGAGGAGCTGGCCAAAGATGACTGGAAAGATACACTAGCAGGGATGACAGTGGAACAAAAATGGCAGGTATTTCTAGGAATAATACAGAAGGTGCAGGATCAGTTCATTCCTAGGAGGAAGAAAGATTCCAAGGGGAGTAAGGGGCGACTGTGGTTGACAAGGGATGTCAGGGACAGTATAAAAATAAAAGAGAAGAAGTACAACATAGCAAAGATGTGTGGGAAGCAAGAGGATTGGGTAATGTTTAAAGAGCAACAGAAGATAACTAAAAAGATAATACGAGGAGAAAAGATGAGGTACGAAGGTAAGTTAGCCAAGAATATAAAGGAGGATAGTAAAAGCTTCTTTAGGTATGTGAAGAGAAAAAAAATAGTTAAGACCAAAGTTGGACCCTTGAAGAACGAAAAATGTGAATTTATGATGGGGAACAAGGAAATGGCATATGAGTTGAACAGGTACTTTGGATCTGTCTTCACTAAGGAGGACACAAACAATCTTCCTGATATAGTAGTGGCCAGAGGATCTGGGGTGACGGAGGAAGTGAAGGAAATCCACATTAGGCAGGAAATGGTGTTGGGTAGACTGATGGGACTGAAGGCTGATAAATCCCCAGGGCCTGATGGTCTGCATCCCAGGGTACTTAAGGAAGTGGCTCTAGAAAT
Organism: Malacoraja senta; assembly: GCA_038087875.1. Taxonomy (NCBI): domain Eukaryota; kingdom Metazoa; phylum Chordata; class Chondrichthyes; order Rajiformes; family Rajidae; genus Malacoraja; species Malacoraja senta. The sequence continues at coordinate 102,133,267 of CM075978.1, read as the reverse complement.
CGTGGATGCATTGGTGATAATTTTCCAATGTTCTATAGACTCAGGATCAGTTCCTGTGGATTGGAGGGTAGCTAATGTTATCCTACTTTTTAAGAAAGGTGGGAGAGAGAAAACAGGGAATTATAAACCAGTTAGCCTGACATTGGTGGTGGGGTAGATGCTGGAGTCAATTATAAAAGATGAAATAGCCGCACATTTGGATAGCAGTAACAGGATCGGTTCGAGTCAGCATGGATTTACGAAGGGGAAATCATGCTTGACTAATCTTCTGGAATTTTTTGAAGATGCAACTAGGAAAATGGACAAGGGAAAGCCAGTGAATGTAGTGTACCTGGACTTTCAGTAAGCATATGATAAGGTCCCTTATAGGAGATTAGTGCGCAAAATTAGGGCACATGGTATTGGGGGTAGAGTGCTGACAAGGATAGAAAATTGGTTGGCAGACAGGAAACAAAGTTTCAGAATGGCAGACAGTGACTAGTGGGGTACCGCAAGGCTCGGTGCTAGGACCGCAGCAATTTACAATATATATCAATGATTTGGATGAAGGGATTCAAAGTAACATTAGCAAATTTGCAGATGTCACAAAGCTGGGTGGCATTGTGAACTGTGAGGATGATGCTATGAGAATGCAGGGTGACTTGGACAGGTTGGGGGAGTGGGCAGATGCATGGCAGATGAAGTTTAATGTGGATAAATGTGAGGTTATCCACTTAGGTATCAAAAACAGGAAGGCAGATTACTAACTAAATGCCGTCAAGTTGGGAAAAGGGGAAGTACAACGGGATCTGGGGGTCCTTGTTCATCATTCTATGAAAGTAAGCATGCAGGTACAGCAGGCAGTGAAGAAAGCGAATGGCATGTTGGCCTTTATAACAAGAGGAGTCGAGTATAGGAGCAAAGAGGTCCTTCTGCAGTTGTACAGAGCCCTAGTGAGATCACACCTGGAGTATTGTGTGCAGTTTTGGTCCCCTAATTTGAGGAAGGACATTCTTGCTATTGAGGGAGTGCAGTGTAGGTTTACAAGGTTAATTCCTGGGATGGCAGGACTGTCATATGCTGAGAGAATGGAACGGCTGGGCTTGTACACTCTGGAGTTTAGAAGGATGAGAGGATATCTTGAAACATATAAGATTGTTAAGGGCTTGGACACGCTAGAGGCAGGAAACATGTTCCCGATGTTGGGGGAGTCCAGAACCAGGGGCCACAGTTTAAGAATAAGGGGTAAGCCATTTAGAACGGGGACGAGGAAACACCTTTTCTCACAGAGAGTTGTGAGTCTGTGGAATTCTCTCCTTCAGAGGGCGGTGGAGGCAGGTTCTCTGGATGCTTTCAAGAGAGAGCTAGATAGGGCTCTTAAAGATAGCGGAGTCTGGGGATATGGGGAGAAGGCAGGAACGGGGTACTGATTGGGGATGATCAGCCGTGATCACATTGAATGGCGGTGCTGGCTCGAAGGGCCGAATGGCCTACTCCTGCACCTATTGTCTATTGTCTATTGTCTATTGTCTATTGTCTATTGTCTATTGTCTATTGTCTATTGTCTATTGTCTATTGAAAGAACTAAGTTTGAAATCATTCATGGTCTTACATCTGCAAACTGAATGGATTAAAACTGAGAGCTGTTGTCAGAAACACATTTTTCAGGGAAGCCAAACCAAGTAGTCCTCAACTCATCTACAGTTCACTCAATTTCACTTTACTCCAATGTGTGTGACCTTCAATCTTCTTTTGAGAAGAAGTAGGGAATGCCTGCTCACAAATTCTATTAATGTGGGTGGCCATTGAACGTCCAGCTACTCACTGGGTTTTATCCTATTACAAAGAAATCCAAGACATTTTGAGAACAGGCTCTGATGCATAAACCTACAGATTTAGTGCACATACGACACGCACAGTAAATACACTAGACACAGTCTGCACACTCACACACTGACCACAACACACATGGTCTCCGGAAGTGGCGGCGCTGTCGTACAGCAGCGGCTCGCCTGCAGTCCGTCTGTTTTTACTTTTTTTGTTGTTTTCTTTTGTCCTGTTTCAGTTAAATTTTAATTTATTGGGTTGTGTATGTGTGGGGTGGGGGGGTGAAACATGACTTTTGTCTCTTCCTTCGGGGGAATGCGACTTTCTTGTCGTATCCCCCTTCTCTGCCTCCGTCTGCGCTGAGGCCAAAATGGCGGAGCTGCCGGCCTCCAACTCCAACTGCGAGCGACCGACCGACCTCGAGGCTCCGGAGGCAGAGCCAGGACTTACCAGCGCGAGGCTGGCCAACTTCGGGGCTGCGGTGGCGTTCCGGCGGTGGTGACCGAGGACACTGGTGGCGACCTGAGTCCGGAGGCTCGGCCGCAGCTGGCCCAGTGGACGACATCTTCGGGAGCGCGAGGCTGGCCAACTTCGGGGCTGCGGTGGCGTTCCGGCGGTGGCGACCGAGGACACTGGTGGCGACCTGAGACCGGAGGCTCGGCCGCGGGCCCAGTGGACGACATCGTCGGGAGCGCGCAGGTCACAGGTTGGTGACCTGTTTTTCTGGGGCTCACGCAACTACAGCTGCGTCCGCTGGACTGGAGGGCGGCAGCTTCGGCAGCTTCGACCACCCCGGGCCGCGGAGTTTGAGCCGGCCCGTCGCGGAGCACGGATTCCGGCCGCGGAGTTTGAGCCGGCCCGTCGCGGAGCACGGATTCGGCCGCTGGACTGGCTTACCGTCGCCCGGCGGGGCCACAGCATCAGAAGCCTGGATCGCCTCAGCGCAGAGGGAGAAGAAAGCGGGAAGAGACAGAGACTTTAAGACTTTTGCCTCCATCACAGTGAGGAGGTGCCTGGTGAACTCACTGTGGTGGATGTTAATTTGTGTTTATTGTGTGTTTTGTCATTTATTATTATATGTATGACTGCAGGCAACGAAATTTCGTTCAGACCGAAAGGTCTGAATGACAAATAAAGGAATCTCTCTCTCTAATCTCTAATCTTGCCCTCACCATCTTCATCAGCCTCCGTCCCTTCACCAGCGTACTGTAATCCCCTCCATTCTTTAGTTCCCCTGCCTCTAACAGTATCCGTGAATCAATTCCTCCCTCAGCCCCACTACTTCTCACTTCCCTCCCTGTCATATTCTCTGCCCTCTTAGCACCTTCCCCTCTTATTTACCTCTGGTATCCCCAACTCTCTCCCCCACTTTAAGCTCCATTCACTCTCGAGCTATTGGCTGTCACTCTCTCCCAGACAGAGGTTGTCCTCAAACATCAGCCTTAAGGGTCTGTCCCACTGCGGGGACCTAATTTGCGAGTTTTGAATAGTTTACACTCGACTCAAACTCGCAGCATGGTCGACACGTGGTCCTAGGAGGTCCTAGGAGGTCACTGTAATGCTCCTTCATGCTCGAGGGAAGTTCCCGTACACTCGCGGCCTCAGTTTGGTCGAGTAAAAATTGGTCGGCATGGTTCTTTTGAACTCGTAATGCAGTGGAGTGGGGTCGCTATGTAGTTATAGGCAATCGAGGTAGCCGTAGGCAATCTCCTTTGCTGACGGGGCATTTTATTTGGCTCATTGGAGTTTTCAGACCGGTAATGTTAAATGCCCGCTAAACTTTATTAAAAGTTGTCTGGCTTCTTAAAAGTGTCTCCACTCCTTCCCTCCCCCCTTCTCCCCTTCTCTTCCCCCTCACCCCCCTCCGCGCTCTCTAAAGGACTTACCGTACAGTGTGCCAGCCGTCTTTTACCTTCCTGTTCATCACGGGTGTGAATTTCAGACAGCGCTCCCCTGCTTTCCCTGGCCCCCGCCTTTGCAATGTGTGTGTGTGTGTGTGTGTGTGTGTGTGTGTGTGTGTGTGTGTGTGTGTGTGTGTGTGTGTGTGTGTGTGTGTGTGTGTGTGTGTGTGTGTGTGTGTGTGTGTGTGTGAGTGTGTGTGTGTGTGTGTGAGTGTGTGTGTGTGTGTGTGTGTGTGTGTGTTTTTGTGTGTGTTTTTGTGTGTGTGTGTGTGTGTGTGTGTGTGTGTGTGTGTGTGTGTGTGTGTGTGTGTGTGTGTGTGTGTGTGTGTGTGCGCGTGCGTGCGTGCGTGCATGCGTGTGTTGACGGTCGATCAAGCTCGCGGTTCCATCGCTGACGGTCGATCCAGCTTGAGGTTTTTCAGGCGAGTGCCCTCAAGCTTCAAGGTCGAAGACAGTCGCCTAAAAGTGGGACAGGCCCTTTAGGTCTGCTGCATGAATATCAATCTCCAGGTTACGAACCTATCCATCCTTGTCTCGATCCCCTGAACCTATCTCAGAAGTGAAAGCAATGAGTTTGTCTCACCCAACACATATCAACTTCAACCTGTGTATTATATTGCAATGAACAAGAACTGATTCACTTACTGAGCTTATCTATTATTATTATTATTTATTAAACCGTTGAAAACATTTGCAACGCAGTGGCGCTGGTTTCCGATGGGCATTCCTTACGATGATATGTACGACAGTGATTGCAACTTCTACTGAAGTGTGGATGGTCGTTGGCTCGTTAGGAGCTCAGCCGCCCTTTGACAGGTCTTGTTTTTGATCCTGCTGGGGGTCCACAGCCCCCTCCTCACCTGGCAAACCAGGTGGGGGGAGACGGTTTAGTCGCCGACTATCTGACCATGGAGCAGGTAGCACGGGATTACATGGTACGGTGGCGGAGGGAACTCCCCCCGACCTGACATGTAGCTTATCTAACATTCATCCAATGTGTTTTGTTGCTCCTTGCACATTCACTTCTTAAGGGGCTGTCCCACTTGGGCGACCTAATTGGCGAGTTTAGAAGAGCTTAGGAGAGTTTGAAAAAATGTCATGTTGAAGACCTCCTTCGACTATGTAGAAGGCCTCCTTCGACCTCCTTCGACTATGTTGAAGACTAACTTCGACTAGCTACGACTAGCTACGACTAACTTTGGGAAAATTGGACACCAAATAGTGGAGAGTGAAGACGACCTCCTTCGATCTCCTTCGACCTCCCTGTGATGAAGACTATCTACGACTACCTTCGATTACCTTAGACTACACTCAATTGCCTACGACTAACATGCTGACCTACAACGACCTATTACGACCTACTATGATTAAACCTACGAGTAAAAAAAGTATCGATTTTTTCCACGGCGACCTTTTTTTACTCGCGGGCATTTTTCAACATGTTGAAAAATACGCCGCGACCTAGTTACGCGTCGATTTCGAGGGGACTACTCTCGAGCATGAAGGAGAGTTACAAAGACCTCCTACGACCTCATGTCGACCATGCTGCAAGTATGAGTCAAGGGCAAACTCGCCAGAACTCGCGGATTAGGTTGCCCAAGTGGGACAGCCCCTTTACCTTTTCCTAACAAGTCATGCAATGCCACAAGGTCTGGAAGTAATCTTGTGTAATACAGTATCACCTCTCATTATGAACTAGGCTTTGGTACATTAGTGATGTCTTGTACTTTTATCTTCAGTAGCAGGTCACTATTATCACCTTTGAAACAAGGCACACTGCATCTTATTGTAAAGTTTGCTTTGCATCACATTGTGCTCCTGTATTCATCAGAAACTTACTTCAAAGTCAGATTTTCTGTGTTTATGTCAAGAGCGCCAAACAGATTACAAAAAGAACGATGTCAGATGAACATCTATTGCAGCCTGGACAATGCAGGATGAACTCTTAACCATAGGATATTCTTCCGTAGGAATAACACTGCATATGTGTGTGTGTGGATGATCAGATACTGTTGATTAGTGTTCTCTAATGTGTTAGCATTCAACTGTATGGAGGTATAGGAGATGACCAAATTTATGAATACTTTGACCCATCTATCTTTGTATCCTGCACATCCGCGTCTTGCTAAATGTATATGGTCATCATTTCCAGCATTATTTCATGTGATTTTGCAACACACTGTTTTGTATGCCTTAAGCCCAATCTCTCGGCCCCCTTCGGTCGTGGCTGACCATAGGTGTCTCCAGGGTGCTATTCCCTATATGGAGGACACCTGTGCGTGACTTTGTTTAACGTGGGGAGACTGGTGCACAGACAGCCACCCCACAGTCCTTGTCAGATCTGGGTCAGGATCCAGTGGCATGGAGTCCAAGATGACCGGAGACCCTTTTCTGCTGCAGCCTTCATCCGCCTTCCCAGCATAGCTCCAGAAGTCATCGCTCTCAGGATCTCAGGTCCACACAAGCTTCTCCACCTCGATAAGGTGACAATCCATGGAGATGGCATGTTATATCATATGGTCAGTTTTTACAAGCATGTTCTTGTCTATCTAGTGCCTTGCCAACTTGAGTTCTTTGAGCATATTAGTCTGATCTATTATGATCATGAACATGGTACTCTGTTGTACAGTTCTGCTGGCTTTTAATGTATTGTCAAATCTTCCTAACAGTGTAGTTGAGACTTTGAAACACCATTCCTTCCAATTTGGCTTGAGGTGTTTTAGCCAGTCTTTCCCTTTTAAAATTGCCCTCTGCAATCCAATTGCCCTAATGTCTGTAAAGCCTCTTCAGAATGGTTTCTTAGTGGGATAGTGATTTCCATCAACAACATCTTGCTGAATATACCAGATTAAATCTATTGACTCATTATTGAAATGTCGGCAGTAGTATCAATCCAGTGTCAATGTACTTGTTGTTCATCATCACCTTTACACAATACACTGTCTCTTTCAGCTATTATTATGTTTGGCATTGATGGTGTGCTATCCCAATTTATCTGTGTCTGAATGAACTTGCAAATATTGAGGCATTCCTTTCTGTTAATCCTTCAGGATTCAACACAAAATTCACCAGTTTCAGATAACCAGTCATTCTAGCTTAGTGTCTCACATCTACAGTTTTTTTATTCTCAGATATTTCCCGGAGCAGTATTCAGATTTTGTTTGTCTCATCTTCTGGACATATCTTTGCAATTCCCCTTCAACTTCCATCACATCCTTTGGGGTCATTGTCTCTCATGGTCTTTCCATCACACACCTTTTATTTTGCTATTTCTGTCCTCTGCGTTTTCTCTGCCTTTTTTAATTTCAAACTTATCCTCATTTTGATGGTAGTTTAAATCTGAAACATTAATTCGGTTTCTCCCTCCACAGGTGCTACCTGACATGCTGAGTGCTTCCAGCATTTTCAGTTGTTTTTATTCGTCTTTCCAGCTGTTGTTTCAAATAGCCACTAACATTATTTTCCTTGTGTATCTAAACCTTCGATCTGCAGGCTGTCAAAATGTGATCCCGTGGTAACTAAACCATTTGTCTGTTTTAAGTTGGCAAAATGAAGTGAATGATGGTCTTTGCAAAGATAACAACTAACTGATTTCACTGGTACTCATTAGTTTTATAGCCTTGCACTTTGTACTGCCCCTCCACATGTGGACTACTGACTCACCAGTCAGTTCAGTTCCATTCAGTGATACAGCATGGAAACAGGCCCTTCGGCCCACCGAGTCCATGCTGATCATCAAGCACCTATTTGCACTGGTTCTGTTATCCCACTTCTTCATCCAATCCCTACACAATTGGAGCATTTTGCAGAGGTCAATTATCCTACAAGCCCGCATGTCTTTGGGATGTGGGACGTAACCGGGACACTCAGAGGAAACCACATGGTGACATGGAGAACGTGCAAACTCTACTTAGACAGTACATGAGGTCAGGATTGAATCTGTGTCTCTGGCATTTTGAAGCAGTAGCTCTATCAGCTGTGCTACCGTGCCACACTATGTTGCTATGGTGCACAACATTCTCTAGTCTTCTTGTAAGAAAGTCTGAAGAAGGGTCCCGACCTGAAACATCACCTATCCATATTCTCCAGGATGTTGCCTGACCTGCTGAGTTACTCCAGCATTTGTGCCTTTCCTTGGATGCAACAAATCTGCCCATTGCTGCAATGGGCAGATTTGATTTTTAATTTTTACACTGAAGCTTTGATTGAATTTGTTCATCATTGGCAAGGTGGGCCAAAGGGCTGTTTGACTCATTTACTCTATCTATGGTTCCACATACAAACTTATTACTTAAGACATGATTCCAGGAAGGACACCAATTGCAATGAAAATTATTTAATGAAACAATGTACAGACTAATTGTGTCATCCTATGCCTGGGTCCTTGTCCCAAATGTAATTACTTCTAACATCTTTGGATTAAAGTAATCTTCTTGTTTCCACATATCTTTACGTAAAACAATTTTCATTTTGCATGGCACAAAAAGATGTATCAGTATGCCATGTGCTTCTGGTTCAATCTCCATCAGAACTATTGCTTTATCATTCCTGCATATCATGTAATTTTGAGATCTCACAATATTGCTTTCGCGTTGGTCCCTGTTTATTGTTCTCCTTCAAGAAAATGCCTGTTTGTTCAATACATGTATTGAACTATTATTGAGCTTTTATATATCTAGACATCTGATATGGTCAGTAGAAGCAGCCATGTTGCTCTGTTCCTATTCAATAGTAATAGTAACATTGCTAAACTCAGCGTATTGACAGCATAATTGACAAGAAAAGTTGTTGATGTGGTTTGATTTGCTATAGAGGTATTCAACAGAAGATTTCAAACAAATTTCATGAAAAAAGGGAATAAACAGCTGGAGGATAATTTGTTACCTCTTAAATACGATTATCTATTTATTTATTTATAAGCTGCACTCTTAATTAAACTGGAAAATGTATGTTAATTTATTTCTGATCCTTTTCCAGTGACTTGTTCTTCACATAAATCAAGAATCATAGAAATGTTACACCTGCTCCTTATAATCTCAGAACAGAATCATACTCCTCATCCCTTTCTGTCCAGTGGATATTGCAGTGCATTTTCTAAAAAATCTAGCTGTTTTTGGTGTGGGGACAAAATATTTAATTTTCCTCAGAATCCAACATGACAGAGGTTTGGCTGCCGTTCACAGACATTGAATATTTGAAAGGGCACAAACACATTTATCTGCTCTTTAGTGGTTGCCTCAGACATCTTCAGCCAACACTCATTGCTTCATCAAGAATGGCCACCAGGAAGGGTCTCAACATTATAAATCTTGATGGTTTTAGTAGCTTCAGATGAAAAGAAGAAATCTATATTTTTCCAAACCTGTACAGCTCTGGGTTTCCATCAGGGCTGGTTACACGGTGAAATATTCACAATTTAAATTGTTTTTAACACTAGTTTGGTTAGATAAAATGGCTGCATAGTATTTTTCCCTGTATCTCAGTACACGTATCAAGACAGTGGCAGTGGAAGGTAGCCAGCTGTGAACAGTCCGCAAACTCACCTTCTGTGTCCTTGGAAAGTGCCCTAAAGTTCTGTGATAAGCTTGGGAAGCAGGACATGGCGACCTCGGTGTATGGAAGCAGAAGGGCAGCTGCTGGGGGTGGTGGTGGAAGGTTGTCTTTCGGTCCTATGGCTAATGGTCTGCCTCAAGGATCGATGCTGGACCTGTTGCTGTTTGTGGTTTGTATCAACGATTTAGATGAGAATGTACAAGCCATGATTAGTAAGTTTACAGATGACACTAAAATACATGGTATTATGGACGGTGAAGATGGTCATCAAAAATGACAACAGGATCTTGATCAACTGGGCAAGTCGAATGAGGAATGGCTAATTGCAGATAAGTGTGAGGTGTTGGATTTCAGGAAGGCAAACCAGGGAAGGATCTTGACCGTGAATGATAGGGCCCTGAGGAGTGATGCAGAGGGATCTAGGATTGCAGGTACAGTTTCTTTAAAATGGCATCACGAGGGGATGGTAAAGAAGGTTTTTGGTACATTGGCCTTCATCAGTTAGGATATTAAGTACAGATGTTGGGACATTATGTTACAGTTGTACAAGACGTTGGTGAAACCACATTTGGAGTATTGTGTGTGATTTTGATCACACTTCAATTGCAACGTCATTAAACTGGAAAGAGTGCAGAGAAGATTTACAAGGATGTTGCCAGGGCCTAAGGGACTAAGGTATAAGGAGAGGTTGTGCAGGCTCCGACTATATTCCTTGGAGTGCAGGAGGCTAAAGGGTGATTTTATTGAGGTATATAATCATGAACAGAATTGACAGGGTCAATGCAGTCTTTTACCCCAGGTAGGGGAATCAAGGACCAGATAGGACATAGATTTAAGTTGAAAGGGAAAATATTTAATAGGAACCTTATGGGCAACTTTTTCACACAGATGGTGGTGGGTATATGGAACAAGTTGCCACAGGAGGATGAGGCAGGTACAATAACAACATTTAAAAGACACTTGGACAGGATAGGAATGGTTTAGAGACATACAGGTTAAACACAGGCAAATGGGATGAGCTAAGATGGGGCATCTTGGTTGGCATAGATTAGTTGGGCTGAAGGGTCTGTTCCATGCTGTATGACTATGATTATGTGCAAGTGACAATAAATAAACTAACTAACTAAACCAATACCAGTACAAATAATGGTGATGCATCTTGTGGATTGTAAAGGTTCAATCATGTCTCTTTAATCGATTCTGTACTAGAAGCGTTCAGTATTTCAGCCATTCATTAAATGAATTGCATTCCATTGTAGATTATTTTCGTAAAACTTACAGTATAATTGTACTTGCGACATTAGGCTTAGCTATTGAGCTATTTATGAACAGTATTGAATTTTCACCAAGCAACGAGAGTGATTAAATTGAGTTCTTTTAAATTTAGCTGAGGCTGTTGAGCCCTTAAAAACCTTTGAATCTGTACAGGCACTTGATTATATTTTTGAGGGCAAGAAGCGATGAACTTGGTAACTTGAGCCTCTACCCACATAAGAATGGAGACATATCAAAACTGAACAGTTCAGTTCACCATCTTCACTATTGTATTTTAGCCATTTCCAGGACTTTGATCAGTTACTCTTCTCTTTGGGCATCCTTCGTGTCCAGTATGAGGAGCAACACACGTGTCCAGCAAAAACTGAAAGAATGATATGTTTACAGGACAGAGGAATCAATACCCCCTGGATACTGAGAAACGGTGTTTCAATCCATGCTATCATACTTCTCAATTTTTCACTGTCCAACACTCTCAGAATATGCATTTCAACTAAATATCCACTCAGATTTGTGTTTAAAAAAACCCCAACCCTTCCAATCTTTTTAAACACTAAATTCTCCAAATGCAGCAACGTCCTTATAAATTACCTCCAAAATGCTATGATGTTTTGTTGCATGTGATAAGCAACCATCTTGTGATGGTTTAACGAGAGTTTCATAGAATCTGAACGCAGCCTCCTTCATCTTAAATTCTCTGTCTGTAGTAATGCAAAGATTCTCCCATAGATTTTCCATTTTCCATATCTAATACCTTCATGGATCTCTGATTATGCACACCAAGATGCCTCTGTTTCTCTTCTCTTCACTTTGCTTTGAAGCTTCTTCCCATTTGTCTGATGAATTACCAGATGAATGGAGATTGTGAAGTATTAAAAAAACAAGACCATGTTAGCAAAATTAATGCTCACAGGATTAAAGGAATAATACAAGGGTTCGGCATTGGCTGACAGAAGGTAGTGGTGATCAGTTCTTTTTCAGATCAAAGGGAATTATTTTGGATGTGTTCCCAAGGAGTCTGCATTGAAGCTCCCATGCCCTTTGACCTGGGATAATGTCTGCTAATAAATCTGCAGATGATATGAAACTCAGCAATGTAGATGGATAGAAAAAAAGTCAGAAGCATACAGGCAAGCTAATGACATCGACAGATAGATGGCAGATGCAAATGAACACAGGGAAATGTAACATTTAAATTTTGCAGGAAACCGTGCCAATATTAATTGAAGTACATAGTGCTGAAGTGGTTACAACAACTGAGATACGAACAAGCAGTTTGAGAAGACTGTTTGAAAATCTTGTCTGAACTTTATTGATTGAGGTGCAAAATATAAAAGCAAGGAAGTTTATGTAACACTTCTTAGGCCTTAACTTGGTATTGTTTTCAGGTCTCGGCATGGTATTTTGTGCAAGATGTCACAGCCTTCGAGACAGTGCAAAAATAAATTTACTGGAATTGTGCCAAGGGAAAGGCTTTCTATTATGTAGGGAGATTGCATTGTAGGCGTTGTTCTCTTTGCAGCAGGAACAGATAAAGGGAAATTTGCTAGAATGTTGAAAGCCACCAACAGTTTTGGCAGTTTAAATGAAGAGACATGGCTCGAAATTAGATGGCATTGTATTGTTTTGTTTTATCGTGTGTGGCAAACCAAAATAAACTCTGCCTGGAGTAAATCACATTAATGATTGTGTAATCTTGTCAATCATGAAATTGGTAACCTTCTGGTATTGATCAATTGTTGCATGTTTGAAATTCCCCCAATAACAGCAGAGATATAGAAGCATGGAATTAAACAGCCCAGAAACTGACCATTCAGACCAACTTATTCTCCATGACCAAGATGTCTATCTGAGCTAGTCCCATTGGCCTGCAGTTGGCCCATATCCCACTAAACCTTTCCTAGGCAGATACCTGTCTAAGTTATACATGCTGTAATTGTATTTGCCTCTATAGCTTCCTCTTTCCTATGCAGATATCCATCTATATGAAAAAATTGTCTCTCAGGTCCCCTTTAAATCTTTTGCCTCTCACCTTTATTTTTAGACTCCGCTATCCTGGGAAAACAACTGTTATTATTCATCTTATCCATGACCCTCGTGATTTCAAAGAGGTCCATAAGTGTCCCTTCAACCCCTTACACTGCAGGGAAAGAAGTCCAAAACTATTGAACCTCTCCCTGCAACTCAAGCTTTCCAGTCCTGGTAAAATTCTCATGATCTGTTTGCACACTTTCCAGCTCAATAATATAATTTATATAGATGGGCAAACAGAACTGCACACAATACGCCAAGTGTTGGATGGAGATGGCTGAGAAGGACCCTGCCTACTGTCATTGAGTCATAGTCATAGAACAGGAAAAATGGCCCTTTGGCCCAACTTGTTCATGCTGACTAAGATGACCCATCTAAGCTAGTACCATTTGTCTGAATTTTGGCCTATTCCCTTTAAACCTTCATGTCCATGAATGTGTTCAAATGTTTTTTTAATGTTGTCATTGTACCTGCCTCAACTACTTCCGATGGCAGCTTGTTCCATATACACACATTATGGAAAATGTTGCCACTCAACGTCCTATTGAATCTTTCCATTCCCACCTTAAACCTATGCCCAATAGTTATTGATTCCTGGTGGAAAAAAAAGATAATGTGCATTCCTCCCATTAACCATTAGGTTTTCTGTTGGACCAGTCCTTATAAAAGAGTCTCTTCACTAGCGTTAACTATGCTGGAACTTAGAGCAAACCAGATGCTGTGGATATTTTGCAGCACCCATTGGGCAGGGATAGTCAGGCTTTCTGTGAGGCAGAGTCTGAGAAAACCAATCTTTGTGGGGTCATTGAAACCTTCAGCACACATTTTCTTGGAGCAACATTTCTGTGTAATTATCAACATGTGTACCACCATCGCCCTGCATTTTCAAACAGGTCATTTACCTCCTGCCATTCCTCCTCGCACCACCAAGTGATAGTGGGGGGAAGAATGGTTGGTAATGTTAGAATAGGAGTATAATTATGAAAGTTAATAGTTTTTAATGCATTTAGAATGTATTGAGAAAGTCTCTCTCAATGGGGCAGCAACAAATGTTCTGGGAGCTCTGATGTATCAGATCAACTGCAGCAGTTCACCAAAGCTTTTCGCGATCCCAAAATACTCACCTTGGTAAGGCAAAAACAAGAGGAACATGGGAGCACTACTATAGCACCAAACCTTAATCTGGTCTAAACCCCACCATTCTGTGCTCAATATCATATCGAACCCATTCATCAGACGAACTGCACCACCTCCTTCTAAAGGGCATTTATAGATGAGCAATAAATATTGAACTTGTTGTTTATACCTCCATCCCACAGTAGCACTAAAAAGAACAGACAAACGTCCAGGATATGATAGTTCCCACCTTAGGATTTCAGAAGAAATAGGTGAGGAAAGTGCAAACATTTTAACCTATATCTACAAAATATTTTTTATTTCAGCAATTGTCTATCTTACTGTAATTTTAAATGGAAATTCATAGCTTTGATTTATACATACATTTTGGAAGTGTGGTAACTGATGATGATGTAGGAAACAGTTAGTTTGCACGCAGTAAGCTTCCACAATTACAACATGAAGATAACCAGATAATCAATTTTATTGATGCTAGTTGTGTAAATATTGTGCAGTGTGCTTTGACCATTCCTCTATTTTGAAACAATATCATGGCGTCGGTGTAATGTCTTTTCCTGAACAAGTATCTTGAATATTACAGCATCTTCAGACCAATGCATTGGCATCTCAACCAAGACATTTTGTTCAAGCCTCAGGAAGCTTTGTGCGGCTCCAATTTTTTTAGGAAAGGCAAGAAAGAGCTATTAAAAAAAATGGCCCTTGTAGTTTCGCATCTTTTGTGGTGCCTAAACACAGAGTGACTAGGTACTTTGAGAAGTTTGTGCTCTGTAGGAACATCATGATATATTTGGGAATGGCAGGTCATATCTCAGAAAATTTAATGAATAATTTGACGTGGCAGCCTCTGTGGTAAACTGGGGGAATTCGCAATAGGTTACATGGACTTCAGAACATATAACACTTAACTTCAGAAACTTTAAAATAAATCACTTGGAACCAAAGAAAAATTATTGACCTTATTAAGAAATGATTCAAGATTGACGATAAAGAGAAGAGAAAATGAACATTTGTTTTTATTAGAAAGAAGTGATAAGTTATGCACCACACATATATGCAGTGGAGCACCAACTACTCATTATATTCATTAATGACTTGGATAACAAAATAGAATCATATTACTAAATTTGCTGTAATATGCAATACCACAATACCACAGGGATTGATGGTATTGTGAGCAGTACCATCAATACCATACAATTACAAGGCAGTTGTTGACTCCGGAAACCTGCACGTTTTCTTTCATTGCAGGTTAAATGTAAGGCAATTCACTTTAGATTTAAAAGATAGACATTTGTACAATCTAAATGATGATGTAAAAGTACGAAAATACATGTAATTAAGTTGTTGCTGGAGGATACTAAAACTAATCAAAGTAGCTAATGGAATGTTCCAGGCTGCAATAAAAGTGAAAGGAAGATTGGCTGCAGGGGGGGATGTCATATGCGGGAAGAGGGGCAAGGGTAAGGGAGAGTTTAGTTTAGTTTATTGTCACATGTACCAAGTACAATGAAAGGCATTTTGTTATGTAATATCCAGTCAGCGGAAAGACTGTGCATGATTTCAATCAAGCTGTCCACGGGATAAAGGGAATAATGTTTAGTGCAAGATAAAGTCCAGTAAATTCCGATTAAATATAGTCTGAGGATCTCCATTGAGGTAGATGGTAGACAAAAATGCTGGAGAAACTCAGCGGGTGAGGCAGCATCTACGGAGCGAAGGAAATAAGCGACGATTCGGGTCGAGAAGGGTCCATAGATGCTGCCTCACCCGCTGAGTTTCTCCAGCATTTTTGTCTACCTTTGATTTTCCAGCATCTGCAGTTCCTTCTTAAACTTTCCATTGAGGTAGATGGTAGCTCAGCACCATTCTCTAATTGTTGAGTTGCCTGATAACAGCTTGGAAGAAACTGTCCCAGAATCTGGAGGTATGCATTTTCATACTTCTGTATCTTGTGCCTGATTGGAGAGGGGAGAAGAGGGAGTGACCGGGGGGGTGGGGGAGGGGGGGGGGGGGTAGAGGAGTCAGTCTCAGGCTGCCCCATGACAGAAGGGGGAGTTGTACATTTTGATAGCCACAGGGAAGAAGGATCTCCTGTGGCTTTCTGTCCTGCATCTTAGTGGAACCAGTCTGTTGCTGAAGGTACTCCTCAGGTTGACCAGTGTGTCATGGAGGGGGTGAGCAGTATTGTCCGGGATGCTCCGCAGTTTGAGGAACATCCTTCCCTCCACGACCACCTCCCATGAATCCAACTCCACCCCCAGGACGGAGCCAGCCTTCCTGATGTGTTTATTAATCCCATTGGTGTCCGCGGCCTTCGCCCTGCTGCCCCAGCACACGGCAGTGAAGAAAATGGCACAGGCTACCACTGATTGGTAGAACATCTGTAGCATCTTACTGCAGACATTGAAGGAGCAGAGTCTTCTGAAAAAGTACAGCTGGCTCTGTCTCTTCTTTTACAGGGCCTCAGTGTTCCTGGACCAGTCCAGTTTACTGTCCATGTACACTCCAAGGTATTTGTACCACCTGGTAAACTGCACATCCACACCATTGATGGAGACAGGGGACAGGGGTGTTCCTCTCCTCCTAAAGTCCACCATTAATTCCTTAGTCTTGTCGATGTTGAGCTGCAGGTGATCCAGCCCACAACTCTCAACAAAGTCGCTGACTACACCTCTGTCTTCAGCTTCCCTCCCCTCACTGATGCAACCCACAATTGCAGAATCACCTGAAAACTTCTTCAGGTGGAATATGAGGTGTTGTTCATCCCGTTTGCATGTGACCTCATTCTGGCAATGGAGGAGACCCAGGACAGAAAAGTCAGTAGTGGAATGCGAAGAGGAGTTAAAATGGATAGTAACTGGGAGATCAGGAATACCAGATACAGTAGATGAGGTTAGACAAGATGCTCATGAACTTCTGTCTCACTGGAGGGACTGATGGGGTCGCTAGATAGAGGTGAGGGGGGAGGCATAGGGATAGCATCTCCTGTAGGTGTTGGGGACAGAACCTGGGAAGGTGGTGGTTTTGATGGGAAGGGATGAGAGAACTAAGGAGTTGTAGTGAAACTGCCTATGCCAAAGATGGAAATGGGGGGGGGGGGGGGGGAGTGGGTGGTGGCGGGGGGGGGGGTGGTAGGGAAGATGTGACTGGTGTTGGGATCAAGTTGGAAGTGACAGAAATGTTGGATGTGGAGTCTGGTGGGGTGAAAGGTAAGGATCAGGGGAACTTTATCCTTGTTCCATCTGGGGGGAAGGGGAGTGCCAGCAGAAATACGAGACACAGAGGAGACACAGATCCATGTAGGACAACAGGGAGGAAACTATGTTTACAAAAGAATGATGACATCTCTGATGTCTCAGAATGGAACATGTCATCTTAGGAGCAGATGTGACGGAGATGGAGAAATTGAGATTAGGGTATAGCTTCTTTGCAAGATGCAGGGTGGGAGGAAGTAAAGTTTAGATAACTGTGAGTGTTGGTAGATTTTTAGTAAACGTCAGTCGATAGTCTGTCTCCTGTAATGGAGACTGAGAGATCACGAAAAGGGATAGAGGTATCAGAAATAGTCCAAGTGAAGAGCAGGGTTGGTGGTCAAGTTAATTAAATCATTGAGTTCTGCATGGTGTGTAGGATGCAGCACCGATGCAGTCATTGGTGCAGCGGAGAAAGAGTTGGGGGATGGTGCCAGTGTCCATTTGGAATAAGACTGTTTTAACATAACTGACAAAAAGCCAGGCATAGCCGGGCATAGCAAGTGTGCATGGCTACACGTTTAACTTGGAGAATGCGAGAGGAATCAAAGGAGAAGTTGTGGAGCATGAGGACAGATTCCGCCTGGTGGTAGAGAGTCTTAGTAGAGGGAAATGGATTGGGTCTCTGTTCAAGGGAGAATCAGAGGGCCTTGAGACGTTCCTGATTGGGGAAGGAGGTGTAAACATCCATGGTAGAGATGAGGCAATGGGGCCAGGAAGCTGAAAGTTGTAGAAGGGCTTGAGGTCTCAGATGTAGGTCGGGACCTGGCAAGGGAGGGTGGGGGGTAGGGGGGGGGGGGTAGGACAGAATCAAGGTATTTAGAGATGAGGTTGGAGGCTGTGAGGGGGAGATCATCAGAGATGATGAGA
This sequence comes from Malacoraja senta, assembly GCA_038087875.1. Lineage (NCBI taxonomy): Eukaryota > Metazoa > Chordata > Chondrichthyes > Rajiformes > Rajidae > Malacoraja > Malacoraja senta. The sequence continues at coordinate 102,115,443 of CM075978.1, read as the reverse complement.
TCAGACACAGTCAGGGAGATGATGGCCTGGTGTTCTTCTGTGGGGTCATGGTCAAGGGATAGGTATGAGGAGGTGGCCAAGAGCTGATGCCTGGCCTCAGCACGGTAGAGGTCGGCCTGCCAGACTACAATGGCATCTCCCTTGTTTAATAACAATGTTGAGATTGTTGCTGAGTGTGTGGAGGGCTTTGCAACAGAACATGCTTGAGGGTAAATGGCCACCTACTCTTTCTGTCATCTTTGCACAGCAAGTGAAATCCCCCGTTCTCTGATGGTGACCATCATTAAATGGGAATGCTCAAGGAATGCGAAAGGTGGCCTACTGGTCCAATGAGAATGGGTATCCTTTCAAATTTTCCTGGGCTTAACACTAGAAAACAATGGTCATGCTGTCTCAGTCTTAACTTTTCATTTTTTCAAATTTTTATTAAGCAAAATGTATTCAATATAAGAATGAGTAAATGGTTTATGTTTAAAATTCTTCTCCCATATTTTCCTCAAATGTGTTTTACAACCAACAAAAGCAGATCTGATCAATTAAATTCCATGTGACTCTGCTATATCCTTGGCAAATTAGCCCATCATCTTTGCTCCGTTATTATCTGCTCCGCCATGAAATGTGATGTATTCGAAAAGACAGTTCAGTAATGCTGAGACCCTGACAGTTAAAACTGTTCTTTCATCTTTTAGTTTTGACTTTGCAGTCAGCAGAAAAGAGGAACTATCTCACTTGACGAAGGGTTATAAACAAACCAGTCTCTTCCTGTTAGCCGATATGCAGAACCTTTTACAGTCTTCTTTTAATGTAATTCAATCAGATGCGGTTGATTTCAGGGAAGCGATCAGAGATGAAAGCATATAATTCCAAACTACCACACAATTCTGTTGATACCGTAAGGCAATTATCTAAATCCATTAGGAGTGGAAACAAGAAGCTGGCAATAGGATTTTATAATTCCAACCAACAAAGAATATCAAGCCGAGAAGCGGCACAATTTCCCTGTTAACAAATTTTTGTATTTAATACCAAGTACTGACCTTTCAAGACAGTTGTATTTTCATCGGATAGAGCCTATATCATCGGATAGAGCTGATGTCCATGGCTCATTAACTTGCAAATTCAGATGAATGTTTTAACAGCAGTGTTATGGGATGTGCTCAGTCAGTTTCTCTAATATTAACTGCATCTGGTTGTAAATGAGCAATAAATCATCCCTCCAGGAGTGGGCTCCCATAAAAAAATATCAAGGGTTTATAGCAAAGGCTGAATTACTGATTTTTAAATGACTTTCCAAACAATGATGGGCGAATAATTTAGGAAAGTTGAAAATACAAACTGCATTTTGAATAGATATTTCTTATCCAAGAAAGGCTATATTCTTTGATATTTTTGTTGATGGTTAACATTCAGCAATAGAATGGATTTGAATATGAAGCAAAGATCATGCACAGAATATCTGTCAACAAACTTTGTGAACTATAAAAATAAATTACAAACTTAACTTTGTGTAATTTTACTCAACTACACCCAACCCTCATCTGAATCAAGCAGAATTTTTGATTATAGTAGGAACTGTAAATACTAGTTTACAAAAAAAGACACAAAAGGCTGGAGTAAATCAACAGGCCAGGCAGCATCTTTGATGAACATGGATAGGTGACATTTAGGGTCGGGACCCTTCTTCAAATTGCCCTAAGAATGGTTCTGACTTGAATCGTCACCAATCCATGTTTTCCAGAGATGATGCCTGACCCGATGAGTTACTCCAGCAGACTGGTCTGAAGAAGGGCCCTGAGTTACTCCAGCAGGCTGGTCTGAAGAAGGGCCCTGAGTTACTCCAGCAGGCTGGTCTGAAGAAGGGCCCTGATCTGAAATGTCACCTATCCATGTTTTTCACTGAGTTACTCCAGTACTTTGTGTCAGAGTTTCTGACTAGTTATGCGACAGGACCAAATTATATGATGTTGTCCATTCAAAGTAAACATGGTAATAGCAGTTGGTCGTTAATTAATTAATGCCAATTCTCAAAATTTCTTGAGCTTCAATAACTTCTTGAGAAAGAACTCTGGAGAATTGTGTCACCAACCTTTCTTCGAAGAATTGCATCTTGTAATCAGACTTGAGTGGCCCAACTCGAATTAAAAATTTATGGCTCTTTGTTCTAGGCTCCACAACTACAGGATATTGTTTCACTCTATCTACTCAATCAAATCCTTTGATCATTAAAAATACCTCAATTAATTCTTCCCTTCGTCTTGATATCTATGCATAGAATAGGCACAATTTTTTCCAAAATTGATTTTTTGACATGTTATGTTGTGTTTTGCATGCAATTTATTCCAGATATGGAAGATTTAATTAGATTGAGTATGTCTATTCCATCCTTTCAGATAGTGCCTTTACCAAATTCCATGCACGGTATCCGTCCAGGCTATTTCAAACAAGAGAATGAAAATTATATGGAGCATATCTTATGTAGCCATTCAATAACCACCTAACCTGGAGTTGCATCTCTCCATGTGTGAAGATCATTTATAGAAACCCTTAGCTCATAGGTTTTGTGCTTGATTGAGTTGATGCTCAAATTCATTGTATCAAGTCATGCTCTGTTGATTTTCATTAAAGAAACATTCACCTAGAAATGTCCAAATGCAAAGAAGAAATACTTCTATTGACATGTAGCTCTCACATTTTAACTCTGCAATCTGCATAGCGATTACAATGCTGGTTTACACAACCCTGGGAACAAGACTGCAAAACAATCCAGACTGAAGCTGGTCTTCCCTGACCAGCTGCAGAGATCCTAAATTAAATGAATTTGGCAATAATCTCTCCTCATTTCCCATTGGGTCAAAATCAATGGCATATTCTTGTTGCCTGGCAGTGGGCATCTCGTCTTCTAACTCTAAGAAGGTGTGGGAATGAATTTCTTCAGTGAGTTTCTCAGTTTAGCTGAAAATCCATGCAAACATGGGAAAATGGCGTGAATGTTATTTTGGGGCACCCTTACGAAATTTGTATAATTTAAATTAAGCTAAAGTGAACATAAAAATTTGCAGGAAATGTATCCACATTGTCACAGATTCAAATGCATTGAAAAAGTATTGAAAAGAGAAACTTACTGGCTTTATAATTACTTATGTTGCATGGTGCATATCCTTGTATCTTATCTGATCGTAGTTCCAGACATACAAAACTTGGATGCTATGGCTTTCCTCATAATATTCAGCTTAATGAACGGAGAGAGAATGGTGCACAAAATTATTTTGCGAATTTCACTCATTTATAAGCAGGAACTGAGAGATACACCTATGAACAAACTGATGCTTTATAATTTTTCCTTCAGATTCATTGGAACCTGTGGACTACTTTAAGCTTGATTAACTGTCGGTGCATAAAAATCAATATATACTCACTTCCTGGAGTTGAATGTATTATATTAACCATAAAGCATTGAAGAGCTGAACCGATGGTCTTAAATAATACAAAGTTGTAAAGTCTGTGGCAAAGAAGTGACTTTATCACCAATGGAATATGTGTAGAATAACCTTGGTCTGGATAGGGAAGCCCTCCCTAACCAAAATAATTAATGAAACCTTTGTGAAGCTAAGGTATTATACTTTTGTTTTTCACACCATAGGGCAGGTAGTCCTCATGAGATCGAGACACAAGAAACTGCAGATTCTGGAATCTGGAACCAAACACAAAGTGCTGAAGGAACATAATAGGTCATGCAGCATCTGGGGAGGGAATGGACAGGCGATGTTTTGGGTCACAATCATACTTCAGGCTCAGTGTCTGAAGAAGGGTTACGGCCTGAAATGTCGCCGGTCCATTCCCTCCGCAGATGCTGCCTGACCTGTTTTGTTCTTTCAGCACTTTGCACTTTTCCAAGAGAAGAGAGAGAGAAAGTCAAGCGTGTTTCATTGTAATATTTACCGAAACTGAACAATGAAATTCTTACTTTCAGCAACACAACAGGTTTGTAAACATCTTATTGATGCTCCTAATGTTGTTCTTCATGTGATGCTGGAAACAATGCTCTAACTTCACAGTTCGACGATCAATGGTCAATGCAACTTTATTGTCACTTGTACCTAAGTACAGTGAAATTCTTTTTCAGTACAGTGCCAATCTTTCTATATATTACACAAAAAAGACCACAAAGTGCTGGAGCACTGAAATCACTTGAATGATTGTTAGCAAATGTTGCAATTTATCCCACCATAATGTTTGCACATTCAATCATCGTACACAAGAGCAACAGGCAGAATATTGGAATTGCCAATTGAAATAAAAGTATTGGGTTCTCCGCGATGTAAGTCAAAGTCCTGACATTAAGCATGTAGATATAAAGAGTTAATTTCTTCTTTTCTGTTAGTGGTGTTAAAAGCAGTTCAAAAGGAAGTTACAGATTGAAGAAAGGTCAAGGCCAAAGTGAAATTTGAAATCAAAGATGCAATGTTTTTTAACTTAAGGAATTTCTTAATCACAAGCTAATGTAGATTTGAGAAAAAAGGGCAATGATGGACAAGACTTGTGGGTTAAGATTCACCCAACAGAGTGGAAAATGGAGATCTGATCAGGAGTGCATTCAAATATAATTGGACAAAAGTTTTAAAGGAATATTTGAAAGTAAACTGAAATTAGAGCTGAACAGTGCAAAAGTTGCAAGATCCGTTGGCAATGCAATGACTTTATTGGCGATGGAATATGTGTAGAATAATTTGAGTCTGCATAGGGAAACCCTACCTAAAGGGATGAAAAAAATAATTACCAAGTGGAAATTGTGGTACCTCTATCATCACATGCAAATAAATTGACATCATTGCTGAAAGGAGACTTTAATGCCATGAGCTTTTGGACAGATCTCCTTTACACTGAAGAAGGGTCTCGACCCGAAACGTCACCCATTCCTTCTCTCCAGAGATGCTGCCTGTCCCGCTGAGTTACTCCAACATTTTGTGTCTAACTCCTTTACAATCTGTTCCCATTGTTGTGCAATTTATTACAGCATTAAGAAATATCATTTAGTGTTAGAGACAAGCATATCCCTAAAGACTTGTAAGTGTGAGATGGCATCTAACGTTATTACCTCAAACTTTCTCATCTTCCCTGAGAGACAAGAAGTTAAGGGCCTGTCCGACTTAGGCGACTTTTTTGTGCAGGAGACTCTGCGCTCGCCTCATGATCACCACATGGTCTCCACATGTTCTCTGGTGGTCTCTGGTGAGTCTCCTTCATGGTCGCGAGGAGTTCCTGCATTCTAGGAACTAGTCGTGGCCTCAGTATAGTCGCCGCAAAATTTTCAACATGTTGAAAAATTTTCTGTGACCAAAAATTGGTCGCCATGGAGAAAATTGATAATCCTGTAGTCATAGCTGCAGTGTAGTGGGGCCGCCATGTAGTTATGTAAATAGCTCGTTCTAAGCTACCCCCGTCTAGTTTCAGTCAAAAATCACTGAGTCAAGCACTTGCACATCTAAACTTTATTTTGGAAAAACACAATTACAGTTCCCACTACTATACCTAACCACCGTGGGTTCGATCCTCATATCTGCCTGGCCAAGCCCTCTTAGCCTTGTTCAAGCAGAGACACTCCAGAAGGTCACGCAGTCCTAAACGCTCTCCCAGAAGATCGACACAGGACCTCGTGAGAGTGGCCTTTTATAGGTCTCCGAAACTTGAGAGGCCGAACCACATGGGGGTGGTCTCTATACAGTTCAATAACAGATATCGATTAACATAGTACATGATAGACATTTCCCCAACCCAATAATACAGTGACTAATACATTGTATCTGACAATGTTTCTAGATGCAGTTTAACAGAGATGAATTATGCAACACGTGCCTTGATATTCAGGAAACCCAGACAAGGCTCAACACTTAACCCAATCAACATCTAGCAAAGTAAAGCTTTGCAACAATATTTACAATATGTATGTCTGGTTTGCATTCATCCAATCCGTTTCATGCAATTTACACCTAATTGTCAGAATCTGCAGATATCCCATTCTCTTCCTGCAACTCTTATCTTAGGCTCTAAACAAACTGGCACCATTCTGCAGCTTGTCCCATTTCTGCAGAAGGCACATTTAAATCAGGGCTGCCAACATTGGGTAAGAGTTGCCTTCTGTGGCAGAGAATTCCACAGATTCACAACTCTCTGTGTGAAGAAAGTATGTCCTCATCTCAGTCCTAACTGACCCCCCTTTATTCTTAAACTGTGACCCCTGGTTCTGAACGCCCCCAACATCGGAACATTTTTCCTGCAGTTACAGTAAGTGAAAATCTAGCAGGCAAGCAGGATGCTTTCTCCAACCACCCCCATTTGAAGTCCACTATCTTCCACCGTTTCTACCCAGTGCTTGGTACTTACTTCCAGCAGCCACTGGTTGTCTTCCTGGATGCACCGAGCCACAGCCTGATCCATGCCGGTCACCTGGGCGAATTTGGCACAGAGACTCTCACGGCAGCGGCGCAATGCTTCCGACGCCTTGCACTGAGGCTGCTCCATGGCCGGAGCTGCAGTGAGCGACTCGCCAGCCCAGCAAACACTCGCCAGCCCCACTCCCCGTCCGCATCTGTCCCCGCTTCTGCTTCCAACACCCCTGGCCCATGCAGTTGATATGAGTTTTGAAATTTTCATTGATCACAGAATTTCTCACAACAGAGCGAGAGAAATTTGTGATCAGCGTGAGAATTTGGCGAAATGCGTGATTCTCACGCTCAATGCATGGGAGTTGGCAGCCCTGCCTCTCTATCCCCCTCTCTCCCCCCTCTCCCCCTCTCTCTCTCCCCCTCTCTCTCTCCTCTCTCTGTCCCCCTCTCTTTCCACTCTCTCTCTCCCCTCTCTCTCCACCTCTCTTTCTCTCCCCTCTCTCTCTCCCTCCCACCTCACTCTCATCCCTCTCTCTCTCACCTCTCTCTCTCCCACCTCACTCTCATCCCTCTCCCCTCTCTCTCTCCCCCCTCTCTTCCGCTCTCTCCTCTCAACCCCCCCTATCTCCCCCCTCTATCTCTCCCCCTCTCTTTCCCCTCTCTCTCCTCTCTCTCCCTCACTGTCTCTCCTCTCACCCCCTCTCTCTCCCCTGTCTCCCCCTCTCTCTCTCTCCTCTGTTCGCCTCTCTCTCCCCTCTCTCTCCCCCCTCTCTCTCCCCCTCTCTCTCTCTTGCCACTCTCTCTGTTCCACCTCACTCTCCCCCCTCTCTCGTCCCCTCTCTCCTCTCTCTCTCCCCCCTCTCCTCTCTCTCTCCTCTCTCTCCCCCTCGATTCCCCCCCTCTCTCTCCCCCTCTCTCTCTCTCTCTCCCTCCCTCTCTATCTCCCCCTCTCTCTCCCTCTCCACACACTCTCCCCTCTCTCTCCCCTCTCTCTCTGTCTCTCCTCTCTCTCTCACCTCTCTCTTCCACCCTCTCTCTCTCATCTCTCTCTCCTCCTCTCTCCTCCTCTCTCTCCCTCTCCCTCTCTCTCCCCTATTTCTCCCTCCCATCTTCCCCTTGCCCTCTCTCCCCTCTCTCTTTCTCCTCTGTCTCTATCTCCTCTTTCTCTTTGTCCCTCCATCTCTCTCTCTTTCCCCCTCTCTCCCTCTTCCCCCTCTCTCTTTTACCACCCCTCTCTCTTCCCCCTCTCTCTCCCATTCTCTCCTACCCTCTCCTCCATCTCCACCCCTCTCTCTCTTCCCTCTTTCTTCCCTCTTTCTTCCCTCTCACCCCTCTCTCTCTTCCCCTCTCCACCCCACTCTCCCCCCTCTCTCTCCCCCTCTCCCCCTCTCCCTCTTCTCTCTCTCTCCATTCACTCCCCTCTGTCTCTCCCCTCTCTCTCCTCTCACCCCCTCTCTCTCTCCCCCTTGTCTCCCTGTCTCCTTCCCCTCTCTCTCTCCATCTCCCTTTGAGAGTCTCTGTGCTGAAGGGACAGAGACTCTCGCGGCAGCGGCGCAACGCTTCCAACGCCTCCGACGGCCCGGGACTCTCGCACTGGGGCTGCTCCATGGCCGGAGCTGCAGCGAGCGACTCGCCAGCCCGGCAAACACTCGCTAGCCCGGCAAATACTGGCCAGCCCCGATTCCCGCATCTGTATCCGCCCGCTGCTTCCATCCCTCCCTCAGCCCGGGTCTCCAACACCCGCGGACCATGCAGTTTATCTGAGTTTTGACATTTTCGCTGATCACAGAATTTCTCACCACAGAGCGTGAGTAATTTCTGATCAGCGTGAGGGTGTGAGTGTTTATTCAAATGCGTGATTCTCACGCTCAAAGCGTGAGAGTTGGCAGCCCGGTTTAAATTGACCAAATGGCCTAGCAGCCCAGAAGACCTTACTCAATTTTAGTGTCCTGGCCTCTCCAATTTGGCCAGAATTAACCGTTATGGGTAGTCGAGGTAGTCGTAGGTAGTTTTAGTTATTCGCCTTTGCTGACCAGACATTTTCATTGGCTCATTGGGGAAAAAAAATGTAAGCACGAATTTTCAGAGCCAAGGAGAACCGACCGGTAATGTTAAATGCACGCCAAACTTCACAGCTGTGTATCTCTGGCTTATTAAAAGTTATCTGGCTTCTTAAAAGTGTCTCCACTCCTTCTCCTCCCTTCTCCCCTCCCCCCCTGCTCCCCCCTTCTCCCCTCCCCCCCCTCCCCCCTCTTTTAAGGGACTTATCGTATACTGTGCTAGCCGTCTTAACCTTCCTGTTCATCGCTGTGTGTGTCTGTATCACCTTGGCTTTGCATCGTGTGAATTTCAGACATCGCTCCCCCTGCTTTCCCTGGCCCCCACCATAGCGATGTGTTTGTGTGTTTGTGTGTGTCTGTGTGTTCCACTCTGACAGTCGCCGTTCCAGTTCCCGGTTTCTCAGGCGACTGCCGGGAACTTGACAGTCGACGGTAAACCGTCTGTGGGACATGCCCTTTACCGTCAGTGAGAACAAGGCTGATATAGAAAGCTACATGTGTCAGCATGTTTTTACCATAGAGCAACATGTTGAGTGTCAAAAAACAATGAAAATATAGACAAGCAAGTATGTCAGCAACTGAATGTATCTTACAGAGTATGAGAATGAAAGGATTTTAAAATGTTACGATCAAGTAAAAAGAGATAGGTTTGCTGAATGTCATTTTGTAGCTTTTTTTGTTGCTCATGAAAAAATGAGCAAATCCGAGTTCCTGGATCACACTAAAACTCCAATTTGTTCTCTCACCTGGCCTTTGAAGGACATTTTAAGGGCACAGAAATTCAGAATTTTACCCTCATTAGTTTAAATGTGACAAAATTCTATAATTAAAAGCTGCCATAAATTGGCATTCTGCTTCACAATACAACCAATGGACCTGCATGAGAAAACATCTTGCATTGCAGGATAGTAAACAAACTGTGACTGAGAAATATAAAATAACACAAATGTGGAGCACAGATGGCTTTTTATAACCTGTTTCTGATGTTTGTCAGGTTGTGCCTTACTTCTTTTACATGAATTGAAGTAAATTAGTGAGCTATTAACAGTAATTGTGTTACATGTTGCATTTATTATTACACATTAGAAATGGGCATCAATAATGTGGATAACACTTGTTATATGAAAGTACTGTATGCTAGATGTGCTTGAAGTTTTGTTCCTAGGTCATTGAATACTGCGATATTTTGTGAGAACAAAATCAGCAAAGGTCAGATCATGTTATATCTATCATTGTTGCAGCGAGAATGGAAGTATCAGAAAGAACAATAACATTTTTTTTGCTGTGACCATTTGATCTTGGTTTCCACGAACTATTGAAACATACAGCAACATACTAATGCTCCTTGGTGTTGATTATATTTGATGGATTTACCAAGCCTCACAATTGCAGCTTAATAATTGGGAGAAGTGTCCACAATGTAAAATGTAAGCATCGTTACTGCAATGTAAATCATCGGTGTAAAATTGGAAAGGATCAGAGCACCAACGCATAAATGTCAAACCAGGACAAAATGGAATCTGTTCATTGAAACCCCACAAGTCTAATATGGATGGAAGCAGAAATTCAAGAATACATTACCACCTCCACTCTTAAAAGAGATAATTCAAACACCCTCATCCCTGATGATTTGTGTCCTCTCAGCTCCTTCCAAAGTTATAGGTTTCCGATTAGGAAATGGATGTTGACACAGAAGGGAGCGCTGCATGCTGTTCACTCAATGGTAATTCTCAATCATCTTATGGCACTGACGAGTATTGTTCTCCCAAATGTAAAAGTGTGACAAGACCTCTATCTAATGTTCATTTGTGGAATTTAACAAAACAAAATAAATTGCCTGTAAAGTGCTCTGAGCTGCCATCTGATTGTGAAAGGTACTGTATAAATGTAAGACCTTCCTTTCCAAACTTGTATATTTCAATCATTCGTTGGCTGATGTAGTTATCCTAAATGAAGTACAACCCAAATCAAATGGCTAGAACTATGCTTCCTTTGAGTGGCAAATCCAAAATATAAAATTGAGCAAAAGGGATAACTGAGAAACGTTGATGTCCTTTATGTAGCGATCACAATTACACACGTCAGCTGTCAGTTTCATCACCCCGGAGACAGCATTTTTCCAAAAGAAAGGAGCCCTTTTCTTTGGTTTTAAAGTCATTATTATTAACTTGACAAATCGTTCTGAGGATCAAACCACAGCCTGACAGAAATGAACATATTGATGAGCTGTCATTTGAAAAGTGAAAAAGAACCCGCAGATGTTGGAAATCTGAAATAAAAATAGCAAAAAATGGGATACTCAGCAGGTCATGCAGCAACTGTGGAGAAAGAAAGAGTTAAAATGTTTAATTGTCATGTGCATTGGGAATGGAACAGTGAAATTCTTACAGATGCAGCTTTACAGGTCTATTAATGCAACAACACAACAAATAAGTATACGACAAACAATACACTGTTATTAGTTACACTATGTAACTAGACCATTATAGTGCAACCCCTAGTGCAACCTACCCTAAAACTATAACGTTTGTTGCTGAGGTTTCAGATTAAAGTCTCCCTCAGATAAAATCAATTATATCAGATCAGATCAGATAAAGGTTCATCAAACAAAAACTTTAATTCTCTTTCTCTCTCTACTGATGCTGTTTAACACTCTGGTTTCCCCTATTTTCTGTTTGATGGAGGCTTAAGAGAGGCACACTATTCTTTCAGATGAAGGGGCTCGACCCAAAACAACCATTGTCAAATTCCCTCCACAGATGCTGCCTGTATTCTGCTTCTTTCTCTTCTCAAGATTCAAGATTCAAGATTCAAGAGAGTTTATTGTCATGTGTCCCAGATAGGACAATGAAATTCTTGCTTTGCTTCAGCACAACAGAATATAGTAGGCATGAATACAGAACAGATCAGTGTGTCAATATACCATTATATCAATATATACATGATGAATAAATAAGCAGATAAAGTGCAAATAAACAGATAATGGGCTATTAATGTTCAGAGTTTTGTTTCAGTTGAGTTTAATAGCCTGATGGCTGTGGGGAAGTAGTTATTCCTGAACCTGGACGTTGCAGTCTTCAGGCTCCTGTACCTTCTACCTGAAGGTAGCAGGGAGATGAGTGTGTGGCCAGGATGGTGTGGGTCCTTGATGATGCTGCCAGCCTTTTTGAGGCAGCGACTGCGATAGATCCCCTCAATGGTAGGGAGGACTGAGCCGATGATGGACTGGGCAGTGTTTACTACTTTTATAGTCTTTTCCTCTCCTGGGCGCTCAAGTTGTCGAACCAAGCCACGATGCAACCAGTCAGCATGCTCTCTACTGTGCACCTGTAGAAGTTAGAGAGCGTCCTCCTTGACATACCGACTCTCCGTAATCTTCTCAGGAAGTAGAGGCGCTGATGTGCTTTCTTTATAATTGCATCAGTGTTCACGGACCAGGAGAGATCTTCAGAAATATGCACGCCCAGGAATTTGAAGCTCTTGACCCTCTCCACCATCGACCCGTTGATATAAACGGGACTGTGGGTCCCCATCCTACCCCCTTCCAAAGTCCACAATCAGTTCCTTGGTTTTGTTGGTGTTGAGTACCGGGTTATTGTGCTGGCACCATTTGGTCAGTCGGTCGATCTCTCTTCTATACTCTGACTCGTCCCCATCAGTGATACGTCCCACAACAGTGGTGTCGTCAGCGAACTTGATGATTGAGCTACGCAGTCATGAGTATAGCGTGAGTACAGCAGGGGGCTGAGCACGCAGCCTTGAGGTGCTCCCTTGCTGATTATTATCGAGGCTGACACATTTCCACCAATACGAACAGTGAACAGTCTGTGGTCTGTGGATGAGGAAGTCGAGGATCCAATTGCAGAGGGATGCGCAGAGACCTAGATCTGAGAGCTTGGTAACCAGCTTGGAGGGGATGATTGTTTTAAATGCCGAGCTGTAATCAATGAATAACAGCCTGACATATGAGTTTTTGTTATCCAAGTGGTCCAGAGCGGAGTGGAGAGCCAGCGAGATCGCATCCACCATTGTGGTGTTAGGCAAACTGCAGTGGGTGGAGGTTTTTGTCGAGGTAGGAGTTGATTTGCGCCATGATCAACCTCTCAAAGCACTTCATCACCACCGACGTTAGTGCCACTGGTCAATAGTCATTGAGGCACGTCACCTTGCTCTTCTTGGGCACCGGTATAATTGATGCCCTTTTAAAGCAGGTGGGAACCTCAGACCTCAGAAGTGAGAGATTGAAAATGTCCGTAAAAACTCCAGCCAGTTGGTCCGCACAGGTTTTTAGAACACGACCGGGTATACCATCAGGTCCAGGCGCTTTTCGAGGGTTCACCCCTCTGAAGGATTTTCTGATGTCGGCCTCTGTGACTGAGACTGAAATACCATCACAGCAAATGGGGGCTCGAGAAGGCACATCAGTGTTCACCCTATCAAAGCGGGCGTAAAACGCATTGAGCTCGTCAGGGAGTGATGTTTTGCCGACATTCGAGCTACCTCCTGATTTCGCCTTGTAGGAGGTGATTGTTTTCAGGCCTCGCCACAGCTGCCGAACATCTGTCTCATCCTCCAGCTTGGAGCAGAAGTCCTTTTTGGCCTTTTTGATGGCCTTACCAAGGTCGTATCTGGACTTCTTGTAGACCACTGTATCATCAGACATGAATGCCCGGTGTCTGGTCTTCAGAAGAGTGCAGATCTCAGAGTTCATCCAAGGCTTCTGATTGGGAAACACTCGGAAGGTTTTTGTAGGGATGCAGTCCTCCACACATTTCTTTATGAAGTCTGTAACGACTTTGGCGTATTCGTTCAGGTCCGTTGCCGAGTCCCTGAACATTGACCAGTCTACAGACTCCAAACAGTCCAGGAGTTGTTCCTCTGCCCCCCCACCCCCCACCCCGACCAGCTCTGTACAGTCATCACCTCGGGGAGTGCGCTCTTTAATTGCTGCCTGTAGGCAGGAAGAAGCAGCACCACGGCATGGTCGGATTTACCAAAGTGAGGGCGAGGGATGGAGCGATAGGCATTCTTGATGGTGGTGTAGCAGTGGTCGAGGGTGCTTGGTCCTCTAGTGCAGCAGGAGACATGTTGGTGGAAGTTAGGGAGAGATTTCTTGAGGTTTGCTTTACTGAAGTCCCCGGCTATGTCTCGGGGTAAGATTTCTGGTGTTTATTGACCATGGCGTGCAGCTCCTCCAGTGCCATGTGGACGTCTGCTTGGGGTGGGATGTATACCGCGGTCAGGATGATGGAGGTGAAATCCCTTGGAAGGTAGAAGGGGCGGCCCTTCACCGCATGTTCGAGGTGTGGAGAGCAGGAGTTGGACAGGACTGCCGCGTCTGAGCACAATGCAGAGTTCACCATGAGGCAGACGCCCCCTCCTCTCCCTTTCCCAGATGCCTGCGTACGGTCCATACGGTGAATGGAGAACCCTTCAGGCAGGACCGCTGAGACTGGGGAGCTGGGGGTGAGCCATGTCTCTGTGAAAGAACACAGAGCATTCCCTCAGCTCCCTTTGATAAAGCAGCCTTGCCCTTAAGTCCACTTTATTTTCTAGTGACTGTACGTTGGCCAGTAGGATAGTAGGGAGAGAGGGCCGAAGTCCCCTCCGCTTCAGTCTGACCTGTAGTCCTGTCCGACGGCCAAGTTTCCATACTCCATGGAACCCTCCTCGCTGTTTACAGGTACAGTACTTACGAGTCTCCGCGAGGTCGGGGAATCCCCTGAGATCGGGAATTCCCTTACAGTCGGCACCTCCAGCTCTGTTGCTGCTGGGGGATCCAGCCCGACGGCCTCTATTCCGGACTCCCTGAAGGCCTCCCCAAAGTTTGCAGTTAAGGTTCTTGCTGTACCTGCGCTCCTCCCCGGGGTTGGGGAATCCCCTCTGTAAATCACTTCAAACTGTATAAGATTTACACATATCTTTAATCAGCACATTAATTTGGCAGCATTACAAAACGAGGTGTTGTACATCCTGGCTGCTTCAACTAACGGTGCTGGGAATAGGCGTTAGTATAAATGTTATAGTGGGGTGGAGTTAGTGATGCTGGCTAAGTGTGATTGATTCACATGCATCATCAATCTACATCCTTCCCCCTAAAGATTAAATGTGGAGAGGAAGTGTATTAAACATACTCGCCATACCTGTCCGGTGGTCTACTAACACGGCCCGAGCGCGTGCGGATCCAACCATCCCCTCCCTCAACTGAAAGATTAGGCGGAAAGGCTGAAGGTGAGAGGATTGTGGTGACCGAGGGGGGAAGCATGCGGTGGGTGAAACCCCGTGGTTAGTGGAGACAGAGGGACGTGGGGGGGTGCCAGGCATGCGGGGATGGGCAGGAGACATCGCGGAAGGCGGCTGGAACTGGAGCGGTGGAGCGTAGGGATCAGCAGGCGGTGGTCGGGGCTCCTTCACAGCAAGCAGGTGTTGTTGACTTCTCCGGTATACCGCTCCCTCACAGTCCACAAGGTACGATCGCGGCTCATCAGTCGGGCGTACAACAACGCCCAGACGAGAATGTCCAGTTGAAGTTCGTAGATGGACGACCTGGCCCGGCAGTAGAGGCTGGAGTGGTCTGCTGGAACTGTCGTATGACTGTTTCTGGATGTTGTGCTTCTCTTGGAGACGTTGCTGGATAGTGGCGGGCTTCAACACCCGAGGGACCAGCTGCTGTTGTGCGATGGGGACCGGAGACCTCGTCACTCTCAACAGCAGCCGCTGTGCTGGTGACCCCAAGGTTCCGTCTCTTGCGATGTTTCTGAGATTCAGGAGATCGAGATAGACGTCTGACTTTGAAATGCGCGCTCCCTCCAGCAAGTGCTTGGCGCTTCTGACAGCTCGTTCAGCGAGTCCATTACTCTGTGGATACTCGGGACTGCTTGGGACATGCTGGAGGTTCCATCGGTCAGCGAAAAGCTTGAACAAGTGGCTGGTGAACTGTGGACCATTGTCAGTTCTCAGAATGACAGTAATGCCATGGGCTGAGAAATGTCTTTTCAGCTTCCTGATGACCATCTCAGACGTGAGGGAGGTCAGTTGATCAAGTTCAAACCAGTTGGAAAATGAGTCGACCAGAACGAGGTAGTGCTTACCGCACCATTCGAAAATGTCCGCAGCCAGCGACGACCAAGACAGTGCTGGTGGAGGTTGTTGCAGAAGGGGTTGCTGCTGCTGATGAGGCGCAAGATTGTTGCAAGTGGGGCAGGAGGCTACGCGGTCCCGGATGTACGTGGCCATTCCGGGCCAGTGGAACAGATCCCGGGCGCGTACCAGTGTGGTCGGCTCCTGGGTGACCGCTGTGTACCTCTTTGAAGTATTCGTCTTGTAGCGATGCAGGTACCACTACCTTGTGGCCCTTAACGACCACACCATCCTGAACCACTAGTTCATCGCGGACCAAGAAGTACGGCTGCACCTCTGTGGGCGTGTTTGATTGTTTGCCTGGCCAGCCTGTTTTGATGATGGACGAGAGGGCTTGAAGCGTATCATCATTAGCAGTGTGCGCGGCCAGAGTGCGCAGTTGCTTGCTGGAGACTAGACCGACACCGAGAACCGTGAAATTCTCCCGTTCGTGTGGGTGTTGTTCGCAAGATGCTCGAGGAGCACGAGAGAGTGTGTCAGCGACATGCATGTCCTTACCCTATGTGTAGGTAATAGAGAAGTCGTACCACTGCAGCTGCATCATCATGCGCTGCAAACGAGCTGGAACGGCATGGATAGGCTTGTTCAAGATTGTCACCAGTGGTTGGTGGTCCGTCTCAACCATGAACGTGTTACCATAGATGAAGTCGTGGAATTTGGAGCAGGCAAAGACGACAGCCAGCAGTTCCTTTTCGATTTGCGCGTAGTGCTGCTCCGTGTCGGCCATGGTGCGAGAGGCATACGCGACAGGTAGTAGGGTGCCATCATCAGACGGTTGCAGGCAGGCTGCACCGAGCCCAGAATTACGAGGCATCGCAGGTGATCGCCACCGGACGTTTCAGGTCGAAAAAAGTCAGGGTCGGTGCACTGGTCAGTTTGGATTTCAGAACATCGAAGGCATCCTGATGTTGCTGGAACCATGACCATGCAGTGTCCTTTTTTGTCAGCTGCCGCAGTGTGGAGCTTAATTCGCTGAGGTTTGGTATGAACTTTCCGAGATAGTTTACCATGCCCAGGAAACGTTGCAGGCCTTTCATGTCAGTGGGTGCAGGCATTTCTGTGATGGCAGTAGTTTTCTTCGGATCCGGTTTGAGGCCGTCAGGGGTGAAGATGTGGCCGACATAGGAGACCACTGGAACCCTGAACTTGCACTTGTCAGGATTGAGCTTGAGGTTGACCTTGACAGCACGCTCCAAGATGAGCCTGAGATTGTGGTTGTGTTCCGCTGCGTCTTTACCATAGACAAGGATATCATCGACAATAATGGCACAAGGCAGATCCTCGAATAATTGCTCCAGAGTTCTTTGGAAGACTTCACTGGCGGAGTTGATCCCGAATGGCATTCTCAGAAACTTATATCTGCCGAATGGGGTGGCAAATGTGGTGAGGTTTGATGACCTCTTGTCCAGCGGTATCTGCCAGAAAGAGTTCTTTGCATCTAGGATGGAAAATAGGGTGGCCGTTCCGATCTTTGCTGCAACATCCTCTACTGTCTTCATGGGATGGTGTGGGCGCTTAATGGCAGTGTTCAGGTCTTTGGGATTAATGCACAGGCGGATTTCATCCTTTCCCTTCTTGAATGTGGCAATCATGGTTGAGACCCAGTCAGTGGGGTCGCTGACTGCTTCAATTACGCCTTTGGAGACCATGTCCTTCAGCATAGAGTGAACCCTGTCAGTCATGGCAAATGACAATCTGTGCGGGTTTCGGACTACGGGTGTCACATCGGGGTCAATAATAATCTGGTAGGACACAGGCAACTTGCCTAGGTTGTTGTCGAAGAGACCAGGGAAGTCATTCAGTGGATCAAAAGAAACTTGCAGTTTGTGGACAGTTTTATCAAAGGAAATCAGCCCCAGTTCCTGACAGGCACGATTGCCAAGCAGGGTAACCGAATTAAAGTTCAACACATGGAAAGTCAATTCCCTCGTTGTTTTCTTCAGTACACATTTCAAGTTGGTTTTGCCTAGAGGAACTAGCACTTCCCCACCAAAAGCATGTAAAGTGGACGCGTCCTTGACAAGTGGCTCGTTAGCCCTGATCTTGTTAAAAAGGTTGATTGACATTGTGTTGACTTTCGCGCCCGTGTCCAGTTTCGCGCCAAAAACAACATTGTTTACAGATATCGTCACTGTAGGATCAGAGTTCTTGGCAGCAGCATGCTGTAACATGTAAACAGTTGGGTCGTCTTGCGAGTTAATTGGAATATATTCGGGGGCGGCTTCGAGCTGGAAATGGGGAGTCAGTATGTTGCTGTCTCGTTGCAAAAAATTGAGATTAGACCTGGGACTGGGCGCATTCTTTCCTCGGGCCCTGATAGCAGCCCGACAGACTGAGGCAAAGTGATTTAGGTTTTTGAAGTAATTACAAGCCTTCCCGAGGGCGGGGCAGGTGGATTGCCTGTTGTGTAGATACCCGCAGTTAGGACATTTCTGTGGAGGACCGCTGAGAGCTGCCTGGCTAGCTTGGGTCTTAAATCGGCTGTTATCTGTGTATGTCCGCTGCCTAGTGAGGCCCGTCAGATTGATGGTATTGCTTTCATGCGAAATGTCTATGGGATCGACAAGTTCAGCCGTTCTGCATGCATGCACCGCGTCCTCTAGCGATAACTCTGGCCGTCTCAGGAGCTCTGATCTGAGCTTTTGATCGGTGATACCATTCACTAAAATATCCCTCGTTAACTGATCAGTCAACTGATCCAATGCCATTTCCTGAAATCGACTACGTTGGGCTAGATACATCAAAGAAGAAATAAATGAGTCAACTCTTTCCCCGGGAAGTTGACGACGAGAGAAAAACCTTGCCCTGTCCAAAATGTGATTTGAGGGCAGGTCACAGACCTGGGCCAGTTTACGCAGCAAAACATTAGGATCAGTAGGAGACACTTCTGACACCATGTAAATCACTTCAAACTGTATAAGATTTACACACATCTTTAATCAGCACATTAACTTGGCAGCATTACAAAACGAGGTGTTATACATCCTGGCTGCTTCAACTAACGGTGCTGGGAATAGGCGTTAGTATAAATGTTATAGTGGGGTGGAGTTAGTGATGCTGGCTAAGTGTGATTGATTCACATGCATCATCAATCTACACCCTCTGCCCGGGGATTCCCTTACCGGCGCTACCAACGGGAGTTCTCAGTAGCGCTAAAGCATTTAATGCATTAGCAGCTCGCTACTTACGGCATTGATTCCAGTGGATTTCCTGATGCAGGTAAGTTCATAAATGCTGTATCTTACTGTTTTCCTTTGTGCCGTTCGCAAAATGTCGCCGCAGGTAGGCGCCATCTCTCTACCTATTGTACTTGAACTTGGTTTGATTATATTGCTGTATACTGTTATCTGATTTGATTGGATAACATGCAAATCAAAGTTTTTCATGGATGCGTCAATGGACTGAATTCCACTGTTTAATAGGTAGGCTTTGAGAATTTCAGTGCACTCAAGCAACCTGTGTGGCAACAGATGTGCCTCCCTAGGTTGATGTGCCTTCCTAGGTTGATGTGCCTTCCTAGGTTGATGTGCCTTCCTAGGTGAATGGAAGGAGCTGCATGGACCTCGGTTCAGCTATTCTCTGACAGGATATGGAGATCCTGAATCCACAACTGTCAATCCCTTGATGGTGACCTTCAGATAGCTAGGTCAAACTACTGCCAGTCATTGCAAGCCTAAGCATCTAGGTACAGGGCTACTCAAGATAGTTCCCCATCACTATGTTCAACCTTCTCCTCTAAAGGAAGAGTCTTCCACCAGCTTTCCTGCAGTCACTGGAGAGAGCACTGGTGGGACGTATTTGGCCAAGCAAAACCACATGGAGGTCTAACAATAAGAATCCTTGCAGGAGTGATATATCAGCATCTGTATTAATTTTCGTATTGATTGGATATATTGATATGTTTTGTCATTTCCGGTTCTCCTATTCCTGATTTCAACCAGTGCGAACATTGAGATAATCAACAATAGAGGAAAGGTAGAGTGAGAACAATGTAGCTTTTGAAAATTGGATTCCGTTTTACACACATTCTTTCATGGTTTATGGGTATTGCTGACAGCTTAACTTTAATGATCTCCCTCATTATCCTTCCGTGGATAATGAGAAGCCGTCTTCCTGGCTCCATCAGTGTGCTTGGTATCCATTTATAACAGCACAAGTGGGTTGTTATAAATTGATTCCAATCCTTAGAGGATTTGTGATGAAGGTGACAGATGCAATATTGCAAGTGAAAGAGTATTGCTGCCCTTACCCCCGGGATTTTTTCACGTGGTGCCGAGGAAGCTTTGGTAAGTTAATGCCCACCGCTTCTGAAGATGGTGCTTGGATGATATATAGTGTCGGCGCTGCATGTCTATAATGGGTAGCATTGAATGTAAATGACAGCTGATAGGTAGACACAAAATGCTGGAGTAACAGCGGGACAGGCAGCATCTCTGGAGAGGAAGAATGGGTGACGTTTCGGGTCGAGACGCTTCTTCAGAAGAAGGGTCTCAACCCGAAACGCCACCCATTTCCTTCTCTCCAGAGATGCTGCCTGTCCCGCTGAGTTACTCCAGCATTTTGTGTCTACCTTTGATTTAAAACAGTATCTGCAGTTGGCTGATAGGAAGTGGCTATCAAGTCATGTGCAGGACTTCTAAATGAAGTCAACATTTTTCAGTGAAAACTTATGTTCTCATTCCAACGAATTGAGAGCATTCCATTTTGTATGTGGAGGTGTGCTCATACTGGCAAGGTAATAACTCCTTTCACAAACTTGATTTGTGCCTTTTAGATGTTGTAAAAGGTCCGTGACATTAGGATTTGAATCAATCATTGCAGAATACCTAGGTTCTGGTTGCCTTTTCAGCTTTTCATTAAATACCTCAGTTAAAACGGATGCTGATTGACCTGCTAAGTGCTTTCAGCATTTTCTGTTACGTCTGATCTTGATACATTGGGTAGAGATGCTTACTTTCTTGACTCATTGTGTGATGTAGGTTCTTCACCTGGGTTGGAGCAATCAAATGTACGCTAACAACATGTCTAGAGAAGATAACTTTTATACCTCTTGTCCTTTTCCTCCTTTTGTTCTTATAGGAATGCTGGTAAGAGCTTCGCATGCATAATTGACAACTTTTGGAACATAATAGGTGATGAAAAATTGTGAATATTTCTCTGGAATAAACTGGTGGGCATCCTAAATTGGGCAAGCCATCTAAGGCCTGATGCCATGTACCTTTCCACACACTATCATGGGTCCTCTTTTTATCTTAGTTGTACCTCCAGAAGCCGGGGAATTCGGGTTAGTTTCTGTTTTTCAAGGAACAATATATGTCTGTGCTCTATTTGAGAATACAGCCCAGGATAGGTTCTGTAATGATCTACAATGTCTTAGGAAACATTAGTCTCTTATTCTGGTTCTTATTAAAGTGAAATATTCCATTATTCAGCTGTCATCCATGATATACCTCCACCCATGCACATCTGTACTTTTAAACATACTTCTTTTTGCATTTTGTTCTCTCCAGGTAAATAGGTTAATGAAGCCTTGTAAACCAATTACTTTATAAACTCAAAATCTGAAGTAGATCAGTGTAGATCGAATGTAAGATCGCTTTTATCCTCTGAGTGCAAAAGATACCAAGAGTATGGATATATGTTCTCACATCACTAACTAGATTCAAATACAACCTCCGCTATTAGATTGCACCTGCTGCTCTGTTTTAGTACTATTTTTAGTTCTAAAGGGAGCAATTGACTAAATATCAGCTCCGTTACTTTGTACTAAACAGAAAAAATATCGCTTTCATGAATATTAGTAGAAGGCTCACTACATATCGTCTAGATCATATAAAATTCTGTATCAACTTTACTTCTCTGAGAACTAAATGGTTGCTCAGAGATAGGATGTCATTAAGCTGGAAAAAGTGAAGAAAAGATTCACAAGGATGTTACTGGGAATGGAGGTCTTGAGTTAAAGTGAGAGGCTAGGTAGGCTGGGACTCTTTACCCCAGAGCATTGAAGGGTGAGGAAAGAATGGGCGAAACGTCACCCATTCCTTTTCTCCAGAGATGCTGCATGTCCCAAGTTACTCCAACATTGTGTGTCTATCTTCAGTGAACTTCTAGAGGTATATAAAATCAATAGAAGCATACATGAGGGGGACGGTCACAGACCTTTTCCCAGGGGAGGGGATTCTAAAATTAGAGGGCATAACTATTTTAAAAGGACCTGAGGGGTAACTTTTTCACACAGAGAATGGCGGGTAAATGGAATGAATTGTCAGAGGAAGCTGTGAAGTAGATACAATTACAACATTTAGACTGGCACATGATAGGAAAGGTTCAGAGAGATACAGGCCACATGCCGGCAAATGGGACTGGCTCAGATGGTCATCATGGTTGGCATAAATGAGTTGGGCTGAAGGGCCTGCTTCTTTCTTGCATAATTCTATGACTGTAGGACTCAAAATTCATCTTTAGAATCTGTTTATCTAACCTCTATTTTGTCTTGGTCTTGTTTTGTAAGGTGTAATTGGTTTTATCTTATCTTCTCAGTTCCATACCCATATTTACAGCCTCTTCCTGTCTTGGTTTCTTATTTTATTTTGTACTTCTCAATTTCATTTCCAATTGTGCTTTGGCCTCTACCCTGTAGCACAATGTATCCTATAAACTCAGGTCAACTAATCTTTCACATAACCCAGAGAACCCATCAATGTTATAACTTATTGGCAATGTTTCAAATGATTTAATTGTCTCATCTTTCCCCTTCTGTACTCTTGTACATCATCGTTATAATATATATTTTTGCATTTAATCCACCCTGATTTCTCAAACTAATTGGGATCAGGGACTGATACCATTAGCTGATAAATATTTTCTCTATTATTCTAAGGGCTCTTATAATTTAATGAGATCAAAAGGTTGTTTTGTACTCTACTTCTATGCTTCATTTCTTCCAAAATGAGCAATTAATCTTTTACTGCTCATTTTAAACGGAGCTCCTTAACCACCTTGTACAGAAGGATTGCTTTTGCTCTCCATTGGAGTGAAGAGCTAGAGATTGTACATGTTTGCATTCAGATATTTCATTGAAATGTTTTAAAATCAGTCTAACTCGCACAAAAGATTACAGAATTTAAATGTAAATTACTTTTAGCTCTATTTGCATTTCCAAGATTTTTTGCCCTGGTCTAAAATATTCAGCCTACTGATACCTGGCCCTGCCCACATCACTGGCCCTCACCTCAGGGTGGATTTATCATTGGGCTAATTGGGCTTCATGGATGCACTACAAATCAAGCTGAAACCTCTGGGTGTGTGGACACATGTGGGTATCTCATATAAAATTTCAATATGTTTTTTCTCAACTTTACCAAGAAACTTACTGCTGTAGGTAAAAATATCACGCACGGTTTTCAAATTTTAAAAAAAGGAGCCAGTTGATTAAAATTATATTCTTCTTAGGTGGTATATTGGTGCTGGCTAAATATACTTTATTTTTGTGATTAAATCTTTCTTTGGATATATAAATCAAGTTACATAATTTTACTCTTAAGTACACTAAGGTCCTATCACAAGCAAGTACCCCCATTTCTGTGCTTATGAAAAAAAGATCATGGGTTAACCTGCTAAAATAATTGGCCTAAATAACTCCTGTAGCAATGTCCTGAGTATGAGAATATGCTAAATGTGTTCAAATGCTGCCTTGATGTCTGGATTGCAAGATGGTGGGAAACTCAGGAGAGTGCTGCAATGCATCATTCACTCAGCACATTGTGGTTGAAGATAGTTACAAATGCATCGGATGCCTAGACCTGGCACTCATATTAGACTCTACGGCACTAAGACTGATGTTATTTATGGGGGTTGCTTCTGCCATTGTGGGATCTAAATCCTGGAAATGCCATTCCCACTGCATCAGCAGAACTCGCGATGGTTTTACAAGACACCTTACATCTAACAAGCTGCCTGTAAGAATGGAATTAATTTGGATGAGGAATGGAAAACTATTGAATGTGTGAAGCTTCCAGTCCAAAATAAAGGTCACTCTAACATGATCCATTGTTTGGCAGTGTGCAGATGATGCTTGCATATTGCACATTTAGCTCAAATTCATTGTTGAGTTGCTCACTGAAACACATGAAAGTACGGGCCTTACGGTAACAGTAGATAGAAAGCAAGAGTCTACTGCCAATCTGCTTGTGTTCCACAACTCCATCTTTCAACATGAGGCTCCAGAATGGGACACCGAAAACGGGGACCAGCTTACATATCGCAAATGCCACCTGTTAGTGAAGACAGATATTGATGATGACGTTCACCATTACCACCAATGCTATTGCTTAGCCTCTTTCTTCGGAGGAAACGAGTGTTCATCGATCAAGACCCCCTGAAATATAACAGAAAATCTATGGACCTTTGGACAGCAGTGATCTCACCCTTCAACATGCAACAAGAACCATCTACTGCAGATAAATCAAAGCACTGGAGAAGTACCATCAAAGCTGATTCCACAAAATCTTACAAATCATTTCATAAGGTAAATTAATGCTTCCAGTATGAAGGCATCAATTATAATGTGATAAGCAGGCCATCTATATTTCAACATCAAACTTCAGAAACAAGTGCTCTGAGCTCCATTACAGCAAGGGTAAATGATTCAAGGTCATTCTCAAAGTCTCCTTGATAAAATTTACCACCCTCACCAATATGTGAGACTCCCTGGCCAATGAATCCCCAAAATGGAAAAGGAGCTATCTGGGTGGTACGTGGAACCACATGTCACATTGTCAGGAACATGTGAAAGTCTGGTGAAAATGGAGGGAGGTGTGCATTACCGTGCATCCTTCCCACCTGCCAGACCTTTTCTAAAATCTCCTGTCTCCACCTGTCACGGAGTCTGAGGATCCTACATGATCCTCATCAGTTAATTCATGACCCACATAACTGGAGTGCAAGCAAGTTCTCCTTGACCCTGTAATCAATTAACCATCTATTTAAGATTGGGACTTATCAGTACTTTACCAGAGCTAGAATGCCTTGCAGCAATGATCCATGTATAAGTGTCAAACTCAATTTGTGAGGGCTATTGGTGTTTAACATTGTCAAGAGCTGACATTCAAACAGAAAGTTTCCAGTCTAGAAGTCCGATGATCTGCTACATTTGAGTCAGAATTAATAATGTTAACATGCAGAAAAAATGATCTGCTACTAACCTTGACGGAAAGCCAAGCTTGCACCCCAATGAAGCAGAGGAATACGTGCATTAGGTTGCATAATAGAGTCTCTCACAGAAAGTAATTGACATAGCTGGAATATCAAAAAGCACATAGTCTGTGCATCTTTTGTTCAGCCTTCCTTGTGGCCCAAAGGTAAACAGAGCACCCGCTGTTACACTAAACATACAGATCAGATCCCAAACAGGAATTGTAGCATTTCCTGATATATCATTGTTGTAAGCTTTCATAGCTTTTAGAATTATGTCGTCAAGTCAATTTTATTTCTATAGCACATTTAAAAACAACTCTCGTTGACCAAAGTGCTTTACATTAGTGCAGGTACTAACTTGCTACAAACAGTGGTGCATAGATCAACAATACATACATAAATACATACATACAGCGCTCCCTCAGAGGACCTCAAGAAAGGCTTGAGAGTAGAAATAAGTTTTAAGTCTAGACTTAAAAGAGATGATGGAGGGGGCAGTTCTGATGGGAAGAGGGATGCTGTTCCATAGTATAGGTGCTGCAACCGTAAAAGTGCGGTCGCCCATGAGCTTATGCCTAGATGGTCAGTAACCCCAAGTCGGCCGATCTGAGGGACCTGGAGGTGGTGTGGTGGGTAAGCAGATTTTTGATGTAGGTGGGGGCAAGCCCGTTAAGGGCTTTGTAAACAAAAAGTAGGAGCTTGAAATTGATTCGGAACCGCACTGGGAGCCGGTGGAGAGAGGCCAGAATCGGGGTGATGTGGTCCCTTTTTCGGGTGCAAGTCAGGAGTCTCGCTGCGGCGTTTTGGACCAATTGCAGGCGGGACAGGGATGATTGGCTGATGCCAGTGTAAAGGGAGTTGCAGTAATCAAGGCGGGAGGAGATAAATGAGTGGATGATCTTTTCGAGATCGTGAAATTGGAGTAAAGGTTTTATTTTAGCTATTGTCTGAAGCTGGAAGAAGCTAGATTTTACCACGGCATTGACTTGTTTGTCAAATTTAAATGCGGAGTCAAATATCACGCCAAGGTTTTTGATGTGAGGTTTGAGTAGTGGGGTAAGGCTTCCAAGGCTGCCTGCTATCGTTTTGATGGAGTCCGAGGGGCCGAGTAGGATGACCTCAGACTTACTCTCGTTTAGTTGGAGGAAGTTCTGGGCCATCCAACACTTTATATCCTCGAGGCAGTAGATAAGGCTGAGTAGATTTGATCGGTTGTTGGGCTTCAGGGGGAGATAGAGTTGTGTAATGTCTGCATAGCAGTGGAAGGAAATGCCGTGCCTTTCAATGACTTGGCCTAAGGGGAGCATATACAGGGAGAAGAGAATGGGGCCTAGGATGGAGCCTTGTGGAACCCCGCAGCAAAGGCTAGCTGGGGAGGAGAAAGAGTTACCTATGTTTGTAGAGAAACTCCTATCTTTGAGGTAGGAGACGAACCAGCTCAGGGCAGTGCCATCAATACCAACCCCGTACCGGAGATGGTCAATTAGGATGGTGTGGTCGACTATATCAAATGTTGCGCTGCGGTCAAAAAGGAGCAGGATTGCACAGTCGCCGGAGTCAACGGTGAGAAGTAGGTCGTTATGTACCTTCAACAAGGCAGACTCTGTGCTGTGGTAGGCCCTGAAACCTGATTGGAAAGTTTCCAGGATGGTATTTTGGTGTAGGTAAGGCATAAGTTGATTTAAAATTACCTTTTCAAGGACTTTTGAAAGGAAAGGCAGTTTGGAAATAGGTCTATAGCTGCTTGGCAAGGAACAGTGCCAGTGGCCAGAGAACTGTTGATGATGGCGAGGATGCTGGAACCGGCTATGTGAACATATAAGTCCATCGGCTTCTGCAACTGTTGAAAATTGAAAGTCAAGGCTGGCTATCGAACGAACATGATCACTGTTAATTCTCTCCAAAAGTTTGCCATGTGGCAAACAAGACCTCTAATTATATAATTAGTAGACTTCCCATGATGAAGCCCAATGCAATTTTTTGACTCTTCCTTCGGGGGGGGGGTGCGACCTTTCTTGCCGTATCCCCGTCTCCGTCTCCGTCTGCGCTGAGGCCTATCGTGGAGCTGGCGGCCTCCAACTGGGACCGACCTCGAGGTTCCGGAGGCAGAGCCAGGACTTACCAAAGTGAGGCTGGCCAACTTCGGGGCTGTGGTGGTGTTGCGACCCGACTTCCGACCCGACTTCGGAGGCTCGGCCGCGGGCCAGTGGACGACATCGTCGGGAGCTCGCAGACCACAGGTTGGTGACCTGTTTTTCCGGAGCTCCCGCAACAACAGCTTCGTCCGCTGGACTGGAGGGCGGCAGCTTCGGCAGCTTCGACCGCCCCGGGTCGCGGAGTTTGAACCGGCCCGTTCGCGGAGCTCGGATTCAGCCGCGGGACTTGCTTACCATCACCCGGCGGGGTCACAACATCGGAGGCCTGGATCGCCTCAGCGCAGAGGGAGAGCAAGGAGGGAAGAGACAAGGACTTTGGGACTTTTTGCCTTCCATCACAGTGAGGAGGTGCCTGGTGGACTCACTGTGGTGGATGTTAAACTGTGTTGAGTGTGTGTTTTGTTATTTATTCTATGTTATGACTGCAGGCTAAACCATTTCGTTGCACTGAAAAGTGCAATGACAATAAAATTGAATCTGAATCTGAATCTGAATATAAATCCAAGAGTAATATCAAGGATAGCGACTGTGTAAGAAAGAACAGCAGATGCTGGTTTAAATCGAAGGTAAACACAAAATGCTGGAGTAACTCAGCAGGACAGGCAGTATCTCTGGAGAGAAGGAATGTTTGATGTTTCAGGTCGAAACCCTTCTTCAGACTGATATCAGGGAAGTGCGCGGGACAAAGATAGAATGTAGTCGGAGACAGTAAGACTGGTGGGAGAACTGGGAAGGGGGAGGCAATAGGGAGGGAAAGCAAGGCTATTTGAAGTTAGAGAAGTCAATGTTCATACCTCGATCACAGAACCAGCCATTTTCCACCAATACTCTCCTCTGCCTAGCAGAGCAGGTTCTTACCACAAACAACTCCTTTGACTCCTCCCACTTCCTCCAAATCCAAGGCGTGGCTATGGGCACTCAGATGGGCCCCAGCTATACCTGGCATTTGTAGGGTACATCGAACGATCACTGTTCCAAACGTTCACTGGCTCTATCCCCTAACTCTACCTCCGCTACATTGACAACTGCATTGGTGCTATCTCCTGCACCCAGGCAGAACTCACTGACTTCATTAACTTAACCAACAATTGCCATCCTACATTCAAATTCATTTGGACCATCTCCGACATCTCCCAACCATTTCTAGATCTCACCGTCTCCATCACAGGAAACAGAATATTGACCGACATCTACAACAAACCTACTGACTCCCAGAACTATCTAGACTACACTTCTTCCCATCCTGCTTCCTGACTCTAAAGACTCTATCCCGTACTCCCAATTCCACCGTCTACACCGCATCTGCACCCAGGGTGAAGTTTTCCATAACAGGGCATCGGAGATGTCCTCATTCTTTAGGAAACGTGGGTACGCCTCTTCCATTATATATGAAGCTCTCACTCGGGTCTCCTCGATATCCCGCAGCTCTGCTCTTTGTCCCCCTCCCCCCATTCGTAAAAAGGGCAGAGTTCCCCTTGTCCTCACCTTCCACCCCATCAGCCGTCGCAAACAGCATATATAATCCCACAACATTTTCGCCACCTCCAATGGGATCCCACTACTGGCCACTTCTTCCCATCTCCGCCCCTTTCTGCTTTCCGCAGAGACCGTTCCCTCTGAAACTCCCTGGCCAACTCGTTCCTTCCCACCCAAAACCACCCCCTCCCCAGGTACTGTCCCCTGCAACCGCAGGAGATACAACACCTATCCCTTTACCTCCCCCCTCGACCCCATTCAAGGACCCAAACAGTCTTTCCAGATGAGGCAGAGGTTCACTTGCACCTCCTCCAACCTCATCTACTGTATCTGTTGTTCCAGGTGTCAACATCTCTGCATCAGCAAGACCAAGCGCAGGCTGGGCGGTCATTTCGCTGAACACCTCCACTCAATCCCTTAACTTACCTGATCTCCTGGTTCAACTCCCCCTCTCATTCCCAATTTGACCTTTCTGTCCTGGGCCTCCTCTGTTAGAGTGAGGCCCAGCGCAAATTGGAGGAACAGCACCTCATATTTCGCTTGGGTAGTTTACACCCCAGCGGTATGAACATTGACCTCTAACTTCAAATAGCACTTGCTTTCCCTCTCTATCCCCTCCCCTTCCCAGTTGTCCCACCAGTCTTACTGTCTCCGACTACATTCTATCTTTGTCCCACCCACTCCCCTGTCATCAGCCTGAAGAAAGGTCTTGACCCGAAACATCACTCATTCCTTCTCTCCAGAGATGCTGCCTGTCCCGCTGAATTACTCCAGCATTTTGTGTCTACCTTCAAGGATCGCGACTTACAGACAACAGGGACAGTTTTACAATCTGGTTGCATTTGGAAGGAGAATCCACAGCTTTAACAGAGGTGGTACCAAGCATTGGCTTTTTCTTCGAATGAGAGATTACTAGGGATGGGCTCCAAGGAATATGAGCACTGAGAGAATGTGGGGAATGAAGAAGGCTCAATGAAGCTAGGAAAGTGGGTAAGCCAGTTGTGATAAAAAAGTATGTGATATATTTTGATCTCTGACACCAAGCCTAAGAACTTTTCTGCACCTTAGAAAAATGCATCAACAAAACCAAGGTTGGGTGTAATTAAGTTGGGATGAGCAGCATGTAACACAGAGTTGTTACCTCGGGTAAATGTCAGTGGCATGAGAAGGAAACTATGTATCCCATTCCAGGCCCAGGTCTTGGGGGTTTTCTGGAATTGGGGGTTTTCTGGAATTAGAGAGGGCAGGGAGCCTGTTTGGGGGTTTTCTGGAATTGGAGAGGGCAGGGAGCCTGCTCTACTCTGGTTGGAAGGTGAGATTAGTGGATGACGTTATATCTGGGTGTGGATTGGCTGGAGTAGGCAAGTGGGCATGAAAAAGACAGAGTAGGGACAGAGTCTGCCTGAGTCTTATTAACACTCGTGTGTCCAGGAGGGCCCAACAATTTTTTTTCCAAAAAACAACATTAACTAAATTTGCCAGCAATACTTCCAATTGATATACAATTTTACTTCGGAGATGTTGACACCTGGAACAACAGATACAGTAGATGAGGTTGGAGGAGGTGCAAGTGAACCTCTGCCTCATCAGGAAAGACTGTTTGGGTCCTTGAATGGGGTCGAGGGGGGAGGTAAAGGGATAGGTGTTGTCGGCGGGTAGCCGGCGGCCGTCGGGTTCGCTACACCAGTCGCTGACAATGCGGTCAGCAGCTTCCAGACCGCTGTGGTTCCCGTGGTGGGGTAAATCCAGGAGGAAGGCGGTATCACCACCAGAGTCGCTGACAGTGCGGTCAGCGGCTCCCAGCCCGCTGTAGTCCCCAGGACATGGGGTAAAACCAACAATAAGTTGGTCAGGCCTATGGACTCGGGCGAGTCAGGCCAGGAGGGTTCCCCTCCTTCAATGGGTAGCATCTTCGGACGTCTACCCCACATGGAGCACCTAATGGAGTGGTTGCTCCACAATTATATGCTCCAAAGAATGGAGTTATCAGCGCGTGTCTCCTCGTGAGCACGCGGCAGTGGCACCTGTTACAGGGCTGCACAATGTCTCCCTCTCTGAGGAGGGGAGCATTCGGGGTCAGTTTTCTGACTCAGGAGATCGAAGGTATAGTGGAGAGCATACCACGAGGCACGAAGGGCTTAAATCGACGTGCCCGCAAGGAAATAATGAAGCATGGATAGTGCTCTCGGGCGTTTATCCCACAAATGTGATGTTCCATCCTGGTATAGGTCCATTGGAGGGTCCATATCAGCGCAGGTATCCTCAGGGGCCTGCGGCAGCACCTGTTTCAGGGCTGCCTAAGAATCTCCCTCTCTGTGGAGGGGAGTGCGAGTGGTCAGTATGTAACTGACTTCAAATTCTAAAGTATGTCCGTGGAACATACTGGAGCACATGCGTATGGCTTCAGGGAATCCTCGCAAACGAAGGTGTTGCTGCCAGAAGAGTTGCTTACCAGCCATTGGCAGAATACCCGGAAGGGGCCAGAGTTCCCCTCACGCTACAAGTGCCGGCAGTGAACAGCGCTATCAGGCATTAGAGCCAGCCGACGAATCTTCGATTCAGGTAAGACCTATTCAACAGGCAAAACCTGGATGAAGAAGCAAAAGCTGTCGGACCAATCAAGGTACCAACGACGAACAAAGCTTCATCGTTTCGGCGACAACACACCCCACGCCTCCATCGGCAGTAAGCGGTTCACTGAAGCGGATGGCAGCGTGAAAGCTGGGCAGAGGTTCCACGCACCCTACCAGTCCTACTCTACAACCAAGGTAACCAAGCAGGTGGGTGGGTCTGGCACTTCCGAAACATGGGGTAAGTGGACCACTTACAAGTTGGTAATATTTACACTTGTTTGTACAACACACAAATGGTTAAGGCATTGTCATCTACTTAGCGGCATCTAACCATGTAAAACTGCACAATACTAGCATTCCAAGCAGGCTTGGAATTGGGGCCAGAATTGTCTTTTGAGGCAGGCTCAGTATTATGGCCAGGATTGCCTTCGAGACAGGCTCGGAAATATGGTCAGAGTTGTCTTTCGAGGCAGGCTAAGAATTATGGCCAGAATTGTCTTTCGAGGCAAGCGCAGAATTATGGCCAGAGTTGACTTTCAGGGTAGGCTCGGTATTATGGCCAGGATTGTCTTTCAAGATGGGCTCGGAAATCGGGCCAGAGTTGTCGTTCGAGGCAGGCACGGAATGATGGCAGGCGTGGCCTGTTCATTGTGAAAGATGGAGAATGTCGTTTAACTCGCATGTGCAGTATAAACGTTTCCGAATAGGAAACTTCATTACTGACTAACAACTGATTTTCATAAGGATCTTTATGGCATGCATCGATCTCAAAGATACATTCTATTCAGTTCCCATTTACAGGGATCTCCGGAGACATGTGAAATTATCAGGATGAGGCAATGATAACAGTAAAGCATTGCAAAATGGGTTAACTTCAGCTCCCAGGTTATTTACCAAATTACTAAAATCGGTGCTTGGACTACTCAGAGTTCAAAAACATCTGTTATGTCTTGACGGGATGATATTCTAACGCTATCTTACTGTTTCAGTCTCAAACTATATTTGAGAAATTGGGGTTCCTCATTCATCCAGTTAAATTTAAGTTGATACCAAATAGACTTGTTGATCATTGGGATTTACTTTTAATTATTAATTAACCTGTGACTCCGCCCTGGGGCAAGAGATTGGAGTTAATAGAAGCATGTAACAACCTTGTTGTTATAAAGCAGCCTTCTATTCATCAAGAGTAATTGGCAATATAGTAGCTGTGATTCAGCTGTGCAAGTGGGGGAACTTACATCGTGCAAAGTAGCAACCTCTCAAGTGCCATGTAGGTCATTGTAACAGACCTATGCTATTACCAGCTGAAGCTACCAAAGTCACAATGATGGACGAACAGTATTCAGCATTGCTCCAGTAGTTTGGTCAGTAAAATTTCAGTTATATTATAAACTGATGCTAAGTGTTCTAAGGTGAAAAATTGCGAATACCATCTCTAGTTCGGAGGTGGAGGAGATTTGCATGAGTTGCCAATTATTCAGTTATTGGTATCAACTATCTATAGACACTAGGTGCATTCTATGGGTTAAAGGGTTATTGAGCAAATATGCATAATCTGCATGCTCAACTTCAAGTTGATACACTATGGTGGTGGCATATGTTAGTCACATGGGTGCAATCAAGTAAAAGTATCCTGTAATTTACCTAATCTCATTTGCCACTGGTGTATCATCACGTACAGATCAATGACCACACAGAATGGGTGTTGGATCACAAAGTATTTTATGAAATTATGATTCAATGGAACACCAAATATCAATATGTTTGTTTTTATGCTCATTCACCGGTTGCAAAAATATGTGGCATAACAGTGGCGAGAGATACATTCTCGCTACAAGGAGGAGGAATGTTCGTTTATGTCTTCCTCCATTTTGCCTCATCAGTTGGGTCTTGAAATAAAGTCAGCAAGATCCCGCTTTAGGTTTTCTTACTGTCTGACTGGCCTATGCAGCCATGATGCCCGCTTTTGTCAGGAATAATAATACAACCTTATACGGTTATTCTAAACGTAAAACTTTGCTGGTTCAGCCTGTGGATCGGGAAATCAGCCTCTGCATGATACAATCAATTTATTGACTTGCAGATTCTGAGTAGACTGCTCCTACGGCTCGTGATATCACACCGATCCATGTATGTGCTCACTGCGGAGTGCAGGGATAGCACCAAAAAAGCAGTACATTTCCTCTTCAGGAGATGGGAAGCGTTTTGTTTAAATGCTAATGTTACGTTTAATACGGTACAGATTACTGACGTCTTGGAGTTCATTTTCAAATGGGTCTTTGACAATAATTGAGTTATAGGGCCATTAACTAATAATAATAATAATGGATTGGATTTATATAGCGCCTTTCTAATACTCAAGGCGCTTTACATCGCATTATTCATTCACTCCTCAGTCACACTCGGTGGTGGTGAGCTACTTCTGTAGCCACAGCTGCCCTGGGGCAGACTGACGGAAGCGTGGCTGCTAATCTGCGCCTACGGCCCCTCCGACCACCACCAATCACTCACACACATTCACACACATTCACACACATTCACACGCATGCAAAGGTGGGTGAAGTGTCTTGCCCAAGGACACAACGACAGTATGCACTCCAAGCGGGATTCGAACCGGCTACCTTCCGGTTGCCAGCCGAACACTTAGCCCATTGCGCCATCTGTCGTCCTAACTGTGCCCAACGTGCCTTCCCATCATATTTGCTGCAGCGAACGGGACCCACTCTGTCGGGTTTCACCCTCGGATATCGAGTTTGTAAAGGATATCTTTAACACAAGTTCTCCCAGGACAAGTACAGGGCAGTAAGGGATATTGACATTGTGTTAACACTACTTCAACAGGGGGCTCCAGCTACATCCTTAGCTTTGGCCCGGCTCTCATAAGGTAGTTATCTTCATGGCGCTGGTCTCAGCGCAACGGGTTCAGTCGCTACATAATTGCGACTGGACAGGATGTTTACATCTGCAAATAATATAATATTTTATGTTTATGATTTAGTTAAGCAGAGCAGAAGGGGCGTCAGGTCTCAAACTAGTTTCATGGCATACCCCAGGGACCTTCGGTTATGTGAGGTCACACATATACAACAATACGTCAAGGTCACCAAGAGCCTTAGAGGCTCTGAACTAGCAATACTTGTTAGTTACAAAAAACGTTATAAGAAGGTATCAGTTCAGACCACCAACAGGTGGTGAAACAGGGTTTGGTTTATGCAGGAGTAGATACTGATTTTCAAATCTCACTCCCCCAGGGCTGATACGACATCAGCAGCAAGGGTTATGTACGTTCCGCTGGACCACATCCTAGCGGCTGCAGGATGGTCAATCGAACGAACTTTCCAAACATTTTATAATAACCCATTGCCAGACCAGGGGTATTTGCCAACTCTATTTTAGGTTCAGTTGTATAGTTTCCTCCCGGATGAGAGGGGTTACTATTATTATTATTTATTCATTATGAATGTTTCCCTTATCTGTCAATGGAAGCAGTTGTGGTTGTGTAGACTCGTTTCTCACGGCATGAAATCACAGAGCTTTGAAATCTTCACGGAATCACTCACGTGACTCCGAAGTAAAATAGTAAGATTAAACGAGAACTTACCAGTTTGAAGTTTGATCTTTATTTTATGAGGAGTTACGATGAGCGATTACGTGCCCTCTGCTCCCAACCCTCGTATCATAAACGTCATCTGGTAGTTCTAGGCTTCTCTAAATCTTACTATGTCACTTCGACTACTGTTATATGTGATTTCACACCGCTGCTTTGAAGATTGATGGGCATGCGGACTTGCGGGGCTTCTTCACGTAATCGCTCATCGTAACTCCTCATAAAATAAAGATCAAACTTCAAACTGGTAAGTTCTCATTTAATCTTACTATTAATACATCTCCATTTCTTCTGGAGCAGGGCACACACAAGATTCATTCTCCCAACTCAGAATCATGATTTGTGTTCCCAAGTAACACCAATTGTGCTGTTCATTGCCTCAGTGCACATCCACAATGTCCAATTCTGTAACAGTTCAAACTAATTGATGTTAGTTTAAGTTAATTGAAGCCTGCAGTCTTAGAGTGAAAGCCTGTAACAGGGGATGGAAATCGTTCCATAGATTTTGCACATTTGGTGGAAGCTATGGCTGAACAAGGAAGATTCCTGATTTCCCAATATGGCTCTTGGTGCTATGGTCTGTAAATGAGAAGTCTTATGGTCTGGGGGCCAGGAAGGTTGCCTATACTGCAAGATATCCAAGTCAGTATATCAATGCCAGGAGTGGAGCATCAAAGACTTGTGAGTGAAGCTGCAAAGGATTAATAACCTTAAATGTGTTGTCAAGTGAATAAATCAGCAATTCCCTTCTGCCAATAATTGCAACATTTGACTCTGCCTCATTCTTTACCATATTGTCACTCACTGTCAGGAAGGAATCTCCATCTAACAAGGTTTCATCTCAAATTTGTATATGCCATTAACACTAGCAATCTTCCCACTGGCTGTCACACCCACATCATGTAGCCTAGAAAACACTGCCACATATTCATCCATAGTACATCACTCAGCACAGTATAGCACGTTCCCCTTTATTTTGTAAGGAAACAAGACCGATAAACAGGGCGAATATCATCAGACTGACAAAGGACATGCCCATGTTTATTGTCTCACTTCAATGGAGGGTAAAGGGCGCGCCACTTTGCGTTGCCACTGACACTGTTGCCAACGATAGTGCAAATATCTTTGAAGTAATGAGTGAATTCATTCCTCCTTGTCACATCCCACTCCTTCCTTAAATTGACACGTTTCAGATAGTGAAATGATGTACCTCGCACATGCTCCCACCTCAATCATCCTCCAGCTTTCATCCAAATAATTCAGTTAAGGTATTAAGCTGTCAGCCAACAAACATTACTGGGTGTAAACATTGAATTCTATGATTCATTGTCAGTCCTGCTGGAAGCATGTGTGATGTATGGAGATTGGAGCTCATTTTTTCAAACAAGGAAGTAATTACCAACAACTTGCAATGTTTGCACACCAAACCATCATGTCGTGCCTGATTTTAGATGTCTCATTTTCCATTACATTATCAGCAGAAGCCACCCCCACCTGTAGTGCCATAGTGGAAACTCAATCTTTCAGCATCCAACTTCAAACATTCCATCGTGAATTTGATTACCATTGTTCAAAGGAGTCTTGCAAATCTCCGGAAGATTTCCGGAATGCATAAGGCACCAACTGGGGCAGTTGCAGTGGTCCATGCAGCAAAACTGGACTGTCTTCTCTCAAGATAGTGCACAGAACTACCATTTTTCCCCATTGCTGTAGGCAAGTCAGCCTGGACAGCTGCTGCTCACAGCAGGAGAACAAAATTCCAAACTCAAATTTGTGTGACCCTCACTCCTTAGGGTTTCTACATCTAACAACACTTCCCTTTAAAACCATTGATAAACTAAGAGATATTAGGGTCCTGGTCCATAGCTCCCTGGAAGTAGGTAGAACAGTAAAGAAAGTGTATGGTATGCTTACCATCATTGGTCAGGGCATTGAGTATAAGAGTAAGAAGTCATGATGTAGCTCCATAACACTTTGGTTGCATTAGAAGTGTTGCATACAGTGTGGTCGCCCCATGACAGAATGGATGTGGAGGCTTTGGAAAAGAAGCAGAAGAGGTTTACAAAATGCTGGGGGAGCAATGAATGGGAGTAATAGCATAGGGAAAGAAATAAGGAAGGGAAGGCATTAAATCTAATAAGGGTGATTAGTTGATGTTGTTACAGTGCATTTCCTCATTTAATACTGAAGTCTTAGTTTAATATGGGCGCATATAATTGTCATGCCAAGCTCTGATGCAAACGGGGCATTTGCCTGCTCCTCTCAAGCAAAGAAGAAATAGATTGATATTGGTATTTATGTTGGTGTTAGTATTGGTTTATTATTGTCAGGTGTACCAAGAAAAACATTGTTTTGTGTGTTATCCAGGCAAATCACATTACACATGAATACATCAGGTAGTGCAAAGAGAAAATAATAAACTGAGCGTAAAATATAGTGTTACAACTACCAAGAAAGTGCAGCATAAAAAATATCAAGAGCTGCCACAAGGTTGATTAAAAGGTTAAGAATTCATCTTTTGCATGATGAGGTGCAAGTGAACCTTTGTCTCATCTGGAAGGTCTGCTGGGGTCCCTGGATGGAAAGGAGGGAGGAGATAAAGGGACAAGTACCTGGCGAGGGGTGGTTTGGATGGGAAGGGATGAACTAAGGAGCTGTGGAGGAAGTGGTCTCTGTAGAAAGTGGAGAGGAGTGAGATGGGAAGGCCGGTGGTGGGATCATGTTGAAGATGGTGGAAATGTCAGTGAATGATGTGTTGGATCTTGTGTTTGGAGAATTACAATTACTTGGCTTATGGTCTCCCTTGCAAGCAGAACTTAGATGATCTGAAAAGCTGTCATTTG
Organism: Malacoraja senta; assembly: GCA_038087875.1. Taxonomy (NCBI): domain Eukaryota; kingdom Metazoa; phylum Chordata; class Chondrichthyes; order Rajiformes; family Rajidae; genus Malacoraja; species Malacoraja senta. Next base: position 102,078,010 of record CM075978.1, on the reverse strand, counting down.
GTTTTGGTTGGTTTTTGCATTTGGTTCCTTCAGTGCAAAGCATGAAATGCAATATGTCAAATTTAAACCCAGACAATAAATTGCTGGTCCTTATCTCCCAGACAGTTATTCATTTTGTTTCCTCAGGAGTTTGTACTTTATCATCTTCCTTTCTCATAGCTCGTCGACTGGCAGAATGCACTTTCTGCCTTCTCTCCAAGATCAACACAATCTAGGTGTAAAGTTACTGACTAAGCTCCCCTCTAAACTTCTTTCCCCTTACCCTAAACCAGTGTCCTCTAGTTTTTAACATCTTTATTGTGGGAAAGTGTTGCCTTCCTATCATCCATCCTTCCTCCTCTCCGGGCCTATGCAATCTCTCCTGGTAAGAAAAACGCCCCATCCCAGGTAATACCCAGGTGAATTTGGCCTACGTCACCTTCAGTGCTATCATTTCCTTCCTGAATTGCACCTGATACCTTAAGCTGTAGTTTAACCAATGTTTCATAAATCTGTACCCTGGGCTTCCTGTTGAAGTTTACTATCCTGTATATCTTCCTCATCACCTTTCTTCCTCTGCTGTCCCTCTATTCATCAATACTCTCTTGGATCCTACCATTCGTTGTGCTTGGCCTCCCCGTTTAGCTCTCAAAGCACATAACCTTGCACTTACCAAGATTAACTATATGTCATTACTTCGCCCATTTTACCAACTGATCAATATTTTCCAACAACAAAAAATTATCCTCTTCACTATCAACAGTACTGGCAATTTTTGTGTCATCTTCAATTTACTAATCAGATTGTCTAATTTTACATCCAAACCATTAATGTATATGGGAGACAGCAATGGTCCCAGCATCAATCCCTGCTGGTCACCCCTGTACCATCACCATCTGCCTCCTATCCCCAAGCCAATTTTGAATACAGTTTGCCAATGTGCCACGGTTACCATGGGCTCAACCTTTTTGGAGCAGTCTCTCATGTGGAATCTTGTCAGAGATTGACATCCATATAAACGTCATTAACTCCACTATATAGAAACAAGGAACTGCACATGCTGGTTTACAAAAAAAGACATAAAGAGAAGAATCTGAAGAAGGTTCCTGACATCACCTATCCATGTTCTCCAGAGATGCTGCCTGTCCTACCGAGTTACTCCAGCACATTTTGACAAAGCTACTGTCCTTGTTAACACGTTTTGTTGCCTCTTTGATCAAATTCAATTAGTTAGATCACCCCTAAAAAAGTTATTTTTGATTAGTGGCTGGCATCCCAAGTGTAGATTAATCCTGTCCCTCAGGATTTTTTTCTGATAACTTGCCTACAACTAACATTAGACACAGGCCTGTAGTTAGGGAGATTCTCTGTTGCCCAAGAAATGTATCAAATGTGCTGTCCACTAATCATCTGATACCTCCTCTGTGGTGACGGAGTATAATCGCTGACAAGAGCCCAGCATTCTCCTCCCTTGCTCCCAATTATTTGCCCAGGCTTAATCTCATCAGGCCCTATAAACCCATTAAGATACTTAGTATCTTGTCCTTTTTTAAATGTCAGAATTTCATGGTCTCCCTCCCAGAATTCTCTGGCTACAATATCCTTCTCCAAATGAATATGGATGAAAAGTGTTAATTTAAAACCTCTCCTATGTCATCAGCTTCAGGCACAAATTACCACTTTATCCCGATTGGGCCAAGCCGGTTCTTTCCCTGATTACACTCTTAATATACTTACGAAAAACTCTGGTATTTTTCTTAATCCTGCCTGCATGTGATATCGTGCTTCTTATTTGCCCTCGTATTCTCTTTTATACATTGTTTCCTTCCCTAACACTTTCTACATTTGCTGAAGTGCCTTCACTTTTTTGTGAGTTCACCATGCATGTAATATGCCTGAATTTATTTCAAAACCCCTTGACATCGAGAGTTCTTTGGATTTACTGTATTTTCCTTTCAGCCTTATGGAAACACTGTCCCTGTACTCTCACTATTTCACATTTAAATACATTTTCACCTGTCAGCTTTGGATCTAGCTGCATGTAGCTGTTCCCAGTCTACTTATCATATCTCTGTACATCTATCCTACACCACGATGGTCTGAGGTATCTTCACTTTTTCCTTGAACAGCCTAACCAATTCCTTTCCACCACCTCATTTGTACAACTGGCTGAAATTGTTCTTCTATTGAACAACTTCTCATTCATCTCCATTCACTTACTCCACTTCCTGGAACTATGGAACATGCATGGGGTAATCCATGATTGTCTCTTCATGGGATTCAGTTCTAATCAGGACTCTTGTTCATCCTCTTTTCCATTCTATTGATGATGTTCTTGGTACTGCTGCCTGCACTAATATAGAATACTTAATTATCTTTGTTGGTAATTGCCACTTTTCTTTCACTTTCACATCTTCCCTTTCTCTATTTGACATCTCTATATCCATATCCATGCATAGGTTCGTGACCAATATGAATTACAAGCCCATAGTTTCCCATAACTATCTCAACTGAATTTCCTCTAATTTGGTTTCCTAACAATTTATCTTTTTCATTCACGTATTCTTATCATGAGGATTTCCAAACTAGTTCCATTGAGATGTCTTCCATTTTCCTCAACATTGGCTTCCCCTTTGCCATAGTGGATAGGCTCTGAACTGGATTTTCTCTATTTCCTGCAATTTTGCCCTCACTGTCACTTCTCCCAGCAAGAATCCACTTCATTAACTTCCACATTCATTCCTCTGTAATTCCCGCTACCTTTAATTGGATTCTTCCATACGGCACGCCTTCTTATCTCCTATCCTTTCAGCATTACGGACCATTCCATTGGAGGCGGTGCACTTTCCTATCTCTACCATTCACTCTCCTTCTCACAACTCTTTCCTGTGTACACCTCTTTCCTTCCCACCATCCTGTGTCACTAATAGTTTTTCCAAATGATGCAGAAATTCACTTACAGTAAACAATTTAGTGTATTGCATTTTGCGCTCGTGCTGTGTTCTCCTCTGCACTCCAATCGAATGAGCATTTTGCAGAATACCTCCTTTCAGACTGAATTGGTGAGCTTGAACTGCCAGTCAGTGCCCCTTTATTTCTCCATCCCATTCCTATTCTGACCTCTCTGTGGTTGACCTTCAATATTATTCTATTGAAGCTTGATCAAGAACCAGTACCTCATCTTTCATCTGAGCACGTTGCAACCTTTGACAGTGCGTATTGAATTCATCAGTTTCAAGTAACCAGCCTTTCTGACCAGTTCTGATGAAAATCATCCAGTTGTAACATTCGCTGAGTTTCAGTGTGACTGCAAATATTACCTAATCTGCTGGTTACTTCCAGTACTCATTCTTGTTTAGAGTCCGAACAAATATTATGTTCTGCATTTTACATTTCTAATGCATTTTTTTTGTTCCCTTTCTGTCTCAAATGTAATATGGCCTAGAAAATCTCGGACCCCACCTATCGCATTCATTCCCTTTATTCCTCAAGGCTCACTCCGTCACTGCAACTTGAAACGCTCTTATATTCTCACCATTCCAGTTTTGCTGAGGGGTCAGTGCCCTGAAAACTTGACTGTTCCTACACAAGTGGCGTCTGACCTGCTGAGTGCTTCTGATGTTTTTTTTAAATTGTTCTGTTGAAAATGTGCAAGGATTTAATCAAACCACCTTTAAGAATGTTTAGTATTTGGAAGATTTAGCATGTGAATAACACCTAGACTGTCCACAAACACATCAATGAGCCACGAACAAAATTAGACAATAGTGCTGGAGAAACTCAGTGGGTGCAGCAGCATCTATGGAGCGAAGGAAACGTTGCCTATTTCCTTCGCTCCATAGATGCTGCTGCACCCGCTGAGTTTCTCCAGCACTTTTGTCTACCTTTGATTTTCCAGCAGCGGCAGTTCCTTCTTAAACACATGAACAAAATTAATTTGGAGTGTGTTACTAAGGTTTGTGATGCACTCATAAAATTATGTGCAGAGAGGGAGAGAATCATGAGAAACACTATCAGCAGATTTTTGATGCATAAAAAGTAGTCACGTCACATGTCCACTCTGATTCTTGTTTCTCTCTCTTAACTTCTTGCATGTTTCTGCAAGTGCCTAGTTTTCATGCAAAATTCGGACAGAGATTAAGTGGCTAATATTGCACCCAAAATGTGGATGAAAAACAATTCCTCACTGCCTCATGACTCCATTCTGCTATGTTTCTTCTCACAATACATTTTTTATTAATAATGTATCAGGAATTAAGAGTGTTTAAATGTCATGTACCAGGAATGGAACAATGACATTTTTACCAGTTGCAGCTCTAAAGACATTGTATTAGACTTCCAAAAAATCTTTGACAAGGTCCCACACAAGAGATTAGGGTGTAAAATTAGAGCGCGTGGTATTGGGGGTAGGGTATTGACGGTTAGAGAATTGGTTGGCAGACAGGAAGCAAAGAGTAGGAATTAACAGGTCCTTTTCAGAATGGCAGGCAGTGACTAGTGGGGTGCCGCATGGCTCAGTGCTGGCACCCTAGTTATTTACAAAATATATTTACGATTTAGTCAAAGGGATTAAATGTAACATCTCGAAGTTTGTGGATGACACAAAGCTGGGTGGCTGCGTGAGCTGCGAGGAGGATGCTATGAGGCTGCAGGGTGACTTGGATAGGTTGGGTGAGTTGGCAGATGAATGGCAGATGCAGTCTAATGTGGATAAATATGAGATTATCCACTTTGGTGGCAAGAACTAGAAGGCAGATTATTATCTGACTGGTGTCAGATTAGGAAACAAAGAGGTGCAACGGGGCCTGGGTGTTTTTGTACAGCAGTCACTGAAAGTAAGCATGCAGGTACAGCAGGCAGTGAAGAAAGCTAATGGCATGTTGGCCTTCATAATAAAAGGATTTGAGTATCGGAACAAGGTCCTACTGCAGTTGGACAGGGCCCTGGTGAGACTGCACCTGGAATATTGTGTGCAGTTTTGGTCTCCTAATTTGAGGAAGGACATTATTGCTATTGAAGGTGTGCAGCGTAAGTTCACCAGGTTAATTCCCGGAATGGTGGGACTGACATATGATGAAAGAATGGGTCGACTGGGTTTATATTCACTTGAATTTAGAAAGATTAGAGGGGATCTTATAGAAACATATAAAATTCTTAAGGATTGGACAGGCTAGATGCAGGAAAAAAATTCCCGATGTTGGGGAAGTCCATAACCAGAGGTCACAGTTTAAGAATAAGGGGAAGGCCATTTAGGACTGAGATGAAAAAAAAACTTTTCACCCAGAGAGTTGTGAATCTGTGGAATTCTCTGCCACTGAAGGTAGTGGAGGCCAAATCACTGGATGTATTCAAGAGATAATTAAATATAGTTCTTAGGGCTAATGGAATCAAGGGATATGGGGAAAAAGCAGGAACAGGGTACTGGATGATCAGCCGTGATCATATTGAATGGCAGTGCTGGCTCGAAGGGCCGAATGGCCTACTCCTGCACCTACTTTCTATGTTTCTATTAAATTCAACAACACAATACAATAAATTATGATTTTCTAGACAGAGCACATCATGATCATGCAAGCTAAAAGTACAATTTTAGTAGCGCGAAATCCTTAGCAGTTCATTGTTGAGGTAGATTTTGTGTTAGGGTTGTGCAGAATGGTTCAAGAACATGATGGTTGATGGGAAGAAACTGATTTTGAAATTAGAGGTAATGGTTCTCAGGCTCTCTATGGTAGAAGCAGGATGACAATGTGTCCAGGGTGATGTGGGTCTTTGATGATGTTAGCTGCCTTTTTGAGGGTGTGCTTCCTATAGATAGATCCCTTTGGTAGGGAGAAAGTCAATACAAATGATGTACTGGGCATTGTCCACCACATTATGTAGCTTCCTTCACTCTCGACCGTATGAATTACAGAACCTGTCTGTGATGCACATGGCAGTAAGCTCTCCACTGTACACCTGTGAAAGTTTGATAGTGTTTGACAATATTTGTTGAATTTCCTAAAACTTCAATGCATACATTTAAGGCCATGAAGCCTACGAAACCATCACAACCAGCACTCAAGTAAATGTCTAACTGATCAATGTAGAGAGTACTGAAAACACCATAATATTTTTGCAGCTTTCCATAAAACGCAATCATAAATAATAAGGTGCAAAATACATAGTGATTCACCAGCAGGAAATCAAAGTGTAACAGCCTGAGTTCATAGCTCTCAGAGAAGTTTGTAACTGCGACCCCAATTTTTACTTCAGCAGTATAGTTTCACTGCAGGCACGCAACATTTAAGGTATTTTGTACTGAAAGTTACAAACTATAAATGTTAATCAAAAACTACAGTTGCTGGAAATCTGAAACAAAAAAAATGCCAGATACATTGAGCAAATCAGCAGTGTCAGTGGAAAGAAAAACATATTTAAGACTTCAGCAAAGAGCCTTTATCAGAAATGGGAAAGAGAGAAAATAGGCCAGTGTTAAGGTGATGAAGGATAGAATAAAGGGAATATGTCTGATAGGGTGGTACCAGGGTTGTCATGGTAATAAGCTGTTCAAGAAGCCATCTATTGCTAAATTAATGAGGGGAGCCAGAAATAGTAATAAAAAAAGAAAGAACATGTAAAACCTATGAAATGCAAACCAGTACTGAAGGAACTGTCCGAAAGATTAGTCAATGTCAGTGGAGAGAAAGTGAATTGTAAAGATGGATTACTTGCAGCAGAAAATCCAGTTCTGAAACAAACCGAGAACACAATTTGTGTACGAACAAACTGCAGATGCTGGTTTACACCGAAGATAGACACAAAATACTGGAATAACTCAGCAGGCCAGGCAGCATCTCTGGAGAAAAGAAATAGGTGATGTTTTAGGTCGAGACCTTTCTTCAGACTGAGAGTGAGGGTCTGGGTCGAGACCCTTCTTCAGACTGGGAGTCAATCTCAGTCTCTCAGACTCGCAGTTGGCCTCTGTAAATTTCTCCTAGTACAGTATGTGGATGCAAAAGTGGGATATCATAGAACTAGTGTCAATAGGTGATCAATGGTCAGCATGGACTCCGTGACCCAAAATGCCTGTTTCCATGTTGTATTTCTAAACTAAACTAAAAACCAAACTAAACTAAACATTTCCAGAAAACTGAAAAAACAAATGAATCATGGAGTTATACAATACAGAAACAGGCCCTTCAGCCCTGCTCATGCATTCCAATCAAGATGTCCATCTGCGCTAGTGCTTTTTGGCTGCATTTGGCACATATCCCTCTAAAATACAGTCATAAAATAACCATTCAACTCTGTAAACTGTAGCTTGGAATAGTAAGATTAAACGAGAACTTACCAGTTTGAAGTTTGATCTTTATTTTATGAGGAGTTACGTTGAGGGATTACGTGAAGAAGACCCCGTCCAGCCGCACACGCGTCAATCTTCAAAGCAGCGGAGTGAAAATCACAGACGATAATTACTGAAGTATGATAGTAAGATGCATAAAGACTAGAACTACCAGCTCAATTCTTTTATGAGGGTGGGAGCGGAGGGAACGTAATCCCTCAACGTAACTCCTCATAAAATAAAGACCAAACTTCAAACTGGTAAGTTCTCGTTTAATCTTACTATTTTACTTCGGAGTCACGTGAGTGACTACGTGAAGATTTCAAAGCTCTGTGATTTCACACCGTGGATTAAATCCAGGTGCTCACTGCACTGATTGACTCTATTGAGTAAGCACAATCAACAATGCATAACCACAACATTAAATGTAATCAGTTAATGGTTTTATTTATTTTAACAAAAGTAACAAAAGTAACCCATTTATCATAATGGGGGATTTAATACTGAATCTAGCACGGCATCACCAAACACCCCAGGATCTTTAATCTCCTTATGGTAATACTTGTGAAACATCTGTTCACTTGCCCATCCTGCGGCCGCGAGGATAAGGTCTATTGGAACGTCTGAATCCCTGGCCGCCGATGTTGATGCCACCCTGGTGGAATGAGATTTAAATTTATCAGTATCAATACCTGAATAAATCAACACCTGTTTCAACCATCTTGAAATTGTCTGTGTTGAAACTTTCTTATGAGGACTTTTATGACTAATAAAAAAATGCTAATTCTGTGCCTCTTAAGATTCTGGTTGTTTCCATGTAACATCTTACATATGTTACTACACATAGCCGTGGATCCGTAGGATATGCTGAAAACTCCAACTTACATCCCGTGAACCCAGGTCTACTTTGCTTCAGTAAATCATAGACATAGAATGTAACGGCATCTGCCCCTACTTTCATTCTGTCAATCCTTAATTTCTGTAATGTATGAACTCTCTGAGCTGAAACTAATGCCATCAGCATAACCAACTTCATGGTGATTTTGGCTAATGACAGTTTCAATAGGATTCCAATCCCTCAGCAGCATCAGTACATCTTTTACATTCCAGATTTCTGTATACCTAGGTCTAGGAGGATTGGAGTTGAAAATTCCCTTCATAAACCTACAGACCCAAGGATGTGATCCTATTGGATTTTGTTCTGATTCACTGCTTAAATATGCAGAGAGTGCACTTCGTGGAATATTGATTGCACTATAACTTAATTTTAATTTGTAGTAAAGAGTTGAAAGAAACTCTAATACATCTGAAATTTCTGCTGTGCAATATTCTTTCCTGAACAAAACACCTCCCATTTCTTTATATAAGAATTGTACTGCTTCTGGGTACTATTCCTCCAGGCTGCTGTCATAACATCCACCGTACGGTCTGATAATCCTCTTCCAAGATATAGCCTTTTCAGAATCTGCAAATCAACAAACCAATACGATCATGTAAAGGATGTGGTTCATTATTTACAGGGTTTACAAGCAGTTTCACCTGCTTTGGAATCACCATAAGGGGTTCTTTGATTATGTTTAACACCAGTGGGTACCATAGCTGTGTAGGCCAATCTGGCACCACCAAAATCCCCGAGGCTGAGTCCTGTTTAATTTTCTGTATGCATCTATTGATTAAACAAAATGGAGGAAATGCATACAGAAACATATCACCCCAATGTAGCGAGAAAGCATCCACCACTACTGCACCAGGATCAGGTTCCCATGACACATACTTAGGCAATTAGTGGTTGAGTCTTGATGCAAACAAATCAATCTCTGGCATTCCAAATTGTATTACAATTTGCTTAAATATTTCCTGATGTAACATCCATTCTGTATTATCATTAAATTTACGTGATCTTTTGTCTGCAATTATGTTAAATTTTCCTGGTAAATATATTGCTGACAGCCAGATTTTCCTGGCAATAGACCAGGTCCAAATTTCATTTACCAATCTATCACATGATTCTGATTTGATACCACCCATGTGATTTATGTATGCTACAGCTGTAGTATTGTCAACCTGTACCTGAACATGCACGTTTCCCATATTAGTGCAATAAGCTTTAAGGCCATAAAATGCTCTTAACAGCTCTAGGTAATTTATCCCCTGATTTTCAAGCAAAGGTACTTCATCCACATTCCACCTACCTCCACAGCTGGAAATCATGTTGGTTGCGCCCCATCCAAGAGCACTTACATCAGTCTGTAGAATGATGGAAGGTGTTTCTACCAGAACTTTTCTGGAAGCATTAGAGACATTGTTAATCCACCATTCTATTTCTGTAATGGATCCAATTGTCAATTTCATGGGCCTGTCAAAATGCCCTGTATTCATTTTTAATGCTTGTACCTTAGCCCTCTGCAAACATTGATAATGCAATGGTCCAAACCTTACAGCTGGAAACCCAGCAATTAATTTGCCCAGCAAGCTTGCCACTTCTCTAATTGAAGGCTTGTCCTCGTTTATGAGTTTAGTGCAACCTTCAATTAACTGCAGCCTTTTTTCTTTTGGCAAGGTGATTACCATGTGTTCAGAGTTAATTGTGAACCCTGGGTAATCAATCTTCTTGCTTGGTAACAATTTTGATTTTTGTAGGTTAATAATGAAACCCATTTTTTTCTAAAATGTACTTGACTCTAGATACTGACAATTTTGCAGTAGCCAAAGTGTCCCCCACAATCAGAATATCATCTAAATAAGCCATTAATACATGGCCCTCAGCTCTTAGCAGAGCTAAAATTGGGTTGAGTAATTTAGTGAATGATCTTGGTGCTGAAGTCAGACCATTGGGCAATGCTTTAAATTGCCATAACTGACTCATCCATCTAAATTTTAAATATCTTTGATCATTACCATGCATTGCCACAGAATAATATGCATCTTGCAGATCTATGCTTGCCACGTAGCAATTCCTTGTGACCAGCTGAATGGCATTAGTAAATGTTTCCATTTTGAAATGTTTATATTGTACATAGAGGTTAAGACATGTCAGATCCAAAATGATTCTACATCCACCATCCTTTTTTGTTCTAGGAAAAATATTTGACACAAACTGATGGTGTTGTTCTACTGACTTTTCTATTACCCCTTTTTCGCATAAAATTTTCAATTCTCCCTTGATCAACTTATTCTCTTCCTTTGAGAAAATCCGTGACCAGTTTGAATTATGCTGAATAGGAGGATCCAAATGTGGATAGAACTCAATTTTGAATCCTACAATGCTACACAGAATAAACGAATCATTTGTTATTAATTACCATTCTTTTAGGAAGAATCGTAACCTTCCCCCTATTTGTGAGTGTGAAACATTTGTTGTGTTTCTTACCAGACCAGGCCCCCCTACCTCAGGGTTTGCCACCGGCAATTGTTGTCCCCTTCTAGTAGGCACATTGTAACCTCCACGTATCCCCGGTGCAGCACGCCAACGTGTATACGAGAATGATCGGCTTGTTCCTTCTGCAGCACCAGCATTCCGTCTGTAGGGATACTGCCTTCGCACCGCTCTGCTCAGCATAGGTGGCTTCATCATCATACCACTCATGGTCTTTGACTCTTCATTTAAGTCCTTTAGCTTCTTTGCTAGATTTTCTCCAAAAAGCAGATTAGGCATTTGTATATTGGATGGTTTGCAGAGCCTGCATACTTAGGATGAATATTTGGTCTTATTGCATTTTTACGAATACAATTTATTTCAAAGTGTGCACTACACATGAGTGCTAAGGCATCTTGTTGTGAATCCGATATAAAATCTTCATCCAATCTCCACAATAAACTTGCGTGGAGCTCCACCAACAAGTCTGAACGGGAAGAAAAGCGCTCCTGGAAGTGAAAGTGAAACCACTTACCTTCCGACTTTTTGCTTTACTCACCGCTTGGAGGAGCTCCTGATCCTCCACACACGGTCATGAACGCTATACTTACTGACTCCGAAGTAAAATCATGTATTGAATGCCAATAAAGTGTGCACTACAATCAATGCAACACAACCATTCTGATGTGATGTCATGTACAGTGCTAACTCTCTCAAAGCAGTTTTATTGTAAGCTCCTCCAAACGCGCACATATCTTATTGATGCAAACAATGAAATAACTCATTGCATCCAGATGCCAAAATTATTGCACAGTGGATAAAAAGTTAGCAAAACTTGGAAGAAACCCTCTTTTTATTTGCTGTTTAATTTTCCTCCATCCTAAGTTTCATCAAATCTGAAAAAATAACAGATAATTGCCTGCGCTGCAAATTCCTAGATTGTTGAGAAAATTGGTCAAATGTGATTCTCACATGCAATTAGTTCTCTATAAGGTTGTGGCCCATACTTCACCCAAGACTTCCTGATAAACATAATCTTGTTCATGATCCTGCCGAGGGTGAATCTGGGAATTAGAAGTTTGACATTTGGCAGCACCATGGTAATAACCTTTTAAAGTTGGAAAGAACTGTCAAGGAATTATGCCTACGGGCTGAGAGTCAGGGGAGAGGGAAACACTAAGATAAGGAAGGGTAAAGTCCTGTAAAGGGTAAAAGTCAGACTGGTCAGAGAACTGGGTAGGGGGGGAGAGGGATGGAGAAAGAGGGAAAGCAAGGGTCCCTCCCCCTTCCCAGTTCTCCGACTAGTCTGACTGTACCTGAATACATTTTATCTCTGTTTGCTTTGTTGTCACCTTCTCCTAGCTAACAATGATCTATTCTACATTTTCATTGATCTCCATCTCTTTTGATGTCTCGTTTTCACACACTTTACCCTCCTTTATCTCTGTGTACCCCTCTCCCCTGACTGAAGAAGGGTCTCAACCCGAAACGTCACCAATTCCTTGTGTCCAGAGATGCTGCCTGTCCCGCTGAGTTACTCCAGCATTTTGTGTCATCTTCAGTGTAAACCAGCATCTGCGGTTCCTTCCTACACAGGATGTGGAGTGCATTGTTTTGGTTGAAATTAAACTTAATGACAACTAAAACCAGAGATGCAGCCTGCAGAACACTAGCAGAATGGGAGCTCAGAGAATGAACGCATAAAATTACATTTTGGCAGTGATGTTGAAGTAAGTCAGAAGTGAAAAAAACAGTCTTAACACCAGAACAGATGCTAGAGGAGGCTCAATGCTCACAGTTCAAGAAGGGCCTGTCTCTGTACCTACAAACATTTTCTGTGGAGATCTAAACAAAAAACAGAAGATGAATGCTTGCTGACGAGCAACAAAATGAATTGGACCAGTCATGATCTATCAACATCAAACACAATTGCTTTGGTCTGCAAAAGAGTAAAATCTTTATATTTTGTTTTCTGGAAATGTCACAAACTCTTCCTGGTCTATATCCAGGCCAATAATAATCAAAATGAATGAAGTGGCCTCAGAACTGAACCGCGTAGACAACGTGTAGGAAAGAACTGCAGATGCTGGTTTGAATCGAAGATAGACACAAAATGCTGGAGTAACTGCCTGTCCCACTGAGTTCGCCCGTAGACAACATAATCTACATCCAACCACTCTAAATATTTATCCCTAAATTCTTCCTTTTGTTTTCACTTTTAATTATTTTCAATCCAGTTTTCTTTTCTTTTACTTATGTAAATATCCTTTAATCTTCTGGAGGAATATCTAAAGTGGGACCTTAATAAAGATTTCCCCAGGCCTATTGTATCATCCTCAGCTCTCACATTCTTTCTGCTACTTCTTTACATTTTCTATATAACATGCTAAATGTATAGTAATTGTTTTAATAATTACCTTATTAAATGTTCTCTCGTGAAAGGGTCTAGATAATTGGACTGAAAATGTCCAGATTAATTTAGTCTCAGATTTATAAAAATGGCTATTACATTGATCACTCGACTAAACTTCAGAATATATTCACGGATATTTGAAATAACATTGTTAGGACTCCACAATTAACTCTTATGATTCTACTCACAACAAAAGGATGTGGAAGTCTGAAATAAGCACACTGATTGCCAGAGCTGCCCTTATTACAATTCGTCCCACTCAGCAACATGCTCCCAGCTTTCCTATCAAATCTGTTCTGACCATAACATCTTCTACATTAGTGTTTTCCTCAGCCAAAGACTTCCCTCCATTATGATAAACAGCCACCTACACCCCCCCACCCCTACCTCCCCACCTCCCCTCCCCCCCATCATAGCTGTTACTTTTCTCACTGTTGCCAGCTCTGCTTAGATTAGATGACTGGATTACAGGGTATTGGCTGCAGAGACTTTTGAATAACCACATGGAAATAGAGGGATATGGATTATGTTCAGCCAGATGAGGGATGGTCTTGGGATCAAATTGGCACAGACATTGTGGGCCAAAAAGGCCTGTTCATGTACTATGTTTTGAAGTTGCCAATTTGGAACGATTTCTTGCTTCACAAATGCGGCCAGATCTGCTGAGTATGTCCAATGCTTTCTATTATTGTCTGAAGAATCTAAATACATCCCTTCAAGCCCCAGTGCTCTGTCTGTGAGATTACATATATTTAAAAAAATGCTTGATCTGTGGTTGAAGTTATCTAACTTCAAAACTCACCTTCATCCTGATATAGAGAATGCATCTATTATTATTGGAAAAGATGCTTAATAATACATTCATCACATCTCAGGGATTCTACACTTTTCGTAAACATTTTATGACATTTTATGATTTTTACAAAACATTTTACGTTTCTCCTCCCCAAAAGAATAAAATCTTTGAGCTTTCCTTATTCCTCTGAAATGGGCCTGTCCCACTAAAGGGCCTGTCCCACTTAGGCGACTTTTTATGTGGGGGGAGGAGACTCTGCGCTCGCCACATGATCGCCACATGGTCGCCACATGTTCGCTGGTGGTCTCTGGTGAGTCTCCTTCATGGTCGCGAGGAGTTCCCGCATTCTAGGAACTCCTAGAAAATTGGTCGCCATGGAGAAAATCAATACTTTTGTAGTCGTAGGTGCAGTTGGGGTCGCCATGTAGTTATATGTAGTCAAGCTCGTCGTAGGTAGTGTTAGTTAATCGCCTTTGCTGACCAGGCATTTTCATTGGCTCATTGGGGGGAAAAAAAATGTAAGCACGAGTTTTCAGAACCAAGGAGAACCGACCGGTAATGTTAAATGTCCACCGAACTTCACAGCTGTGTACCTCTGGCTTATTAAAAGTTGTCTGGCTTCTTAAAAGTGTCTCCACTCCTTCTCCCTCCTTCTCCCCCATTCTTCCCCCTTCTCCCCTCCCCCCTCATTTAAAGGACACTGTGCTTGCTGTCTTAACCTTCCTGTTCATCGCGGTGTGTGTCTGTATCACCTTGGCTTTGCATCGTGTGAATTTCAGACAGCGCTCCCCCCGCTTTCCCTGGCCCCCGCCTTTGCGATGTGTTTGTGTGTGTGTGTGTGTGTGTGCTCCACTCTGACAGTCGCGTTCCAGTTCCCGTTTTTTCAGGCGAGTTCCGCAAACTTGACACTCGCCGGCAGTCCGCTGAAAAATCGCCTACGTTGGACAGGCCCTTTAGACGATTTTTCAAGCGACTGCCAGCGAATGGAACGGCGAATGGAATGGCAAATGGAATGGCGACTGGAACGGCGACTCTCAGAGTGTAACACATACACACAACGCTTCCTTCACCAGCCAGTTATGCAGGCGGGGGACAGGGCAAGCAGGGGGAGCGTTGTCTGAAAGAAATTCACACGGTGCGAAGCCAATGTGATACAGATACACCACGATGAGCAGGAAGGTTGGCCCTGTAATTAAGACGTGAAAGCACAGTGTACGGGAAGGGTCACTTAAGTCCTTTAAAAGAGGGGGGGAGAAGGGGTAGACGGGGTGGGGAGAAGGAGTGGAGACAACTTTTAAGAAGCCAGAGATACACGGCTGTGAAGCTCGGCGGACATTAACATTACCGGTCGGTTATCCTTGGTTCTGAAAACTACTGTTTACGGGTTTTTTTCCCAATGAGCCAATGAAATTCACTGGTCAGCACCAGCGACAACCTAAGAGAACCTACGTGAACCTACTACCTCCTGGCAACCCACTGCCACTGCACCTATGGCATGAGAATTCTTGTTACTCTCCATGGCGGTTTCATTCTGGTCGCCGCTAATTTTTCAACATGTTGAAAAATTAGCAGCGACCAGAATGAAGCCGCGACTAGTTGTGAGAATGCGGGAACTCCTCACGACCAGGAAGGCGACTCCCCGGCAACCACCCGCGAACATGTAGTCGCCTAAAAAGTTGCCTAAGTGGGACTGGCCCATTAATCTCTTTTTCATTCTGAAAATTATCCTTTTCTCAATAGTGTTAGATGTTACAGTTCTTTGTTTTTATTGATTTCTTAGCTCTTCATTAATCCATTGCACCTCGAGATTACTAGCATTTTCATTCAATTTCTTTGTCTATACAATCTCTTTTTAAAAACCGTCCATCATTGTTTTCAGTGTCAATTATTTCTTCCACTCTCCTCTTCTTAAATCTGCACTAATCCACATTTTGTGTTCAAGCTGTTTGTAGTAAAAATACCCCATTTCTGATTTTATGAAAAGCTTTGTGTCATGTGCTGGTAACCCTGTGAGAACTCACACAAATTTGGTTTAATTACCTACTCTGTTTTAATTATAATAACCAGATTGAGACACTCCTTCAGCTTTAGCAGATTGGCATTCTTTGTTCTCTATTTACCATTCAATATTTTAATTTATAATTCAAATCATCTAGAAAAAATGTCTTCAAGGTTCCTCATGGAATAATATGAGCATCCCAATTACATTATCTTTTTTTATTCCCCCAAACCATATCATATCCAGACATTTCATTTCCAATCTTATACTTTGTCAGATTTGTCAATCTTTTAGTCTCTAGATCTTCCTGTGAAATAATTGCTCTATCACTAGTATATTTCCTTTATAGAATGTACACTGTAAAACATGCATTATAACACAATTTGTCCCCATTTGTCTTTGTTTATTGCATTTTTGTCATTTAACTGTTTGCAAATAATTTGATTTCATTCTTTTAAAATGTTCTTGAGAAATTGATTTCTGCACAACTAATCTCATCTATTTCTCCCTTTTCCATTAAATACTTTCGATTGTCGCTATTTTTACAACAGCACTTCCTTTCCTAAACCATCCATTTAACCACCATCTGCAGTTCCTTCCTACATTTAGTATATCCAAGTTTGCTGATGGAGCTAGATGGCAATGTGGGTTGTGGCAAGAATGCAGAGATGATTCAAGGAGATATAGACAGCCATCTGAATGGGGAGGATATAGTAATTGGAATACAATGTAGAAAGCGCGAGGTCCTACAGTATAGTAGAAACAGAGTGCTTTTAATGGGAATGTGATTGGGAGATGTTTGTGGGACCTGAGTATCCTTGTACAAGAATCATGAATCTTAAAGTTAATATGCAGGTGAATTGAGCAATTAGGAAGTCCAACATTGCCTTCATTGGCCTTCATTGCAAGAAGATGAGTGTGAGAATGAAGACATCGTACTTATACAATCTCCTGAAATATCGTGTTCTAATTTGTTCCCCCTCCCTGATGAATGATATAAATACGATAGAGAGATTGTATAGAGGTTTATCAGATTGATTCCTAATATGGTCATATTTGTGCTAGATCAGTAATTAAGCAGCCTGGGTCTACAGCCTGGGTATGTCATGATAATGGATCCTGCAGCGCACTCAGTTTGCACAAACCATTAAGCACTCATTTACACTAATTCTTTCCTTTTTCTCTGGCCTGTTACAACAGAAACAGCCATCCATATTCCATATTGAATATACTGTAACTACAAGGACTCGCGTTCATATCTCAGATATGGCAAGATCTGCTGTTGGCCATTCATTTGTAATATCAGCTCAATTTCTCCATCTGTTGGACACTTCCTACAGTTCTTAATTTTGGGTTCTGTTTTTATTGTGAGATACTGTAGGTAAATTCTACCACAGATGGAGCAGGAAATACTTGATAGGGTAATTTATATGTTCCTGTGTTTGCAATCTCTCTCTGAAACTGCGCTCATTAACCTACCAACCAGATGATTTCATCGATATTTTATTCCCCCGACAATTCTGGCCTCACCCTATCAGAAATAATCTCTGTCCTCCCCCTCCCTCTCTGCAATTTAAAACAAACTTACATATTGGTATTGGTTTATTATTGTCAATTGGCACGTGTACCAAGATACGGTGAAACACGTTCTTGGTTGTGCTATCTGGTCAAATCATACTATTCATTAGTACAATCAAGCTATTACACAACAGGTTGTGCAAAGAGAAAATTACTATACTGCGGGTCCTGTTTAAATCTTCCCTCTCTCACTTTAAAACTATGCCCTTCAGTTTAGACGATCCAACTCTGGGAAAAAGACTGTAACCATCCACCTAATTTATGCCCCCTGATGATTTTACATACCTCTATTAGGTCACCACACAGCCTCTTATGCTTCAAGGAGAAAATGTCCCATCTACCCAGCCTTTCCTTAAAACTCAAACCCACCAGGCTCTGTGACATCCTTGTGAATCTTTTCTACACCCTTTCCAGCTTAATTAAAACAGCTTCCAACAGCTGGGTGACCAGAACTGTGCACAATACTCTAAGTGTGGTCTCACCAACAATTTGTATGTTTGTAACATGACGTCACTATACTCATTGCCCTGACCGGTGAATACAAGCATGCCAATGTCTTATTCACCACCATGTTTTCATGTGTCCCCACTTTCAAGAAAATAACTATCTGCATACCTCAGTTTTTCTGTTCTACAACACTCACCATGACCCTGCCATTTACTATGTAGGCCCTGCCCTGGTTTAATTTACCAAAAATGTAACATCTCACACTTGTCTGAGTGAACTTCCATCTGCCATTCCTTGGGACACTATCCCATTTCATTTAGGTCCTGTTGTAGTCTGAGATAATCTTCTTCACTATCCACTACAGCACCAGTTTTGGTGTCATCTGCAATCTTAGTAGCCATGTTAACAACATTGTCATCCAAATTGTTAATATAGATGAAAAACAACAGTGAACCCAGCATTGATATCTGTGGCACACCATTGATCATAGGCCTCCAGTCTAAATAACACTCCTCCATTACCACCCTCTGTCTCCTTCCATCAAGCTAAATTTGTATCCACTTGGCTATCTCACTCTGAGTCCCATTTAACCTTTCAGTCCAACCTTCCAGTCTAGCCCACCATGCAGTTACATAATTTTGAAGCCTAAGTCTTCAGTGATTTAGCTGGGGTGTTTTGGGGTCCCATTGCCTTTAATTTGGTATTTTGTCATAAAATGTCAATGCGTTGAAATGGTTGAAGATTGGTTCTATGACGTAAGTATATCAGAAGGCGAGATGGATCAATAACTTAGCATTTCTGGCTAAAGGTGAGAGAAATAAACTTGACTTAATGAACCCGTGTTTTTAGAACAGTATGTTAGGCCTCTGAATATCTATTTCAGCAAATTGTTTAAGAAAGAACTGCAGATGCTGGAAAAATCGAAGGTAGACAAAAATGCTGGAGAAACTCAGCGGGTGAGGCAGCATCTATGGAGCGAAGGAATAGGTGACGCTTCGGGTCGAGACCCTTCTTCAGTCTGATGCTGCCTCACACCGCTGAGTTTCTCCACCATTTTTGCCTAGTTCAGCAAATTGATCATTAAGCCATTGTGCCATTTATTTTTTACTGCTAAATCTTTTGTCCTACCAGGCGAGGTAGGGTTAAATTTATCTCCATATTTATTTTGCTGAAGCCAACAATCACCTTTAATTTAAATCTCAACGAATTTAACTCTCATTTGTGTTCCAATGACTATTCTGAGATTTCCAATCTCATTACATTTTGATTTCCTAGTTTCTTTTGTGTTATTGTCATTATTTTGTGAGAATGATTAAAGTCACAGGTCTGATTGTGATTAATCATTGACACTTCCTTTAAGAGACCAAATGGTTTCATAATGGTACATTTACTCACAATTAGATTTTCCGTAAATAGAATCAATATATAAAGATCTCTGCATTTGGACGAGATCTTCTCGAAAGGTTGTTATCACAGATGTAGGAGTAATCTGTATGGTACCCTTCAATTCTCTTAATGGAAGTGGGAAGTAGTATTGAGTTTTTTGATGCCAACTAATTGATATTGTAGGGTTAGGATAATTTTCCAGCTCCCCCACCTTAACCCTCTGTGCTCCCTCACCCACCATGAACTTCAATTCCTAATCTTAATTATGATATTGATATAATGTACAGAATTTGAGAGGGGTGAGCCCCTCATAGTGAACTCCCTGCATCATTCTCCGACTGAAAATATAATCATTTTTAACCTTCCGATATCACTCTTCTGCAGTTATTCAGAGACCAAAGGGGAAAATGAATGAATGAATACTTTATTATTACATGTGACAAGACGCAGTCAAATACTTTGCTTGCATAGCCAAGGTATACAAATAGTCACCACATAAAGGGTGCTTACAAGTTTACAAAGTATCTTGCACCATGTCCTCCTCTGTTCTCCCCTCCCCCCCTCCCTCCCCTCACTCCAGGTCCTTGGTCTTCTTCCTCCCCCCCCTCACCTCGCGGTGAACCCTCCACACTGTTCTTCCCCGTGAGGCTCGTCGACCCAGGCTCTGTCGGCCCGCGAGTCTCCGCTAACCTGCGAGGCTCCACCGACCCGCAAGACTCCACCGACCCGCGAGGCTCCGTCGGCCGTGAGGCTTCATCGACCCGCAAGGCTCCGTTGACCCGCCGGTTTAGGCTCTGGCTCCGCTGCCTGGTGCTCCACCGCACGCGAGGCTTGGGCTCACTGCCCGGCTTTACTGCAGCCTCCTAGGAGGTGTCTGCCACGGCGGCCTAAAAGGAATGAGGAAATTTTGTTCTGTATTTACCATGCACTACATGTACCATGTACTGAACAAAGAGTGACAATTGGGGACTAAATACAATACTTTATAACATTGGCAGCGTCCTATATGTGGCGACTCTTTACATACTTGTATATGCAAAAGAGTCAAGTCAAGAGTCAAGAAAGTTTTATTGTCATGTGTCCCAGATAGGACAATGAAATTCTTGCTTGCTGCAGCACAACAGAAGATTGTAGGCATAAATACTGAACATCAGTGTGTCTATATACCATAGACCATATATATACATATAAATAAACAGAGAAAGTGCAATAGGCTGTTATAGTTCAGAGTTTGTTTGAAGTTGTTTTTAATAGCCTGATGGCTGTGGGGAAGAAGCTGATCCTGAACCTGGATGTACCAGATTTCAGGCTCCTATACCTTCTACCTGATGGCAGCGGAGAGATGAGTGTGTGGCCAGGATGGTGTGGGTCCTTGATGATGTTGGCAGCCTTTTTGAGGCAGCGACTGTGATAGATCCCTTCGATGGTGGGGAGGTCAGAGTCGGTGATGGCCTGGGCAGTGTTTACAACTTTTTGCAGCCTTTTCTGCTCCTGGATGCTCAAGTTGCCGAACCAAGCCATGATGCAACCAGTCAGCATGCTCTCTACTGTGCACCTGTAGAAGTTCGAGAGAGTCCTCCTTGACATACCGACTCTCCGTAATCTTCTCAGGAATTAGAGGTGCTGATGTGCTTTCTTTATAATTGTATCAGTGTGCTGGGACCAGGAAAGATCTTCAGAAATATCCACGCGCAGGAATTTGAAGTTCTTCACCCTTTCCACCCTCGACCCGTTGATATAAACGGGATTGTGGGTCCCTATTCTACCCCTTCCAAAGTCCACAATCAGTTCCTTGGTTTTGCTGGTGTTGAGAGCCAGGTTAATGTGCCAATTGACCATTTGGTCAATCGGTCGATCTCACTTCTATATTCTGACTCGTCACAATCAGTGATTCTTCCCACAACAGTGATGTCGTCGGCGAACTTGATGATGGAGTTCGCACTATGTTCGGCTATGCAGTCATGAGTATAGAGTGAGTAAAACAGGGGGGCTGAGCACGCAGCCTTGAGGTGCTCCTATGCTGATTGTTATCGAGGATGACGCAAAACAAAGAATCTCACTGTGACATGTCACATGTGATAATAAAGTATGATTCATTCATTCATGTATAATTCAAAAATACTCAGCAATCTGTCAAATTATCCCACCCAGCCCCATACCAATGATACCCCAAGAAAGTCAACAGAATTGAGTAATATAACTAAAAGCTCTGCAGTGAGAAAGAGAAGTTGATCAGGCCATTCTGCGAAATGGAACTGATTCCAATGTATAAATTGATATTGGTATTGGTTTATTATTGTCCCGTCTACTGAGATACAATGAAAAACATGTGCTATCCATACTATACATGCTGTACATAATCAAGCCATTACACAAGTAGATATTGAAGAGTGGGAAAATTGTGGTGGGTGACAGTAGATCCTCTTCTGGGACCAGCACACGCTCTGGTTCCATCTTGTAATGAAGTGAAACAATCGAGATAACTGGTGTTTTGTCACAACCTTCCTGCTTCACAAGCCACCAAATGAATTTTACCAACTGAAATTCTTTCAGTTCTTTCAGGAATCCCAGGTTTGCCACATGAGGAGAGATTGAGTAGACTGGAGACAAATTGCTGGAGGACCAGGGGAACTCTATAAGGTTCCATCTGGGGTGGGGGGGGAGCAAGTGCAGAACCTGGGGACACAGCAGATAAACTGGTAAAGGATCCATCTATGTTAGGAGAAAAAACACAATTACTGAAGAAATAAAACATCTAGGATGTCCTGAAATGGAAAGTCTCAGCTTGGCAGCAGATGCAGTGAACATGGATGAGTAGAAAATAGCATATTTGCAAGAGGCAGGGTGGGAGGAAGTGTAGTCCAGATAATTGTGGGGGTCGGTAGGTTTATAGCAGATTGCCCATTCAGCAAATCACCCTCTATAAGTTTGGCCACCTTCAACAGAATTTCCATACCAAACAGACCTTCCTCTTTTTACATTCTTGGCATCCTGAATCATGTGGTATGTCCTTTCAAGCTTTTGTATCTTCTGGTCCATGGGAGAGTGGAGAAGAGTGTATGACCAGGGTGTAAACGATTCTTCATTGTATTGGCTGCTTTCCCACGGCAGCGTGAAGTTTAGATGCCGTCGATGGGGTGGGGGGAGCTACGGGGAGAATGGTTTGTGTCATCGACTGGGCTACATCCACACCTCTGTGCAATTTCTTGTCATCTTGGGCAAAGCTGTTGCCAAACCAAACTATGGTGCATCCTGACAGTATGCTTTCTTTGGTGCATCTGTAGACGTTGGTATGAGTCATTGGAGATGTAAACTCTCTTAGTCTTCAGGAGAAGTAGAGGCATTGGTGAGTTTTCTTGGCTGCAGCTTCAATGTTGTTGGTGCAAGATAAACTGTTTCTCACATGTATAGCTAGGAACTTGAAGTTCTCGACCATTTCTACTTCGGCACCGTTGTTGATGATTGGGGCATGTGCAGTAGCTCATTTCCTGAGATCAGTAACTACATCCTTCATGACTGAGGGAGAGATTGTTGTCTTGATACCATGTTACAAAGCTCTCAATCTCCTTCCTGTACTCCGTACCACCCTTCTTCAATATCCAGCCCATACAGAAAGATCACCAAATTAAAGATTTTAAAATTTTGAAATTTCACTTAACTGCAAAACAGTGTAGATGAGCAAACAATGGTGCTGGGTGAGAGGAAATTTGTCCGGACAGCAGACGTCAAGTTTACGAATGGTAGAGTGTGGGAAGCCTCTTGGACTGCATTATAATAGTCAAAACTAGAGGATTGCTTTGCAGTGGGTAAGCTGATGCTGGGGAAATCGGGAAATATTACAGATGAAAATAGTCTGTCTTTGTGACAGCAAGGTACATACACAGAGGCTTATCCTGGGGTCAAATCTGACATATGATTACAAACATTCTCATGCTCTCTCAGACAGTTCCCAAGTATAGTAATAGTCAGAGAGCAAATTTTGTGAAAGAGAGCAAAGTCGATGAATGAGACTTTCCAGTGGCTGGAGGGCATTTCTTCTCATCCAGTATCATGACGGGCAATCTGATAGTTTGAGGACTGGAGAGGGCTGCAAGAGGTGTTGGTAAAGTGGAGCTGGCTGTCATCAACATGCATGGAAATACTGCTGTTGTTTTGCATAATGTTGCTGTAGAGCAGCAGGATGATGTGAATTGGGAGGTGACCAATGCATAATGTTCTGGTAATTTTTACATTCAGTTAAATATTAAAGATGCTCTCTACATTTGGAGCAAAGCCTGAGATAAATATTCATAGAGTTACATAGGCATAACGAGCTATGGATCAGAAACAAACTGTTTGCTCCACCAAGCCTGCACAAAGCGTCAATCACCTATTTACACTCATCCTACATTAACCATAATTTTTATTCTCCCCACATTCTCATCAACTTCCCCTACGTTCTACCACTTACCCACACTCGGGGACTTATCAGTGGCAATACACCTTTGCGTTGTGGGAGGAAACCGGAGCACTTGGAAGAAAACCAGGGAAGATGTGTAGATTTCACACACACAGTAACTGCAGTCAGATCGCTGGCGCTGTGGATGACTGTCAACCACGGTGCCATCTATGCAGCAAGCATAACGGGTTGGCTACATTCTGCAGTCAAACACACCAGTGTGTCAGAAATTCATGTTGATTTTGATGCTGATTCTGAAGCTTTGGAGGTTTTCCCAGCAGATTACGATGAGTGATTGAACATTGATAAAAAGTAGAATCATAGAATAGCTTGTTGTCAAACCAGCCTCTTCATTCATACAGGGTAGGAAGCTGCCACAGCTCATGATAAGTGTGCTGATTCTTTGAAAGAGCTATCCAATTAGCTCATTCCTCTGAAAATGTATTTATTTCTAAAATGTATTCAATTGTCTTTCAGTTTTATTATTAAATCTGCTTCTGCTTCATAATTATTTCTGCAAGAACAAATGTGTCTTTTTTCATCTATAGCTTTTTTGCCAATTACTTTAATTCTGAGCTATCTCATTACGAAATCTTCTGCTCTCGGAAACAATTTCTACTTATTTACGTGAACAAAATCCTTTCTGATTTGGAACAAATCTGTTAAATCTGCTTTAACCTTTCCTCCTCTACCAGGTGCATAGCACACTGTTATCATTCAAGGCCAGAATTGTCCAGCGTGCTTGCTATGTCTCCACATAAAACTGCTAGACAGCCAGGAAATCCTTGGGATAATGAGGATGGTGGATGTGCTGATAAGTTTCCAATCCTATGGTTGAATTGAGATGCATTTTGCTCAAGCATTTCACTGAAACAACAGCCAATTATACATCAGCAAGCTTGGTGCTGAGGAGATTGGGTGTAAAGATTCCATAATCACAGATTCAACTACATATTATCGTTATGATAAAATTAAAGTTCACAATTCATGCCACGACAGAGCACAATGTGCTATCAATTAGATATGCTGAAGATTGAAGGTATAAAGAATTGTGCACTATCTTCAGTACTAACACTGTGCAGACCATACCACATGTTTCAAATGAGGTTGATGGGTGGACCAATGCCAATTAGGACTGCCAGCTCATGTGCATTTGTGTTGCAGTTAGAACAAACTAAATTGATCAGCACCACACACCATCCTCAATCTTTCATTGAGACATCAGCATTTTTAATGCATTAATTGCCCACCATGTGACAGGCAATGTATTGGGGGGTGGCAAGGCACAAAGAACTCAAAGCAAACCATTTATTAAACAGCAAACAATGTCAATATTCCAGCAGGCAGTCTATTTCCACAGAGCACAAGATATGGCCCACAGCACAGTCCTGTCTGGCCAGTGTCAATGAGCAACAAACCAGTCATGCTTATTGTTCCCATATCCACAGTTACTATGAGAAGCTCCTTCTAGTGGCTTACGTCCTGGTATGGTTGCTGAAACCTACCAATGCCCTCCATGGCTGACAGGGACTAAAGGAGTTGTCCCACTGTGGCGACCTAATTGAAAAGTTTAGGAGACTTTGAAAAAAATGTCATGTTGAAGACCTCCTTCGACCTCCTATGTTGAAGACTAGCTTTGACCAGCTTCGGGAATATTGGACACCGAATAGTGGAGAGTGAAGACGACCTCCTTCGATCTCCTTCAATCTCCCTTCGACCTCCCTTCGACTATGTTGAATATCTACGAATTACATGCCGACCTACTACGACCTACTTCGACTAAACCTACGAGTAAAAAAAGTATCGATTTTTTCCATGGCGACCTTTTTTTACTCGTGGGCATTTTTCAACATGTTGAAAAATACGCCGCGACCTAGCTGAGGCCCCGAGTACGTGGGGACTACTCTCGAGCATGAAGGAGAGTTACAAAGACCTCCTAGGACCTCGTGTCGACCATGCTGCGAGTATGAGTCGAGGGCAAACTTGCCAGAACTCGTGGATTAGGTCGCCGCAGTGGGACAGCCCCTTAACTCTAAAGCACCAACTAGGTCCCTGAAGCTGGGTCTTCATCACTCGGCCATGGTGAGCTTTGACAACCAGATAAGCCTTGAGTAGTACATGAGTACAAGCAGTAATAGCTGTCAGGACACATTAAATATCTGTGAATGCCACTGACCATCATGAACATTCAATGGTAATTTTTAAAAAACAGACCTCAAAATTTAAGATTAAAAATTGAAATGTAAAATGATGAAAGCACTAGAAAACACATAAACAATTAAACATATTCATAGCCTTCTCTGAACTAAATGATTCACTATTTCAATGATACTTTATTGTCACATGTACCTAGATACAGTGAAATACTTTGTTTTGCCCACAACCCAGTAGATTCATACAGTAGACCTCACCTGGGCAGGACACAAGCGCCGCCTTGTTTCTGGTGCCGACAAAGTTACAAAAAGTTCACTGCACAGTCCTATCTTCAGCCTGCCCCAACACACATGGCATCAGGTGCCCCCCCTCCCTTTTCTTTCGACACCCCTCCCCTGGTGGGTACGCCCCTCCGGCGGGCAGCTCGGCAGCCTTCTTCGCTCTCAGCGGCGTTGGTTCCCCTACACTCTCGACGGTACCCTACGCTCTCGACAACCCGCTTCTTCCTCAACAGTCCTCCTACGCTCTCTATGGTCACCTCTCTCTCGACGGTCCCAGTACAATCTCGGCTGTTGCTTGCGGCGGCTTTCCTCGCTCTCAACGGCGCTCGCTGGGATACTTTATAACAAAATGTAAAGGGCCTGTCCCACTTGGGCATAATTTGCGCGTCATTTACGCGACAGGCCGGTAGTGACTGACGTGCGACAGTCTATCAGTACGACAATCGCACGTCAAGTGCTCTTGAGGGCCCTGCTTCTTTTGGGAGTCATTTGCAATGTCGTTCGTACTTAGTCCGATGACCGTGGCAAGGATTTTCCCAATTAAAAATTTTTCAAAACTACGCACGCTTTATACCCAGGTGGTCACGTGGTGCGGCGCTCAATTGATGCGCAAATGGTGCTCCAATGGCGTATGCGCGGCGCATGGTTACAGATGTGGACGAATAATAAATTAGCATAGGCAATGTTCGTGCGTCACCGTGCGTAACCATGCGTCACCACACGTTACATGTACGCCGTCAGTACGTCAGCAGTACGTCAGCATGCGCAAGGGATAGGTCATGCAGGTGGCGCGCGAGGATTTTGAGCATTCCAAAATCCTGGGCGGTGCGCGTTACTGCGTGTCACTGCATACGCCACCACGCCTCACAACGCTCCATGCTCGGGTCACGACACGCCAACCAATTTTTAGGTGCGCAAATGACACCCAAGTGGGACAGGCCCTTAAGATATTTGTGTTTAAGAAGGAACTGCAGACGCTGGAAAATCGAAGGTACACAAAAATGCTGGAGAAACTCAACGGGTGCAGCAGCATCTATGGAGCGAAGGAAATAGGCAACGTTTCGGGCCGAAACCCTTCTTCAGACTGATGGGGGGTGGGGAGAAGAAAGGAAAAAGGCGGAGGAGGAGCCCGAGGGCTAAGGGATGGGAGGAGAGAGCCCGAGGGCTGAGGAAGGGGTGGAGACAGCAAGGGCTAGCAAAATTGGGAGAATTTAATGTTCATGCCCCCAGGATGCAGACTCCCCAAGCGGAATATGAGGTGCTGTTCCTCCAATTTCCGGTGTTGCTCACTCTGGCCATGGAGGAGACCCAGGACAGATACAGAATGGGAGGGGGAGTTGAAGTGCTGAGCCACCGGGAGGTCAGGTTGGTTATTGCGGACCGAGCGGAGGTGTTCGGCGAAACGATCGCCAAGCCTCCGCTTGGTTTCACCGATGTAGATCAGCTGACATCTAGAGCAGCGGATGCAATAGATGAGGTTGGAGGAGATGCAGGTGAACCTCTGTCGCACCTGGAACGACTGCTTGGGTCCTTGAATGGAGTCGAGGGGGGAGGTGAAGGGACAAGTGTTGCATCTCTTGTGGTTGCAAGGGAAAGTGCCCGGGGAGGGGGTGGTACGGGAGGGAAGGGAAGAATTGACAAGGGAGTTACGGAGCGAGCGGTCTTTGCGGAAGGCAGACATGGGAGGAGATGGGAAGATGTGGCGAGTGGTGGGGTCACGTTGGAGGTGGCGAAACTGACGGAGGATTACTTGTTATATGTGACGGCTGGTGGGGTGAAAGGTGAGAACTCTACCCTTGTTGCGAGTGGGGGGATGGGGAGAGAGAGCAGTGTTGCAGGGTATGGAAGAGAACCTGGTACGAGCCTCATCTATGGTGGAGGAGGGGAACCCCCGTTCCCTGAAGAATGAGGACAGTTCAGATGCCCTGGCGTGGAACGCCTCATCCTGGGAGCAGATGCGGCGTAGACGGAGGAATTGGGAGTAGGGGATGGAGTCCTTACAGGAAGCAGGGTGGGAAGAAGTGTATTCCAGATAGCCATGGGAGTCAGTAGGTTTATAGTGGATGTCGGTCAGAAGTCTATCACCTGCAATGGAGATAGTGAGGTCAAGGAATGGTAGGGAAGTGTCGGAAATGGTCCAGGTGTATTTGAGTGCCGGATGGAAGTTAGTGGTGAAGTGGATGAAGTCAGTCAGTTGTGTGTGGGTGCAGGAGGTGGCACCAAAGCAGTCGTCGATGTAGCGGAGGTAGAGGTCGGGCATGGGGCCCTGGTACGTATTGAACAAGGATTGTTCGACGTACCCGACAAAGAGGCAGGTGTAGCTGGGGCCCATGTGTGTGCCCATAGCTACGCCTTGTATTTGGAGGAAATGGGAGGAGTCAAACGAGAAGTTATTGAGGGTAAGGACCAGCTCCGCTAGGCGGAGGAGGGTGTCAGTGGCCGGGTATAGGTTGCTTCTCTGGTCGAGGAAGAACCGGAGGGCTTTGAGACCATCCTGGTGGGGGATGGAGGTGTAGAGTGACTGGACGGCCATGGTGAAGATGAGGGGGGTGAGGGCCTAGAGAATGGAATGCGCTGAGACGACGGAGAGTGTCTGAGGTGTCTTGAACATAGGTAGGGAGGGATTAAACCAAGGGGGATAGGATGCAGTCAAGGTAGGTGGAAATGAGTTCAGTGGGGCACGAACAGGCAGAGACAATGGGTCTACCAGGACAGTCAGGTTTGTGGATTTAGATACTTAAGGATTTAGGCCCTTAAGATACTTCTCTTTCCTGGAGATGTTACTGTCCATTGGAGTTTCTGGCTTAATGTCAGCCAAATTCTCTAGTGAAACTACTGGGAAACTCTAGGAAGTTGCTGATCCGCCACAGGACTCCTTCAGCAACTCAGATCAGAGCACAGTTAGAATGACAACAGAAATGATCTCTCAGGAAATTCAAGACTTCCCCTTTCAAGTGCATGGTTTTAGTTTGTCAATTTGTCTCTTGTCTGACTAGACTATTTAAAAATGAAAGGAAAGAACTTATAATAATCTCACCCAGTAAAAGCAGAGTGAGTTCTCCAGAAAAATGCTGAGGGTGAAGGATAGTTATGAAGAAATTTTGTGCATCAAATGGGTTCTATTTATGTACATTAGTGTGGTGGTAAATTGTGTGATGGCAAGGTTTGATGGGAGGGAGGAGAAGAGGGAGTGGCCAGGATGTGACTCGTCCTTAATTATGCTGCTGGCCTTGCCGAGGCAGCGTGAGATATAAATGGAGTCAATAGAAGGGAGGTTGGTTTTTGTGTGATGGTCTGGGCTGCATCCACAATTTGCTGCAATGTCTTGGATGGAGACCCCAGGTTTGATCCTGACTACAGGTGCTGTATGTACCGTGTAGGTTTTCTCCGGTGCTCCAGTTTTCTCCCACATTGCAAAGATGTGCAGGTTTGTAGGACAATTGGCTTCTGTAAATTGTCTCTAGTGTGTAGGGTAGAACTAGTGTACGAGTGATTGTGATCGGTAACCTATTTCCACACTGTATCTCTAAACTAAACTGAACTAGACTAAGACTGACAAAGTAATTAATAAATCACCTGCAGTCTGCCAAGTTCTAACATTGTCACCATATGGACCCTTTAAATAACATATGAGACTGGGATTCTTGTTTTTAGCTGTAATGCTGGATGGTTGCAATACCTGGCCTCGAAATTTAGCAAGTCGACGGGGATGACAAGAGACATATGTGTGCACAGTTCTGCTGGATAACCAAAAGCAGCAAGAAAGCTTTCATCCAGCCTCTACAAATGAACTTGCGTCCAATTACATCATACCCCACCCCTCCATCAGACTACCCCATCCCTAAAACTGCCTCCGTCTCTTTTACAGAGTTAAGGGAAAGACCACTCCCAGGATCAGACTCATTCATTGATTATGATTAACGGCTTCACTGCCCTTACACAAAAGTAACAACAAATTAAAATCGCATGTCCCTTTGGGAATTTATTTTAATTTTACAACCAAATCTCATTTGACTACAACTCAGATAATCAACATTTACAAAGCTGGGCCAATGATTTATATATATATATTTTTTTAATTCAGCTCTTGTAAATACTTTATGAAACCTACATTAAATATATGTTGCAATGTTAACACACTGAGTTGAATATTTATTTTGGTTAAATCGAGTCTGATGAAGGAGGCATATGTTCTGTCTTTTCTCTCCTTTCACCTCCTCCATTCCTCTTATCCATAGACACCCACAGTCTTCCCAGGTGAAGTTTTGAGATACTTACACATTTTCCATGTATAATAAAAAAAAACATATGTCAGGCTGTTGTTCATAAACTACAGCAAGGCATTCAAAACCATCATCCCCTCCAAGTTGGTTACCAAGCTCACAGAACTGGGACTCTGCGCATTCCTCTGCAACTGGATCCTTGACTGCCTCATCAGCAGACCACAATCTGTACAAATTGGCAGCAACACTTCCTCCTCGATAATCATCAGAGACTGAGAACCCACAAACATGTCTTCATCAACAAGACGGCTGTGGAAACAATCAAAAACGTCAAATTCTGAAGATCTGTCCTGGACCCATCACATTGATGTGATCATAAAGAAAGCCCATCTATGCCTCTACTTCCTGAGAGGACTGAGGAGATTTGGTATGTCAAAGAATACTCTCTTGAACTTCTACAGGTATGCAGTAGAGAGCATATTGACTGGTTGCATGATGGCTCAGTTCGGCAACTAATGCCCAGGAACAAAGGAGATTACAAAAACTGGTGAACACTGCCCAGTCCATCACATGAAGGGATCGACAGGAGGCACTGCCTCAAAAAGGCAGCCAGCATCATCAGAGACCCATACCACACTGGCCACATTTCACTTCAGATAAAGGAGCCAGAAAACTGTAACATCAGGTATTAAACACTACAGCCTCCAAATAAGCTCTTAATTACATAGACTTGGGGGCATTGTTTTTGTCTTTGCACTATTATTGTTTGTTTGCTTTTTACAGGGGCGGAAAACCCGGGGGGGCCAGAGGGGACACGTCCCCGCCATGTTTTGAGAGGTGGGGGACATCTCCCCCAAGTGTTTGTAATCCGGATTTTAAAATCCGGTGATCGAGGGCGCTGATTGGAGGAGAGAGACGTCGGTCACCAGGCAATGGGGACGGGACATGATTCAGCGCGATGATTGGAGGAGGGAGGAGTGGGGGGAGTGGGACTGAGGATGGAGTGCGGTGATTGGAGGAGTGAGACGTGGCACAGACCTGTGCCTCATCCGCAGCCAGGATCGATCCCGGCCGCGTCTCCGGCGCTGTCCTGTCCCCTCCTGTGGCCAGAGAGGTCAGCAGCAAAGATCCTCCGCTATAGGATCTTTGGTCGGGAATCAGACGGGCCAGCGCAGAGAAGCAGCGCTAAACCCAGCTAACTCTGCCTGTCCCGCCAGGTGAGCTTACAACCCTTCCTGGATTTGCGGGAAATATGGCCAGCGCGGGGAAGCAGCGCTGGTGTCCCGTCAGCCCAGGCAGGGCTGTAGTTAACCCGGTGAGACAGGCAGTTGAGCTGCATTTAGCGCTGGATTGAGCCACCGAAGCCTTGCGCATGTGTGTGAGTGTGCGCATGCGCGCGTGGCCGCCAAAAAATTGTGTCCCCCGTCCCCTCCATGTTTTGATAGCGAGTTCCGCTCTTGGCTTTATATATATATATATATGTATGTGTGTGTGTATATGTATATATATATGTGTATATATATGTATATATATAGACATTTCCACCAGATCTGGCCATTTCTAGAGCAAAGACTAGGTAGAATTTCTTCTCAAGCTGCAAATGTTAAGAAACAAACTGGAACTCATTTGAACGCTATACCCAGGCAAAATAGCAAAAGGTGACTGTTCAGAATGACAACAGTTCATAAAGTTCAAAAGAAATTAGGGAAATCGTTAAAAAAAACATATTTCAGATGGACAGGATTAAAGGATTAATGCTCAAAAATAAGGTTGTTTACTTAAAGGAGCAGGAAGTGTTAAATTAAAGAACTGCATGAGCAAACTTGGCTGATAACCAAGGATCAATGGGGAGTTCTTGGGAGAATTTCTGACATAGAGTCATCGGATTTTTGTTACTGAACAGAATCATAATACTTGCGGTTTAGTTTGGTAAAAGCAAAGCCCTTCAATGCTGATGACAGTTCTGTGCCTCAGGGAATGATAGAAGAGTGAGGAAGTGACACCTACAGTAACATTTGAGAAACAGTGGAATGTGAGATCATAACATTTGTGACTTACTTAAAATATTTCTTTGACTGTAATGAAATTAACATTGCTAATTTTCTTATATAGAGGGTGAATAGAGCATGGGGCACAGGGTGGGATTCAGGTTCAAAATCAAATCACTAGCTACAGCAACTAAGATAAATTACTGGCCTTTACTAGACCAATTAGTTTGTTCTTTTTATTAATCTGATCATTGAGGGTAGGGCAGTGGATATTGTCAAGATGGATTTTAGTAAGGCATTTGATGACATTGTTGGTTGATCCAGAAAATTAAGAGCATGGACTCCACGGTGATGTCAGAACTGGCTCATCCATAGAAAACAGAGGCTAGTGGGAGAAGCACAATATTTAAGATGGAGATTTCTGACTAATGGAGTTCCACAAGGATCAGTGCTAAATCCTCCCTTGTTTATGATAAACGTAAATGACTTGGATGTAAATGTTGAAACAAAGAACAGCAAATCCTGGTGAATACCAAAGATAGACACAAAGTACTGGAGTAACAGCGGGCCAGACAGCATCTCTGGAGAAAATGAGTCCCAACCTGAATCTCTGGAGTACAAGGGTCCCAAACCGAAATGTCACCCATCTCTTTTTTTCCAGAAATGCTGCCTGACTCGCTGAGTTACTTCAGCACTTTGTGACTCTCTTTGGATGTAAATGTAGATGGGTTAGTTAGTTAGTTAGTTTGAAGTTGACACCAAAATTGTGGGAGTTGTGGACAGTGAAGAAGGCTGTCTTGTGTATAGCAGAATATAGATTGGATACAGGATTGAGCGGAGAAACTGCAGATGGTGTTCAGTCCAAGCAAGTGTGAGGTGTTACAGTTTAGGAGGTCAAACGTAAAGGGAAAGTATACAGTTAATGACAAAACCCTCAACAGTATTGATCTAACAAGGGATGAAGGGGTCCTAGTCCATAGCTCCCCAAAAGTGGCAGCACAAGTAGATGGTGTGGTAAAGAAGGCTCATGTTATGTTTGCCTTCAACGTTCTGGACATTGTATAAGAGTCAGGACATCATGTTGCAGTTTTATGGGATTGGGCTGCATTCAGAGTATTGCATGCAGTCTGGGCACCTCATTACAGGAAAGATGTGCAGGCTTTTGACAGGGTGTAAAAGAGGTTTACCAGAGTGCTGCTTGGATTAGAAGATATCAGCGATGAGGCTAATTTGCTATTAGCCAAAGTAAAACAAAACATGGGGGTAATTTGCCATTTTGTAATTATTTAATAAAGCCAGTTCTAAGTCAAACTTCCCTTTTTTAACCCAATTTGGGAAAATGGGAAATCAAGGCTAGAACATCACAGCCAGGCAATAGTCAAATCCATACTGTGTCCTCAGCAGGTAATATCACTGTTGCATATAATTCCTAATTTTATAAAAATAGATTTCTTCCTCATTACGACAATGTCACCTGAAGGACTAGTGGAAAAAAGAGAAAGGTTTCAGTCAAGTAAGTCATTTTTTCTCTTAAGCCAGCCCAAGGGACTATGCTTCTATCTTGCTTGAAAAAGGCTTCCAGTCCCCATAAATATCTAATTCAATGAACGAGAAAAAATTGTCCTCAGACCAAATGGTTTGAAGTTCAAATGAATGATGAGCTGAAATTATTTCCTCCCAGCAGGAGAGAACATCAAAAATGATCGCAGGCTCTGTGCTGCCAACTTTGAATATCTCTATGGAGATCATTGTTCAAGCATCTCACGTATGAATAACTAAAAGGAGGGAAAACATCTAAAAAAAGAGGTAAAAAAAACCAGCAAAAAATAACTCTCACTAATTCTTCTCTATTATGTGTTGCCGATAGTTTCTTCATTATATTTCAGGTGAAACCTAGTATAAAAAAAACAATAATATGATAAAAGATTTATATTGTTGATAGTGATTTCTTTAGAACTGACAAGCTGAAAGGATCATTTGGTGGGGATGTTTAAGACTGAAAAGATGGGACAGAACAGATAGGACCAAATTGCCCCCAGTGAATGTGCAGTATAAAGCCCCTGTCCCACTTTCACGACCTAATTGGCGACCTCTGCCGAGTTTGCCCTTGACTCATACTCGCAGCATGGTCGCCACGAGGTCGTAGGAGGTCTTCGTAACGCTTCCTCATGCTCGTGAGTGTTCTCCGCGTACTCGTGGCCTCAAGTAGGTCGCGGCGCTTTTTCCAGCATGATAAAATATGTCCACGAGTAAAATAAAGGTCGGCATGGAAAAAATTCATACTTTTTACTCGTAGGTAGGTCGTTGTAGGTCGTGATGGTAGTCGTAGATAGTCGTAGGTGGTCGTAGGTAGTCGTAGGTAGTCGTAGGTAGTCGTAGGTGGTCGTAGGTGGTCGTAGGTGGTCGTAGGTAGTCGTAGGTAGGCGTAGGTGGTTGTAGGTGGTCGTAGGTAGTCGTAGGTGGTCGTAGGTAGTCGTAGGTAGTCATAGGTAGTCGTAGGTGGTCGTAGGTGGTCGTAGGTCAGTAACTGGCCCGAGAAAAAAAAAAGCAAACATGACATCATTTTATCATGTGATCATTCCCCACGTAGCTTAGGTGTGGAATACTGAGGTCGAGGGGGTTGTAGGAGGTCGTGGACATAGTCATAGGATGTCGTAGACATAGTCGTAGGTCGTAGACATAGGCGTGGGAGGTCTTTTACTTCGGCGAGTCAAGACGACCTTGACATTTTTT
Organism: Malacoraja senta; assembly: GCA_038087875.1. Taxonomy (NCBI): domain Eukaryota; kingdom Metazoa; phylum Chordata; class Chondrichthyes; order Rajiformes; family Rajidae; genus Malacoraja; species Malacoraja senta. Next base: position 102,042,919 of record CM075978.1, on the reverse strand, counting down.
TCAACTCGTCTAGGGTCTTCTAAACTCGTGGATTAGGTTGTCCAAGTGGGACAGCCCCTTGAAACATACAGTAAGATGAAATAAAGACAAAGTGCTGGAACACAGTGGGTCAGACAGTGACGGTGGTGGGACTGGGTGACCGTTTCACCAAACACTTGTGCCTGGTCCACCACGGCCTACTGGATCTGCCAGTTGCTAACCATTTTAACTGCTCTTCCCATTCCCTTTTGTCCTGAGCTACCTCCATTATCAGAGTAAGGGCCAAGTGCAAATTGGGGAGGATCAGCACCTCATATTCCGCTTGGGTAGCTTACAACCCAATGGTATGAACATTTAATTATTCAATTTTGGATAACTACAATCCCCCCAATCTCCCCCTCTTTTTGCCCCCACACCTCCCTTGTCTCCCCGCCCCCACCCCCTCTCTCCCTAGTGCCCCACCTGGACATGCACATAATCCTCCCCTCCCCCTCCCTTTACCTACATTCCTCTCTCTAGCTTCACAATTAGCAATTCTTCAATCTTTTTGTCTCGCACCTTCTGTCTTTCCATTTCTGGCCTTTGTCCAACCATCTCCTATCAAACAACCCCCCTCACCTGTAAACAGCTATTTCCTGCCAGACATTGTCATGCCCCTCCTCTCTTCCTGCTTTCTCCCCCGCTCCCTAATCAGCCTGAAGAAGGGTCCCAACCCAAAATGGCAGTTCCGTGTTTCTAGATCAAAGTAGAGCATTGGAAAGAGAACTTGAGAACTGTGTGTAAACAAGAGGGGAAAACTAATGGTGAGTACTTGCAGCAAAATATCTCTTGCGGCCATGGGACAAGCTGGTAGTTAAAATATATTTAGTCACAGTATATATACATCAAAAGAGTTAGTGATTTATTGGCAATGTGGAAAACTTAACCTGTATACATGCTGAGTCTTCAAACTCCAACTACAACCTGTCTGTTCCAGTCAATGACATTGTAACAAAAGAGGCAGACTACATGGCTCTCCTGTCTGACAGGATCACAGTCAATTCACTCACATTGATCCACAGAGTAAGGTTTAGTATGCAGAGAGATACACTACAGTTCCCTCATTCTTCAAAGGAAAGGTGCTTCCGTCTATATTTTTCAACAGTGAATTATAAATAACTAATCAATCTACCCATAATTTTAACCAAATTTCCCTCTTAAATAAACAATCACCATAAATCTACTCTGGTAACTGTTTTTCAAAGTTTTCCTGATCTTGCAAATCTCAGAAATGAATCAATATTTTGGATTGTTTAGTTCTGAAATTGCTCTCAAAGAAGTTCTACTTCTTTGTCAGACATGAAATCCGCATTGGATTCTGCCTGTACTTGGCTTTATGGATCTGTAGTTCACCATATAGACTTGCTTCACCGCCAATAGAGATTATTTGATGTACAATAACAGTTTGGATATTGTCATTAATTTCAGCTAAATGTCTCTCGATTCTATAAACCTCTGCCCACATAATACCTGTCCTAAAGAGGCTTGCCAGTTGGCTAAGAATCATGAAACCATGTTTCTTACAATTAATGACATTGTTGACTTAATTGCCTCTGTTCATCTCAAGTCTGGTTGAGCAGGGTTCAGGCATATTCTCACTCTTCTCTTCCCCTAAATCCACATTGAATACTGAACAGTACCAGGAAAAGATTGTTCCTCTTTTCATAAATATCCACATATATTTTCTCTCAAGGCCGAGTCGGTTATAATCAAGAGTGCAGAGACATTTTAGATGAATTGGTTTGCAGACAGAAGACCAAGAGATAAGGAATTTTCATGTTGGGAGGATATAGATTAAGTGCTGAAGTCCCAGTTATTCACAATCTACATAAATAATCTGGGTGACGGTATCAGGCAAATATATGCAGAGTTGCTGATAAATCTGAGTGGCAATGTGACTTGTGAAAAGGATGGCTGACAGATGATTCTTCAGATTTGAAGAAGTTATCTACAGCCCAAGCACTCAGTGCCCACCATACTGAGAGCCATGAACAGGACTAAAATTGTCAAGGCCAAAGGTGCAGTCACTGCGTGCTGGAAAGAACTCTTTAAAGACCTCCTGGAGCACAACTCAGTCACTGACATTAGAAACCTTGACTGCATCCCTCCACAGCCTATGGGAGGCAGCATTGCTGCCACTCCAAACCATCAAGCTAGTGCAAGTGCATAAGCACTTAGCCAAAAACAAACTGCAAGAGGAACTCTGCGGGCTGAGCAGCATCTATAGGAAATAGGAAATGTCAATGGCCTGTCCCACTTAGGAGACTTTTTAGGCGAGTGCAGGAGACTCTGCGATCACCACATGATCGCCACATGGTCGCCACATGTTCGCTGGTGGTCTCTGGTGGTCTCTGGTGAGTCTCGTTGATGGTCGCGAGGAATTCCCGCATTCTGGGAACTAGTCGCGGCCTCAGTATGGTCGCAGCAAATTTTTCAACATGTTGAAAAATTTGCTGCGACCAAAAACTGTCGCCATGGAGAAAATCGATAAACCTGTAGTCGTGGGTGCAGTTGTAGTGGGGTCGCCATGTAGTTATGGGTAGTCGTAGGTAGTTTTAGTTAATCGCCTTTGCTGACCAGGCATTTTCATTGGCTCATTGGGGAAAAAAAACGTAAGCACGAATTTTCAGAACCAAGGATAACCGACCGGTAATGTTAAATGCCCGCTAAACTTCACAGCTGTGTATCTCTGGCTTATTAAAAGTTGTCTGTCTTCTTAAAAGTGTCTCCACTCCTTCTCCCCCCCCCTTCTCCCCTCCCCCTCTTTTAAAGGACTTACTGTACACTGTGCTAGCTGTCTTAACCTTCCTGTTCATCGCTGTGTGTGTCTGTATCACCTTGGCTTTGCACCGTGTGAATTTCAGACAGCGCTCCCCCCGCTTTCCCTGGCCCCCGCCTTTGCGGTGTGTCTGTGTGTCTGTGTGTCTGTGTGTCTGTGTGTCTGTGTGTCTGTGTGTCTATGTGTCTGTGTGTCTGTGTGTCTGTGTGTCTGTGTGTCTGTGTGTCTGTGTGTGTGTGTTTGTGTGTTTGTGTGTTTGTGTGTGTGTGTGTTTGTGTGTTTGTGTGTTTGTGTGTGTGTTTGTGTTTTGCACTGTGACAGTTGCCAGTCCAGGTTTTTAAGGCGACTGCTGGGAACTTGACAGTCGCCGGCAGTCCGCTGAAAAATCGCCTAAGTGGGCCAGGCCCTTCAATGTTTCAAGTCGACACCCTGAAACAGGACTGTGAATGGAGAGGGAAGAGAGCCAGTGGAAAGAGGAGAAGGAAGGGATGAGACAAGGGCAAGTAGGTGATAGGTGGTCCAAGAAGGGATGAGGGATAATGGGCTGGCGGGGGAAGGGGACGGCTGGAGTTTGGAGCAAAGGCCTTGGAAACGGACAACAACTGCACTGAGTTTCTGCAGATCTTCAGTTACAAATCCAACCTTCATCTGGGATGAGAAATTTTTTCAAAGAATCTGATTCACAACACACTTAAAATACCATTGATTTCTAACATTATTGTACTTGCCTCTGCCTTGCTTATATGCTAATTTATGGAAACATATTTCTCCCAGATTCAATACTTGTAGAACATATTTCCTGTTTCCTAATTTTAGTGGGAAAAGTAAACATGAGTACAAAGCAATGAAAAGGACAAATTTCCTTCACTGGTTACATTTTTAATAGCTTGAACAATAGCTTAGAAAAACTTTTATATAGTTTTACAGTTTATACCTATGCATCTCTTTCAAAATAAAGTAGCATTTGGAATAAAAGTGACCCCAGTGGTATTGTAGCGGCAGATTTTCATATCTTTCAGGTAATTAGCACCCTAGCCGCTATTTGGATGATAATGGTTGAAGGGGGTGTTTTCTAAACGCATGCGAGCTCACTCACAGAGACCTTCAGAGCTTCTTCTCAGATATGGCTTCAAAACACAGTCTTTTGATGAATAAATGCTTTATTGTTGATAGAAAACAGTGAGATACATCCAGATTTCTTCCGACTCGTTACTACAATCTTCTTCGAACTCCAGCTTATTACTTTAGACATTAGAAAACTCCTCGTGTCTCCGTAACACTGGCAAGATCTGGCATGGACCTAGCATGATCCCGCATGGTAGAAGGGTTAACCTTCCTCATCGTCTCTCCAAACTAATCTAAAAACTAAACTTCTACGCAAGCATCTAAGCTCCAAACACGCCCAAAAACACATCATAAATCCCACCCACAATATAACGGGCAGTCTAAAATTTAAAGGCACATGCCATCATCAATGACATGCAAAACAGGCCAAATGGCCACTACATGTATAACTGGGATTATTTACTCTGTAGGTAATTTTGTTATTCTTATAGGAATATATTTTTCACATTTCTATGTTGTATTTAATATTATAGGTTTTGCAATTGAAATTGGGATCCCACATAAAATCCAAAGTACTATTTTCTCCGCACCGTTTGACCAGACAGCTTCAATCACATCTGGAAAATAGTGATAGAAAACGTATAGATTACTGCACTAATGAGGTAAGAATCCATTTATTTTAATTCAACCTATATCGCATGATAATGGTGGCGTTTAAAATTATAACTGGGTCTCAGGTGTCTTTCTTTTACCTTTTGTTTTTGTCACACCTCATCTCCACAGTGTCTCTCAAAGGAGAACATGGTCTTCATCCAGCTTCAACAATCTTTTATGAGGAGTTGTTGGCCTCGGCCAAGTAACTCATTATAACCAAGTTATGAAATATGAATCCAACATACTAGGATTTGCTGGCGCACTACTTTGGTGCTTATATTATAACAGCAAATAAGAATGACAAACAAGAAATGATCTGTTGGATCATTGTGCTAATTGTGATGGTATTTTAACATCATTGTCCTTCTACCTCCCATCAACTTGCAACCGCAAGAAGTATTCGGAAAATACATTTGACCAAATCAGGGGACGAGGGAAGATTCTTTGTGATCTTCCATGATTCGAGGAGCACATTATCCAAAAGCCCTACTTGTTATGTTAAAATGGGCAGCTACCAGAATAAAGTACAAGGCTGCCTGTTCCAAAACACTTCTTGGTCCATGTTACAGATAGTGATAAGAGAGCTGGTTTCACCTGGTGCAGGACAGAATGGCTGCAATTCTCAATGCTCTAAGATCATTGGTTAGTATTTGGTGCATTTAACTTTCCCTTTGGAAGGTGAGAAGATATATCAGGATATAGATAACATTCTTGAAGTAGTTAAAACAGCAGAATTTTGTGAAATAGTTGGTTATATTCCCTTTATATTAAAAAGCAGATGGAATTTTTGACATTTTAAGATGCAATTTGTAATTGGGCAAGTAAATTATTATTTACATATTAGGATAATTCATATCAAGTACAATTGATGAAGACAAAAAATAGGAAATACTGTAAAAATGCAGCAGGTCAGGCAGCATCTGTAGAAAGAAAAACAGTTAACATTTCAAGTCAAAGATCATCTATCTATCTATCTATCTATCTATCTATCTATCTATCTATCTATCTATCTATCTATCTATCTATCTATCTATCTATCTATCTATCTATCTATCTATCTATCTATCTATCTATCTATCTATCTATCTATCTATCTATCTATCTATCTATCTATCTATCTATCTATCTATCTATCTATCTATCTATCTATCTATCTATCTATCTATCTATCTATCTCTAAAACTCTCATCTTGACCAGTTCCGGTCTGCGTTGTAATAAAATTTGCGCAAAAACGCCACCCTATATCGCTAAGTTTTTTCGCCACCTTACTCACCGTTCTCCTCTACTCCAAGCCACCAAGTTTTGTTCCGATCGTGAAATAGGAGAAAAGTTAGGAAGGTTTAAAAAAATCGTGAGTCAGCAGATTGGTCTTCTCACCTGTCACTCACCAAGAAGGTAACGCCTCTTCCGGCACCCGCTGGAGAATAAAGTCCCGGAGGGGGCCGAGTAAACAGCTGATTGAGCCGGCAAGAGTGGAGTCGGGAAAGCCGCTGTGTGGAGTCAGGAAAGCCGCTGTGTGGTGTCGGGAAAGCCGCTGTGTGGAGTCAGGAAAGACGCTGTGTGGTGTCGGGAAAGCCACTGTGTGGAGTCAGGAAAGACGCTGTGTGGTGTCGGGAAATCCGCTGTGTGCAGTCGGGAAAGCCGTTGTGTGGAGTCGGGAAAGCTGCTGTGTGGAGTTGGGAGGTGCTGTGTGGTGCCGCGGCCGGTGGCCGCTGAGTGGAGTCCCTCCCCCCCACACCGCTCCCCTCTTCCCCCCTTCCCCCCTCCCTCCCCACACACACCCCTCCCCCCACACCACTCCCCCCTTCCCCCTCCCCCCCTCCCCCTTCCCCTCCTGCCCACACAACCTCCAATACCCCTCACACACCCACACACCCCCTTTACCCCACCCTGCCCACACCACCCCCCCCCCCACACCACCCCACCCCCTGAACATGTAGAATTGACCACAGGGAAAATTGCTAGCTGTCTATTTAAACAGGTGGGAAGTACATGGTGACTGCTTATGGATGGTCTAGAGGTTTATTGTTATAATGAGGCCAGTTTAGAGAGAGGTTATGAGTTACTGTGTTGTGTGAAAGTCTGCAATATTATATACACCAGCTGTATGAAAAGGACAATTTTCCTTCACTGGTTACATTTTTAATAGCTTTAACATGTATCTGGAGACATTAGCTTAGAAATGCTTTTATATAGTTTTACAATTTTACAGTTTTACAGCTGCTCAATTCAATTTTATTAAAATGCAATGACTAAACGCAGCTACTTGGTGCCTGGTAGCATACATATATTAAATCCATATCCTCATTGCATATGACACTCAAATACACAGAGACCATGCAGTGATGGTGAACAACACATTGCTCATTTTGAGGATATTTGCACAAAATTATTCCGCACACATGAAGCTCAGCAATGGCACAAATCCGCACACAGCAAAGGGTTGGAAGTTTATCTGTGATTTTGCCTTATTTGTTGTTGAAGAGTCCGAGGTTCACCCATGTACAGTCATTTTCTTAGTGCTCATTGATACTCTCATATTTCGCCCTACCATGCCCAATCATCGTGAAGCGAATGTTCTCAGGCCCCTGAATTAGATCTCTATCTGACCTAACCTAAATCTCCTCACTAACTGACCCCTGAATTAACACCGCCCAACACCTCCGCTCAGTTCGCAATAATCAACCTGATCTCCCAGTGGCTCAGCACTTCAACTCCCCCTCCGAATCCGAATCCGACCCTTCTGACCTGGGCCTCCTCCATGGCCAGAGTGAGTCCCACCGCAAATTGGAGGAGCAGCACCTCATATTTCGCTTTGGTAGTTTACACCCCAACGGTATGAACATTGACTTCTCCAATTTTAGGTAGTCCCTGCTTTCTCCCTCTTTCCGCTCCCCTTCCCAGCTCTCCCACAGCCCACTGTCTCTGCCTCTTCCTTTCTTCTTCCCACCAACCCCACCCTACATCAGTCTGAAGAAGAGTCTCGACCTGAAACAATACCTATTCCTTCACTCCATAGATGCTGCCTCACCCGCTGAGTTTCTCCAGCATTTTAGTCTACCCTGATTTAAACCCAATCCTTTTCCAGCTGACAACCGCACAAACTCAGTCTCTACCACCACCCCATGATCTTTTCACTATTACCATTGATCCTCATGTTATCCTCTACCACTTTCTTTTTACCACTTCTCTGATCCTCTCTATTCTCAACCCACTGTAAATTTTCTGTGTAATAAACGAACATAATCCTGATAAGAAAATGTATCAATCTACTCTTTGTAAAGAAAGCAGAAATGTTGTGTTGACACGTGCCATATTTGCATGGGATGTACACAGAGTTGTAGATGACAAAGATTCCTGGATCATGTTGTCACCTCCAGATATTGGACAGAACAGGTAAAAGAGGGTAAAGGGCTTAATATTTGGTAACACTAACTGAGCAAACATGTAATATCCCAAATTGTGGAAGTCTCTCAAATCCCTCATGGTTTCTTACATTCCATCTGAATTTTCCCCTGAAGATAAATACAAAATGCTGGAATAACTCAGCGGGGTCAGGCAGCATCTCTGGAGAAAAGGAATTGGTGACATTTTGGGTCGAGACCCTTCTTCACACTGAGAGTCAGGGGAGAGCGAAACTGGAGGTATGAAGAGGTACAGAACAAATCAGAGCCAGCACCAATGACCAAAGAAAGATGGACCCCCAATGGTCCATTGTTGGCTGCAGAAGAGGTGATAAAGAAGTGATACGGACAGTGAAACTAGCAGGATAACCATGGTGGGGGAGGGACAGAGAGAGAGGGATGCAAGGGTTACGTGATTTTAGAGAAATCACAACTCATACTGCTGGGTTGTAAGCTGCCCAAGCGAAATATGAGGTGCTGTTCCTCCAATTTGCGTGTGGCCTCACTCTGACAATGGAGGAGGCCCAGGAGAGAAAGGTCAGTATGGGAATGGGAAGGGTAGTTAAAAATGTTGGCAACCAGGATATCGCATAGGCTAAGGTGGACTGAGGGTAGGTTTATCAGTGAAACGATCGCACAGTCTGCGCTTGGTCAGTCCTCTTTTCACCTTCTATATCTGTGCTCTTATTCTTCTCAATTAAATCAAATATTGATTTAGTATATCCCTGAGATTTATTAATTTGTATACTTTCATTATTTTCTTAAATGTCCCACTCCCCTCTGCCATCCTTACTGTCAAGTTACACTTCTGATATTGTCCTTGTAAGCTGTGTTCCCTGTGTTCCCAATCAAGACTGTCCCTATCTTATCTAGGACTCAAAATACCCCTAAACCCCAAACTTATATTTAAACTCAACTACGCTGATATGATTACAAAGTTAAAACTGAACATAGAGAAGTGGAGGATTTTACCCTTGTCTATAGTGGGGCGTATTAACGCTATCAAGATGGTGTCCCTTCCTAGATTTTTATATTTATCCCCAAATTTCCCAATTTTTCTTACTTCATCATTCTTTAAAAATCTGGACTCCATTATCCTTCCATTTATTTGGGGCTATAAAGTCCACCGTATATCAAAGGCACATCTTCAAAAGCCAAAAAATGAGGGAGGCATGGGCCTTCCTATATTTAGGCACTAGTATTGGGCAGCCAATGCTAGAGCTCTGATTTACTGGCAATGGGGATTCCCAGATGAACCTTTGAATAATAATTATGCCCCCTTGTGGCTAAACATTGAAAGCACAGCAGTGAAAAATTCCTCCCTCTGTACTTTGCTTTTTTCCAAATCCCCACACAAGTTGGTTGGTGAGAATTTTATTTTAAGAAATTCTATTTGAATTTTAAATCAGATAAGAAGTTTCAGTACATTGTCAAATGTCTCTATTTACACCCCCATATGTCACAACCACTCCATTTTGCCATCACAGATGGATGGGGTGTTTGCTGTCTGGAAGGACAAGGGCCTTGGGACCCTTGGAGATTTATATATAGACAAAAAGTTTGCTTCGTTTAATCAGCTGAAATCAGAATTCAACCTTTCCAACTCTCATTTTTTTCGCTATCTCCAAATTAGGCACTACGTTAAAGACCAAATTCAAAATTTTCAAACCATGCCTGACAGTTGCCCACTCTACGAGCTCCTGCAGCTTCCTCCGGACTCCAAACATCTAATATCTCGCTTTGTGCGTCTATTCACCACCTCTGTATCCACGAACCATCTGAAAGAAGCCTGGTCTACTGAGCTGAATTTCGAGGTGTCTGACGACATTTGGAATGAAGGTTTGACCAGAATCCAAACTTGTTCGATCAATGACAGTTTAAAGTCATCCATAGACTCCATTACTCAAAGACCAAATTACATCGAATCTATCCATCTATTTCTCCATTATGTGACACATGCAAAGGTGCAGATGGTTCTTTAACACACATTTTCTGGCTCTGTCCTCATATACAAAGATACTGGTCTGAAATATTTAAGTGGCTCTCTGGGGTCTATGGAAAAGATATTCCCCCTGATCCAGAACTGGCACTTTTTGGATGCTCAGAGACTGCTTTGAACTTTACGTCTGAAGAACAACAAGCACTGATGCTTGGTATGGTGGCAGCCAAGAAAATGATCCTAACAGACTGGAAATCATCCACACCCCCCTGCTTCGAAAAATGGCTCAATCAAATGATAATAATCATACAGATGGAAAGGATACGCTTCCACAACTCCAAGGTACCCAACAACTTTTTAAGTGTTTGGGGACCATTTATCAACCATCTCAAAGACCAATAATTTCATATTTTCTGCAGCGGTGTAGTCCTGTGCTCTTTACTTTTGCTCTTGCTATGCCTGACAGTGTAGCACCATGTGGATTGCACCAATAATGTAATATCTGACGGCTTTTTCTGTTGTCTTTCTTTTCTTTCTTTTTTTCTCTTTTTTGTTTTGTTCTGTTTGTAAAAAAAATTTAAAATTAAAAAAAAATTAAAAAAAGACTGTCCCCTCATTTATTCCTCTGCTGAACCTTCCAGAAATGCACACGATACAGAAGGAGTAGTTTGATAAATGTTCTGCTCAGAAGCAGGATAACCTCTTTCGATTTACACTTTATTCTCTTCGTATACAACCCAACTCCAATGGATCAATAACTGAGGTTTTTTGGCCTTGCCATCAGCTACATTTCCAGTTCATTTTTGTCAATGTTTTTAATACTCAGACACTTTTTTTAGCTTCTTGATTCTTATTCTGCAGTGTTTCCCTGCAGCCATTCGGCTATTAAATACTACAACCTCCAAATAAGCTCTGAACTAGTGCACTATTATTGTTATATACCGGTATATATGTGTGTGGGTATGTGTATATATCCACACACTGAACTTTTTTTTCTCGTTTATTATATTGTTTACAGTATGTTTACATATTATAATGTACTGTTGCAAGTAAGAATGTCATTGTTCTATCTGGAACATATTACAATAAAATGCTTGAGACACTCTTGAGTCTTGACTCTTGACTCTTGAAAATGATGTTGACATTCAGGTCAGATATAGCTACAGAGAAGGAAGAACATACTTAACATTTCAGATCAATCCCCCTTCACTAGAACCAGAAAACGGAGAAAATAAGTGTTTTTTAGGTAGCAGACCTGGGGGGGGGGGGGGGTGGGGGGGGGGTAGGTGAAGAGAATAAAGGGGATGCCTGTGATGAAGTGGAACCCGAGATGTCCAGCTGCCACAGATTGCTATTGGTGCAATCTAAGAGAATGAAATGAATGCTTGTTAACCATAGCTGATGTGTCTGAAGAGGTATATGTAGAGGAAGATGAATGAGGACAGTTCGGGAGAAAAAGGAGCTTGCTGGAAGTGAGAGAGGCAGAACACTGCTGAAAATCTGAAATAAGAGAGAGCGTTGGAAATATTCTACAGCACGTGACATCTGTGATGAGATAAACTGAGTTAATGTTGCAGGTAGATGACATCAATGTTTTATTCACCCTACAAACTTTATGATGTGTGGTCTATGTACAGTTCATTTATGAAAATGTCAGAATTACTTATCCTTCCGTCAAACCCTGTGCATTTTAATTTAACACACTTGTGCTCTCCAGATACCTGCTGTTTATGTACAATTTACTTACTATGCCTTTGTTAGTGAACTGTCAGCTTGCATATAGTATCTCAGTTCAGGTTGAACACCGATTCTCCGTCAACTGAGGCCCCCCACGCCCCTCATCCCCACCTATATTCCAGACATAATTATGTTGAGATTCCATGAGCATTGGCATTCCATAAATGGCATTGCGAGTGGCAAGAGCTCTTTGCAGTCATCCCTCCTTGGCCTTGTCTAATTCTATCTCTGCTGGCTCAATGTTTACGTTTTTCATGTTTCAACTCTGCCTGGGCCCCACGCAGCACTCCACAACCCCTCCTCCCACCATTCTGTTCAATATTCCTCTTACCTCAGGAACTCTGAACTTTGTGTCAAGCCTTCTCTAATTTACTTTAAAAGGGTGCTTCCCAAAATCCCTTTCAACTTTGCTCTCAATCTTCTCTCCTAACTGTTTCGCAGACAATACAGTAAACCCTCGGTTTAATGACCCCCTTATAATGGATTCCGGATATAGTGGATGGACCATTTACCTGACTTTGATCCATATCTGTCTAAGATTATTCATATCCATATAAGATTATTAAATCTTTCCACTCCCACCTTAAACCTATGTCCTCTGGTTCTTGATTCCCCTACCCTAGGTAAAAGACTCATGATTTTACACACCTCTTCAAGATCACCTCCGAGCTCCAAGTGTCCTAGGTTGCCCAATCTTTATAGTTTAGTTTAGAGATACAGCGTAGAAACAGGCCCTTTGGCCTATTGAGTCCACCCCGACAAGCGATCCCCATTACACTAGCACACACTATGGACAATTTACAATTATTACCGAAACCAACTAACCTACAAACCTGTACGTCTTTGGAGTGTGGGAGAAACTGGAGTACCCGGGGAAAACCCATGCGGTTATGCAGAGAACGTGCAAGCTCTGTTGAGACAACACCCATAGTCAGGATCAAATCTGGGTTTCTGGCACTGTAAAGCAGCAACTCTACTGCTGAGTCCTGGAAAATTCTCATAAATGTTCACCCTGTCCAGCTAAGGACATTCTTCCTATAGCAGGGTGAGCAAAACTGAACATAGTAATCCAAATGCGGCTTTACCAACATTATGTACAACCGTAACATAACATCTAAACTTCTATATTCAATATCCTGACTGATGAACGCCACTGTACCAAAAGCCTACTTTACCACCATATCTTCCAGTGCTGCCACTTTCAGGGAACTATATACCTGTACTACTAGATCTTCCAGGAGTTTACGTACATACTGTAGGCTCCTAGGCTTCATGAGAAAAATACACCCAATGACTGGTCATACTTTGCCGGAAGGATAATGGTTGTGCTTGTTGGAACCCCAGCCTCGTTTTCAGATGGTCAAAATGTCGCATAATGTTGACTGCCTTCATGCACCTTTTTGGATGATCTATTTCTACAGGAAAATATTTCATCACTTGTGATCACTCAAAGCAAAGTTGTAAGACTATGATAGACTAATAACCTTTGCAAAAAAATTGTGTGGTGTACATTCGTTCAGGTTAATCCTTTTGCCAAAGTGAGTTGGTCCAAGGTCTGAGGTCTAGCATCTAGCAGGGCTCCCAGCCTCACTGAAGGGTTCAATTAACAGAGACTGTTAATCAAATTGAGACTGGCCAATTGTGAATATGATGAGGGGGAAGTGGGATGAGATGATTGCATGCTTCTGAACTTGTTTGGGGAATGGGAGCTCAGTAGCTGGAAGTAGGCAATAATTTTAATGTTGAGGTGATGTGGTTAAGTTTTTACCCATCAGAGTTCACCACAATGGTGGTATTCACGGAGCCAGCCATTGGACTTCAATATTTGGCATGTTTAGCAACTATTGATTTAGCAACTATTGATTTAGAAAACATTTTATAAGATTTAATACAAAAATTAAATATGTGCATAGAACTACATACCTTCCTATTAGCCAAATAATGATCCTAGATCATATTTAATAATGTGATTTTCCAGCCTCTGGATATTTAATCTTCAATTATACTATGAGGACTTTTTCAGGATCCCAGGAAGACCTTTAATATTCTTTGTGTCTCGGTGATCAAATTAAGTGATAAATGTACCGATTTGGAGGGGCGTCAAAGGCGTAAGAATCTAAGAATTGTAGGGGGTGAAAGAAGGAAGTGAGAGGGAAATGGGCCCTCGGGATTTTGTGGCAGACCTACTACAAAAAGTCTTAAATTTGGATCAAAAACCTTTACTCGGGCGAGCTCATAGAGCGCAGCGGCGTCGTACACAAGATGATGCCCATCCAAGACAAATTATCGTAAAGGTGCAACTGGATCATGAATTTGACGAAATAATGAAGAAAATTGTCCGAGGCGGACAGCTCCATTTTGAAGGTGTGAGGTTCAGTATCTACCGAGATTATCCGGCAGAGGTCTTCAAGAAAAGGGCGCTGTTCACTGAGACAAAAAGAATACTGAAGAATGTACCTGATTTGAGATACGGCCTGCTCTACCCCGCAAGACTAAGAGTCACCTACAAGAACAAGGAGCAATTTTTTACAGACCATGAAAAAGCACTGGAATTCGCCAAAGAAATTGGGAACGTGACCGCAGACTGAAGAATTTACATTACCCTTCAGGAGTCAAGGATTAACGGGACCGCCAGATCTAAAAGGATCTTTAAAGTTCTTTTAAGAGCTTTAAGGACATTTGAAAACCGAATGGACGGTGGACATTGGAGAAAACCGTGGGGTTTTTTTTTTTAAATTTTTTTTTAATATTTTTATTAATCACTATTATTATCTGTATATTCATATCTAACTATATATGTAATAACTAATACTTATTAAATATCTATATTACTACTAAAATTATTAACATTTATATTACTCATAAAAATTTAATACTGGGTATGATTGATAACAATGATTAATAACTAATTATTTCTCAATTTAAAATTAAATTTATAGATTTAGCGAGGATATTAATATGATATGTAGAGTATAACAACATTATGAATTTATGCTGTTCTTGGACTTTTCTGCAGGGATGCGTGCTTGTGTATGTATACATGTGGGTATATATATATATGTATATATATATGTATGTGTATATATGTATGTATATGTGTGCATATATGTGGGTATGTATATATGTTTGTTACTCCCAAAGAAATTATTTGATTATTAGAAATAATCTTTTTTTTTTTTTTTTCGGCACGGAGCTGGGAATTATTTTTTTTTTTACAAAGGCTACGGAAGTCTTTAGAATTCTAGCCACTTTAGTGTGGCTATCACTAACTACACTAATTGTAGATGTAGTTTTTTTTCTTTCACCCTATACTAACCAATTCTATCACTTTTTTCACTTTAAATATTTTTATAACTTAATTTTTGAATGGAAAAACAAAAATAATACAAGGAGATGTGTTCGGAAGAACGATGTATATGATTTTAAATTCATCTATTTGAGGTTCAGGAGCAAGGTCAGGTTTTATGTGTTGCACCTTCTGCTCGGTTATAGACCACCTTAGAAATAATATGCAAGATGTTAATATGACAAGAGGGGGTCAGGGAATAACATTTTGTAGTTGGAATGTCAAGGGAATCAATGAACCAATTAAGAGAGGTAAAGTCTTGGCACATCTAAATTTAATCAAAGCAGATATTATATTCCTTCAAGAAACACACCTTAAAAAGGAATCCCAACACAGACTTAAAGCTAAGTGGATCGCTGAATCATATCATTCCTCCTTTTCCCATAAGTCCAGAGGAGTTTCAATATTAATTCGTAAAGGAATACCTTTTACGAATTTATCAACAATAGCGGATATTGATGGTAGATATATTATATTAGTTGGAGAGCTAAATGGAGAAAAAGTGATTCTTCTGAATGTATATGGGCCTAATTTTGATAACCCTATGTTCTTTAATAAAACATTTAATAAAATTCCTGAATTTACACAATATAAATTAATAATTGGAGGAGACTTCAACTGTACATTAGATTCATACTTAGATAGATCATCAAGGCAAAAAAAAGTAAAATCTCAATCAAGTGTATTTCTAAATTCATTTATTAATACCACTAATATTAAGGATGTCTGGAGAATAGAAAATCCAACTGGACGGGAATATTCATTTTACTCTCCAGTACACAAAACATACTCAAGAATAGATTATTTTTTAGTTGACCACGTTTATCCCTTTTACTTATAACTCAAAATACCATAACATTATAATCTCAGACCACGCACCTGTAACATTTATGATTAAATTAAATGGAATGTCTGAGAAACAAACATATTGGAGATTTAACCCACAAATCTTGAACGAAAGATCATGCCAGGAATACATTATTAAACAGATTCAAATATTTTTTGAGGTAAATGATAACCCTGACACACCTACTTCTCTTATGTGGGAAACGTTTAAAGCGTTTGTTCGAGGTGCATTAATCTCTGCTCAAGTATTTTATAATAAAGAGAACAGGATTAAACAACAAACATTGGAAAGGGAAATCAAACAACTAGATTTAGACAATGCGAGAACGCCATCTATTTCAAAACATAATAAAATTGCTGTATTGAAATATAAATTAAATAAAATGTATTCAGAACAAGTAATAAAACTTTATCAAAAAACCAAACAATTACATTTTGAATTTGGAGACAAACCACAAAAACTATTAGCACGTCAGTTACGAAAAATGGAAGGGGAAAAAATAATTCATAAAATTAGAACAGAGACAGGAGAATTATTAAAAATGCCCAAGGACATAAATGAAAGATTTCTCCAATACTATCATAACCTTTATTCAACTAAAACTGTAACACAAACGGGAATAGCAGATTTTTTAATAAAATGTAATCTAAAAGGTTTAGATTCAAATGATAGAGAATTATTAGAAAGGGAGATTACGATAAAGGATATTGAGGAGTCTATTGGCTCTTTAAAAAATGGTAAAGCAGTAGGACCAGATGGTTTAGGCTCTGAATTTTATTTAAAAATTTATGACTTGCTATGCCCACGTTTACAAAGGCTGTATGAGCATATCTATACTCAACAGAAACTCCCAGATACTTTATTTTTTAATTTTTTTTTTAATTTTTTATTTATTAGAAGTACATTACATTACAACCACATACATTAATACTCGTCATTTATATCTTCTTACAATTAATGTACTCCCTTTATTTTTTTTTACACTAGAGAAAGAAAAGATTGAAAGAGAGAAGAAAGTGAAGGAAAAAGTGCAAGTGTAGAAAAGTGTAGAAAATGTAACAACAAAAAAGGACGAAGACCCTATAAGAGCGAAATTAAAAACAAAAAGAAAAAGAGTTAAGAAATAGGCCCTAAGAAAAGAAAAGAGAAAGAGAAAAAAAGAGAAACAAATGGGGTTTTTTTGAGCATCACGTAAATAGGACATACCAACTCTTCAACTATCATCCCCCCTTACCCGACCTCAATTTTTTATTTTTTTAAAGTACTTTTGCACCCTATGTTTGTAATAATTCTATAAATGCAGACCACGTCAGGTGGAAGTGATCTGGTTTACCTGCTAGGAGGAGTCTTATCTCTTCAAGGTGTAATGTTTCAAACATATTTGAAATCCACATATTTATAGTTGGTATTGGAGCCTTCTTCCAAAATTTTAGAATTAGCTTTTTTCCAGTTATTAACCCATAGTCCATTAATTTCTTTTGAAACACATTTAGTTCTGGATCATCTTCCGTTATTCCGAAGATAATCCATTCTGCTTTGGGTATCAGTCTTGTTTTAAATAACTTTGTAAAGATTTCAAAAATTTCATTCCAAAATTTTTGAATTTTTGTACAGAAGACAAATGAGTGCGCTATAGTTGCTTCTTGGGATTGACATTTATCACAAATAGATGATACGTTTGGGAAAATTTTATGAATTTTAGTTTTCGAATAATATAATCTATGTAAAATTTTAAATTGTATTAAAGTGTGTCTTACATTAATCGAGCATTTATGCACTTTTAATAAGTATTCATTCCAACTTTCCTTTGAAATTTTAATAGCTAACTCTTGTTCCCAGTCTCTTCTGATACCCTCCGTAGATGGTATTTGTGCATTTAAGATAATATTGTACAAATATGATATTAAGTTTGCTGATTCCGCTTTTATCTGCATTGCCTCGTCCAGTACATCTGCTGGGTTATTATGATGATCTTTTGTATATTTTTTCAAATAATCGCATATTTGAAAGTATTTAAAATATTGATTATTTCCGAGTTTATATTTTATTTGTAATTGTTGAAATGAAAGTAATTTTCCAGTTTCATACAAGTCACCAAGCGTTTTAATTCCTAGTCTATCCCATTGTGTATAAGCTTTATCTATAATAGAAGGACTAAACGAAGGGTTATTGACTATAGGTAATAAAAGTGATAAGTTTCTTAATTTTAAATTTTGTTTTATTTGTTTCCAAATACGGATTGTACTATGAATAATTGGGTTCTTATTATAGTTTATGTTATTCAATTTCATTGGAGAGAGGAGGATCGCTCCAATGTTTCTAGAGGAGCAATCCTCTTTCTCCATTACAATCCAGTCTACTTGCTGGGCGGAGTTATCCATCAGTTGAATCATATTTTTAATATTTACTGACCAATAATAATACATAAAATTAGGTAGTGCTAGACCCCCCAATACTTTAGATTTATTCAGATGGGTTTTTTGTATTCTATGTGATTTATAGTCCCATATAAAATTAGTGATTTCTGAGTCGAGTTTTTTAAAAAACTTCTTAGATAAGTATATAGGAATTGATTGAAATAGGTATAAAATTTGTGGTAAAAAGATCATTTTTATTGCGTTTATTCGGCCTATTAAAGACATCGGGAGCGTTTTCCAGAATTTAATTAATGTATTCAGTTTATTAAGTAGGGGGTCAAAATTTGCCCCGAACATACCTTGATATGTTCTGGTCATTTCGACTCCCAAATATTTAAATTTTTCTGTAGCTATTTTAAAAGGGAATTTTAAAAGATGTGTTGAATCTTTCGGTTTTATTGACATAATTTCACTTTTATTCCAATTTATTCTATATCCAGAAAAAGATCCGAAGTCTTCAATTAAATTTAATATATTTGGTATAGTGATTTGAGGTTTTGTAATATACAATAATATATCATCCGCGTATAAAGATATTTTATTATATGAGTCTTTAGTATTATATCCATGAATATTAGGGTGTATTCTAATTTTTTCTGCTAGCGGTTCAATAATGAGAGCAAACAGCTGTGGTGATAATGAGCATCCTTGTCTATTTCCCCTTGATAGTTGAAATTTCGAGGATAATATGTTATTAGTAAGTATTCTAGCTGTAGGTTTGTTATATAGTAACTTAATCCATAAAATAAAATTCTCTCCCAGTTGAAATTTTTGTAATACTTTATCCATATAATTCCATTCTACTTGATCAAATGCTTTTTCAGCATCCATACTCCCAGATACTTTAAATGAATCTATAATAACACTTATTCCTAAAGCTGATAAAGATCCGGAAGATCCGGGATCATATAGAGCAATTGCACTTTTAAATACAGATCAGAAAATATTAACTAAAATACTAGCGCATAGATTAAGTACAGTGATGAATAAAATAATACACCCTGACCAAACAGGCTTTATTCAGAAACGGTACTCATATTATAATCTAAGAAGATTATTTAATATTATTTATTCTAAGAGAATTATTAATGAAGATCTAGCAATAATCTCACTCGATGCTGAAAAAGCATTTGATCAGGTTGAATGGTCTTATTTATTTTCAGTGATGGAAAATATGCAACTAGGGGAGAAATTCTGTACATGGATAAAACTGTTATATACAAATCCTACGGCTAGAATATTAACAAATCAAAGGTTGTCATCAAAATTCAACCTATCTAGAGGTTGTAGACAAGGATGCCCGTTATCTCCATTATTATTTGCTTTAGCTATTGAGCCACTTGCAGAAAGAGTTAGGGGTCATCCGGAAATATATGGGTATATCACAAAGGACACAGTGAATAAAATTTCTCTATACGCTGATGATGTACTAATTTACATTACAAAACCAGAAATTAGTATTCCAAACTTATTAGAGCTAATAACCCAATTTGGTTCACTCTCAGGATACAGAATAAATTGGAATAAAAGTGAAATTATGCCAATAAGGGAACATAACAAACACATAATACAACAATTTCTATTTAAAATAGTAAACGAAAAATTTAAATACCTAGGTATCTATGTAACTAAGATATATACATCATTATTTAAAGCAAATTTCCCCCCACCACTGAATAAACTACATAAGAATATTCAATACTGGAAAACACTTCCTATCTCAATGATTGGCAAAATTAATGCCATAAAAATGATTTTTTTACCGCAAATATTATACCTTTTTCAGACAATTCCGATATATTTGTCAAAAAACTTTTTTTTTAAATTGGACTCTATTGTTAATGATTTTATCTGGGATTATAAGAATCATAGGATAAACAAAAGACATTTGTGTAAATCAAAAATAAATGGAGGTTTGGTTTTACCCAACTTTCTGTTTTATTTTTGGGCAGTTAATATTAAAAATATGAATTTCTGGTTGGAAGAAATAGAACAACAACCAGATTGGTTAAAAATGGAAAAGGAAGATTGTTTGCCTTTTGATATCGGTTCGATATTATTTGCTACATCTAAATTAAACAAAAAAACTTATAGGGAAAACCCTATAATATTTAGTGCCATACGAATTTGGAAACAATTAAAAAAGACATTAAAATTAGATAATTTATCACTTTTTCTCCCAATTGTGGATAACCCTTTGTTTAAACCCTTATGGTTGGACAGGGGTTTTACACAATGGAAGAATTATGGAATTAAAAATATGGGACAACTTTATAAGGAAGGCACCTTTCTGACATTTCAGGAGTTGCAACAGACTTATGGACTTTGAGGAAATGATTATTTCAGATATCTTCAACTCAGAGATTATGTAAAATCGAATACTCAAAACTTTCGAATTAGAAATTCAGAAATTCTTGACGAATGTTGGAATAAACATCCTAATACAGAAAAAATAATATCTTATATATATAATATCTTATTAGACAGTGACATTCCATCGACGGACTTACACAGACAAACATGGGAAAAAGAATTAAATCAAATAATAACGCAAGATACTTGGGAAGAAAGTTTACAACATATACATCAATGTTCATTAAATGCCAGACATTCTTTAATACAATTTAAAGTAATACATAGATTACATTATTCAAAAACAAAATTACATAAAATCTTTCAACATATCTCACCTATATGTGATAAATGTCAACATTTAGAAGCCACCTTATCTCATATGTTTGCAAACTGTACAAAAATTAACAAATTCTGGGTAAATATTTTTAGTATAATATCTAAAGTGACCAGCACACAAGTGGACCCGGATCCAAAATTTATAATACTTGGAACATCAGAATTAAATCAAACATTTACAACAACACAAAGAAACTTTATTGATTATAGTATAATAACAGGAAAAAAATTAATTCTAAAATTTTGGAAAGGCCCTACGGCCCCCACAATCAAAATGTGGATTATAGAAATGACGGAGACCTTAAACGTGGAAAGAATCAGATTTTCCCTGTTGGACAAACAGGAATTATTCGTTGGAACATGGTCTCCCTTTATTGATTATTTAAAGGGTCAGAATGGTTCAGCACGGGAACCTGACTAATGCTCGGGCTAAAAAATGGATGAAATGCTATATTCTGAAATGTACGAATATATCTCGAATGAAGTTTTTTATTTTAATAAATTTTTCCACTCTTCTTTAACTATCTTTCTCTTTTGTTTTGTTTTTTTGTGTTTTTTTTTTTGTGTTTTTTTTTTTGTGTTTTTTTTTCTCTTTTTCTTCTCTTTCTTTTCTTTCTTTACTTCATCTATCTTTTTAGTTCTATCTAGTTTAAAATAAAATAAAAAGGCAAAAGGTATTGGAGACAATGTAATAATAATTGATAATTGATAAAATTATCAATTTAAAAATGTAAGACTGTAATGATGTTAATAGGTTGTGTACTTATCTCCAATAAAAAATATTTTCAAAAAAATATATATATTCTTTGTGTCTAGATTACTGGACATTTGACATCAAAAATATCATTGAATGCCTATCACATCATTGCTTGGACTCTTGTTATTAGCTCTGTTTGTATTAGAAACAAGAACAGGAAGATGTAATTTTGTGTTGTCTGATATTTTCCTTTTTCCAGTTATAAATCATATTCACATATACTTGTAAGAAGGACCCAAGAATGCCTGTCCATAAAATGTGAAGAAAAGTTGGTTTAAACATCAGACACAGAAGATCCAATGACTAGTCAATTCTATGACCTTTATCCATTTTGACTGCTACCATTTCAGGTTGCATAGCTTATGTGACGACTATTGCAATGCTACTTCCTTTACCTAAAACCCCTGTCATGGGAACAACAAGAATCCAAGAAGAATCCATGTACATCTAGCAGGAAGAAGAGGATTAAATAGAGGGAAAGCAATTAGGCAGACTCCATCAGGAGTGTTCTCTTCCCTCTGTTGGTACTATGGTGCCTGAATTAAGAAGCAAAGACAGAAATTCTCAGTGAATGTAACTATGAAATGGTAAAGTTATATAGGTGAGGAAATAACTAACCATTTTGATGGTTCTTTGGAGGGATGCTGTGGAGCTTGCCCTGTTTATATTTTCATTAATTATCGTTTCAAAATTTCGATTTTGCTGGCAAAACGAGCCTTCATTTTATGTGTCCAATTTTCCCTGACAAGATGGTAATGATGGTAATGATTGACAGTAGACAGAATATCCACTAATTAACCAAAGTAGATTTATCTTGCGAGATCTGGAATTCAGTTCTTCTGCATCTCTGCTGGAATATAGTCTGATTTCATAAACTTATCTGCACACATTAAGCTCAGTCGTTTCAGTTGTTACATGAAGTGAATTAGTTTTAAGTTGTGATGGTGGATGAGAATGCATCCTATGAATTTGATGGCTCTGGGCCTGTACTCGCTGGAGTTTAGAAGCATGGCAGGGGATCTCATTGAAACCTACCGAATAATGAAAGGCCTAGATAGAGTGGATGTGGAGAGGATGATTCTAGTAGTGGGAGACTCTAGAACCAGAGGGCACAGCCTCAGAATAAAAGGAAATATCTTTAAAATGGAGATGGGGAGGAATTTCTTTGGTCAGAGGATAGTGAATCTGTGGAATTCAATGCCACAGACATTCAGACAGCGATAGAGGCCAAGTCACTAGATATTTTTAAAGTCGAGATTGATCGGTTCATGATTAGTAAGGGTGTCAAATGGAAAAGCAGGAGAATAGAGTTGAGAGGGAAAAATTGTTCAGCCATAATCAAATGGCGAAGCAGACTCAATGAACCAAACGGCCTTATTCTGCTCTTATGTCTTGTGATCTTCAGTCCTGTGGCCTCCCAACTGATTATAGCAACTTGCCTGTTCAATTATTTGAAAAGCCATAAAACACATATCTAAAAGTTCAACTGAAGTGGCAAAAGATAATACGTCTAACCAAGCTTACATGAGGGAAACCAAGACAAAAGGTTACAATATATTTGAAATATGCAATAATAGTACAGGTGAAGAATACTGCAACATACAAAAACCTGTACATTTACAGAATTCTATTTATGAGCACAAATTTCTCCAGTTCCCCTCTTTAAAAGTATCCATCCCTTGGATAATTATTACTATTTGTCCTCCTTATCCCTTAACTGTCAATTGAAAATCTGTACCTCTACATTTCCAAATTCCTTAAGTCATTCTAACAGATGCTATCAGTGAAACATTCTGGGAAAATCATTCCCTATGGAAATATGTCAGTACCTTGATAATTTGAAAAGGCTCACTCTCATGAGCCATTAAACAATTTTATACAGCTGCTCCTCGACCTACGATGGGGATACATTCCGATAAACCCATCGTAAATCAAAAATATCGCCAGTCGAAAATGCATTTAATACAATGCGTTCACGTGACCGGAAGTGACGTGCGGCTCGCTGCTGCTGCCGAGCGTTTGTACCATCATAAAGTCGAAATAACGCAAGTTGAAGCATCGTAAATCGGGGAGCATCTGTAATATGCAGTTTTATAACTCATTGCATGTCCAAAACCTGCATATTTTAAATTAAATTCAACTATATTTGCATAAACATTGATATCCCAGTACCAGTTTACATGCGTCACCTGATACGTCACCCCTCAGCTTCAGCGTGATATTCCCAAATTATCAGTTACCCCGGAGAACTTTGCTTATTTAATGAAATTGATCCTAATATGTCCAATTATAAATAAAACTTCACAGCTAAGGACACCACATTTCCTAAAGAAAGCTGTATACTAACAATGATTAATTACACTCCCTAAGTGTTTTGTTTTTCAGATGTATTTGCATATAAATCTACATACCTTCCTATTAGCCTAATAATGTTCCTAGATCTATTTTAATAATGTGATTTTCCAGCCTCTGGATATTTTAATCTTCAATCATACTGTGGGGACTTTTTCAGGATCCCAGGAAGAACTTTAATACCATATATAAATGTTTTAATACCTTAATATTAAACAATAAACTTTCTCAATAAGTTCCTCGCATGGATGCTTGCAGCCTCCATATATAAATTGTTTACTTTTGAGCATTTTATATTCCCAAAAATTGCTGATACAAGACATTAATGGATGATTCAAAAGCCAGCTTAGCTTGGCAAACTCTATCCACAAAGATGCCATAAACCATATCCTAGCTAGCAACTTCACGGAGAGTGCTCTAAAAAGACAATATGTCAGTGAAAGTGTGAGTTACAAGACTATCTCACCGTCTGTAAGGAGTCCTACAGCTAATTTGCAGAGAAGGTTTGACACAACCAGAAGCACTGAGTGTCAGATGTTCCTACCAGCCTTCAGCACTATCCATGCATGTTTGGACTAAAGGGACAGTACCAGCATTCTACATTATAACTTTATGGAGCATGACCTTCACCACGCCATTTCTCAAATGAGAGCTTGGATATCAAGTTGTCTCATCATTAGCTAATAAATTGCCATATTTTGAAAAGCCCTATCAATTATCAGTTAGGACCTGGAATATCTTTTCAACAAATTTCCCATTAGTAGTGGAAGACAACTTTCAGTAAAACAGTAGCACCTTGTCAAGTGATGATTACCAACCCAAAGGAATTTGACTAATTGTAAGGCTCGAACCACAGCCTAGGACAATGTATCTTCTATCTATCTAGTCTAGTACATAACTAAAACTCTCATCTTGTTATATTCCGGTTTGCGTTGTTTTTACATTTGCGCAAAAACGGTACACGATAGTGCTACGATTTTTCCCACCTTACTCACCATTCTCCTGTGCTGCAAGTGCAACAAGTTTTCTTCCGATCTATGGTATATTTTAAAAGTTATTAAGGTTTAAAATTCTTTAAAAACACGCATGCGCAGATTGGTCTCCTCTCCTGTCAGTCACCGCCAGGATGGCGACGCCCCTTCCTGCACCATCGCCGCACTGATCGTCCACGTCCGCTGTCAGTCACCAGCACCCACCCGTCCCTGCGCGCCCGCCTCTGCCCACCCGCCTTCCGGTCGATGTTGGCTTCGGTGAAGGTTACTCCGGTCAGAGGAGCAGCAACCTCGAGATCCTGGGTAGGTGAGGAGGTAGAGTGGGGGAATTGACGGAGAGGAGGGGGTAGGGAAGGAGAGGGGGGGAAATGGAGGAGGTGAGGAGTGTGGGGGAGGGGGGATAGAGGGAGAGGGGAGGGGTATGGAGGGGAGAAGATTATGGAGGGAGGGAGGGAGTGACTGAGGGTTGGGGAAAGGAGAGGTGAGGGAGGGATTGGGAGAGAGTAGGAGGAGAGGGGAAAGAAGGGAGGAGGTGAGGAGGGAGAGTGGGGGAGGAGGGGGAGAGGAGGGGGAGGAGGGGGAGTGGGGGAGGTAGGGAGTGGGAAATAGAGGGAGAGGAGGGCAGTGGGGGAGGGGAGGAGGGATGGTGGGTGGATGGGGAGGTGAGGAGTGGGGGATAGAGGGATAGGAGGGGGTAGGGAGGGGAGAGGAGTTTTGGAGGGAGGGAGTGATTGAGGGTCAGGGAAAGGAGATGGAGAGAGAGTGAGGGAGGGATTGGGGAGGGGAGGAGGAGAGGGGAAAGAAGAGGGAGGATGAAGAGGCGGGGGGAGAGTGCTGGGGATGATGGGAAATGAGCCGCATCTGCGCAGTTGGGGGCTATGGGTGAGTGTTGCAATATTGCGTTCAGGGAACGGGTTGGATTGGGGGACCAGGCCTCCTATGTGACAGGGACCCAATGAGTCCCACTTAGTCTAGTAGCATTATAAAAACAAGACAGGCTAGTGATAGGATCTAGCAACAAAACATCTGCAGGTTTTGGAAAGATTATAATGTATCTGAACCTACTGTTTAGCTTTGCAAAGATTGAAGAGAGAAATGATTAATAAATGAAATGCAAAAATGAGGGGGAAATGTAAAGCTCACTCAAGTACTACCCTGATCTAATCCCATTCTTGCCCTGCTTACTGACTTAAAAAGTTATTCATAAAATAAATTAATTTGTTAACTGCAAAGTTAGTCATGATTAATTGATAGCTCTCGGAATTTAATAGGGATGTCAATTTTTAATTTGCTTTTTGTAATTGAATAAAATTTAGAAAGAAAAATTAGATGTAAATTTCTGAGGAAGGACATTTCATATCTTATCTTGTAAAAATTCAGATGGTTATGATAAATTTTTAATGAATCATTCTAACCAGAGCTGGTTAATTGTGCAAATTAGGTAGAGGCCAAACATTAAAGTCCACTCATTATGAAGTACAACAGGAATATAAATTAGGTTAAGATACAGTCAAGATACAATAAATAACAACTAATTGGTAAACTTTGATTATGCGCAGCAAAGTCAAAAGCGCTTCTGGTCCCAAGGCAATGCAAGTAAAACAGTTTAATGAAAAACAAAATTGCACTTTAGTTTGGAGATGTCAGCATTAAAAAATTGCCATCATTCAATCAAATTGATCAGGCTGTCCATCAATGAATGCTTTCTTTCAGGGTTATTTAATTTAGATCAGCCTCAACTCTTACATCTCAATGTGTCTTTGTTACATGTTTCAGGACATTGCAGATTATTAATCATCCCTCTCTGCTGTCATGTTATTTTGTCTGTTAAATGAAGACTTCTGACATCTGAAAGATCGGAGGGACCAAATAAGAAAATTAGATTTGCTTGAAAAGCAATCAGAATCACACCATTATTCTTCTCCCAGTTATGAAAATGAAGATTGACTCTGGAAATCTTCAATAAGCTATTCTCAATGCTTACAACGTCACATCATTCAAATTTTATCTCTTCAGAGATCAAAATATATTCAACATTAGAGATTCCCTTATATTTAACACAAGAAATAGGAGCAGGAGTAGTCAGTCACTCTGTTTTGCCCACTGTCATTCCTTAAGATCATGGCTGATCATTGCTGATCTTTCACTTCTGTGCCACTATTCTGCACTAATCCCATATTCCATGATCCCTTAATATGGAAATATCTGACATTTTTTTTAAATATTGAAGCTCTTGATTTGAATCAGCTGCCTCAAAGTTTTTCAAAGAGTGAACCAGGTACTAAATTGAAGTTGCAGAAGGCATGCATGTTGGTTTGATGCAAGATCAAGCATGGCTGATAATCTAAAATACACATTTGAATTGATACTCCTACCATACATTGTTCCAGAATAAGCCACATGCCAGACCTTGCCTCTGCAATCTCCTAACATTGTGGCAGAATTGACAATTGGGGAGAAGTTGTAAACTTCTTCAGTTCTAAACTTGGAAAATAGAATATGAGGAGAAAAGTTTGCCAGAGGCATCACTAGAAGCTCCGGTGAATATCAGAGTTGGGGGAAGGAATGGGGTGAGGGATTAGTGAGGGAGAGTGGTGAGGGATGAAGGATTGGAGTAATGGTGATTGTGAAGTGGGGAGAAGGTTATGATTGGAAATGTTTTCTGGGAGATGATCATCTAGGCAGGAGTTGAAGGGGCCTCTATTAGGCTGGGCAGAAGTAACATTCACGTCTTTGAATGCATTGTCGCATATAAAAATGCAATAAAATGTATTACCCGAATGAAAATAGGTCTTATTTTGCAAAAATCCACATCACAATGCCAATTTATGTGTTTAGGACCCTTCAGTTTATTTAATATCATCCTCTCAGAATGCCATTAGTACAACATTCCCTTTGAAACTTCTATTAAATGAAAACTGAACCCACCCATCTTTGTAAATGGATCTGGCTCTTAATTACCATCTGCTTAAAGGAATACATCTTGTCATATGTTTTAAGTTTACACTTCAAATTCCAGTCTATCTTGTATTTATGCCTTAGTGTATATCATGGCATAGTCCTGGATTTTAGTTTCTTATTAGCTTCTCAGTTATTTAAATGCTTCTTGCAGCTCAGTGTGCAGTACACCTGTCTCTGATCTCTGTATATTGTTGGCTCAAACTCTGCTCCAATTACATACAGTATACAAGAGTCCAGGCTAACACTCTTGTGGAGTGCAGCACATTGCAATATTGTTCTTTGGATCAGATATCCAAGAGCCCCTGCCTATAATGTGACGGATTCAATGTCATTATTTCATTTTGGTTAATGACTCATCTTGTTGTCCTGGTCAACATTTATCCCTCAACTGAAAACACTGAAGAGACAGATAACCTGGACGCGACCATACTTCTGATTGTGGGAGTTGGCGACATGTAATTTTGCTTCCACACCATCTGCATAACAACAGGTTCAGATGGTCTACTTCAGTTGTAAAATGCCTGAGTGCACATCACCAACCTCATGAAGATGGCAGCCAGCTCAATTCATCACATAATGTATCCACATTCCTCTGATGCCATTTTCATGCTCGAAAGATGCTGACGGTTCCCAGTGGGTACCACCAACCCACAATTTTACATCATACAATACAATTTATTTGTCTTTTGGACAAATTTGTCATTTGGACCCCTTGAGGTCCAAACGAAATGTCGTTTCTGCAGCCATACATTACAAAACGAAAAAAGACCCGAGACACAACACAATTTACACATTACATCCATCACAGCGCTGTGATGGAAGGCAAAAAAACGTATCTTTCCACTGCACTTCCCCCCCCCCCCCCTCCCTGATGTCAGAGTCAAAGTCAAAGCCCCCGGCGGGCGATGGTGATTATCCCGCGGCCATTAAAGCCACGCCGGTTAATGCAAGGGTCACGCACCGGGTCTTGGTGTTAGAGCCCCGGCGAGCGCTCGCAAAGTCCGGCGGCCATTCCAAGCCGCGCGGGGGGATAAAGCCCCGCTCCAGGTGCTCTTCAACCCTGCAACTCGGGCGGGAGAAGTCACCGCTGCGGAAGCCCCGAAAAGCGGTCTCCCACCAGGGACCCGCGGGCTTCCGGTATTGCCGTCCGCCAGACCCGCGGTTGTAGCCTCCGAATCTCCGGGGGTCGGGTAGCAGCAGCGATTGTCTCCACCACAGCTCCACCCGCTCCGGACTCGGCCAGCCCCGCGACGGTGAGTAGTCCGCAGCTCCGCAACTGGAGCCCCAGGTCGCTCCTGCTGGAGGCCACTCCACGTTGCCCAGCCCCAACGACAACGGAGACCCGATAAAGAAAAGGTTGGGTGTCCCGTGCAGGGGAAAGATTTTAAAGTCCCTCCCCCCCCACACACATACCCCGACAAAAAAATAATAAAAAAACTACATAAAAACGAGACAAAAATAATAAAAGACAGACGGACTGCAGAGGCCGCTGCAAACAAGAGTCGCGCCGCCCACTGAATCATGTTATTTGCAAGATTGAAATTTCACTCAAAACACGTGCAATTACTGTGAACGAATGTTGATCTCCAGTTTTGAGGATAATGACAAGAATGGTTACAAAAATTCTCCAACCTGACCAATCCACTTCCAGCAGATCCATTTTTTTTCATAGAGCTCCAATGACTCCTTTATATAAAGTGAGGGTAGTCAAAGATTATCACAGGAGGGCAGTAATCATCATGGCAGTTTAATTAGTCTCCCTGCGGAGACTGATTATTATCACGCTAGGTTAATTACTGTCACAGCAAGAGCTCAATCACCACAGTTCATCAGTATTACAGGTTATTGAGTTGCGTTTGAAGAGATTCTATCAGAGATTTAAATTTAACTAGACCAAGTGCAGACCCGTTGGGTCTGTTCCCGCAACGCGTGGTTGCAAGGGGGGGCTGCCTGATGTCATCGCGCAACGCCACGCACTAGGCGTACGCCGTCAAGACGCTGTGTACGACGTCAAGACGCTGCGTACGATGTCAAGACGCTGCGTACGCCCGTGGAGACGCTGCGTACGCCCTCAATGCGCCTGCGGACCGACAGGCCGATGACGCGCAGGATTTTCGGACAGTGCAAGCGTGCGGGCCGGCAGCGAGGACGGCAAAAAGCAGCGGGGGACCAGCCAATCTGTGCCTTCCGCCAGCGTGACAGAGCCGCGCCGGGGGGGAGTGGTGGAGAGCCGGGCGGCAGCAGCCATTATGGTCGCGCGGCACGCAATGAGAAGGTGGCCAGCAGGAGGCGACAAAATCAGTGAGTTGGGGGGAAGGATTTTATTTAAATTGTGTACAGAAAAATGACGAAATTTAATGAGTGGATATGCGAATGTAAAAGTAAAATCGCTAGCGAAATGGTAAAAATCTCAGAGTTTTTGCGTGTGGTTTTGGCGGACCAACGAATCAAAGGCAAAATCAAAATGACATACACCTGACATGCACCCACACACACACACAGGAGAGAGGGGTGAGGAGAGATGGGTGAGGAGAGATGGGTGAGGAGAGAGGGGGAGGAGAGAGGGGGGAGAAGAGAGGGGGGAGGAGGGGGAGAGGAGGGGGACAGGAGGGGTGAGAGGGGGGAGGGGGGAGAGGGGGGAGGGGGAAGGGGGGAGAGGGGGGAGGGGGGAGGGGGAGAGAGTGGGGAGGGGAGAGCAGGGAGGGTAAAAGGGGAGTCAGGGGTAGGGGGAAGGGGTGTGGTAGAGGGGGAGGGGGAGAGAGGGGTGGGTGAGGGGTAGAGAAGGGTGGGGGAGGGGAAGGGGAGGGGAGAGGAGAGTGGAAGAGGGGAGAGGAGAGGGGATGATTGGGAGGGGAGAGGAGAGGGAGATTAGAGGAGAGAGAGAGTAGAGGGGAGAGCGAGTAGAGGGGCAGGGAGGGGGAGAGAGAGGAGGGGGTGAGTGAGGAGAGGGAGGAGAGGGGAGGGGGAGAGTTGGAGGGGAGAGAAGAGGAGGGGGAGAGTTGGAGGGGGGAGAGAAAAGGAGGGGGAGGTGGAGGGGAGAGAGGTGGAGAGGGGAGAGAAGAAGGGGAGAGGTGGAGGGGAGAGAGGGGGGAGGAGAGGGGGGGTGGAGAGGGGGAGGAGAATAAGAGGTGGAGGGTGGAGGGGAAGTGGAGGGGGGTAGAAGGGAGGGGGGGGCAGTGGGGGAGGGGGAGGGAGAGAGGGGGGAGGAGAGAGGGTGGGGGGAAAGGGGAGGGGAGAGGGGAGGGGAGAGGGGGAGGTGAGGAGGTGGGGAGAGATTGGAGGGGGAGAGAGGAGAAGGAGGGAGTGGACGGGGAGAGAGAAGAGTGGGAGAGAGAGGAGGGAGAGAGAGAGGATGGGGAGAGAGAGGAGGGGGAGAGAGGAGGGGGAGAGAGGAGGGGGAGAGAGGAGGGGGAGAGAGGAGGGGAGAGAGAAGGGGGAGAGAGAGAAGGGGAGAGAGAGAAGGGGAGAGAGAAGGGGGAGTGGGAGAGAGAAGGGGGAGTGGGAGAAAGGAAGGGAGGGACAGAAAGGGAGAAAGAGATTGGAGACAGAGAGATTAGAGGGGAGAGCGCGAGTAGATGGGAGAGGGGGAGGTAGGGGAGAGAGATAGGAGGGGGTGAGTGAGGGGGTGAGAGGAGATGTGAGGGGGAGACTTGGAGGGGGGAGAAGAGGAGGGGGGGCAGTTGGAGGGTGGAGAGAAGAGGAGGGGGTGAGTTGGAGGGAGGTTGTGGGGGAGAGAAGAGCAGGGGGAGAGGTTATGGGGAGGGTGGAGAGGGGTGAGGGGAGGGTGGAGAGTGGGGGTGGAGAGTGGATATGCGAATGTAAAAGTAAAAAAGTTTTTGCGTGTGGTTTTAGCGGACCAACGAATCAAAGGCAAAATCAAAATGACATACACCTGACATACAGCCACACACACACACAGGAGAGAGGGGTGAGGAGAGATGGATGAGGAGAGATGGGTGAGGAGAGAGGGGGAGGGGGGAGGAGAGGGGGGAGGAGAGGGTGAGGAGGGGGAGAGGAGGGAGGAGAGGAGGGGGGAGAGGGAGGGGAGGGGGGAGAGAGTGGGGAGGGGAGGAGAGCGGGGAGGGTAAAGGGGAGACAGGGGTAGGGGAAGGGGTGTGGTACAGGGGGGAGAGAAGGGTGGGGAGGGGAAGGGGAGGGGAGAGAGAGGGGAAGAGGGGAGAGGAGAGGGGAAGAGGGGGAGGGGAGAGGAGAGGGAGATTAGAGGGGAGAGAAAGAGAGAAGGGAGAGATAGAGTAGAGGGGGAGGGAGGGGGAGAGAGAGGAGGGGGTGAGTGAGGGGAGGGAGGAGAGGGGAGGGGGAGAGGTGGAGGGGAGAGAAGAGGAGGGGGAGAGTTGGAGGGCGGAGAG
This sequence comes from Malacoraja senta, assembly GCA_038087875.1. Taxonomy (NCBI): domain Eukaryota; kingdom Metazoa; phylum Chordata; class Chondrichthyes; order Rajiformes; family Rajidae; genus Malacoraja; species Malacoraja senta. Next base: position 102,010,592 of record CM075978.1, on the reverse strand, counting down.
AAATGGAGGGGGGAGGTGGAGGGTGGGGAGAAGAGGAGGGGGAGAGGTGGAGGGGGAGAGGGGAGGAGAGGGGAGGGTGGAGAGGGGGTGGAGAATAAGAGGTGGAGGGTGGAGGGGGAGTGGATGGGGTAGAAGGAAGGGGGGCAGAGTGGGGGAGGGGGAGGGAGGTGAGAGGGTGGTAGAGGTGGGGGAGAGGGGAGGGAGAGGGGGAGGTGGAGAGAGATTGGAGGGGAGAGAGGAGAAGGAGGGGGTGGAGGGGGAGAGAGAAGAGGGGGAGAGAGTGGAGGAGAGAGAGTGGAGGGAGAGAGAGAGGATGGGGAGAGAGGAGGGGAGAGAGAGAAGATGGAGAGAGAGAAGGGGGAGAGAGAGAAGGGGGGAGAGAGAGAAGGGGGAGAGAGAAGGGGAGAGAGAGAAGGAGAGAGAGAGAAGGGGGGAGAGAGAAGGGGAAAAGAGAGAAGGGGAGTGGGAGAGAGAAGCGGAGTGGGAGAAAGGCATGCGGGATCCATTGTGATTGCACATCTGTGAGATGGCTCTGTGAGTCATGCAGCTGTTTGATTTTAGTGGGCTCACGTGAAGGTTCCAATCTCCTAGCCCCGACCCATTGTGATGTCATATCATAGGTAAATGAGATCCATTGTGATTGGACATCTGTGATGGCACCGTGAGTCATGCAGCAGCTCGCTGGCCAGCAGGATTAAAAAAAAAATAGTGGTTGGTGGGGGGTGGGCGGATGGATTTTATTAAAAGATGTGTACATAAAAATGACGACATTTAATGAGGAGTGTGTTAGGGGATGTAAAAGTGTAATGTCTAGCGAAATGGAAAAAATCTCGGAGTTTCTGCGTGTGGTTTTGGCGGACCAAGGAATCAAAGGCCAAATCTGACACCCACAAACACACACACCCGCCCGCCCACACACACGCAGAGTTTTAATATATAGATAGATAGATACAGCAAGGCTGAGGGAAAAATGGTCTTTGAGTATCAAGATCAGCAAGAGGATCAAATGACAGCCCTTAACAAATTGTGTTGCACAGAGTGTTAGAGATGGGTGATGACCACCAATCATCATCTGTTGATGAGAACATTAAAGAAAGAGGGAGACTGTCGTTTCCACTGGACAAAATGGACAAACTGAAGAAGATTCAGCTCCTGACTCACACTGGAAAAATTAAGTGTCTGTTAAGGGAATGGTCCTCGTGAACAAATGGCTATTTCTAATATTTCTGTTCCATTTGTCTCATTGGTCTTGGTCCACCTTTATGTTCAACATCAGCCAGCATGTTTTGCTTTTTTTTTTTAATGCATAATGGTTTGGTCCCAACAAATGTTATGGTTTGTTAAAAATGTGCGGGAAAATACATGTCCCTGGCATTAATTTTGGGGGGGTTTTCTCAAAGTTTTTGTATTATTAGCTTAGAAATGTCACTCCCAGAAGGAAGCATCCTCTATATATTGCTGTCAGTGTCCGTATTGGCTATTCAAGGTCAGACAGGGCATGGTAAGATGCAGGCTCTGGAGCTATATACAGACTGTTTTTTACTTTAGGCCTTTCATTATGTGCAACACAAGATCAGGTCCTGTTAAATAAAGGGTAAAACACTTACCATTACATCAAAAGCCTGTCATTTTCCCGGTTTAGAACTGAAATGTGGGATTAGTAAGACAGATGGTTAGGTTTTGTCTGGCTGTTGTGAGCTGCTGAAATGAAGTGTAAACATTGGAAAATATGAATGTGTAAATGATACGTGTGTTCTAGTGAAGATATGCAGTGATGGATCCAAATTCTGAAGCGCTGATTTTAGGCTTGATATATGACAATTCTTGTGTGTGATTCTTACTAAGTAATGAATCTATGCTCTAACAAAAATGATATGCATAGCAGGATGCCTGGAGTTAAAAGTGAAGAATAGCACTCACCGAGCACATAAATAGGCTGGGAGTGACATCCTTTATCATTACAATACTTGGCAAAACATGATCTATCTTTTATTTCATTCTAAGTGGATTCCAGATTGCAGTTCTTAAAGTCTCTGAAAGTTGTTGAAAAATGAATTATAGAAAAATTAATCCTACTATCCAAGCAAACACACGATGCAATTTGGTACAGCAAATAACGGAGAGAAATAGAGATGAATCTGTTCGGTACACTCCACTATCCTTAAACCATGCTGCAATCAATTTCTAAAAGGTTCTGTTTGATATTTAGCAAGGAGCAGCTCTGAAATATAAGTAATTTACCAAGCTCGAGGATAGTATCGTAGTTACCCAGCAACCCTGCTCATTACATACGTAAACTAGGTAAACTACGAAATACGAAAGAGCTAAAAGCAATTTTTTTTAAATCATATAATCAAGCTTAGTGCCCAAGAGTGGTAATCCCCAAATCCCTATTGTATCCAACAGTCCTTTTGACTCTGATGTTTTTAAATTACTTGTTAATTGTGGTTTGAAAATTGGTTGAACAAATGAAACTGAATCAGTTCAAATGTTAATGTAAATGTGTCACAGCTGGCATTGCAAAATCGGCAACACAAAATCTGTTGTATTTCATTCAATTTTCTTCCCCATCAACATTATGGAAGAAAACAATTCAATCATTTCTTAAGTAAGAATTTCAGTGTTCTATCTGGAACAAATGACAATAAAACACTCTTGACTCTTGATCTTTCAGAGCTGTCTGTGGAGAGTTTGTACATTCTCGCCGTGACTACATGGGATTTTTCCATATGTTCCAATTGCCTTCCAAATCCCAAAGATGTGTGGGCTAGTTGGCTAATTAGCTAATTAAACTGTTGCTGGCATAGATGAATGGTAGAACGTGGGGAATAAATTACAGGGATAATTAGTTGCATAAATCATTCTAACACAGGCTCATAACTTCATTCCACCCAGACCATCTTCACGGTGTGTTGCATCAGGAAGGCTTGAAGTCTTGTCAAGGATACTTGTCACCTGTACTGACCTGTCCAGCCTGATGTCCAATGGGTTTTGAATTTAAGAGGGCGCACCAAAGATTGTTCTACCGACACCTATGCAGGTGGAAATCCACCAAAAGGGAAATGCAACAGCTTGTGAGACACTAGTTGGAGATGGATAAATGTGTAAAAGGGCTGTCTCACTGTGCGAGTTGACCCACGAGTGACCCCGAGTTTAAAACAAATTTAACTCGTGGTAATCACGTACAATTAACGTAGCGGAAACGTCTGAACTCGTGGACGCAACTTGGCAACTCTTGGTGCTAACGGGAGGTACACGTGAAACTTGTTAACTCTTGCAAAAGTTCAAACATGTTTGTACTTTTCCACGAGTAAAATGTACTCTTGTGGTTAAAATTTGAAACATTTTAAACTCGTTGTAAGAACGTAGTGGCCCGTGCGTTTAACTTTGTGACTCGTGAGTCTACCGTGGGAACTCTTTTTAGAAACAATAATCAGGGACAGAAATATCAGTTACTTAGACTTTTTAAAGACAAATTCTGCTTAACAAAGTTAAGCAAGTTATTGATAAGGTGACAGAGTGGGTTGAAAAGAAAAAATTGCTTGAAGTTTATATATAAATTTGTGTTGTGTTGTGTTGTGTTGAAAAGCTTTTTGCTGAGCCGTTTGATTCTCACTGTTTGTTTACTTCATTGCACAATAAAAGAGAGTTCTTTGCTATCAAGATCAAATTGATGTCTGGAAGTCTTCATTTTAATATCACTACAAAGTCTCATGAATTGAATGTAATATTCCTTTCATCATAAAACACAAAATAGAGGAAGGCAAAATATATTCACATCTTGATTCTCACAATCATTTGTGAGATTTAAGGACAGCTGCCTCATATGCTGTGCTTTTTAAATGTTTAAAATTGTCACCTCTCAGTAGATCAGAAAATAAGACAAAGTCTTATGTGAAACAAATGTCTTGAATGTGAAACAAAGTCTTTATTCTTGTTCAATATAAAAAACGCGTTTTTGCGCATATTGAGAAAAGTAGCACTACAGCAAACACCACTGTCTGAAAAGGGCTTCTCATACATGAAAATCAACAAATGAAGCACAAATAAAAGTATTTCCACTATATACTAATTCAGCTGAGAAATGCACTAGTCTAAATTCAGGCAATAAAAGATACAATGCAATGCGCTAAATGACAAGTTTTGAGATCTACAATCAAATAAGCAGATGCATGATAACCACGTTTTAAAGGAAAGACAGATGCAATGAAATTACTTTTACACCACAATAAAAAATAAAATCCACACTTAAAGTTAAACAATGAAAAGTCAGCAGGATTTAAACTAAACATGAAATTAACTGGATTTTTCTGCATGTGGGCTCTCCTCATGCAGTGATGTACCTGTGGTCGGCAGCCGCTCAAAATAATCTGTCCTGCCACGGCACACTGCCCAATTCTGAATTATAGTAGCAGAGATGGTCTCTCTGCTCTTTTGCACTGTTGGTCCCCGTGTTACCTCGAAAACACTGCAGTGGCACCAAAGTCTCGTCGTTTGTACCACTCCTCCACGCACCTAGTGTTATTCTCCCTGTTTGACTGTCCACTAAGTCACCGTCCTGCATGGCTGTTGCTGATCCTGAAGCTGCACCTCTGATACGGATCAGGTTGTGCAGAACACATGCAGCAAACACAATAGTCTCTACGTTCTTTGGCTGGCATGACATCATTTTTTTTAACATGTGATGATTTTTCAACACTTCGATATACATTGTTGCCTCAAGATTAACGGGAGAGGAACTTGGTACACTCGGGAGACGAACTTGGAACATAGCAGAAATGAGAAGTAAACGGCAAACTTAGACATACCCGTGGGAACTCGGTTAAACTCTGGATCATAAACTTGTAGTCTCGTACGCAACCACGAGTCTTTCACTTGGGGTCACTCGTGGGTCAACTCGCACAGTGAGACAGACCTTTTAGAATGTGCTTTGAGCCAAGTCACCACTTCTACATCCACACTTACCTTGAAAAGTCACATTCACACTTTCTAGATGTCATTGAGTTGGAAAGTGCATTATGATGGATCACTATAGAGATCAACTGCAGATTTGGATATCACAAAATATTTAAAGGCAGTTCACAATTTGAAAACCATTCCATAGGCCCCTGTACAACTGTTTGATTACATGCAGCAAATGTAGCAGAGCTTACACTATCCTATGGCCTTCAGTGTTGTGGATCCTCCATTACAGTTCCAATCTCCACCATCTGCAAGTTACCCGGCAAAAACCGAACTGTCTGCCATATTAATTCCACTGCTGGAATCACCATCGGTTTTACGTCCCACTATGGACCAAAAGAGTCTGTGCAAGAGCACTCTAGAAGAGGTACTATATCCTCTGCGCATGATTATCATCCTCTTGAGCCATATCTTCATGAATTCTTCAAGGCTTTGTGGAAAAGACATTAATTAGAACTGTTAAAGTAAGAATATGTAGAAGGCCATAATGCACATCACTACCTATTACCCACTGTTATCATCATATGTAATAGCATTGAACATGTTATGATGCTGTCTGATATTTAATTTTGTTACTGGGTCTTTGACAGCCTCTTATCCCTCTTTCTCACTAATCCAGAAATACAAAGACTCAACTCTGACCAGGCTTCCTCAGCAGCTATCAGCTGGAGAAGGATGGAGGGCCATCTCCGGTTTTCACCTTTCTCTCAAACTCAGGCCTTTCTTCAATGGAAAAGAGTGCATGGGTATATCGAGAAGATAGGAGAGTGTGAAGAACTGGATTAGGCCTGTGTAGACAGACTGAGTAAACATCATAATGCAGGGACCAGGGAAGTAGCTGGATCGCAAAGATTGGGAAGGGAGAGGGGGTAGGAGAGTGGTGGTATAACACAAATAAAGGTGGGCCAAAAGATGAAGCAGAATGCTGTTGTCAAACATGTGGAAGCACTTCCACGTTTTTGAATCATCTCGCAAAGGGCCAACATACAATGATGAAAGAGACTGCTGGAAGAAGTTGCACATAAACTTGAATAGTTAAACCCCTGTCCCACGGTGCAAGTCCACCCACGAGTTATCCTGACTTAAAAACAAATCAAACTCGTGGTAATCACGTAGAATGAACGTAGCGGGAACGTCGGAGCTCGTGGATGCAACTTAGCGACTCGTAACACTAACGGCAGGTACTCGGGAAACGTGTTAACTCGTGAAAAATTTTCAACATGTTGAAAGATTTCCACAAGTTAAATATACTTTTGAAGGAAAATGTTGATACTTCTAAACTCGTTGTAATACCATAGCAGCCCGTGAGTTTACCGTAGTGACTCGTGAGTCTACCGTATTAACTCGTGGGTTTGGCCTGAGTGCCAGAAGTGACATGTTGAAGATTAGTCAGATCTTAATGGAAAATGTTACAGTGATCTAACAATTCATTTTCATTGAGTAATGCCTTTCAATGATTGATGCCAGACCTTGAACAAATGCAGTTCAAATGGACACCCGTTGCCTTAGCACAGCATGGCTTTTAGTATTACTAACTCCAAGGGAAGGGCACGGATCAGTTAGTGATGCAGCTCAAACAAACCAAACATTCAATGCAGGACAATGTTGAGTTGATGCAGCTTCATTGAGTTGTCCTGGTTTTCTTTAGAAAGCGAGTTAAGCCTTTCTCAGATGCAATCTTAATGTGGTTCATCTCAAGTTAAAGAGGCAAATGCAACAAGTTTGAGCAATTTTGGAAGGATTGTTTCTTGAAACAAACTGCTCTAAAAGTTTGAAGGAAGGAATTGCAGATACTAGTTTAAACCAAAGATAGACACAAAATGATGGACTAACTCAGCTGGTCAGGCAGCATCTCTGGAGAAAAGAAATAGGTGATGTTTCGGGTTGAGATAGTTCTTCAGGCTGGGTCTTAGCCTGAAGAAGGGTCCCATCCCGAAACGTCACCTACTCCTTTTCTCAAGAGGTGTTGCCTGGCCCGTGGAGTTACTCGAGCATTTTGTGTCTATCTTTTGTTTAAACTAGCATCTGCAATTCCTTCCTTCAAACTTCCTTCCTTCAAACGTCACCGATTCCTTTTCTCCAGAAATGTTGCGTGACCCATTGAGTTAACTCGGCAGCTGGACAGAGAAAAAAAAGGTGAGTAAAAAAAGGTTCGCCAAGTCTGCCTGTCAGGAATGATCCCCTGATGCTGGAGACACCTGTGGGAATCTCACCTTGGCCTTTGGAATAGAGCGACCAACAACTAATATTTCCAGATTTCCAAGGGCAGGTCACTTCCCTTGTTTATGTGCCTTTCACATTACTGCTTCAGAGGTGTGTGGGGCAGGGATGGGGGGGGGGGGAGTGAATGCATTCCTGTTTGAATAAGTGTAGGAAGGAACTGCAGATGGTGGTTTACAGGCACAAAAAGCTGGAGTAGCTCAGCGGGTCATGCAGCATCGCTTAAAAAAAGAGTCTCGACCCGAAGCGTCGCCTATTCCTTTTCTCCGGAGATGCCGTCGGACCCGCTGAGTTACTCCAGCTTTTTGTGTCCATCTCTTGTTTGAATAAGATTATTTGAAAATGAAATGATCCACACCAACTCTTAAAAATAAATCGCCTTTATGTGAAAAATAAACCAATTGCAAAACTTTGTCAACACGAAGGGGAATATCCTTTGGGGTCGTTCGCTACCATCCGCAGTCACTGATAAAACAATGCAGGATATGATAACGTGGCCAATGATACAGGTGTGAGGCGAGGTCCCCGAAATACAGTCTGCCGAGCGATGAATAAACAGGGGTGAGAAATGTACTAACCGTTAGCCTATATATTGAAAAATCTTAAAACTCGGGTTCATTGAGTTAAAAAAAGTACATTAGACAAGAAACCTTTACAAATAGCGAAGCTTCGCGTATGGCAGCGCACACACGTGGTGAAAATGTCCCAAAAGGCAGAAACAGGCCCTTCGGCCCACTGAGCCAGCCGTCAAACACTCATTTACCTCAAACTCATTTCTGCCCGCATTCACATCAATTTCCCACCTGAGCCCCATTCGACCACTCACCGACACATCGGGGGAAGGTGACAGTCCTTCAGGTGTTTTTGCCATTCATTTCTCATCGAGTCATGGGTTCATACAACACAGCAGGTGTTGCGGGGAGCATTCATACAACAAAGCAGCATGCGGGGAGCGAAAGGGAGCACTTGGGGAAACTCCATAAAATAGTACCAGAGGTTAGAATCAAACCCAGGTCTCTGGAGCAGTGACACACGCTGCTCAAGTGAACGTATAATGAAATGAATGAGGACAGACAATAATCTGATTAATTGAACTCATCAAAGGGCGTAGATTTAACGTGAGCAGCAGGCGGAATAGAGGGCATCTGATGATTTTTTTCTCAACCCAGTAAGTACTGTCGTCGTAATCTGAGAATGCGACGGAGGCAGGTTTACAAAGTATATGGGCCAGAACTCGAATAATGGTCAGGAAGGCTATGGTTGGAATGGACATGGTGGGCGGAGGAGCCTGTTTCTGTGTTGTATGAACCCATGACTCGATGAGAAATGAGTGGCAAAAACACCTGAAGGATTGTGAGATAATGATCATGGATGACTTTTAATGGAAAGTCCACACATACAGATAGACAGCCAAGAAGAACTTCTTATCTACACTGGCAGATGGAGGAGATAGGAGTTGGGGAAAGAGAGGAAAAGCCCAAGAGAAATACAGGGAAAGGGATATTGGAAAAGACAGATGCTGTAATCCTGAAACGCATGTCAAAACATTTAAAAGGTATAAACACATAGCAAATAAGTGCAGGAGTAGGCCATTCGGCCCTTCGAGCCAGCAGTACCATTCAATATGATCATGGCTGATCATCCAAAATCAGTACCCCGTTTCTGCTTTCTCCCCATATCCCTTGATTCCGTAACTCTAAGAAATTTAAACATGGGAGGCTTTTGATAGTGGAAAAAAAAACCTGCATGACATCATTTTTATCATGTGATGATTTTTCCACACGTTAGTAGTCGTTGTTGGCTCAAGAGTAACTTGGGAGAGGAACTTGGTAACTCGGGAGAGGAACTTGGTACATCGCAGAAATTAGAAGTAAACGGCAAACTTAGACATACACGTGAGAACTCGTTGAAACTCATGAACATAAACTTGGAATCTCATAGAAAACCACGAGTTTGATTTTTTCTTTAACTCGTGGATGGACTCACACCATGGGACAGGGCTACTAATTTCTTAAATATGTTTGTGGGAGTAAAAGAAAAACAAATGCTCAAAATGCATTGATAGTCACTGTATGCCAACCATCACAGCAGTAATACAATAGTCCTGAAATGCAATCTACCTCATTGGAGACCCTCGGACTATCTTTCATTGGACTTTACTGGCCTTATCTTGATTAAACGCTATTCACATTATTTCCGTTATCATGTATCGGTACACTATGGGTGGCTAAATTGTAATCGTGTATTGTCATTCGCTGAATGTTAGCATGGAACAATAAACTGAACTCAAACTAAATTCAAACCTCCAAATCCCAACCTCAAAGTTGCCGGTACAGTAATTGTTTAAAGTCAACAATGTTGTGACTATTGGGACTTCTCTTCCTTCCATCATGGACATTGGTTACAAACGCTGTCTGTCAAGAGCTAAGGGCATTACCAGAGCCCCCACACACCCACAATATGGACTGTTTACACTGCTGAACTCTGGGAGGAGGTACCGCAGCATGAAGAGCGGGACAACCAGGTTCTGCAACAGCTTCATCCCCCAGGCCATAAGACTATTGAACTCACAATCAAACCGATGCTAGAACTTTCTTATACATTGCCACTTTTAAAAACTTTCCTTTTTTAACTATGCACATGAAGCACTTTTTATGGACACACTAAGCACTTTTACTGATCGCCTGATATAAATGTTATATTCTGCTGCTACTTTGAAGAGTCAATGCAACGGAATTGCGTTCAATGTGCACTGTGTCTATGTGTATACCTGAATGACAATTAAAGTTATATTCATATTCTATCTTACTGTTACCACTGCCCCTGTTTCCACCTCTATTCCTCAGAACGAGCACCAATGCAGCACTTCATTTACCTATTTAATTTTATTGAGACCCAATCACACCAAAATCCAGTGCCTCCACTTTATATTAGTACCATTGATAGCAAAAGTGATCCGTGTGCAAAATTCTTTGCAATCAACTAGCATTAAAGTGCATTGAGTCCCTCGGCACACCAAAGAGTAAAGTGTTTTTGAGCTGTTATTAATATTGTGCAGTACTTATTCCCATGCAACCCTTGCAATCTAAAATTTGGGCTCTGTAAATATTTCTCAACAGTCATGTCATTTTAACTGCTCCATCAGTAACTGTGCCAAGTGAGACAGAAATGACAACATACATTTGTATAAAGATACTGTATATAAATAGCTTTGAGACCTAAATCCCTAGTTTAGCTGTCAATGTGTTGAAGAAATTCTTTTGAAAAGCTACTGTGCGGTGCTATCTAAACAGGATTAGCTATAAGTCCTGCACGAATGTGTGTGTGTAGTTCAGAACGAGTGAGCAGTGTAGCAGGCTGTAAGTCTGTGCTATGTCAATCAGGCACAAAGTTAATAGAGTCCAAAGTTCCTCCAGAACAAGAAAATGGGAATCTGTTAAAAAAGTATAGAACAACCTTAAGTGTTTAAACCATAGACACAAAATGCTGGAGTAACTCAGCGGGACAGTTAGCATCTCTGGATAGAAGGAATGGGTGACATTAATGGGTTAATTGGGTTGGCAGCCACAACTGACTCCCTCTTCCTTTGCCTCGCCCTCTCAGTCCCATGACATGTGAACAGACATCTCAGAGTGCAGCGTTGTTATGCTCTTTATCTCATAGAATCATAGAGTCATAACGTCATGCAGCTTGGAAACAATCCTTCGGTCCAACTTACCCATGCCGACCAAGATGCCCCATCTATACTAGTCCCACCTGCCCACGTTGGCCCATGTGTATGGAGGATATTGATTGGACCAAGCTGGGCTCAAAGTTCCTTTCAAACTGGTAACTGAGGCGTAGGGATACTTGATTTTCGAAATTCTCTTTTACTCTTTCCTTCATCTATTGTAGTTTCCTCATATGACTAAGCGCCACTTTTAATGTAGGTACGCCAAACTGAGTCATCCAATGTCTGCTCTCATAGACAAGGTATTTTGAGTGGTTTCTTGACTAACAGGGTATCGATAGAGTAGATGTTCAGAGTATTTTTCCCATGGTGAAGGAAGCTAAAACTTGAGGGCTTAACTAAGGTGAGAGGAGCAATTTAAAGGGGATGTGAGGAGCAGGTTTTTCACCCAGAGGTTGGTAGTTATATGGAATGAGTTGCCCAAAGAGTCAAATACAATTACAAATACAAATTGGCTAACATGGAATAGTTGGAATCTATGACTGTGACTTTGCCAAATCCTACCGTGGCAGCTGAGATATGGAGAGGATAAAGATGTGTTTTATTTCCAATTACATTCCTGAGGTGGTAGATTGTACTGACAATGCAAAGGAATTGAATATTACAGTGAAGAACAAATGTATATGATTTTACTCACTGAAATCAGTTCCAAAGCATATTGCACACTCGTTAATTTAGTAACTTCACAGAATGCTGAAAATACCCTGTTGAAAGAGTTGGTTCAAGTTCTGGTGTAGAATGATAAATACTGTACATCAATCAGGAAATAGGAGAAACAGTGATACATTGTCACGCTAAAACATGTATCAAGGTGGTGTAACATTGAGGTGCCATTTGATCCTGTCCATATCACCAAAGGGATGAGAGGATCCAGTCCATGTTGTTAGACACCAAAAGTCTCACATTTGATTTGGCATGGAGAATTGTGACTTCCACTGCCCTATGACACTCAAAAAAACAAAGGCAAAATAAACCTCCCAGTGCTTTCATCCAGCATTAGCATTGTCTGCAACTGTTCTTTTAAAGTGACCAAGTTCTACTTATGCCAAAAGAAAGGACACAAAGCACCAGCTTTCAATTCTAAAGTCAAGGAAACGAGAAAGAGTGCTGTTTCTAACGTAGCCCCAGCACGGAGAAAAAGTTTTCTCTTACGAACAAGGATTTTCTCTTAAGAACAAGTAAACAAGGATTCTGCACAACATATTGACCACTGCAGCAGACACAGACATTACTTGGCATAACATTTAGGTTAAAAGCAACCATAATGTGTGATGACAGGAGTGATTGATGGCAAGTCACTAGTGATGCAGATCAACATATTCACACATTGTTCCATTATGCAAATGCTTACCACTGACATGTAGTATAGCCATCTTACGTGTCCTCATCGTCGCGTTGAGGCGCATGGGCATCGTGTGGCCGCGTGGGGCCGGTCCCACTGAGAAGCGCGGAGGGGTATGGAGTAGCAAACAAAATCTTTGCATGCCACCGGCCTGTCGCGTAACTGACGGCCAAAGTGGGACAGGCCCAAGACCCTGGCGCAACGCAACGTCTCACCTCTAACAGCAGCAGAAGCAGGCAAATGATCGTTGAACTCGGCCTGGGGCTCACGGCCGTTGCGGTCCGGATCCGCCCCCACTTCTACTCCCAGAGCGGGGCCAAGAAAATTGAAGATAGACACAAAATGCTGGAGTAACTCAGCGGGACCGGCAGCATCTCTGGAGAGAAGGAATGGATGACGTTTTGGGTCAAGACTTTTCTTTCAGACTGAAGAAGGGTCTCGACCCGAAACATCACCCATTGCTCCTCTCCAGAGATGCTGCCGGTCCCGCTGAGTTACTCCAGCATTTTGTGTCCATCTTCAAATGACGTCACACGCTCCAGACGGCTGTGTTGACGCATGAGGTCGCACGCGACCTTCGCGGGACCGTCGCGCCTCAACGCGACCACGAGGTAGCGTAATTAGCGTGTCAAGGACACGTAAGTGGGACAGGGGCTTAAGGAGCAAGGTCAGTCGCAAACTTTATTCAGAAAATGTTTTTAGGGCAGATCCATTGTGTGCTATCCCAAATCAGCAGGAGACTTGAATACCAAGAGAGGTTCCAGACAGTAACAAATATCCAACACCATTGAAAAATTAATGCTCAATTGGAAAGATTTATCCATCGTTCTCACTGATAAGCCAAAATCATTTTAACCAATACAATGCATCTTCAAGGAATTGCTGGTTACAAGGCACTGCTATAGATTAAATCTGGTAGCAAACCAGTCCACTGCAAATTAAGGTTAATTCTTTATGCCTTGAAAAGTTAAGTCGAAGAAGAATGAAAGAAATTGGAAAGAATTGCATGGTTAGTCAAGATAACTCATGGCACATAGACAACTCTAGTAGCAAATAGATTGTGCAGTAACTGCACAAAATTTTAAATCAAGGAGTTGACAATGAATAATGTCATTTATCAGGTTGGCAGGATCCAAATGTTTATTACATTTGGTTTGTCTTTAGTCATACACAGCTGGATATGGATGAGAACCATCCAATGTACCTCATTATTGGTACACATAAGAGAAGTACTACACTCTTGCTGTACAGTCAAATCCTCACAGAATATCTTTAAATCTATACTCAATGTTTAGCCGTTGACAATTGCCTGTGCATTCAAGATGATCTCAATGCTACAACTATTGAAGAGAATAACCAATTTACTTTGGAATAAGTACAGGAATAATTCTACAACTACAGTATCTTAATGCACTCTTCACACTGCCAGATTTAGTATATCTCCATCTGAAGATGCCAATGGACTGTAATCGGTTGAGAACAATTTTAATGCAATTGTGAAAGCTTTTTTTTTTTTTTTTTAATTATTTATTAGAAGTACATTACATTACAACCACATACATTAGTACTCGTCACTTATATCTTCTTACAATTAATGTACTCCGTTTGTTTTTTACACTAGTAAAAGGAAAGGATGAGATTGAAAGAAAGAAGAAAGTGAAGGAAAAAGTGAGAGTGTAGAAAATGTGACAACAAGAAAGAACGAAGACCCTATAAGAACAAAATTAAAAACAAAAGAAAAAGAGTTAAGAAATAGACCCTAGAAAAGAAGGAGAAAGAGAAAGAGGAAAAAGAGAGAAACAAATAGTTTTTATGAGCATTACGCAAATGGGACATACCAACTCTTCAACTATCATCCCCCATTACCTGACATCAATTTTTTTTAAGGTACCTTTGCACCCTATATTTGTAATAATTCTATAAATGCAGACCACGTCAGGTGGAAGTGATCTGCTTTACCTGCCAGGAGGAGTCTTATCTCTTCTAGGTGTAATGTTTCGAACATATTTGAAATCCACATGTTTATAGTTGGTATTGGAGCCTTCTTCCAAAATTTTAGGATTAGCTTTTTTCCAGTTATTAACCCATAGTCTATTAGTTTCTTTTGAAACACATTTAGTTCTGGACCATCTTCCGTTATTCCGAAGATAATCCATTCTGCTTTGGGTATCAGTTTTATTTAAAATAATTTTGTAAAGATTTTGAAAATTTCATTCCAAAATTTTTGAATTTTTGTACAGAAAACAAATGAGTGCGCTATAGTAGCTTCTTGGGATTGACATTTATCACAAATGGATGATACATTTGGGAAAATTTTATGGATTTTAGTTTTGGAATAATTTAATCTATGTAAAATTTTAAATTGTATTAAAGTGTGTCTTACATTAATCGAACATTTATGCACGTTTAATAAGTGTTCATTCCAACTTTCCTTTGAAATTTTAATAGCTAACTCTTGTTCCCAGTCTCTTCTGATACCCTCCGTAGATGGTATTTCTACATTTAAGATAATATTATACAAATATGATATTAAGTTTGCTGATTCAGCTTTTATCTGCATTGCCTCATCCAATACATCTGCTGGGTTATTATAATGATCTTTTGTACATTTTTTCAAATAGTCGCATATTTGAAAATATTTAAAATATTGATTATTTCCGAGTTTATATTTTATTTGTAATTGTTGAAATGAAAGTAATTTTCCAGTTTCATACAAGTCACCGAACGTTTTAATTCCTAGTCTATCCCAATGTGTAAAAGCTTTATCTATAATAGATTAAACGAAGGGTTATTAACTATGGGTGATAAAAGTGATAAATTTCTTAATTTTAAATTTTGTTTTATTTGTTTCCAAATTCGGATTGTGCTATGAATAATTGGGTTCTTATTATAAATTATATTATTCAGTTTCATTGGTGAGAGGAGGATCGCTCCAATGTTTCCAGAGGAACAATCCTCTTTCTCCATTACAATCCAGTCCACTTGCTGGGCGGAGTTATCCATCAGTTGAATCATATTTTTAATATTTACTGACCAATAATAATACATAAAATTAGGTAGTGCTAAACCCCCTAATACTTTAGGTTTATTCAAGTGAGTTTTTTGTATTCTATGTGATTTATAGTCCCATATAAAATTAGTGATATCTGAGTCCAGTTTAAAAAAAAACTTCTTTGGTAAGTATATAGGAATCGATTGCAATAGGTATAAGATTTGTGGTAGAAAGATCATTTTTATTGCATTTATTCGGCCTATTAAAGACATCGGGAGCGTTTTCCAGAATTTAATTAGTGTGTTTAATTTATTAATTAGGGGAACTAAATTTGCCTTAAACATACCTTGATATGTTCTAGTAATTTCGATTCCCAAGTATTTAAATTTTTCTGTAGCTATTTTAAAAGGGAATTTTAAAAGATGTGTTGAATCTTTCGGTTTTATTGACATAATTTCACTTTTATTCCAATTTATTCTATATCCAGAAAAAGATCCAAAGTCTTCAATTAAATTTAATATATTTGGTATAGTGATTTGAGGTTTTGTAATGTACAGTAATATATCATCCGCGTATAAAGATATTTTATGATATGAATCTTTAGTATTATAACCATGGATATCAGGGTGTATTCTAATTTTTTCTGCGAGCGGTTCAATAATGAGAGCAAATAACTGTGGTGATAATGAGCATCCTTGTCTATTTCCCCTTGATAGTTGGAATTTCGAGGATAATAACCATATAACAATTACAGCACGGAAACAGGCCATCTCGACCCTTCTAGTCCGTGCCGAACACGTATTCTCCCCTAGTCCCATATACCTGCGCTCAGACCATAACCCTCCATTCCTTTCCCGTCCATATAACTATCCAATTTATTTTTAAATGATAAAAACGAACCTGCCACCACCACCTTCACTGGAAGCTCATTCCACACAGCCACCACTCTCTGAGTAAAGAAGTTCCCCCTCATGTTACCCCTAAACTTCTGTCCCTTAATTCTCAAGTCATGTCCCCTTGTTTGAATCTTCCCTACTCTCAATGGGAAAAGCTTATCCACGTCAACTCTGTCTATCCCTCTCATCATTTTAAAGACCTCTATCAAGTCCCCCCCTTAACCTTCTGCGCTCCAAAGAATAAAGCCCTAACTTGTTCAACCTTTCTCTGTAACTTAGTTGTTGAAACCCAGGCAACATTCTAGTAAATCTCCTCTGTACTCTCTCTATTTTGTTGACATCCTTCCTATAATTAGGCGACCAAAATTGTACACCATACTCCAGAATTGGCCTCACCAATGCCTTGTACAATTTTAACATTACATCCCAACTTCTATACTCAATGCTCTGATTTATAAAAGCCAGCACACCAAAAGCTTTCTTTACCACCCTATCTACATGAGATTCCACTTTCAGGGAACTGTGCACAGTTATTCCAAGATCCCTCTGTTCACCTGCATTCTTCAATTCCCTACCATTTACCATGTACGTCCTATTTTGATTTGTCCTGCCAAGATGTAGCACCTCACACTTATCAGCATTAAACTCCATCTGCCATCTTTCAGCCCACTCTTCCAACCGGCATAAATCTCTCTGTAGACTTTGAAAATCTACTTCATTATCCACAGCCCCACCTATCTTAGTATCATCTGCATACTTACTAATCCAATTTACCACACCATCATCCAGATCATTGATGTACATGACAAACAACAGTGGACCCAACACAGATCCCTGTGGCACCCCACTAGTCACTGGCCTCCAACCTGACAAACAACCATCCACCATTACTCTCTGGCATATGTTAGAGATAATATGTTATTAGTTAATATTCTAGCTGTAGGTTTATTATATAATAATTTGATCCATAGAATAAAATTCTCTCCCAGTTGGAATTTTTGTAATACTTTATCCATATAATTCCATTCTACTTGGTCAAATGCTTTTTCAGCATCCAGCGAAATAATTGATAATTCTTGATCTTCAGATTTGTGTGAGTGCATTATGTTGAGTAAACGTCTCATATTGTTAGATGAGTATCTCTTAGGGATAAACCCCATCTGATCTGGGTTTATTAATTTACTAATGTATTTACTTAATCTACAATTGTGAAAGCTAAACATCCAGAGAATGTCGGAGAGTTTAGCAACTCTCTGCGAGTGAATAAAAATTACTCCAAATCATCACCAGAAATAGTGCTTATAACATTGTACTAGAAGAATGGAAAATAGACCCGGATTGATGTGTCAGTGAAGGTACTGTCAACATATGATTATATGAGTGAATTGCATCTGACAAGCAAAATGTAATTGCTGATATTCTGTCTAGATTACCACATGATTCATCTGATATGGGCAGCGTTAGTACAATTTTCACACAGCAGCTTGTGGAGGAAGATTCCTTTATCACAGCCTCAGAGATTGTTCAGAAAATTCAATAAATAAAATATCACAGCCTCAGAGATTGTTCAGAAAATTCCTTAAACAAGAAAATGAATAAATTCTGAGAGAGCGGACCAGGTTTGATAAATGTTTGAAGTGGAAAGGAGAACGTTGGCAATTTGATTCACAGCACAGAAAAGTAACTTTGAGGAAGGGCAACTGCTTGGGTCACCAGACCAGTCAGCGAGTGCAAGAGTATGCACTGGTATTTTGGTTAGGCACTCCAAATATGTGTTACAAAATAATTTAGTACACATTGAAAATTAGGTTAGAGTCATAGAGTCATAGAGTGATACAGTGTGGGAACAGGCCCTTCAGCCAAACTTGCCCACACCGGCCAACATGTCCCAGCCACACTAGTGCCACCTGCCAGTGTTTGGTCCATATCCCTCCAAACCTGTCCTATCCAAGTACCAGTTTCTTAAATGTTGGGCTAGTCCTTGCCTCAACTACCTCCTCTGGCAGCTTGTTCCATGCATCCACCACACTTTGTGTGAAAAAGTTACCCCTCAGATTCCTATTAAATCGTTTCCCTTTTGTCTGAAACCTATGTCCTCTGGTCCTCGATTTGTCTACTCTGGGCAAGAGACTCTGTGCATCCACCATATCTATTCCTCTCATGATTTTATACACCTTTATAAGATCACCCTTCATCCTCCTGCACTCCAAGGAATAGAGTCCCAGCCTACTCAACCTCTCCCGATAGCTCAGACCCGCTAGTCCTGGAAACATCCTCATTAGGTTAGAAGTATCTATGTTGATTTGATAATCACTGTAAAGTTAATACCTCAAAATGCTGACGTATGATGATGAATTTATTCTTAATGTCAACATAGAGTTAAATCAAGGAATTACAAATTCCTCAGTTCAGGAAGCAAATCCAAACTCAAAGTATACACTGAAGTTGTAACAACTGTGTGTACAGGTGAAGAATGTTCAAATACTTACTTTCAAAGAGGGAAAATATTGTGTTGGATTTGCAATAATAAGTATGTAAACATAATTTGTAGTTATAGAATGTGGTGATATTGCCGTGTGTACTAATGACATAAGCACCATGCTATTCTTGGATATAAAACTTGACAAAGATTCAGTAACTATTGAAATGTAAACCATAAGCTAATGGAAGTTTGCAGGATGCAGGAGGAAGATTTTTGGAGGAGGGTGGGGAAGGAGCAGGGAGTCTCCTATTAAAAAGCACCACTGGAGAGCAGGAAAAAAGTATAGAAGCTTAATATCTAACATAATGATCATACATTCTTGAGCAATGGCCTTTATAAAAATGTCGAAAAGCCTGTAATTGCAAAAGAAGTTCATAATTCTTCTCTCTGCACCGTGTTGTGCGTCTCAGTTATTTCTTGCTGCCCTTTATATTTAACTGCGCTTCAATGTGTTGACCAGTTATTTCATGTAAGCATTCCTTTGCTCCAGAGATACTGCCTGTCCCACTGAGTTATTCCAGCATTTTGTGTCTGCTTTCTATTTCATGTAAAAATCTCCATGATGTGAAATCCTGAAGTTTCATGCCAGAGGAACAGATATATAATCCTTTCCCTGTTGGCATACAGGAATCAGGGATTGACTCATCTTGCAGGAAAACATAAAATATAATTTGCTTCTGAGGTCAAAATAATATGTTGATAATAAGTGGAGGACAGCGAGATCAATGTGGAGAATGCAAATATGCGTGGACAGTTTTAGATCGAGAAGGAGGTGGTGCTGAGGCTCTGGAGGAGCATTAAGGTGGATGTTCCCAGGGCTTAATGTAATCTATTCTAGTTTATTAAGGGAGGCAACAGGAGAAATTGCGAGCACCTTGACAAGGATCTTTGTTTCTCTTCCACTGGCAGAATGAGGCCCAGCACAAATTGGAGGAACAGCACCTCATATTTTGCTTGGGCAGCTCACATCTCAGCAATAAGAATATTGACTTCTCTAACTTCAAGTAACCCTTGCTTTCCCTCTCTCTCCATCCCTCCCCCTTCCTAGTTATCTGACCAGTCTGACTGTCCCCCTGATTAAATGTTATCTCTGTGTGCTTCGTTGTCACCTTTCTCTAGCTAACAATGATCTATTCTACATTTTCCTTGATCTGCATCCCCTTTGTCTAGTTTTCACACCTTACACTTCCTTATCTCTGTGTCTCCCACTCCCCTGACTCTCAGTCTGAAGAAGGGTCTCGACCCAAAACATCACCCTTTCCTTCTATCCAGAGTTGCTGCCTGACCCGCTGAGTCACTCCGGCATTTTGTGTCTATCTTTGATGTAAACCAGCATCTGCAGTTCCTTGCTACACAAGGATCTTTATTTCTTCTTTGGCCAAGGAGAACCGGAGAGTGGCCAATGTTTTTCTTTTGTTTAAGAAGAGAAATAGAGAGTATCACAGAAAGTGTTGGGGCCTGCAAAGCGCTGCCAAGGGTGCTGCTGGAGGCAGATATGATAGTGGTGTTTAAGAAGTTTTTAGACGGGCACATAATAGTGCAGTTAATAGAGGGATATGGATCATGTTCTGGCAGATGAGATCTTTTTGACTTGGTATCATATTTGGCACAAACATTGTGGGTTGAAGGGCCTGTTCCTGTGCTGTACTGTTCTGTGTTCTTTCTTTTACTTTCTTTTTTTTTTTAAACAGATCAATGGGTCCATGTTGAATGAAATGATTGAATATACCATTGCAAATTTCAAAGGATTTTGAAGATGAGACTATGATATGATTTTGCTTTTTAAGTTTAACCCTCATCACCACATATACAGGTGTGTTTTCAACAGATGTAGAATGAATTGAAATAGGATACCGAATAATTGAATAGTGCAGTGTTGAGTAAACAATGGTTGCCTCCACAGAGGCTTGGTGTTGGGAGTTAAGGGAGGTTATTATGGATATATTGATGATTATAGCCGGCTTAATCTGCAAATGTCATTGTTTGAGAAGTTAAAAACCAATAAGAAAACATTGACTTGCTTGAGAAGAAAGCAACAATGGGCCATAGATACCGATCATTGGCCACACTCCCAAAGGACCACATTTAAATAGGAGAGATTCATTATTTTCTAAGAGATGACATGATGTTCAGGTGGAAGTGGGTGAATGTGCTAAAAATATTCTCGATGTGAAGCAGCAGAATCACAAAACCGCTTCTCACTCATTTCAATTTATTGACATTCAGTCAACAATTGCTTTTTGCTCCAGGGGCATTTGAGCTCTGAAAGGAGTCAACAAGCTTACTAATTAGTATAACATCCTAGATTTGGCTGCGTAAGGACTATTATGCCGCTATGGCCAATGTTGCATTGAATGCTAGTTCTGTTATTTCTACACATTCAACCCCAGCAATTTTAAATATAGAAAAAAATCAATGCAGAAACGTCTGTGACAGATTCAGTGTTACGTTGTTAATGTGTCAGTAAAGATAGAGAGCTGCTGCTGATTTTAAATAGACTTGGGGTGTAGGTAATGTTAACCGTGAAGAAATCCTGATGAGGAAATTTATCAACTAAATAATCATTCTGAATAGCAATAGATTTGAACTGTGCTGACTGAAAAATCCTTTTGAAGTGCTAATTTAATGGTGGGCTAAAGAGATATGCGTTATACAGTAAAAGCTGCAATCATGGCATTGAGTATTATCTGACTGATGTAATAGCTTGACCTCAATAAATTAAGAAGAGAATTTTGTTTGATTTTAAATATATGGTGCAGAATATTAATACAGAATGAAAAGACATCTCACCAAACTCAGCTCAGTTCAATGATGGTTAGTACACACCTTTCTCTCTCTCTCATTCCTTCTTAAGATATTTTAAAACCTATTTATTTGACCATATCCTCACATTACCCTTGTTTCTTCGTGCAAACATTTAATTTTATTACCATTTTTAGGATATTTTGTTATGATAAAATCAAAACAATAGTTGTAGATTTTTCTCTATCATTCAAGAGAACTCCATCATGGCAAATGTACATTCCATGTTTAATGAATTTTGAAATTGACCTAGTATGAGAAATTTATATAAGGATTGGCTCCAACAAGATTGGGGTGATGAAGGGTGTTTGGGGGGAGGGAGGGAGATTCATCCTTGGGCAGTGGACAGATGGGTAGGTGTTGCCCGGAAACCCTCTTACTGTAGTTGAAGGTGTCAGCCATTGTGCAGAGCCCCTTGTCACCACATCTATTTTTGACCTGACCAGTTGTGGATGCAGGCAGTTTAGAGCCTTCCGAGTGATTAATCTCTTTGGAAAATAGACAGAAAAAGCTGGAGTAACTCAGCGCGACTGCAGCATCTCTGGAGAGAAGGAATGGGTGTCGTTTTGGGTCGAGACAAGTGAGAGCCTCATCTATGATGGGAGAGAGGAATCCCCGTTCCCTAAAGAATGGCGACATCTCGGATGTCCTGGTATGGAACACCTCATTTTGGGTGCAGCTACGGCGTAGATGGAGGAATTGGGAGTAGGGGATAGAGTCTTTGCAGGAAGCAGTGTGGGAAGAAGTGTAGTCGAGATAGTTCTGGGAGTCAGTGGGTTTGTAATAGAGGTCAGTCGACAGTCTATTTCCTGTGATGGAGATGCAAAATCAAGAAAGGGGAGGGAGGTGTTGGAGAATGTCCAAGTAAATTTAAGTGCAGGATGGAAATTGGTGGTGAAGTTGATGAAGTCCATGAGTTATGCATGGGTACAGAAGGTAGCACTGATGCAGTCGTCAATGTAACAGAGATAGAGTTCGGGGATAGAGCCAATGTATGCCTGGAACAGGGATTGTTCAACGTACCTTACTAACAGGCAGGCATAGTTGGGGCCCTTGCAGGTGCCCATAGCTACGCCTTGGATGGAAGAAGTGGGAGGAGTCGATTGAGAAGTTGTTACGGGTCAGGACCTGCTCCGCTATGCGGAGTAGAGTGTTAGTAGAGGGAAATTGGATGGTTCTGCGGTCGAGGAAGAAACGAAGGGCTTTAGGCCTTCCTGGTGGGGGATGGAGGTGTCGAATGACTATACAGAATACTATAGGTGTCTATAGTAAAGATGAGGGAGTGGGGGCTCAGAAAGCAGAAGTCATTAAAGAGACGAAGGGCATGTGAGGTATCTTGGACATAGGTCGGGAGAGATTGGACCAGGGTGGATGGGATGGAGTTGAAGTACGTGGAAATCATTTCAATGGGACAGGAGCAGGCAGACTGTACCCCTACAAAAAAGTGCTCAGTTCCCCCAAATGATTACGCTAACCCCCTTGTCCAAGTCTGCCTAATACAGTGTCCACAATGATAGTTGTCGACATGCAGTCTGAATAAGCAGGAGCCGCCTAACCTGCCACTTCTGTATTCTGCTCTGCCTTTCCCATTGGAAAAGATGTTGGTAAAGTCTGTCCTTTCACACTAAAAGAATGAAATGACAAATCTTAAGTCTCTGCATTTCTCTTGAGTGTCCATTCACTGAAATTGATGCATCAAGGTGTGTGTGCGTGTGCGTGTGCATGTGCGTGTGTATCAAACAGCCCTTACCATCCAATAGCAACCAAATGGATTATTATGGTGACAGAAGTGCATTTCGCACCTCCAACAGGTGATGCCTGTGATCACTCACCACCAGTATGTGGAGGAAGGGAATCCCAACAAGATAAACAGTGGATTTGTCATATTGGACATACATTGCAACGTGTATGAAATCAGTCGCTCTGCAAATAACAAGGAAACCTACAATCCTTGAAAACAATTACTCCTACTCAGTCTACTTCCAGAATTAAGTGGAAGTATTTGCCTTTCCAATGAGAACATTTCAGTGACCTCCCATAGGCAATAATGCACTGCATTATGAGATATTGCTAAACAGCTCCAGTAGCAGCCTGGAGGGAACCAATGGCAACAAGATTCAGAGCCATGGCCACCTCTACTGCCACTGAATTTTTAATGACTTTTTATGACTCGTTTTTAATAACTTTATAAATTTGAGAGATCTAACATGCAGTACAATCATTGAAAATGGATAATATTGACATGTAATATTAAGCTTGTACCAGGGAAGAAGGATTGTGATATCGTAACTATTACTCTTGGATTATATTATGTCAATTAAAAACTTTAAGACCAATACAGATTATAATGCTGTTTACGATAATTAGGTTCTCATTTGTTTTGCCCTTAACCATGTAGAATTATTGTAATAAAACTTTAGTAGTCATAAAGGTGTTTTGTAATCGGTGCCCGTATCTTCAGTGTAAGAGTCCTCAAAATTAGGTGACCTTAGGATAAAATGTAAATTTAGTTTAGTTTAGTTTAGTTTAGAGATACAGCATGGAAGCTGGCCCTTTGGGCCACCAAGTCTGTGCCAACAGCAATGACCCGTTCTCTAGTTCTACCCTACACACTAGGGACAATTTACATTGGCCAAATAACCTACAAACCTGTATGTCTTTGGAATGTGGCAGGAAACTGAAGTACCCGAAGAAAACCCACATGGTCAACGGGAGAAAGTACAAACTCTGTACAGGCAGCATCCACAATCAGGATAAAACCCAGTTCTCTGGCACTGTACTGCTCTACTGCTGCACCACTGTGCCGCCCTGAATAATTGTGACGACAATTATTTTCATTTGAATAATATGATTCAGATTGGAATTACCTTTGCAGTCACTGCTTGGACTTGAATTCAATTCAGTAGAAATGAAAACCCAAGGTGGCTGGCAGCTGTTTGGCCTTGTACACATGCAGCAACCTGGAGGATTAATATTGTTACTTTTTATGTCATGCAGTCAGCTGACTTACTAGATTTTTTTTTCTTATTGGGAAAAGTGACATATTGTGACTGTCTTATATTCATTTTGCAAAATCATTCAGAGTTGACGTGGCTATTTTGCTGTTGGATTGGTCTTTCATCATCTGCTCAGAGGGTGTTTAGCTTCCCAAGCACCTGCTGTGGCACTCTCCAAATGACTGACTGCAGTACTGAAGATCAGCTCACATCAGCATATTAATTCTCATCCAGTGTGTCTGCAACTGTTGAATGATAGTTATTTTCAATGTTTTGACCACAACAGCGTGGAGTTACCCCCCTCAACTCAAACAATGCCAATTTCCTGTTCAGTGATTATTTCTATTAACTGAAGGAAAGATAAGAAATCAAAGTGATATTTTATCATCATGTAATTTGTTCATGTTAATCTATTGCATGATCATACTTCCTGAAAGATGCACGCTCTCCCTGACTGAATTGAATGGCAACATAGGTTTGAGGGACAGAATGGCCTTCTCCGAATTCTCCATTTCTATTTTGTTCTCTATTGTGAAATTAATTAACACAAATTGCATAAACAATTCTGAGCTTCATTGTGTATCTTGTACAAAATTTGTTTCTTTGCAAATCAACAGCTGATTACCTGTGGTGTTGCTTATATCAAGTGTTTCCTAAGGACTGCAATTTACATTTTGTAGTATTATCAAATAGTACCCAAAGTCTTAAGAGTGTAGAAGTACTGAGGAGGTACTTCAAGGTTTAGCAATATCTGGAGCAGAGTGAAGGTTGGACTGCGGAATTTGAGAAAGGTATAACATTCAGTCCCTCCATTCTCAGCAGCTGATCTCCATGCTTTGCCCAATACTTTTTTTACCACCCACAATGCCAAAAAAACTGGCTGCTAAGATTTAATGAAGCTCTGGAGCTAAAATAATTTGGTTCTCATTTTGTGACCAGTAAATGAATTTCCCCAGACTATCAATGTTCTCATCCCCCACACCACATTTAACATAAACAGTCATGGAATATTTAAAAAATATGGACTGAGAATAAAGTAGGGAAGAAATTATTCTCAGAAAGTATTCTGAATAACTTATTGGGTTAAGATAATATAATTTGGCCTAGTTGACGAGCAAATAACAGTGGATCAATGTTGTCACTTAACACTAAAGTATTAAATTGCAGTTGTACAAAACATGTGTCAGGCTGCACAGTTCTGATCACATTACAACACGGATCTTGTAGCAATGGAGTGCAGAAGAGATTCACCAAAGTGTTACCTGGAATGGGGAGGTGTCGTTATAAGGAGAGATTGGATATGCATTATTTATTTTTTACTGTAATGTTGAATGCTGAAGTCAGAAAGGCTGAATGAGATTTATAAACCTATGAGTGGCATTGATGGGTTAGATAGTCACATTTTCTCCAAGAAAGGGGGAGTTTTAAACCAGAGGGCATAGATTCAAGGTGAGAGGTGAGATTTTAAAGAAAATCTAAAGAGCACGTTTTTCTCATAGAGAATGGTGGGTATTTGGAACGAGCTGCCAGAAAAAATGGTGGAAGCAGAAACAATTACAATATTTAAAAGCCATTTGAACAGGTATACTTGGATGGGAAAGGAATAAAAGGATATGGACATGATATGGCCAAATGGAATTAGCATAGATGGGCATCATCATTGGCATGGCTGAGTGGGCTAAATGCTTTTGTGCTGAACAAACTCCATGACTTCAGAAAGTACAACACTGCAGCATCTTATGATTAAAATTTTCATTTCAAATCTTTAGTTAGTGTTCTGATGAAGCGTCAGTACTTTGTAAGACTCCCAGTGCTGCAGCATTGCATAGAGAAAGGT
This sequence comes from Malacoraja senta, assembly GCA_038087875.1. Taxonomy (NCBI): domain Eukaryota; kingdom Metazoa; phylum Chordata; class Chondrichthyes; order Rajiformes; family Rajidae; genus Malacoraja; species Malacoraja senta. The sequence goes on along the minus strand of CM075978.1, from coordinate 101,984,333 downwards.
GGGCCAAGGCTTGGATCATATTGCCCAAGCCCATGCCCTGTGCTCCTTCCCATGTTAGCTCCAAAAATGCACAACATTTGTACCTGTGCAGTTCTCAACAACCTTGAGGCCCTGCTGCAACAGGCATTCTGCATAGTGCAGCAGGTCACAAACAATAAGAGGCTGCAGGTGGTGGAATGCAAGGCTCCATCCACAGATGCAGAAAGGCCCTGCTATCAGTGGCCTTGTGTAGAACACAAAGTGCTGGAGTTATGCAGCCGGTCAGACAGCATCTCTGGTAGGACCTGGATATGCAACATTTTGGGTTGGGACCCTTTTTCAGAATGATTTGAGGAAATACACGTGGCTCTGGTAATGGCTCTTGGTCAGAACATAATCGAAGAGTAGCATGAATCACAGAGCAGGAGCCGTTAGAGAGGGTCACACATAACTTGCTTTGTAGAGAGAAGGAGAACTTCTTCAATGTTGGCATAATATGATGAGATTTTGCAGTGGAGCAGTAAAAAATGAGACACTGCAGATGTTGGAATCTTGTGTAGAACACAAAGTGCAAGAATAACTCAGCAGGTCAGACAGCATCTCTGGAGGACATAGACATGTGGGCGACATTTCAGGTCAGGGTCCTTCTTCTGACTGATAGACTCTTTACACTGTTTTCCAATGTCTCAGAAGATCAGAGACCATTGGTATACAGTTGAGAAAAGACGTAATAAAAATAAAAATAATAATTTCACTTAGAAAACATTCTTAATGGAGCTGTTAATTTAAAAAATAGCACCTTCTTTCAATAGTCATTTTCTACCTTGGGGCCTGACTAGCTGAATTTGCTAAGGTTGGTGTAAAACTATGGGGCAGACGCAGAGCATTTGGTACTTTAGGTCAAAATCATTACAGAGTATCCGGGACAACATGGTGAGGGAGACTCAAATGCACCTATAACTGATCTTCATCAAGTTCCAAACTTCTACACTGCAGTGTGCAGACACTGAAGTGTGCAATGCATGGACACATGCAAGACAGGAATAGCTGGTAGTTCTCTAAGTACCCACCAGTGCAGCCATGCCTCATTGCTATCTTCAGGTTAAGAAGAATTACCATGTTTGGGACGCCCAAGCTGGAGTACAGATGTAATTCAGTTGCCAATTTCTCTGTCATTTTTATAATACAATCTATATTGCCCTGTCCATGTCTAAATGTTGTAAAATTAAGGTTCAGAGTTGTTGAAGCATAAAGCGTTTGATGCAGTATTAAATGAGGAGCTGTAGCATCAGCTGGAGCTTGGGGCATGGATGGAAACTGAGATCAAGCAGTGCCACCACTGAAATATATAGTTACGGTGTGACAGGTTTCAAAAGGTTGCTTCTATTATAGATTTGATTACCCAATTCCATTATACAATCCACAAGATTTTGTTTTCCAAAATTATTTAATGTTGAAAAACAACCTGGTTGTGTTTTTTACATCCATTTCATTCCATTCCACTATGACTAGATTGAAGATCATTTATGGTCATTGGTGTAAAAATTGGTATTTGGCCGATGTTCATGAAAATTAATTGAACTGAATATTAGGATGATCAGCAGATACAATGTCACCCATGTAACACTGTCAATCAAAGATAAATTGTTGCCCAAGTTCCAAAGCACACAACTAGCTGTATTTTGCATTTAACCATGAAATATATAATCTGAGAGTTTTTGTTGCTGACACTCAGTGCAAGAAAGGATATTGCTTTTTTTCCCTCAAGTTTTGGCATTCTTCTTCTTGATGAGCAAAGGGAAAGTTAATAATCCAGAATAATTATCATTGAATTGGTATTGATTTTTTTTCAGACGTGAATTTTAATGCCTTAGTGTTACTGCAATATCTCAGAATTGAAGGATAGTCATGGAGGATGTATAGTAACTGTAAACCTTTAAAGCAATCTGATGCCCATGCAATTAAAGTCAAATTTCTCTATTTCAGAGAAGCAATGTATCTCTGTACTGTAAATGATTATAGTGCATTTTGTGCTTTTTTGCCACCACAGCAAAGTATTTTTGGATTCAAACTGAGGCAGACAAAAATTGTGTCCATGCTTTGGCAGTGAAAGTTTTAAATTCAACAACATTGTATTGGAGTTCATTAAATTGTGTGGGCCTATCGGGTGGGAAGGGGGGTGGTGTTAGCTGAGTGCCAAGGCATGGATGCTGCTTTCGGCTGGAGTGATGGAGTGATGGAGAAGGGGTGATAATGGTGGCTGGCGAGAGATGGAAAGACAAGCGTAAATACACGCGAGATATTATTATCCTAAAGATGCCATTATGTTGGCCTTTTGATATCAGCTATTATTTAAAATGTAATGTGGGATATTGCCATAAGCAATGTTTAGCAAGCCAACTTGTCAGCTCTAATGTTCCCCTGGATTTGTACCAATGGGGACTTTGTTCCTGGCTAGTTCAACTGTGGCAAATGGGTCTGATGAGGACAGGCTAGATAAAACAAACATATTGGTCCTTTAGGTTGGAGGTTAGTCTTGCAGCTAACAACTCTGTCCTGCTAAAAGCAAAATATACTATGCAAAATTTAACAATAGTCATGATGGCCTGAAGGGATCAATAATTCTGTTGAATGCCAGTGGTGAATACTGGGAAGGAGACTGAAGTGCTCAACATGGATACATAACCAAGAGTTAGTGTTTGGCACATGCAATGTGCAAAACTGTAAAACCAAATCAGATCACAACAGAAATAATATGATACAATGCAAGCATCTTGGATGTCAAGAGGGGTAGCTGGACTGGGTCAAGAAGGTTAATAACAGTATTGGGAGGAGTTTTGTTGTTTGTGGATCAGGATAATGAGCATCTCCACATGGTGTGAAATGACTTGTACATGAGGAAGCCCTTTAGTAGCAGATATAAGAACCCAAAATGAAAGGAAGCACAACACCCTCAACCTGAGTTAATGCTATACTCCGACAAATAATAGTGATAAAAAACAAAGAATAAATCATTCCTCTCACAACAGACTTAGTGAGAGAAAGTGCAATGCCAGAACCTAACTATTGTGATAGGAGACATCAATGCTGGGGTCAATGTGAACAACATAAATATGAACAGAGTAATGGGAATTCAGTGGAGTGGCACCATGAATGAAATCAAAGAGAGGCTTCTTGATCTTTGCAATATGAATGATCTAGTCATTAGTGGAACGTTATTTCCTGAAATCTACAAGCTCTCAAGGTACTTTCCAAGTGGCAGAGACAAGAATCAAGGTTGGCGATGTGATGATCAATGGCAAATGTCTGTGCTCACTGAGGAGCATCCATCATCGTATGGCCAGCTCCGTCAAGCTAACGTGGAGAAGTGTGGTATGCATTAGACAGTGGGCATGATGATGTTGACAAGCTAAAGTCACCTGAAATACAAAGGCCTTTATTCTGCAGACAATCACTCGCAGATCTAAATCTGGAGGAGGAGAACACAGATGAGGATTGTAACAAAAAGGAGGTAACAAAGGGAGCAGAGAAGGACAATTAGGCTACCTAGAGAAGAAATACAGCTTGTACATGGAGCTCCATTGAAATCAGGTGAGTTATCTGAAACGGGTCCTAATAAAAAATCCCAGTTAAAGAAAAAACTAACAGGAGCAGGGCACATCAGGGGGTTAAGAGTCTTGTAGGAGCACACAAACAACTATGTTGATATCCTGGCAATGCAGAGAATAAAGCTGCCTATTGTGAACAAGGAGCTATCTATGAATGGACATGGCATATCAGTGGCAAATGGCACACCTCAAGAAATGTATTCTTCAGAGGCAACGAGGCTACCTACTGACAACAGGGAAAGAGTAAGAAATGTATTGAATAGAACACTTGAAAGAGTCTGTGAGCTACCTGAAAAGGAAACAAACACTTTGGAAGTAGAAGGAGATCCTAATGCAAACACACCCAGCAAAGGAATAGGTCAATTAAGCCATGACATTTTTTTTTTTTAATGAGGAAGCTCCTGGTGAAAGCAAACAGAGGTAAATGCTATTTTCAAGGTAAATCCTTGGTTAATCCTGGCACCTGAAAAATTTTTTGATGATTGAACAAATATTGAGTCTGAACAAATTGAAAGAATTAGTGAGACACCCAAGGCAGGAGCACTCAGTAACTGCAATAACTGACATGGAATTACACCTTCATCTGTGCCAGCAAAGTGTTTTCTGATATCAGAGTCCAGCATATTTCAAAGTTAGTTAATAAAGTCTTCAGAAAGGAACAAAACATTTTATTAGAAAGTATAAATGTGTAAAGATTTATTAAAGAGAGTTTTTAAAGATACAGTATGTATTTTCGGTCCACTGAGTCTATGCCGACTATCAATCACCTGTTCACACCAGTTCTATGTTATCCCACTTTCACACCCACTCTCAACACATTACGAGCAATTTACAGAGGCCAATCAGCCCACAAACCCACACGTCTTTGGGATGTGGGAGGAAACCGGAGGAATCCCACGCGGTCACAGGGAAAATGTGCAAACTCCACACAGACAGCACCCGAGGTCAGGATCAAACCTGGATCTCTGGCGCTATGAGGCATCAGTTCTACCAGCTGTACTACTGTACTGCCCAAAGTTAATCATTACATTACAAAACATTATAAAACAATGCTCAAACTAACTGCCCAACAAAACAAAAACATGAACTTTTAACAGCATTCACAGACAAACCTGTGGTACAATCTGCTAGTATGTGGAATCTTTCTCTGTGGTAACCAACATCTTTTAAGTCTTTGACAATTTTACATGATAACAGTGAACTCAGTTTTGAGTGTTAAGGAGTTCATTTGAGGAGTTCAGTTGAGGAGCATATTCCCATGAAGACGTAAACTCATTCCTCAGTGGGGTACCAAGGGAATGCTGAACTGATGTTGACAGCATCTTTAACGTGAAATGTTAAATGGAAACTTTTTTACATGTGGATGCAAATGATTTCATTGCACAATCTTGAAGATGAATAGGGCTGTTCTGACCAATATTTGTCCTCAATCAACATCACAAAAATAGATTTTCTCCTCATTATTGTATTGATATTTGCAGATCTGCCAACTCTCACGCATTGAGCGTGAGACTCACGCATTTTGCCAAATACTCACGCTCTCACGCTGATCACAGAATTTCTCACGCTCTGTCGTGAGAAATTCTGTGATCAACGAGAATTTCAAAACTAATGTCAACTGCATGGGCCGCGGGTGTTGGAGAGCCGGGGCGGAGGGAGGGATGGAGTGCCGGGGGCAGATGCAGACGGGGAGCCGGGGCTGGCGAGTGTTTGCGGGGCTGGCGAGTCGCTCACTGCAGCTCCAGCTATGGAGCAGCCTCAGTGCAAGAGTCCCGGGCCATCGGAGGCGTCAGAAGCATTGCGCCGCTGCCGTGAAAGTCTCTGTGCCGAATTCGCCCTGGTGACCGGCATGGACCAGGCTGTGGTTCGGTGCATCCTGGAGGACAACCAGTGGCTGCTGGAAGTAGGTACCAAGCACTGGGTAGAAGCAGTGGAAGATAGTGGCCTTCAAATGGGGGTGGTTGGAGAAAGCATCCTGCTTGCCTGCTAGATTTTCACTTACTGTAACTGCAGGAAAAATGTTCCCGATGTTGGGGAAGTTCAGAACCAGGGGTCACACAGTTTAAGAATAAGGGGTAGGCCATTTAGGACTGAGATGAGGACAAACTTTCTTCACCCAGAAAGTTGTGAATCTGTGGAATTCTCTGCCACAGAAGGCAGTGGAGTCCAATTCACTGGATGTTTTCAAGAGAGAGTTACATTTAGCTCTTGGTACTAGCAAAATCAAGGGATATGGGGAAAAAACAGGAAAGAGGTACTGATTTTAGATGAACAGCCATGATCATATTGAATGGCAGTGCTGGCTCAAAGGGCCGAATGGCCTATTCCTGCACCTATATTCTATGTTTCTATGCTTGTGTATATGGCAATAAAACTCGACCACTTGATTTTGAAGCATTCATGCATGGTGGAGGTATAATGTAGTCATAGAGTAATACAGTGTGAAAACAGGCCCTTCGGCCCAACTTGCCCACACCCGCCAACATGTTCCAGCTACATTACCAGCTTTTGGTCCATATCACTCCAAACCTGTCCTATCCATGTATCAGTCTAACTGTTTCTCAAATGTTGGGATAGTCCCTGCCTGACCTACCTCCTCTGGCAGCTTGTTCCATACACCCACCACCCTTTGTGTGGAAAAAGTCATCTCTTAAAAAGTTACCTCTTAAAAATACTTCGAACAAAAAACATTGAAATCATACTTCTACAATGCACTAAAACATGATTTTAATACATCAAATTAAAAAAAGTTCCTACCCTCCTCCCGCAACCCCCCCCCCCACTAGGTTGCTCCACTCCCTCGCCGGGCACCCCCAAGGCCAGTGATCAGTGATCGCTCAGCCCCCCCACTTTAAAAAATGCTCCGCGGCCCCTGGTTCATCCATTCCGGAGGTTTTCATTTTCTGATGCCATTTAAACTTCACTTGGATTTCAATCACTTCAATGTAAAAGTAATTGGGAATGGGGAGCATTGGAACAAAATTTGCCCTCGGTACATATTAACTGTAATATAATAATGTATGCATGTTGGTAGGTGCAATCAAAACAAAGATCGTTATATCATTGTTGTGTTATGAATACCACAGAAAATATTATGTACTCTCAAGATCACATTAAATAGAATATTATTGCTTAAATATATAGGTATTGGACTTTGCATTTCGGGAAAGTCCCAGCTGAGAGGAAGACAGCAAATTACTGAAAATATTGAGGGTGAAAATAACTTCAGGACAGTTTGTTAGGAAAATGAAGGAAATGGTAACAGAATACTTATACAGCTGAGTGAGTATAATGTTATGGATGAGAAATTGTGTTCAACCAATTGATGACTTCTTTGACAAAGTAACTAGCATATCAGATAACAAGGAAGCCAATGGATGTAGCAAATATTGTTAAGTGCCCCGTAAAAGATTACCACATTAGATAAGCACCTGTGGACTTGAAGGTAACAGGTTAAGTCCAGGGGGTCAGATATGGGGCTTTATGTGTGGGCCAGATATATTGTCAGTGCAGAGGGGCTAGGAGCAAGGCGAAGTGTGCATCCAGAGTCAAGGTCTGGAATAGTACTAGGTGTGCATTCAAAGCTGGGACAATGGGAGTGTTCAGCACTGGGAACTTAAGCAGGTAAGCAGCTATGATCAGGGGGTGGGAGATTGCAACCTTCACGTGGTCCGCCCTGTTTTGACAAATGCAATCAACCTGGCGTGCACAATCAAATAAGATCAAATAGAACAAGTTGTCCGACAACTTTAGGCTGTGCACGCCATACGCAAGAAGAAGAAGCTATGATCAGGATAGAATAGGGGGCCAGGTGTAAGGCTGGACTCAGGGTCAAGAATGAGAGAAGGTATGCAACCGGAGTCAGGGTCAGGAGTATACCAGGTGTGCAGTGAGACCCAGGTTGGTCAACATGGGCCAAGTGCTTGATTATAATCTGATTTCCATACATGAATACACTGAGATCATTCATGTGCTGCACCTGTTGATCAAAGCCTGGCTCTACTGTGGAATGTAATTAGGAATGTAATTTAGCCTAACCGTATTCATAGCTAATCCAATTTAAAGCATAAAGCATAAATATTGCATTCAAGTGTAAGTTAAAAAACTCGCTACAGTATGCACCAGATTGCACAATTTCAAGCTGAAAAATGCGAAAGCTCCGTACCAATGGGAGGGGGGTGTCCCCCTCCCACACCCTACCCTCACTCCCAACTCTCACCCAATGTTGGCAGCCCTGTATTTGTGAGTGTTGCCATGCAAAGATAAGCTACACTACTTCGTACATTATATCCATGGTTATGCTTCAAATGTTGCTCATTGTCTGTGAAGTGTTTGGGGACTTCCTGAGATTGTGAAAAATGTTATAGGAGGATATAATAGTAAGATTAAACGAGAACTTACCAGTTTGAAGTTTGATCTTTATTTTATGAGGAGTTACGATGAGGGACTATGTGAGGAACCCGTCCAGCCACACACGCGTCAATCTTCATATCAGCGGTGTGAAATCACAGATAATAATTACTGAAGTATGAGAGTAAGATACGTGAAGACTAGAACAGCCAGCTTGACCTTTATGAGGGTGGGAGCGGAGGGCACGTAGTCCCTCATCGTAACTCCTCATAAAATAAAGATCAAACTTCAAACTGGTAAGTTCTTGTTTAATCTTACTATTTTACTTCGGAGTCACGTGAGTGAATACGTGAAGATTTTAAAGCTCTGTGATTTCATGCCGTAGATTCAAATCCAGGCGTCTCACTGCATTGATTGACTCTAAATGAGTAAAGCAATCAACAATGCATAACCATAATATAGATGCAATCAGTTAATGGTTTATTTATCACAACAATAGTAACCCCTTTATCACAAGGGGGGACTTAATACTGAATCCAAAACAGCACCACCAAATAACCCAGGATCTGTAATCTCCTTATGGTAATACTTGTGAAACATCCGTTCACTTGCCCATCCTGCGGCCACGAGGATAAGGTCTATTGGGACGTCCAAATCCTTGGCCGCCGATGTTGATGCCGCCCTGGTGGAATGAGATTTAAATTTGTCAGTATCAATACCTGCATCAACCAACACCTGCTTCAGCCATCTTGAAATAGTCTGTACCAACACTTTCTTATGCGTTTTTTAATGGCTGATAAAGAATGCTGATTCTGCACCTCTTATGGTTCTGGTGGCTTCAATGTAACATCGTAAATGTGGTACTACACATAGACGTGGATCCGTAGGATATGCTGAAAAAACCAACTTACATCCTGTGAGTCCAGGTCTACTCTGTTTAAGCAAATCATAGACATAGAATGTAATGGCATCTGCTGCTATTTTCATCCTGTCTATTCGTAGTTTCTGCAATGTTTACACTCTCTGTGCTGAAACCAGTGCCATGAGCATGACTACCTTCATGGTAATTTTGGCCAAGGACAGAGCTGCAATAGGAGCATAAGCACATCTCTTACATTCCAGATTTCTGTATACCTAGGTCTAGGAGGCTTGGAATTGAAAATTCCCTTCATAAACCTACAGACCAAAGGGTGTGATCCAACAGGATTTTGTTCTGATTCCCTCCATAGATATGCAGAAAGAGCACTCCTTGCAGTATTGATCGCACTATAGCTTAACTGTAAATCAAAATAAAGAGTTGACAGAAACTCTAACACATCTGAGATGTCTGCAGTGTGATATGTAATATTCTGCCTTAAGCAAAACACCTCCCATTTCCTTATGTAAGAAATGTGCTGTTTCAGAGTACTATTCCTCCAGGCTGCTGCAATAACATCCACAGTATGATCTGATAGTCCTCTTCCGAGATATGGCCTCCTTAGAATCTGCAAATCAACAAACCAATACGATCATGTAAAGGATGCGAATCACCAGTTACAGGGTGCACAAGCAGGTTTTCCTGTTTAGGAATAATCATAAGGGGCTTTTTGATGATTTTTAACACCAGAGGGTACCACGGTTGTGTAGGCCAGTCTGGTACCACCAAAACCCCTGAAGCGGAGTCCTGTTTGATCTTCTGTATACACCGACTAATGAGGCAAAATGGAGGAAATGCATACACAAACATTTTACCCCAATGCAGCGAGAAAGCATCCACCGCTACTGCACCAGGATCAGGTTCCCATGACACATATTTAGGTAATTGGTGGTTAAGTCTGGATGTAAACAAGTCAATCTCTGGCATCCCGAATCGTGCAACAATTTTATTAAATTTGTCACGATCCAACATCCATTCTGTATTATCATTGAATTTACGTGACCTTGTGTCTGCAACTATGTTGAATCTACCTGGTAGGTAGATTGCCGAAAGCCAAATGTTTCTGGTAATACACCAGGACCAGATCACGTTTGCCAATCTATCACAAGATTCTGACTTGATATAGGTATGTTACAAAACTTACCTTCAGTCGCGCTGTAATTCTGCCACTGGCCGTGTGTACGATTTTGGCGCCTTTAAGGGGGGGCGGGATTAAAACGCGAGTTTCTACTCCCTTGTCCTGGTTAATATTTTGTTGGAGTACAAGCGTTGGCTGAAGAATCGTTCCTAGTGGCGTTTTGTGTATTTTTTATTTTTATTAAATCGTCAATGTCAGCGCTAGAGTAATTTTAAAAGCAGCTCCTGAAGCGTCAACGCCGATAACGGGGACGGATTTCACACACGGGACAGGTAAACGAAAGTGGTTTCTTTAAATGTATAAAAGTGCTTCTTAAGAAGCCTCTAATTCACATTTTTTCATGCGACACGGTGTTTTTATTCCCCGAACTAACGGCAGTATTTTTCATGCCAATACGGGGTTAAATTCACCGCAAATGAACGTTCCAAAAGATCGCGTTCCAGAAATCCTCACTCACAAGATGATTTAAATGCCCATTAATTTACAGGTATTAAACATTCAATTCCTTCCATTTGGCCTGTAAATTCATGAAAATGAGATTTAAAAATTATGTTATATTGTGAATTATTGTGTGAATGTTATTTGGACACTTGGGCTATTTAAAAATGTTAATCTATTCTTAAGAAATTGATAGATGTTTAGATCTAGTAATTGAATTTTGTAATTAGCTACAATTAGGTAACTAACTAATTATATGCTTTACTTTCATGTCCTAAGTAAGATTGTTTCATATTTGTTTCAGAATGCTTCAATCCATAATAACTGAAAATTTCTTTCAGTTATCTTAATTTTTAAGAAAGTTATGGGCTTTTAACTGTCCTCGATCACAGCTTTTGTGTTAAGTCAATGGAAAAGCAATAGGGAACAAGATGCTAATTTCCGAGTATGAAAATGGCCATAACTTCTTTAATACTGAAGATATGAAAGTGAATTAGGTGTCAAATTAAACTTCTTTTTATGCTTTATCTGATGGGATAAATTGCAGACTTTATTTTTAAAATCTCAAAATTTTGTAACATTGCTACTTGATACCACCCATGTGATTAACATACGCTACAGCCGTAGTATTGTCAATCTGTACCTGAATATGCAAATTTTGCATATTAGAACAATAAGCTTTAAGCCCATAAAATGTTCCTAAAGGTTCTAGGTAATTGATCCCTTGTTCTTGGAGCAAAGGTACTTCCTCCACATTCCATCCCCCTCCACAGCTGGCAATAGTATTAGTAGCGCCCCAACCTAGAGCACTAACATCAGTCTATAGAATAATGGAAGGTGTTTCAACCAGAATTTCTCTGGAAGCATTAGAGACACTCCTGATCCACCATTGTATTTCAGTAATAGCTGCAACTGGCAATTGCATGGGCCTGTCAAAATGCCCTGAATGTCTCCTCAATGCATGTACCTTTGCTCGCTGCAATTGCTGATAATGCAGTGGTCCAAACTGTACAGCTGGAAATGAAGCAATTAGTTTGCCAAGCAAGCTTGCAACCTGCCTAATTGAGGGTTGGTGCTGTGTAATGAGCTTAATACAACCTTCAATTAACTGCAGCCTTTTATCCTTGGGCAGAGTCACTACCATGTGTTCTGAATTAATAGTGAAACCCAAGTAATCAATTACTGTGCTTGGTAATAGTTTGGATTTTCTGGGTGAATAATAAATCCCAGCCTCTCGAAAGTGAGCTCAATTCTTGACACTGATGCTTCTGTTGTAGCCCGAGTGTCTCCCACAATCAGAATATCATCCAAATAGGCCATTAGCAAATGGCCCTGAGCTCTTAGTAATGCTAAGATTGGTTTTAACAATTTTGTAAATACTTGGAGCTGAGGTTAAACCATTAGGCAATGCTTTAAATTGCCATAATTGATATCCATCTAAATTTTAAGTACCTCCGATCATTACCATGCACAGCCACAGAGTAATATGCATCTCGCAGATCTATGCTAGCCATATAGTATTTCCTTGAAATTAGCTGTATGGCATTGGCAAATGTCTCCATTTAAAAATGTTTATATTGTACAAAAGGGTTAAGACTTGTCAGATCTAGAATAATTCTGTACCCACCATCCTTTTTTGGTCTAGGAAAAATACTTGACACAAATTGGTGGTGTTGGTCAACTGACTTTTCTATTACACCTTTTTTACACAATATTTCAAGATCTGCCTGAATCTGTATATTTCTCTTGATTTGAGAAAATACGTGTCCGGTTTGAAATATGCTGAGCTGGAGGATCTAAATATGGATAGAATTCAATTCTAAATCCCACAATACTGCACAGTATAAACGTATCAGATGTTATTTTTTTGCCATTCTTTTAGGAAGAATTGTAATCTTCCTCCAACTTGTGAGTGTGAAACATTTAATATGTCTCTTACCGGACCAGACCCACCTACCTCGGGGTTTGTCGATGGCAAATGTTGTCCCCTGCTCTTAGCCGGAATACTGTAACCTCCACGTGCCCCAGGAGCAGCGCATCAATAATGCATAAATGGGAAGGGCCGACTTGTTCCTTCACCAGCCCCAGTCACCGCACTTCGGTAGGGAAACTGCCTTCGAATTGATCTGCCAAGCACCGGTGGTTTCATCATCCCCACGGTTTTTGCTTCTTCATTCAAGTCTTTTACCCTTTTGGCTAAATCCTCTCCAAAAAGCAGATTAGGCAATTGAATATTAGATGGTTTACAGAGCTCCGCAAACTTAGGATGAATGTTAGGTCTTATAGCACTTTTACGAATACAGTTTATTTCAAAGTGCGCACTATACATAAGTGCTAAGGCATCCTGTTGTGATGCAGACACATGCTCCTCATCCAAGCCTCTGGCGAAAGCCGTAATGCCTGACCCCAGCAATTTCAACACCCGCTGTTGTAGTGCTCCCTCATACTCCCATACATGATCTACTGTGTGGAGGTATGGGGAAACACATACAAAACAAATACACATCCAATCTTCATCCTCCAAAAAAGAGCAATACGAATTATACATAAAACCACCTACAGACAATCAATAAAACCATTATTTATCAGACTAAAAACATTAAAATTTCAAGATCTGACAGATTATAAAACTATCCAAATTATGTTCAAAGCAGCAAATCAGCAATTGCCTTGTAATATCCAGGGGTTGTTCCAACGGAGAGAAAGCAAACACAACCTGAGAGGAACCTATATATTCGTAAAACCGGCAATAAGAACTAATGCAAAACTCCATTGTGTTACAGCAAAGGGTGTTAGTCTCTGGAATAACTGCCATGATAAGCTGAAAAAATGTAAGACTCTATTCAAACTAAAAACACTCTTCAGAAACAAAAGATTGAATGGTTATGAGCTGGACCAGTGATTTTCTTTTCTGTTTGGTTATTTCTTGTTTGTGGACTGTTCAACAGATTTTGGGTCCATTTGTTCCCATTATTTTGTTTTTCCATGAAAATGTATAGAAAATAAGAGGGGGTAGGACCAGAAAAGTTTTCGAACTTGGTCTTACCCCTTTTGAACATGAACGATATTATTTGTATTATTTGAGTTACTTATTTGTTTGTTTTCTTTTGTGTTTTATTTTCTTTTTTATTGCTTATAAGTTTATTTGTGTTTGTATATTTTTTTTAACATGTTCAATAAAATAATTTAATTTAAAAAAATAATAATAATAATAAAATAACATTTCATTTCTTGTGTGGGTACTGCAATGCCCAAATAGCCCATATTACATTATTCACAGCTGGGACTGCTAGCAGTGCACAATTCTGTGGTGTTTCATATTTTTTGACAGTCTCATCCTTGGTCAATTCGTGGAGCTGATGGGAGAGCAAATAATTTATAGTCATTGCTAATTCATCTCCCAATGGTTCCCCTGTTAGTCTGGGAACAGCAAATTTTTGTGCCAGACCTGGTATTTTAGGCTCTGTTATTGGTCTCTGGTCCTCATATGATTTGTCATCTGAATCTTGCTGCTCCTCCTCATGTTGGGGGCGATCTGGTATCCCTGTTTCAGGTGTTTCTAGCGCTGGGTCTCCCATAGGCCTACGCATAGTAAACCCTTTTTCAGGTGCTCCCCGCGCTGGCTCTCCTGTTGGCCCACGCATAGGCAGCCCTCTTTCAGGTGCTGCTGGCGCTGGCTCTCCTGTAGGCCAACGCCTATAATGTCTTCCTTCAGACATTGTTGGCGCTGGCTCTCCTGTAGGCCAACGCATAAATTGCCTTTGTTCAGGCATTGCTGGCGCTGGCTCTCCTGTAGGCCAACACTGAGCCCGACCCATCCAAGGCACTCCCTGCGCTGCCTCTCCCGTAGGCCAACGCGGGCTGTATTCCTCCTGGAGTGGGTCTTGGTAAATCATTTTCCCCATGAGGAATTCTAAACTGGCGACCCGAGCAGCCATAACGTCTGCCTGAGGCGGGTTAACCTCCGGGTCTGACTCCTCAGAGTCTAATGGCTGCACGGACATTTGCCCGGCTTTGCGCCCTAATGGCGCTGCAACGGTAATCTCTTCTACCGCATCTGGAGTTGATGGCCTCGCTTCCACCGACTCCTCAAACGGACGCCCGCTACCCTCAGACCCGCGGTCTTCTTGAGGTTTACCTGCGGTACGCCTCCTCCCTCTACGCCCTCTCTCCATACTAACTTGTGTTGAACTCCAACTACAAGTCTCTCACGAGGAAGGCGACCTGAAAGCGAAAGTGAAACCACTTACCTTCAGGCTTTTACACTAACCGCTTGGAGGAGCTTTGCTCCTCCACACACGGTCGCTGCGCTATGCGTCTGACGATATGACGCGTGTGCGGCTGGATGGGTTCTTCACGTAGTCACACACGTGACTCCGAAGTAAAATTCCTTTCACAGTTCAGTTAATTTAGCATTACTCGTTTGAGGAGAATGAAATATTTCAGTTTATTTACTAAATTAAGCATCAATGGGGTATTTAAATATTTATTAGAATCACAGATAATGCTTATGTTTATTTGAACAAAGGAACACATTCACACTCAGTCAGTCCGATTCAATATAAAAGCATCTGTAAAGATGGAAACTGAACACAAATAGGGGCAAGGATAATGTTTCAGTTGGCCTAAGCACCGCAAGAAGTGTTGGTTCAACAGCTTAATGTGACTTTCCCTAAATTCCTTACAAACAAAAGTTTAGCATTTGTATCAGCCTCTTGATTTAATCCTCCTGGCTGTGCAGACTGAAGATGCTCGCTTGTATTAGTCCCCAGGGAGTTGTCATCACTCTGTGTGATCTTAATCCTAGCCGCACCATTCTTCCAGTCTGACTAGTTCAAACTGGCTGCATGCTTTTTTCCACCAGATGGACCACAAATAAGGATGACTAGTGATAACGATATCGTGATAGAAACATCAAGGTTTTTGTTCTATTTTTCAGTTGCTTTCCTCATCTTGACAAGCCATGGATACAATTCAGCAATCACCAGCTGCCTTCCCAGTGTATGAACTTCGATGAGCTATGTTGGCAGCTTTTCGCCTGCGGTTACTAACAGTTTGCCCTACCCTCGCTCACATTCATGCATATTTCTTCAGCTGTATCTCCAGCTATTTCAGGGCTGATAATTCCAACAGTGATCAGCTGCTAGATAGTTCATCCTCACCTGCTAGATGAACACTCTGCCAGAATATTACCTAATAGGTCACTCATTTATAAGCCATGGCAAAGCACCAATTGTAAATTATAAGTGGCAAGCCCTGTCCACAGCCTGCCTTGAGATCTAGTTATCGTATACTGCCGGTCTTATCAAGTCGAACTCAGGGCCGGATTTAGATGAAGAGAGGCCCTAGGCTATTTCACTTGTGAGCCCCCCCGTCCCAATCCCCCACCCCCATGACTAGAGGACCATGACTACCTGACAGTGACAGTGTGACACCTTTAGATCCTACTGTATGTTTTCATTAAACAGTTGGTTTTAAAATACAAATTGGATTCACCGCGGAGCGGGCGATGCTTTACCTGGATCGCCGTTTGAAGTTCTGGAGTGTTGGGCCTGCTGCTTCAACATCAGAGCTGTGGTTTGCGGAGCTCCCACATCGTTGAGCCCTGGGATCCCTTTGCCGAGGGCCGCCAGCGTGAATCTCCGCCCAGCTCAGCCTGTGGACTTCGGGAGCCGTGGTCTCCGGTAGGAAGTGGCCGATTCGGAAGTCCAAGCCGCTAAGGGTGTTCTTCCGTTCCGATGTCGGAGTTCCTTCATCCCGGCGAGAGGGCCTGAGCATCGGGCCACCCGTAGCGGCGATTGCAGGGGGCTCGAAAGGAGGGGTGCGTTGGAGATGGGAAAAGGGATCATCAATGGGGGGGTGAGGACTCCTTCCCATTGAAGAATGCTGTGAGGTGGAGGCGATGGAAGAAGAGCTCCAAATCGCGGTGGGCACGGAACTCATTGAGGTGGGGACGGAGGGGGACAAAGGTGAGGCCTCTGCTGAGGACAGACCATTCGGTATCTGAGAGGGGGAGGTCAGGGGGGATAGCGAACACATGGCAAGGATGGGGGTTGGGGCCGGTGGAAGGCAGGTGAGTGGACTGAGGCCGAGGCAATTTCTGGTGGGGGGGTGGTGGGTGGTCAGGGGGGAGGGGGGTATGAGGACTGTAGTGTAGGTGGGGAAGAGCTGGGGTCACATGGTTTGTGGGGGATGGGGAAGACCCAGTGGAACAGCCACTGATGTTACCAGGGTTGGGGGGACTGGCACTAGGACCCAGTGCAGTCAAACCCAGGGGCGTGGTAGTCTGCAGCGTGGAAGCTTCAGGCCCGGTGCTGAGTCCAGGCTGCAGATAAGGCGACGGCTGCGGTCTGCTGGAGGGCGGTGGAGTGGCGAGGGTCGGTGGAATCAATGGTGGAAGACTGCGGGCCAAGCGTGGGAGATCCCGGTGGGCGGATGGTCAGTGGGGCGGCGATGTTCGGTGGGCCCGGTGAGGCGGCGGGGTTCGACGGGCCCCGGTGCGGCGGCGAGGTTCGGCGGGCCCAGTGTGGCGGCGATGTTCGGTGGGCCCGGTGAGGCGGCGAGGTTCGGCGGGCCCCGGTGCAGCGGCGAGGTTCGGTGGGCCCGATGCGGTGGCGATGTTCGGCGGGCCCAGTGAGGCGGCGCGGTGAGTAGGCCCAGGTGCGGCTGCGATGTGGGTAGGCCCCGGTGCGGCGGCGAGGTGGGTGGGCCCCAATGGGGCGGCGAGGTTCGGCGGGCCGCTCCGCGATGATACCTCAGTGCTGAAACTGCAGCTCGAACCTCTGGCTGGTCCCGGCAGGAATGGCCGCGCCAATCCGAATGGTAGGCCACGAGGAGGGGGCGAAGATGTGGCTCGGAGGACAGACGCATCCTCGCCCAGGTAGGGACTGGGATAAACGGTTAAATAAACTACATACCTATTGCTTTGTCCTGCACTTGCGATCCGTGATGGTGAAGGCGTTGAAGGCGTCTTTAGTCGCGTAGAACGGATTTTCAGCATCAGGTCTTTGAGTAGCCGTCCGAGTAAATCATAGATCCAAGGATCTTTGGAGCTAATTCCTCTCCGACAACGAATATAAACCTCACCTGCATTTTAATCCTGCCATCCCCCCACCCACACCACCAAAGCCTCCGGAATCGCAAGCACAGCGCCACTGATGGTAGGTTTTGTAACAACGCCACTATGTCAAAAGTTTTATATGCAAGGCCGATGCCTCCCTAGATCTCGAGGCCCTATGCTTAAGCTTGTGAAGCTTATACATAAATCCGGCCCTGGTCGAACTGTCAGATATCTCTGACATAGAGTCATAGAGCATGGAAACAGGCCCTTTGGCCCAACTTGTCCAAGCTGACCAAGACGTGCCATCTACACTAGTCCTACCTTCTTCTTCTTCTTCTTCTTGCGTTTGAAGCAGCAGAAGTCTGCAGCAGGGTGATGCCATCTGGTTCGACATCCGTAGGTGCCCGTCCTAAAAAGGGCGTATGCTCCAGGTTGGCGCCAAGCTGCGGCGCTGTTGCTGTCTCTGTTGTCGTTCGCCTGACTGAGGTCAGTTGACAGGGCTCACCACAGGGAGGTCGACAACATGAGCCCCTAGTCCTACCTACCTGCATTTGGCCCACATCCCTTGAAACCGTTCCTATCCATGTACATGTCTAAATGTATTTTTATTGACAAACATTCAAAAGCATATAAAAGCTATGACAAAATACAGATTTTTTTTTGAAATGTTTTAATTTCTGGAAATTGAAATAAATAAATAGAAACTAGAAAATACATAAACAATTAAAGGCATACAGAGTAACCTAATCTATGTAAATGAACTTGTACTTACCCTCACAGCTGTTCTTTTCTATTAAAGTAAATGGGTTTGATTTTCTGCACCAGCTCTGATTTGGCACAGGTTCAGCAGGTAGATTTCCTAGCATTTACAACTATATGCAACTGCTGTGCTTGTGTGGGAGTCCTGAACTTTGGCACATTAAATGGGTAAATGCCATATGGAAGATTTGAGGGATTCTGTTACTCTTTTTTAAAATCTGCTTTGATAACCATGCTGTGCATGTATTATGTTCATAGTGGGAATGTAGTACAACAGAAATTGTGGCAGAGTGGTTTAATGAATAGTTTGAATTGATTACTAAGTAGACAATTAATAGGAATGAATTTTTTAATTTGGTATTTATTAAATCACCGGGTTGTGTTCATCCAGCCAGTTTTATTAAAGACAACATTAAGCATACCTATCATATGTGTTGTGTCACCAGACTAGTATCTGGTCACAGTTTAAGGATAAGGAGGAAATCTTTTATGACCGAGATGAGAAAAACATTTTTCACACAGAGAGTGGTGCATCTGTGGAATTCTCTGCCACAGAAGGTAGTTGAGGCCAGTTCATTGGCTATATTTAAGAGGGAGTTAGATGTGGCCCTTGTGGCTAAAGGGATCGGGGGTATGGAGAGAAGGCAGGTACAGGATACTGAGTTGGATGATCAGCCATGATCATATTGAATGGCGGTGCAGGCTCGAATGGCCTACTCCTGCACCTATTTTCTATGTTTCTATGTTTCTATGGAAGACTGGGTTGGAGATATGCTCAAATCCAACGGTGTCATTTTGGGAATACAAATTCAATTAATTAAAAGAAGAAAATGATTACAAAGCATAATAGGTAATATCATAAAAATACATCCGGTAAACGAATGGTTTTTAGGGGAGGAAAGCTACTACCCTTCTTTAGCTAGACAATGTGTAAGTTCAGGCCAATGAGTTTCATTTTTTAATTGCCCTTGAACTGGCTTGGCAAGCCGTTCACTCCAGTTCAGTGGATGGGCAATTACACAAACAGTCTGATTAATCATTAAACATTAATACAATTGCATAGAAAGCAAGGATCACCATAACTCCCGCATTCCAACTTCAAATGCTTTAATAATATTTCTTTTGGTGCTTTTATGTGGTATTTCCAATCATCACTTACAGTTACATTTATTGTAAGATTCACCACAAATAACGATCCATTTTCAATGCATCGCTCAAAGGCTCTGCATCAGAAATTATGGATCCAGAGATTTTACACATCACAATCATCACAAACCTGCAGCTCAAAATAAAGGCATGATTTTAGACTTCAGGCTTTAGACTTTAGAGATACAACGTGGAAACAGGCTCTTTGGCCCACCAGGTGCTACATGTCCTTAAACTTCCTCCATTGCCACTTTCCAGGGACCCCAACAACCCTTCCTGGTTATTCAGAGGTTCAGAGGTTCACATGCACTGCCGCTAACTTTATCTACTAAATTTGGTGCTCTTGATGTGGCCTCCTTTACATTGGCGACATAAAACATAGACCAGTCAACTGTTTCGCCGAACACAAGTGCTCGGGCTGCCAAGACATGCTGGATGTTACATTTTCTGCTGTTATAGACAATAGACAATAGACAATGGGTGCAGGAGTAGGCCATTCGGCCCTTCGAGCCATTCAATGTGATCATGGCTGATCATCCCCAATCAGTACCCCGTTCCTGCCTTCTCCCCATATCCCCTGACTCCGCTAATTTTAAGAGCCCTATCTAGCTCTCTCTTGAAAGCATCCAGAGAACCCGCATCCACCGCCCTCTGAGGCAGATAATTCCACAGACTCACCACTCTCTGTGAGAAAAAGTGTTTCTTCATCTCCGTTCTAATTGCAGGGGGAAGTAACTGGTGTGGGAGTGGTTTGGGCGGAAAGGGATGAGTAAACCAAGGAGTTGTTTTAGGTACACAAAAATGCTGGAGAAACTCAGCGGGTGCAGCAGCATCTATGGAGCGAAGGAAATAGGTAACGTTTCGGGCCGAAACCCTTCTTCAGACTGATAGGGGGTGGGGAGAAGAAAGGAAAAAAGGAAAAGGCGGAGGAGGAGCCCGAGGGCTGGGGGAGGGGAGGAGACAACCAGATGGCTGATGAAGGGGAGGGGACAGCCAGGGCTAGCAGAATTGGGAGAATTCAATGTTCAGGCCACCAGGATGTAGACTGCCCAAGCGGAATATGAGGTGCATTTCCTCCAATTTACGGTGTTGCTCGCTGTGGCCATGGAGGAGACCCAGGACAGAGAGGTCAGATACGGAATGGGAGGGGGAGTTGAAGTGCTGAGCCACCGGGAGTTCAGGTTGGTTATTGCGGACCGACCGGAGGTGTTCGGCGAAACGATCGCCAAGCCTCCGCTTGGTCTCACCGATGTAGATCAGCTGGCATCTAGAGCAGCGAATGCAATAGATGAGGTTGGAGGAGATGCAGGTGAACCTCTGTCGCACCTGGAACGACTGCTTGGGTCCTTGAATGGAGTGGAGAGGGGTTGGAGGAGATGCAGGTGAACCTCTGTCGCACCTGGAACGACTGCTTGGGTCCTTGAATGGAGTGGAGTGGGGTTGGAGGAGATGCAGGTGAACCTCTGTCGCACCTGGAACGACTGCTTGGGTCCTTGAATGGAGTGGAGGGTGTGGTCTCTGTGGAGGGTGTGGTCTCTGTGGAAAACAGAATGGTGTGGGGATGTGAAGATGTTACTAGTGGTGGAATTATGTTGCGGTGGCGGAAATGTCGGAGAATGATGTGTTGGGTATGAAGGCTGGTGTGTGATGATAGGTAAGGACCAAAGGAACTTCTCGGGGAAAGGGGAGTGAGAGCAGAACTGCAGAACACAGAGGAGACTGTAAGGGATCCATCAACAACAGCAGCGGGAAAACCATGTTTACTGAAGAAAGTAGACATCTCAGATGTCCTAGAGTGGAAAGTTTAGTCTTGGGAGAAGATACAGTGGAGATAGGGAATTTGAGAGCAGGAGATGGCGTCCTTGCAAGAGGCATATGTGGGAGTCAGTGGGTTTATAGTAGATGTCATTCAATAGCCTTTCCCCTGTGATCTAAAAGGAGAGAGGGGTGTCAGAGATAGTCCGAGTGAATTGAGATCAAGATCAAGAGATCATGAGAGATTTATTGTCATGTGTCCCTGATAGGACAATGAAATTCTTGCTTTGCTTTAGCACAACAGAACATATTAGGCACGAATACTGAACAGATCAGTGTGTCCATATACTATTGCATAAATATATACACACATGAATAATTAAACTGATAAAGTGCAAATAACAGATTATTGGCTATTAATGTTCAGAGTTTTGTCCGAGCCGAGTTTAATAGCCTGATGGCTGTGGGGAAGAGCTGTTCCTGAACCTGGTCGTTGCAGTCTTCAGGTTCCTGTATCTTCTACCTGAAGGTAGTGGGTAAATGAGTGTGTGGCCAGGATGGTGTGGGTCTTTGATGATACTGCCAGCCTTTTTGAGGCAGCGACTGCGATAGATCCCCTCGATGGAAGGGAGGTCAGAGCCGATGATGGACTGGGTAGTGTTTACCACAATTTAGGGGAGAGTGGAAGTTAGTCGTAAAGTTGATGAAATCAATGAGAGCTGCATGTGTGCAGGGGGCAACCCCGATGCAGTCGCCGATGTAGCGGTCATAGATTTGGGGAATGGTGCAAATGTACGTTTGGAACAAGAACTGTTTGATGCAACCAAACAAAAGGCAGGCATAGCTAACGCCTATGCTAGTGACCATGACTACACCTTTGGCTTGAGAGGAATCAAAAGAGAAGTTGATAAAGGTGGGGACAAGTTCTGCCAGGTGGAGAAGAGTGTTAGTAAAGGGGAACTGATTGGGTCCCTGACAAAGAAGAACGAGGGCCTTGAGACCTCCCTGGTGGAGAATAGAGATGTAAAGGAAATTGCCGTCCATTGTAAAGAAGAGGTGATGGGGTCGAGAATAGAAAGCCATTGAAGTGTTGAAGAGCCATTTGAGGATTGGACTATAGACAATAGACAATGTCTATTGCCTATTGTCTATTGTCCAATCCTTTCAGACCTACTTCTGAGATCTCTCAATGCTCTTCGACACTTCAATGGCTTTCTATTCCTAGACCCCATCACCTCTTCTTTACAATGGACGTCCATTTCCTTTACATCTCCAAGGCAGGACAAGATCGAATCAAGATATTTGGAGATGAGTTCAGTGGGGCAGGAGCATGCAGAAACAATGGGTCTGCAAAGGCAGTCCTGTTTGTGAATTTTGAGAAGGCGATGGAAACAGATTATATAGGCTTAGAGCAGTATAAGGTTGGATGTGGAGAGAAGATTGCCAGAAATGATAAGATTGGTGACGGTCTGGGAGAGATGGCCTGGTCTGTCCCTGAGGTCGCAATCAAGGTGAGGAGATGTTTGAGAGCTGACGCCTGGTCTCAGCAAGCTGAAGCCAGCTTGCCAGACTACAATGGCAGCTCCTGTGGACAAATACAATGGATCCCTTTTTGGCCGTTTTTTTTATAATTCCCAGACGCAGGTTGGAAGTGACTGGACAAGGGGGTCAAGATAGAATTCCTTAGTTGATCAAAAAATAATGGCCCAGATTTGGTGCTAGAGTTGGTGATAAAATGATTAGACTTTGTTTTAATTTCTTACACCAGCTTTGAGATTTCCATGCATGAGTGTGTACTGTAGAAGGCTTGATTTTAATCATGTATAGTCTTTTCTTTGACTGGATACCATGCAAACGAAAGCTTTTAACTGTACCTCAGTACACGTGACGTGTGACTAAACATAACACGATCCATCTTGCTGTTAAAGAATTACTTCACCTTCTTCACACACTGTTCTCTTGCCAGCCTCAAAATATTGATGAAAATCACTTGAACTGGTGAAGATAAAAGAACAGGTGCTGCTCTGAAATACCCTGCAAATATTAACACCTTTTTACACAAACTCAAATTATGTTTTAATGGCAAAATAACCCATAATTATTGCTTATCTATCTTCACGCCCTCATTTAACCTAATTGTATGTATTCATTGACATGAATATTTAAAAATGTAAAAAATGTTCAATTCTTTATGAATTAAAATATTTTCAAAGTTTGTTAATTAATTTATGCATGATATTTCAGATTTAACCTTAAGCATATCTTTATGCCTCAATATTTATTTCACAGTCTAAGTAATATTTTAAAAGTTAATTAAAAACTGTAGAGTTTGCTTCTGGGTCTGATGTCAGTGTGAATTGTTTAATACGATGGGATGTTCCACCCACAGTGGAGTCACGACTCCTGGAAGCCTCCTTAGATTGGTGACTGACATCAGCAGCCATCCGTCGCAGGGACATTCTCATTATAGAGATCTCATGATCTCCATGGAAGGTTCAAGCTCAGCAGCAAGAATCTTTGCTTAATGGATAGCCAAATTGTAAAACAATTTCTATTGCGAATCACTATGCTTTCTCAGCCAAGCCAGTGTTATAATTGGGAAATTACGGAATTTAATGTTTTAATTATGGAATCAAGGGATATGGGGGGAAAGCAGGAACGGGGTACTGATTTTGGATGATCAGCCATGATCATATTGAATGGTGCTGGCTCGAAGGGCCGAATGGCCTACTCCTGCATCTATTTTCTATGTTCTATGTTTCTATGAAATAAAACATTTCCCATGTGCTATTCATAGAAATGTACTAATTTTGTGTCCCAACCCAGCTTTACTAAATATATCCATACAATTGATCACTACACGTTGAGGTATCTGCAGAAAGCTTATTGTTCATATTGATTCCTGTTGTTGCCTAAGGCCTAAATTTTCAATAGAACATTTCACCTTGGCCTTGCAACTGGGAACGTCCAGCTCCTGTGGACAAATGCTACGTGTGCATATGATGGATCGATAGCAGTTGATTCTATTGCAACCACAAAATCAATAATACTCTGCTGACAATCACATCACAACCCAGAACACAAATCCACAAATAACATTTGTGTAGTAGAAACAGCAAGTAGAATGCTAAATAAATGTCTTCACTCTATCAACATTTTATATAGTTCTAACTTAAAAATAAACAACTCTGAGGTAAAATGTTTAGCATTTCGTTCCAATGAGGAAAGGCAGATGCTTGGGTAAAGTCTGAAGGAGATGCAGGACTCAGATGCTGAGGTGAGGGTCAGGGGCACATCCAGTCAAAGATCCTCAACAATCAGCTTGTAGTTGTATTATTGTTGAAGCACAAACACTGACAAAAAGGGTCTGAAGAAAGGTGGCACAGTGGCGCAGCGGTAGCGTTGCTGCCTTAAAGTGCCAGAGACCCGGGTTCGATCCTGACTACTTGTGCTGTCCGTATGGAATTTTGTAGGTTCTCCCTGTGACCGTGTGGGTTTTCTCCAGGTGCTCCGGTTTCCTCCCAAATCCCAAAGACGTGCAAGTTTGTAAGGTTAGCGGCTTCTCCAAAATAAATTCTCTATGTGTCAGATAGAACTAGTGTACGGGCGATCGTTGGTCAGCACAGACTCGGTGGGCAGAAGGGACGGTTTCCACTCTGTATATCTAAAAATAAAAATAAAAACTAAAAACTAAAGTGCCTCAATTTGAAACATCATCTGTTCAATCACTCCACAGATGCTGCCTGACCTGCTGAGTTACTCCAGCACTTTGTTTTTGTTCAGGATTCCAGCATCTGCAGTTTTTTGTGTCTCCAATAAGTAGGGCTCATTTTCTGTATTGTTGACATAACCATGTGCTTCTTGCCTGGTATAGATTATAGATATCTTTTTTAAGACAATCTAAATTCTCACCCTTTTTGCTATATATTATATTGTATATATATGAAAATATATTTATGAAATTGTAATTGCAAACACTTTGCTGTCAGCAAACTTGGATACCTGATTTTTCTCTCGCATCATTTAAGTTTCCTCAAAGTTTATAATTTGTTGTGGTGACAAACGGATTTTTGCAACACCTATCAATCTGGGTTTCTGAATATCTGTTCAATATCCTTGCTCTGCCTCTTGCCACTAAGCCAATTTTGCAACCAAATTAATATCTAACATGTCTCAGGACATCCCAAGCTGTATCACATTAATGAATTGCCATCGAAGCTCTGTCACTATTGTTATGTTGGCTAATATTATTGTTGCCTTTAAATATAGTGTTGCAAAATTTTAAGTTAACAGAATCACAAAAAATGCTTTTGATTTGAATGGTCAATAAAATAAATACAAAAAATATGTTTTTGGTAAGCAAGAAAGAGTAATATTCTGTTTCCAATAACCTTTATTTATGGCGTAACAATTTATTATGTATTATACATGAATCTATTCCCCAGCATTGAAGACTGTTGCATTATACATGAAGCCCCATTATAACTGCTAGTATTATATGAACGTACTTGGGGAGTGGGATGATATAATGCAACTTGCCTTGTTAAAATAAATTCAGAACTCTTAGCACCTGTTTTTTTCTCTGACATTAGTATTCAGCATTAGTAGAACAATCCTCTCAGTGTTGCTTCCTACAGACTCCATTGCTGCTCTGCCCCTTGGCCAAATCACCTTGGATCTCGGCTGAAAATCAGATCTGAGAATGAGTTGCCTTGAGATCAGGGAAGGTGAAATCAAATAAAAACAAAAAGGGCGAGAATTTAGATTGAATCTTAAAAAAGGCACATCAACGTTTTTTGCAAAGCTACTGTAATGGCTCCTACAGCAACTATCATGCAATGATCTATTGGCAAACGTATATAGGGCCCGTTCTTTCTCAAACCCTCACCATTTCAGAGGATGGTTCAAAGGTTCAAAGTTTCAAAGGTTCTTTATTTGTCACATACACCAATTGGTGTGTGAAATGCAGATTGCCATTGCAGCACATTAAAAAGCATACAACATAACAATAATAAAGAAATGTAAACATAAAAACATCCCCCACAATGGTTCCCATTACGAGGGAAGGCGCAAAGTCCAGTCCCCATCCCCATGTCCACACATAGTCGGGCCAATTTAGGCCTCCGCAGTCGCCTTTACGGAGGCCCGATGTTCCAGGCCCTTCTCGCCGGATGATGGTGCTCCGGTGTCGGGAGAATCCTCTCAGCGGCTTGGGATACCTGGAACGGCCGCTTCCTTGCCCGAGACCGCAGCTTCCGAAGCTAACACCACTGGAGCTCCACCACTGGCGATCTCGGCGAGAGATCCCAGGCTCCCGATGTAAAGTTCAGCGCAGCCGCCCACAGCTGGCCGCTCCACAGACCCGCAGCTCCGCGATGTTTCATCGGCGGTCCCAGCGCGGCGACCCAGGCAAGGCATCGCCCCCGCTCCAGCGCTGTGCCGCCGCCGAAGCCGAGGTTCTGGCCGGTCCCCTCAAGAAACACCGCTGGTAGGCCGCGAGGACGGGTCGAAGGTGCTGCTTGGAGGAAAGCCGCCTCTGACCAGGTGGGGACCCTGAAAAGCAGTTTCCCCTCCCCCCCCCCATCCCCCACATAAAAATGACTAAACCTCTAAAAACAAAACACTTTAACTCACTAAAAATTAAAAAAAAGAGGTGAAAATACGGACAGCTGCAGGCTGGGCAGCCATACCCATACAGGACGGCACCCCCTTCCACCATGGAGATGATGGAACACATGTTCAAAAGAGGCTCTAGGACAGTGGTTCTTAACCTGGGGGTCGTGAGCCCCATCGGGGTCTTTTGGAGTTTTTCCGGGGGTAACCAAACTGTTACCCAATCAGGAAGGGGTTGTAAATAACATCAGTTTGTTGAGCCCATTTTTAGGAACCTAACAAAGGTTCATACCACACACAGTATTTTGTTCGCATATACGCGTAAGTATACACAGGGCCTATGAGAGGGGGGTGTAGTGTGTACTTCATACCCGGGCCTGGAGTCCAAAAGGAGGCCCGGGAGCCAAAAGAGGGGGGCCGGGAATTTCCTGAAATCTCAGAAAATGTTTGCATATATTTTGTGAAGATTAGCATTCACGTTTTGTGTGAGCCTACATAGTTTTATATATCGTAATTCGTAGAAATTGTGATCCATAATAAAGCGAGGAATTTTAATTGGCGGGTGTGTGGTCAGGGTAACCACATCCGTGGGAGCGCAACAAACTCAAGAATCTTCAAAGCGATGTGTGAAGAAATGGACGCTGATTTCACTGTTCTGATATTCCACACAGAAGTGCGCTGGCTTTCGCATGGTAAAGTTCTCATTCGTGTGATTCAACTTTGAGAGGAAATAGTGCTGTTCTTGGAGAGAGTGTGTACTGAGAAGGAGAATCCGCTTCATGAAAAGATGCAGGATGAACTGTTTGTGATGAAGGTTCCTTACTTGGCTGACATCTTCGCCGAGGTGAATTCCTTGAACCTGTCACTTCAAGGAAACTTCCCAATGTTACACACGGCTCATGACAAAGTGGCAGCGTTCAGGAGGAACCTTTACCAGAGAAGAGTCCAGGATGATGACACGACCATCTTCCCTGAGATGACGACTCTCCTGGATACTACGCCAGAAGCTGAATGCCACTTCCACGACGAGATCTCAACCCACCTTCTGGCAATTAGTGAAGCCATCGAACGTTACTTCCCTGGACTGGACGACCGCTCTCGTGATGAGTGGATCATCCGACCCTTTTCCGTTGAAGACGGTGCCATCAGCGATACTGACGTGACTGCTCGCCACGTTTTGGCTCAAAGTGAAGGACTATCCTGTTCTTTTGAAGAGGGCCCTGACCCTATGGGTCCAATCCCTCTCAACCTATCGCTGTGAGGCTGGATTCTCAACCATGGTAACTCTGAAAACGAAGGTACGCTATAGGCTTGTGATCGACGCTGACATGAGGTGCTGCCTGTCGAGCATTCGTCCTCGTTTTGATTGCCTGATGGCTGCGAAGCAATTTCAGCCATCCCATTGACTGAGCATTGGCAGACATGTTTTAATAAATCAAGCTGGGTTTTTTTCAATTTTTGTTTCGGGTGTCACAGTACTGACCAAGAATGTCTGATGGGGTCGTGGGGCCAAAAAGGAGATGGGATGATGGAGAGAAGATAAATTGTTCAAGGAAATGATAGGGGAGAGGCTTTATTGTTCATGATGATGAGGGGAAATCGTGTTCAGGGAGTTTATGGAAAGGAGAGAAATTGTTTAGGTAAATGGGGTGAAATTGGACAAAGAGATCATTGGTTAGAGAGGGGAAGTTGATCAGGAAGGTGCGGACTCGCAAAGGTATCTGGGAATTGAATATTTGGAGGGAAGATCAGAATGAGGGAGAGACGGGGAAGACTCCAGGATGTGACATGTGCTGGCTCGTGATCAGGCTAAGGCATTAGCTGGTGGAGATAGCTGCTCAGTGAAGGCTGAGGTGATTGTTGGCTTGGGAGGAGATGTTGTCAGATGCTGCAGAGGCCTGAAGATGTCGGCCGTGTGTTGGAATATGGATGCAATTGGTTTTGCACAGTGCCTCCGCAAATGTAGATTTCCAATCACATAGTGATTAAAAACCAAACTGTTACCCAATAGAATTTCTACAAACTTTCAACAGTTGGAGATAGGGAACAGTTCTCTCTATTCCAGTTCTGGGAAGAATTCGAGTCCTGGAACTTTGTTCCAGTTGCAAGTGGACGCCAATTTATGATATTTATTTTCTTGTCTGGCAGACAAAAGTTTACTTTCACGATTCACAAATTAAAAAGAGCGTGATCCTAATCCATTCATCAGACAAAAACAGTTAAATCCTATGTACATGTTTGGTCAAAGAGCAAGTTTGTAAGTGCTGGAGCCCCAGTAAAGTGGTGTGCAATGATAGAGGAGGGTCTGGGGATGATGAATCGACAAGTCATTCCATCAGAATAGGAACATGCAGAGTATATCAGCATTTCACTAATCAAAAAACTTTCCAGGTCATCGTGTATAAATATTTCCCATTAAATCTCATATAATGTGTTGAACAATAGGAGCAAGGAGATCCTCCTGCAGTTGTACAGGGCCCTGGTGAGACCAGATGTGGAGTATTGTGTGCAGTTTTGGTCTACTAATTTGAGGAAGTACATTCATGCTATTGAGGGAGTGCAGCGTACGTTCACAAGGTTAATTCCCGGGATGGAGGGACTGAAAGAATGGATCAACTGGGCTTATCTTCACTAGAATTTAGGATGAGAGGGCATCTTATAGAAACTTATAAAATTCTTATGGGATTGGACAGGAAAAATGTTCCCAATGTTGGGGGAGTCCAGGACCAGGGGTCACAATTTAAGAATAAGGGGTAGGCCATTTAGGACTGAGATGAGGAAAAGCTTTTTCACCAAGATAGCTGTGAATCTGTGGAATTCTCTGCCACTGAAGGCAGTGCAGGCCTTCACTGGATGTATTCAAGAGAGAGTTAGATATAGTTCCTAGGGCTAACAAAATCAAGGGATATGGGGAGAAAGCAGGAACGGGATACTGATTTCAGATGATCAGCCATTATCATATTGAACGGCAGTGCTGGCTCGAAGAGCCGAATGGCCTACTCCTGCACCTATTTTCTATGTTTCTAGAACAAATGAGGGAACACAACCTACATTTTTATAGATAATTTTAAGCCCACAATGCATCCAAAAACATTTTACAGACAATGAAATATGTCTTCATTTTTGTAAATATTGTAATGTAGACAGTCACAGTGGCCAAGTTATGTACATCTACATCCATAAGCAGCCTTGAGATAAAAAAATGTAATAATCCAAACTATGATTTTAGTGGTTTTGCTTGAGGAATATTGGCCAGAAACGCAGCCAAGGAAAAAAATCCTTGTACCTCTCTCAATAATGCCTTGGCACTTATATGTCCATCTGAGAGGACAAATATCTAATTGATAAAACAATATTCAACAACAAGAACAGAAGCATTAACAAAACTAAAAAACGAAATCATAAAAATTGCTTCTTGATGCTTCTAGTCGATCTGTTAGGACTGGCAAAAGGAGCAGTAACACCACAATTCCTGAACCAGTTTTTCATTTCAAGGCTCCGCCGCCTCTGAAGTCATTGTGAAGGACAAAGCAACTGTTCCTTTTCTGTGAATTCGATTCTGCATATTTGAACTGTTTTGGAGGACTTTGGTTGTACGATTAGTTACCAAGCTATTCCTTTATTTCTGGGATTAAATCCAGCTCAGACTGACTGGTCCCAAAAGAAATCCGAGCAGTTTGAATTCAGCAGCTGGTGTAAAATTTCCCTCAATTCAGCACAAATTGCGAACCTCTCTCAAAATGGCCACAGGGAGTGAGACTTTTGGAATGATGTGAAAGCAATAAATAATTTGTTTGAAAACATTTGCCTGCATTGCACTTGGTCTCTTCATCTCTCCCCTGACTCTGCTGGAGCGCAGTGCCTGTTGGACAAATGACAGCAACCTAAGAGCAGGCCCATAACATGACTGTGTGTCCAGACAGATAATCCCTCTGCTATTTTTACAGCAAGAGAGTGGTAAGCAGTGGGGGAGAGTGGGAGTTTCAGGAAGAAGAGAGTGAAGACTTCAGGCTGCCTAATACATAGTTAGCAATGTACCATGGGGGGTCATTTTCTTAGCCTCCCATTATTCTTCCTTCTTCTTCTTCTTCACAGGATCAGTAAACCGCACTAATGGTCCTGGTGTAGTTTCAATATGGGTATAAAGAGCTGGACAATTTTCAGATCAGCAACCTCCAAAAACATTTAATTCCTACATGTTCTTATGTAGGCTTGAGTTAATAAGTGGTTCAATTTACTGAGGTTATTAAGGGTAGTCATTTGCTGTCTTCAAAGGTTAAATATAAATGATCTCTCAGCTATTTCAAGCACGTTTTTGATTCCTAAACTTGGCAATCGCTGAACATAGTATTATCCAATGCGATGCTTGTTTATATTTCGAGCTTTTCTAATCATGAAAGGATCTTCCAGCAGAGAGTAAATGCTGGCAAAAGACTGGAAACAGAATCACCTTGCAGCATCTTTGAAATCAAGGATGTGAGAGGACACAAATAGCTTTTGTAAATTGTTGCAAACAATAGACACACGACCTGTTTCCAAGCAAGTGCACGAGGAATAGATTAGAACATTCATTGTCTTTCTGTTTAAATGGCTATTGTGACCTGAATATTATCAATCCTTCAAGTTATCTCCCTTGTCACGGTACTTGTGCCCATAATAATAAACTAAAGTAAACTCAGTCCACCTTAACATAACTAATGAACTGTGTAAATGGTAGACACTTAGAATTGACCCATACAGTCCTTTGTAGTCTTCCTTCTGTTCTTCCACCGAACAATTATTTTCCAGTTCCCCACTTCATATCAAAAAGCAGGCATTCAGGTCAGTTATCAGCAAATGCATTGGACACCAAAAATCTGAAACAGAATCAGAAAATCAGCAGGCCATGCAGCATCTGTGAAAAGAGAAATGGAGTTCACATTTCCACTTGGTGATCTTGCTCAAATTCTGAAAAAGGTTTAACTGAAGTGGAATGTTAACATTGTTTCTCTGTCGCCAGTTGTTGCCTGGCCCGCTGAACATTGCCAGCATCTTATGTTTTTATTCAGTACAATTGGACACTTACCGTTAAGCAAAGATAATTTACATTTTATCACACGGGAAGGTTTGAGTCAGTTTTGTAACACATTGGTACCAACTTTTCTCTTGGATTGGAAGAGTATTGGGTAGAAAGTAACAGTAATTGATTAGCTCTGAAATAACCAGAGCATAATTTCGAACTAGTCCTGGCATTTACAACTGAGGGCAGTCCTTCCTTCCCACTGGCAGGTGCTTTGCATCATACACACCAATGCTCTTCCTCTCACTTGTTAAGTGGTTATTTTATGTAACACAGGAAATGAAAATTTAAGGAAAAAAAGATGAAATATGAAGAGGAAAATGTGATAATTACAGAAAATGTCCCTTTCAAACAGTTAAATCTGTTTCAACATTAATAGCCAATGCTTTGGAGTTCGAAGGTATGCTAATATCTTGATGCACTTAACATGGTTCTGATGAATCACTGGAATTTCTGCCAAGCTTATGTTTAGGGATGTTCTACCTACACGTATGAATTAGAGATGATAATGCTCCACTATCAAGATGAATATTATTTTCTACTTAGCTCTATCACCCCCCTCCCTCAAACAGAATGTTTATTGTTGGCAGTAATATACTTGCCCTTGGGCTGATGGTAGAAGTCTGTTGTAAGTGGGCACTGACTGGTTAAACATTCTCTTAATAACTCTTCCTGGAAGTTCACCAGCACAGCAACTGTAATTGACAAAGTACTGCATAGTTGAATGATTCTGCGACAGATCTGAAATTAACAGTAATGGCCTGGATTTTGCTGTTGCAGGACATGGAAAGATGAATGCCATTAGTTAAGATTTGCCCTTGCACACTTAGGCTTTTAAATTTCTTGCATGACGAGTTACTGAAATTACGAACTGATAACTGCATTGAAGGAGTTGGACAACTGGGACTTAATCGAAAAGGGCAAATAACTACAGTATGTATCTGTCCAAGCAATCACATTTGGAAGACCGTGAAATTAACATCAAAAGGACTAAGAGGAAAGTCCTTAAGGGTCTGTCTCACGGGCATGCGACTCCATGTCTAACATCGGTAGTGGGGAAACTGCTAGAGTCAGTTATTAAAGATGGGATAGCAGCACATTTGGAAAATGGTGAAATCATTGGACAAAGTCAGCATGGATTTACGAAAGGTAAATCATGTCTGACGAATCTTATAGAATTTTTCGAGGATGTAACTAGTAGCGTGGATAGGGGAGAACCAGTGGATGTGGTGTATCTGGACTTCCAGAAGGCTTTCGACAAGGTCCCACATAAGAGATTAGTATACAAACTTAAAGCACATGGCATTGGGGGTTCAGTATTGATGTGGATAGAGAACTGGCTGGCAAACAGGAAGCAAAGAGTAGGAGTAAACGGGTCCTTTTCACAATGGCAGGCAATGACTAGTGGGGTACCGCAAGGCTCAGTGCTGGGACCCCAGCTATTTACAATATATATTAATGACCTGGATGAGGGAATTGAAGGCAATATCTCCAAGTTTGCGGATGACACTAAGCTGGGGGGCAGTGTTAGCTGTGAGGAGGATGCTAGGAGACTGCAAGGTGACTTGGATAGGCTGGGTGAGTGGGCAAATGTTTGGCAGATGCAGTATAATGTGGATAAATGTGAGGTTATCCATTTTGGTGGCAAAAACAGGAAAGCAGACTATTTTCTAAATGGTGGCCGACTAGGAAAAGGGGAGATGCAGCGAGACCTGGGTGTCATGGTACACCAGTCATTGAAAGTAGGCATGCAGGTGCAGCAGGCAGTGAAGAAAGCGAATGGTATGTTAGCTTTCATAGCAAAAGGATTTGAGTATAGGAGCAGGGAGGTTCTACTGCAGTTGTACAGGGTCTTGGTGAGACCACACCTGGAGTATTGCGTACAGTTTTGGTCTCCAAATCTGAGGAAGGACATTATTGCCATAGAGGGAGTGCAGAGAAGGTTCACCAGACTGATTCCTGGGATGTCAGGACTGTCTTATGAAGAAAGACTGGATAGACTTGGTTTATACTCTCTAGAATTTAGGAGATTGAGAGGGGATCTTATAGAAACTTACAAAATTCTTAAGGGGTTGGACAGGCTAGATGCAGGAAGATTGCTCCCGATGTTGGGGAAGTCCAGGACAAGGGGTCACAGCTTAAGGATAAGGGGGAAATCCTTTAAAACCGAGATGAGAAGAACTTTTTTCACACAGAGAGTGGTGAATCTCTGGAACTCTCTGGCACAGAGGGTAGTCGAGGCCAGTTCATTGGCTATATTTAAGAGGGAGCTAGATGTGGCCCTTGTGGCTAAAGGGATCAGAGGGTATGGAGAGAAGGCAGGTACGGGATACTGAGTTGGATGATCAGCCATGATCATATTGAATGGCGGTGCAGGCTCGAAGGGCCGAATGGCCTACTCCTGCACCTATTTTCTATGTTTCTATGTTTCTATGTTTCCATGCGGCAAACGCGACCTAACGTGGTCGCTTGAGCCGTACGGCCTCGCGGGGCCGGTCCCACTTCGATCGCCGGAGCCGTATGGAGTTGTGCGGAGCTGGTCCTGACATCGCGCGGGGCTCCGAAAAACTGACCGTGTTAAAAAATTCCGCGCGACAACGGCCTGCCGGCCCGCAGCTGCCTCGACGCCGTATGCACTGCCTCGACGGGCGTGCGCAGCGTCTCGACGCCGTACGCAGCGTCTTGACGCCATACGTCACGCGCGAACTTCCCGCGTCACTCACTCGACCTGCGCGCGGCCCCCGCTTCCGGTTTGGTCACGCTTGCCGCATGCAGCCGCATGCTGGTGGGACCGGCCCTGTACGGGGATCACTCTGCCTCCGCGCAGTACCCGCTTCCGGTTAGGTCGCGCTTGCCGCATGGAGTCGCATGCCCGTGGGACAGGCCCTTTAGACTTTAATACAGAGGGTGGGTTCAATGCAGATACATAAATAGAAATAAACATTTTTTTTAAGTTCATGCTAAGAGAAAAGGATAACTAAAGTAAAAATAAATTTAAATTTTGCCATTTTCAATATCTCCAAGGCTAATTGATAGCTGAAGAAATGTATACATAATTAGAATGTTGAATGATTAACAGAATAATTGTAATTATTTCACTGATTAAAAATTAATTGTAATTTTAATTGCACAATTAAATAATAATAGAATACCAAATTTTTGAATTGTTTGATAGAAAATGGTTTTGCCTTAAACTTTAAATGGTTCAGTGGAAAATGCTCTGCCCCAATAAACTCTAATAATTCAACTTAATATTCTAATTGCGTTCAGCTTATTTATTGGTCCGACTTTATCTCTGTACTTCTACCACTCCACAAGCATGAATTCTCTGCATACCTCTGATTCTGTTCCCTTGTATATGCCTGATTTTACTTCGGAGTCACGTGAGTGACTACGTGAAGAAGACCCGTCAGGGCGCATGCGCGTCATTACGTCGGTCGCATTGGCGCAGACAGGCTGGGAGGAACAAAGTTCTCCAGCGGTACGTTTGAAAAATCCTGCAGGTAAGTTTAAACTTACTTTTCAGGTTGTCCGTTGCAGGAATCTCTTCTCGCAGGTTTCCTGCTGGACATGAAATTCAGCAAAACCCGGTGGACCGCAGTGAAATTGTGGACTGCGGGGATGCCGGCTTCGGACTGCGGGACTGCGGTAGCAGGCGGCCGGTGGGTTTTGCTGGTTGAGCCGCGGACAGAACGGTCCGCGACTCCCGATGTTTAATTCGGGTTGCGGGTTTTTTGTAGACCGCGGGTTAAGCAAGCCACGGTCAAGATAGAGGTGGTTGTTGGGCTTGTTATTTCGAGTCGCTGACAGGCAGGTCAGCGACTCCAGAGATATGTTTTAAATAGGATACCGGCTACGGTCCGCGGTAAAGTGAGCAGCCGGTGGCCGTCGGACTTCTTGTTAGAGTCGCTGACAGTAAGGTCAGCGCCTCCCGAGGGTATTCGGGGTGCAGACTGAGCGTGGTCGTCGGGTTACTACCCGGCTCATTGAGGCAAGGATCCCGACTTTGGCAGCCCATATGAGTTTGAACTATGTGGAGCCTGGCCAGGAGGGTCCCCTCTGTTATATATGTATGTCCTCAGTGGAGAGGAGTGAGGTCTCAGGGCTGCTTACCAATTCCTCAGTGGAGAGGAGTACAACGAGTCAGTGTACCCCAACCCCAACTCAGGAAGTGAGATTAGTAGTTTATCACCCTTATGTGTCTATGGAAGTATCATTTTCTGCTAATTCTGTGGAGGTTTCAGGTCTAGGCCAAGCTGGCCTTCAAGGAGAATTTACAATTCACGCATGCCCTCCAAATTAAGGACGAACGCAATTTTGGGAAGCGTTCAAACGGGTAGACATTATAGTTACCACTTGGTCACATTGTGACTATTATACCGAGACAGATGATTATCATTTACTCAATTAAGGAAATGGGAAGCCTTGTTGAGCTGTATTATCAGTCACCTGTGGGAGTTACACCAGGTGGCGTCATAGTAATTCTGCTCATTAAAAGGGACTGTGCACAGTTTCTTCCCCAAGACGCCGGATTACTCATATTAAAAGTAAATAAATCCCAGGTTTAACTGGGATGGGCGTCTTTATTCACATAAATGTCTTTGCCTATAACAAATAACTGTTAAGTTTTGTTCCAGCATTTCCCACTATGTTTGATGTACGGGGGCCAGAGGCGCTCCAATTCTTCCCTATAGACGGCATTGGCATCGGGAAGGAGCACGATTTGGAGTCGCTAGCACGTGCAGCCTGTTTGGGGAAGGAGGATACCAACAGAGTATCGATTTGCATGGCTAGTCCTGGCGGCTGCTGTAGGCAGCGACCTGATAACCCCAACTCAGAGTGAGTGCCAAGCCAGGGGTATCAATGTCAGACAACATTGCGTCTCGTTGCAATCCAACAACGCTCCATCGTAAGGCATGTCAGGCAGCAACACCTAGTAAAGGGTTGCAAAATTCCACCCACTCAAGGGAGTGGTCGAGAGAGTGCTACAGGAGGATGAACATGTGCCTGAAGCAACACCTGTTTGCAGGGTTGCCATTCCTCCCACTTGGTGCACCACAGTGGTCGAGATAGTGCTAAAATACATGCACACATGCCTGAGGTGACGCCTAGTAAAGGGTTGCTAAAATTCCTCCCACTCAAATGGCGGAGTGGTTGAGAGAGTGCTACAGGAGTATGCACATGGGCCTGAAGCAACACCTGTTTGCAGGGTTGCCATTACTCCCACTCGGTTCTCCGTAGTGGTCGAGATGGTGCTAAAATACATGCACACAGGCCTGGGGCAGCTCCTGTTGCAGGTTGCATAAGTCCTCCCACGTGGAGGTATAGCGGATGAAGATGAAGCCACACACATATGTGATAAGATTGTGGGGAATGGTGTCGAACAACATGCTTGGTACAGAGGCATGTACAAGCAAATGGAGGAGATGGATGGTGATACCTGCTTCAGCTTCGATAAGTCCCACTCTAAAAGAGTGTCTAAGGTTAGTATGGATTAACTCCAAACAGGAATCCAAACATGGCTACGTGCCGGGATCCCATGCTGAATGCATGAGAGTAAGCAGTGGGCGTTTGCCTCTAAAATTGCTGCTCTGTCACTGATTGCTAATCCATCCAGACAAATCCAAATTAACACCTGACTATTTGGGGCACAATTGATTCAATTAAGTGACTCTGCCCAGGGAAAAAAGGGTGGAGCTAATTGACAGCTGTATCAAGCTAATTGAGGCATTAAGGATACATTCGGGTCATTATAATAGACCTATGCAGTTATCAGTAAAGGCTATTCTGATTTGCAATGGTGGATTCACCATGTGTCCAGGAGTTATAGCAAGGTAATGCTTGACCAGCCTTCCATGATTTTGCAAATGAATGTCAGTGCACTCGGGTGGGGTGTCACGGATACGAGTTTCAGCTGTGGAGGCAGATGGACTGAGCAAGAGACATCGCTTCTGCAGACATGGGCAATTAACTATTAAGAGGTTTTTATGGACAAGGCTTATTGCTCTAACAAATGTAATCTGCATGTTCAGTTTCAGATTGACAATACTACGCAAGTGGCATATATATTAATCACATCGGTGGAATCAAGTCGGTATTTTGTGACGGATTGGCTAATCAAATTTGGGCCTGGTGCATTGGAAAAGATATTTCAGCTATTTATCTACCAGGTAGATTCTACATAGTAGCAGACGCCAAGTCACGAAATTCCATGACAACATAGATTGAATGTTGAACCAGGAGGTGTTCAATAATATAGTACCTGTATATGAATGCCAGATATCGATTTGTTTTGCATCAAGATTCAACCATCAAATGCCTAAATAGGTTTCATGGGAACCAGACCAGGTGGCAGTTGCAATTGATACTTTGACATTGAGGTGGTATGTTTTACATATTTTCCTACCATTTTGCCTAATAGGTCGGAGTCTGCAAGAAATCAAGCAGGGTGCCGCTTTGGGGGTGCTTGTAATACCTAATTGGCCGAATCAAGCATGGTTTCCCTTTGATGTTACAGTTAGGGATCCAACCTCTTTTCGGTGGTTCCCAAGCATAGGAATTGACTGGAGCATCTGCTAACAAGGGAAAGTCATCTGTTATGTGATTGTATTGACTTGTTAATTTGCAGGTTTTAAGAAGGCCATACCTGGAGCAAGGACTGTCTGGGTGAACGGTGGACATGCTCACTGTAGCCTGGAGAAAGAGTACTCAAAAGGGATATATTACTATTGTAAAAAATGGGAGCAATATTGTGTACAAAATAATATTGACTATAATACTGCAGGTGTTGTGGATATTTTAGAGTTCCTGTTGACACTCTATGATGATGAGGGGCTCAGTTATAGCACAATTAATACAGCTTTAAGTGCTTTGTCATCGTATAGTTTTGATGGGGTCAGGAAAGATTCTATTGAGTTTCATCATATCATAGCTGGATTGATGAAAGGAATTTCAACTCTAAACCTCCTAAACCCAGGTATATGGCGATCTGGGATGTAAGTGAGGTCCTCAAGATGCTTCGACAGTAGGTTCCTGTCATGTCTCTGAATTTGCCAAACTAATCATGAAAGTGGTTATGCTCTTGGCATTGGTTCAGCATAGCAAGTGCAGATTTTGCAAAAACTTCTGCTAGACAGGATGGAAGTTGCTGAAGAGAATGTTATGTTATATAATTGCGTCCTGCTTAAGCAGAGCAGGCCAGGTGTCACAGGTTTGTTAAAATTGTGTTTCAGCATAACCTACTGATCCATGTTTATGTGTAATGGCACATTTATTTTCATTATATTGAAGCTATAAAGACCTTAAGAAATGTGGAAACAACATTGTTTATCAGTTACATGAAGCCACACAGGAGAATGTCAGTGCAGACTATCTCAAGGTGGTTTAAAGCAAATGTTGATTAAGGCAGGTATTAACACTGAAGTGTATATATCCTTTTTCCACTAGTGCAGCAGCAACGTCGTCGGCTAGGGCGATGGATGTTCACACCGGCCATATTTTATAGGTGCCGGGTGGTCAAATGAATTTTTTTTTTTAATTTACCATCGGCCGATCGGAGAGAGGCTGTTTGCAAATTCAGTATTAAGTCCTGTTTAGTTCCCCTGGGATAGACGGGTTACTGTTTGTTTTGATTATTCAAATCAATTGTTACTGCACGCTATTAACATTTCATGTTTAATGCATTATTGATTGTTTCTCATCGAAAGTCAATCAATGCAGTGAGGCCAGGATTTGGATCTGCGGCATAAAATCACAGAGCTTTGAACACTTCACGTAGTCACTCACGTGACTCCGAAGTAAAATAGTAAGATTAAACGAGAACTTACCAGTTTGAAGTTTGATCTTTATTTTATGAGGAGTTACGTTGGTGATTACGTGCCCGCCACGCCCAACCCTCTCTCATAAAAAAGGTCATATGGTAGTTCTCATGTTGCTCATCTTAATATAAGTTACTTCAAATATGTGTTGTCTGTGATTTCATACCGCTGCTTTGAAGATTGACACGCATGCGCCCTGACGGGTCGTCTTCACGTAATCACCAACGTAACTCCTCATAAAATAAAGATCAAACTTCAAACTGGTAAGTTCTCGTTTAATCTTACTATTTATTTTAACTTACCGGTGGTGGCAATTGGTCATGCAACTCGTTATCAGACAGAGTGGCTTCACTCGTAGATAGTTACACAATGGGCTACAATGGCTGACAATACAATGCAATTTATTTGTTGTCATTTGAACCTAAGTTCAAACGAAATTTGGTTTCTGCAGTCATACAAACAAGTAAAAAGAACCAAGACACAACACAATTTACACAAACATCCATCACAGTGAATCTCCTCCTCACTGTGATGGAAGGTAAAGTCTTATCTCTCCCCTGCACTCCCCATTCTCCTCCCGATGTCAAAGTCAAAGCCCCCGGCGGGCGATGGTAAATATGTCCCGCGGCCATTAAAGCCACGCCGGGCGATGCAAGGCCACGCTCCGGTTCTTGATGTTGGAGCCCCCGGTAGCGCAGGCAAGTCCCGCGGCCATTTAAAGCCGCGCCGGGCGATGTAAGACCCCGCTCCAGGTCATTTTCAACCCCGCAACTCGGGCGGGAGAATTTGCCGTT
Organism: Malacoraja senta; assembly: GCA_038087875.1. Taxonomy (NCBI): domain Eukaryota; kingdom Metazoa; phylum Chordata; class Chondrichthyes; order Rajiformes; family Rajidae; genus Malacoraja; species Malacoraja senta. The sequence goes on along the minus strand of CM075978.1, from coordinate 101,943,901 downwards.
GCGGAAGCTCTGAAAAGCGGTCTCCCACCAGGGACCTGCGAGCTCCCGATGCCTCCAAATCTCCGGGGTCGGGCCGCAGCAGCGCGCCACCACAGCTCCTCCAGTTCCGAACTCGGCCAGCTCCGCGATGGTGAGTAAGTCCGCCGGCTCCGCGACTGGAGCCCCAGGTCATTCTGTTGGAGGCCGCTCCACGGTGCTAGGCCCCAACGAAAACAGAGACCCGACAGAGAAAGGTCTGGTCTCCCGTGCAGGGAAAAGATTTTAAAAGTTTCCCCCACCCTACCCCTCCCGCCCCCCACACACACACACAGTTAAAAAAAACACTATAAACAAAACTCAAACGAAACAAAAAAAAATAAAAAAGACAGACGGACTGCAGAGGCCGCTGCGACGTGAGTCGCATCGCCCACCTGCTGACTAGTGTCTGTCTCTGCTGTTCCTACCTCCTTTTTGGATTGGCAGCTAGTCTGACCGTGGGACTGCTCACCTATCATCCAGTGGGCAACTTTCCAATTGCTCACTCACGGACAAACTTGCCACGAGCCATGAATCTCCCAGCCTTTGCTTTGGTAGGGGAAATCTGCTGGCAGACATCCACTTCCTGCAGGGATTTTTTTTTATGGCATTCACATCAGTGAGAGATGTGGAACCTCTGACTGAGTGAGACCCTGACAAAGGTGTCTGTCAATCTGAAAAGTGGGTTCTAGAATTTACACTACAAAGCCTTGTGTCGAAAATTCCATGATAGGAAAATTGACAATGAATGCCATTCATAGCCTGCAAAATAAGTGTCAGGGGAGTTTGACTCAAAACTGTCAGTAAAACAATGAAACACCAGGTCTGAAAGCAGATAGGAAACGGGAAGACAGGCAGGCATCAAATCACCTTTCCAACTTATGGCCCAGCAACTTCTAACAGTTTCCCAGTGATAATAGGCAGCTTCATCAGAATAGGAGGATTCTATGTCATTAACATAGAGTCATAGTGAGAATCATAGTCATAGAGCAGGGAAACAAGAGCTTTGACCAATGATGATGGTTGTGTGGTGTATGTGACCTACCACATTTGGCCATTATCCTGTAACCTTTCCTACCCATTTTAAATAGTTTATCAAATATCTATCTGTTATTAATGGAGATAAAATTGAAGGGATAATTGTGTAACACAGGAGATCTAACAACACCTTAAGGAGATCTAACAAGACCATAAGGAGATCTTATCAGGGAATGAGCTGTGATTAATTAAGTGTTGCATTATTCATAGAGCGTTACCCATGAGCTGCATATTTTACATGTTTTTACAATGGGGCAGAGATAAAGAGCAGGAAGACGATAAAGGCAACGCTGGGGACTGGAGATGTTCAGAGAAGGGATTAGGAGAGTTGGTTGGGCAGCTCATCAAGGACTGTAGTGGCCAGCCATTTCATTGAGGCAAGCATCAGGCAGATGATGAAGGGTCATGAGGCCCCTGGCTCAGTGACACCACCGGAATTAGTAGAATGTCTGGAAGTCCAGGAGAAGTGGATTTGAGCAGTTGTAGCAACTATAGCTTGAGCAACTTGTTATTTATTGATATAATTGTGATGGATGTGAAAGAGCTTTGCAAAACCAGCAATATCTGCTAGATTACTAAACCAAAGAGGGTATATCTAAACCAATAATATCGTCAATCAGATTACTGAAGTATGTGCATCCGACCGTGAAATTAAGGCAAAATGGATACCAAACTTTACTCCAGGTCACCATTCCCATTGCCAAATCACTCCTCACAGCACTGATTTCTCACAAAGTAGAGAAAGTCACACTTCACACTTAATATTGATCTGAAAACATGAAATGCATTTTATTGCCCAAGGAAACTGCTTCCTCTCTGCGTAATGTTGTCAACGATTGTGCCTTGTTTTTACAATAAGATTCATCGTTCTGTTTGGATTTTAAATCTGTACATCTTGTAGCAGCGTCCACTGATGTATAATATGGCTCCTTCTTAGTTCAAATAAACCCTTACCTTAATTAATCGTGGGTCATTTTCATTTCTATGTTTCTTAATAATAAACAGAATTCCTGTTATCAGACCTTGCCTACAAGTTTAATGAAACAATTTTTGAGGAGAGTCTGTTAAATGCTGAGATCATCAGTGTTCTCAAAAGCCAGTAATATGACATTATACACACAAATTATAAGAGCAATGAAATTCACCAGAGAGAATTTAACAGGGTTTCCACGAGTTTATCAAACAGCATGTACTACAACCAATTATAGACACAAAATTCTGGAATAACTCAGCGAGTCTGGAAGCAACTCTGGAGAAAATGGATAGGTGACTTTTCGGGTCAGGACCCTTCTTCAGAATGAAAGTCGGGGGGGGGTGGGTGGTGGTGGGGGTTGGGAGGGAAGTGCTGGAGGCGTGAAAAGAACCGGGCAATCAGGGCTGGGAACAAATGACCTCCAGCACGGTGGTTCCCTGAGAGGCCAATTGTTAGCCAGGAAAAGTATGATCTCCTGGAATTTAGAAGAGCAGATCAGGTAAATTAAGACTGCTCTCGCCATCGAGGCAGTGGGGAAGGTGGACAAAGTATCTGAATACTTGTATTAGGATAGGGGGTGGTCAGTCCAACATTAGAGATCTTTAGGATCTGGCCTGACCTCAGGAGATGGGCACCCAAACTTTGAGACAATGCTGAAAGTGGTCCAAAGCGCACAGCAATTCATTATTTTTAAATTACGGCAAAATCTGATTAACTTATTAATAAAATTACTGCAGTGATTGTGTTGTTGTGTTACTTGTGCACGTTGAGCCTATTATTTATAATACTTAATTCTCAATGCCAGCATAATTGATATGCAATTATTGATTCACAGTAATAATATTTATCATTTAATTTAGTGGGTGTTTAGTTAGAAATGGAAAACTTTCAGCAGTGGTCTTTCATTCTTATTGAAACACAAGTACAATTTCGCACTAACTAATGTTTTGATGCAGACACTGAAAGCAAATGGAAGCGCCAGATACTGTAACTCGTACTGCAGTCTTTGGGTATTCATATTTAACTGTACATCGACCACTTAATGAGGGTTGTCGTACTATTTACACACGGGCACTAGGTTCATTAGCTTCAGCAGAGTTTTTGAGCAAAATCTGACCTAATACAACAGTACAACAGTCAGCATCTTAAATCAACATGCAGGTATACTGTATATTCTTCTGATATTGAGATTAATATAGAAATCAATTGATTAATTAAATTTATTCATTGCTTGAAGCGAAATTACGTGATGAGTCATTTAAATTTACTAATCTCTCTTATTTTAACACACTTGCATATTTCCTGGTGACTTTTAGCTGTGCGACCCCACGAGCCTGCCTGTAATTTGTATACACTGTCTACTGATTCCAAGGAAGTTTTCGGAAATCATAGCTCTAACCTGAGGCTTTCATGTTTCTCAGCTTAAACTGTCATTTTATTACTGTTAATTTTCAGTTTCTCCCATCCTCTCACCTTTAAAATGTCATTGCCATAAAAGCAAGAGGCTCTTTGTCATTGTCCTGGTGGTTAATTTGATCCTTTCAGCTATTCATTCATTCAAAGTGAAAAGCCTCTGTCATATTAGTTCTGCTGTGAAGGACTCTGGAATGAATGACATGCATTCTCAGTGTTGGGTAACAGGTAACTCTAAAGAAAATTGGAGAATTCAATGTTCATAGCTTGGGTTGTAACTGCCAAGTGGAATATGAGGTGCTGTTTCTCCAGTTTGCGTGCGTCCTCACCCTGGCAGTGAAGGAAACCTAGGACATAAAGAATAACATGGAAATGGGAATGGGCGTTAAAATGGTTAGCAAACCAGGAGATCCAGTCGGCCATGGTGAACCGAGCGCATATTCAGCAAAACAGTCGCCGACTCTACGCTTGGTCTCGCTGATGTACAAAAGGCTACATCGGGGACACTGGATACAGTAGATGAGGTTAGAGAAGGTACACATGAATCTGTGTCTCACCTGAAGGACTGCTGGGGTCCCTGAATGAAGATGAGGAAGGAGGTTTCGGGATAAGTGTTACATCTCCGGCGGTTTGAGGAGAAAGTTCCTAGGAAGGGGTGGTTGTGTGGGAAGGGATGAGTGAACCAGTTAGTTGCGGGAGGAGCAGTTTCAGCAGAAGACCGAAGGGCTGGGAAGATGTGATTAGTGGTGGGATCACGTTGAAGATGATGGAAATGTCAGTTTTATGTGTTGGATGTGAAGAATGGTGGGGTGAAAGGTGAGGAGCAGGGCGACTGTCCTTGTTCTTTCTGGCGGTAGGGAGAGTAAGAGCAGACTATGGGACACAGAGGAGATGTGGGATCCATTTATGACAGAGGGGAAAAGCGCATTTACTAAAGAAGGCCTTGACAGGTAGATAAGGTGGTCAAGAAGGCATTGCCCATCATCAGTTAAGGGCCTGTCCCACGGGCATGCGACTCCATGCGGCAAGCGTAATGTAACCGCAAGCGGGGGCCGCGCGGGTGCCACGTGGAGGTCGAGTGATCCCCGTACAGGGCCGGTCCCCACCAGCATGCGGCTGCATGCGGCAAGCACTACCAAATCGTAAGCGGGGGCCGCGCAGAGGTCGAGTGATGTCAAGACGGTGCGTACGGCGGCGAGGCGGTGCGCACGGCCATTGAGGTGGTGCGCACGGCCTCAATGCGGCTGCGTCCGGCGTCGAGGCGATGCGCACGGCCGTCGATGCGGCGCGCACGGCCTCGATGCGGCTGCGGGCTGGCAGGGCCGTTGCCGCACGGAATTTTTGAACACGGTCAGTTTTTCGGAGCCCCGCGCGATGTCGGGACCAGCTCCGCACAACTCCATACGGCTCCGGCGATCGAAGTGGGACCGGCCCTGTGACCTCCACGCGGGCCCCCGCACGGCACCCGCTTGCGGTTAGGTCCCGCTTGCCGCATGGAGTCGCATGCCCGTGGGACAGGCCCTTTAGAATATTAAGTTGGAATGTCAATGTACAGTTGTACAAGATACTGGCGATGCCACATTTAGAGTATTATGTTCAGTTTTGGCCACTCTGTTATAGGAAAGATGTTGCTAAGCTGGAAAGGGTGCAGAAAGGATTTTCAAAGAGGTTGCCAGGACTCGAGGGCCTGAACTTTAGGGGGAGGTTGAGCAGGGTACGACATTTTTCCTTGGAAAGCAGGAGGATGAGGGGTGATCTTACAGAGGTGTATATGATTATCGAGAGGAACAGATATGTAAATGCACAGAGTAAGGGAATCAAAAACCAAGAGACAGGTTTAAGGCGACGCGAGACAGGTTTAAGGCGACGCGGGGAAAGATTAAATAGGAATCCGAGGGTCAACTGTTTACACAAAGGGTAGTAGGTATAATAAACGAGCTCCCAGATGAGGTACACAAAATGCTGGAGAAACTCAGCGGGTGCAGCAGCATCTATGGAGCGAAGGAAATAGGTAACGTTTCGGGCCGAAACCCTTCTTCAGACTGATAGGGGGTGGGGAGAAGAAAGGAAAAAAGGAAAAGGCGGAGGAGGAGCCCGAGGGCTGGGGGAGGGGAGGAGACAACCAGATGGCTGATGAAGGGGAGGGGACAGCCAGGGCTAGCAGAATTGGGAGAATTCAATGTTCAGGCCACCAGGATGTAGACTGCCCAAGCGGAATATGAGGTGCATTTCCTCCAATTTACGGTGTTGCTCGCTGTGGCCATGGAGGAGACCCAGGACAGAGAGGTCAGATACGGAATGGGAGGGGGAGTTGAAGTGCTGAGCCACCGGGAGTTCAGGTTGGTTATTGCGGACCGACCGGAGGTGTTCGGCGAAACGATCGCCAAGCCTCCGCTTGGTCTCACCGATGTAGATCAGCTGGCATCTAGAGCAGCGAATGCAATAGATGAGGTTGGAGGAGATGCAGGTGAACCTCTGTCGCACCTGGAACGACTGCTTGAGTCCTTGAATGGAGTGGAGGGGGGAGGTGAAGGGACAAATTACCCAGATGAGGTAATTGAGTAGGGATTATCACGACGTTTAAAAAACATTTGGACGTACATGGATAGGATAGGTTTAGAGAGATTTGGCCGAAACGTAGGCAGGTGGGACTAGTGTAGTTGGGGCACGTTGGTCGGTGGGGGAAAGTTGGGCTGAAGGGTCTGCTTCCACATTGTATGACTCTGTAACTCCATGACTCCTCACAGCACCTCATATTCCTCTTGGGTAGCTTTTATTCCAATGGTATGAACATTGGAGTTCTCCAAATTTCAAGGTTCAAGGTCTTTTATTGGCACGTGTACCAATTAAGGTACAGTAATATTCGATTTACCATACAGTCATACTAAAAAAAAAAGCAACAAGACACACAACTACATAAAAGTTAACATAAACATCCACCACAGCGGATTCCCCACATTCCTCACTGTGAAGGAAGGCAATATAGTCCAATCTTTTTCCTTCTTTATTTTCCCGCGGTCGGGGCAGTTGAACCATCTGCAGTCGGGGCGATCGAAGATCCTGCAGCCGGCGATCGAAGCCCCCACGTCAAAGCGATCGAAACTCCCGCGTCGGGGTGGTCGAAGCTCCCACGGCTTGGAGCTCCTGAAGTCCGTCTCTAACCAGAGTACGCGAGCCCCATGATATTAAAGTCCGCAGGCTGCTGCGGTTGGAGCTCCCGAATTCGGTCTCCAGCAGAGGCCGCCAACTCGATGTTAGACCGCAGTGCGGACGGAGATACGATACGTTAAAAAATCGCATCTCCGTCGAGGTGAGAGATCTTAAAATGTTGCCCCCCCCACCCACACATAAAATAGGCTAAAGAACACTAAACCATACATTTAACCCATACGCCAGAGTTGGAGCTCCGACCAGTGCGGCTTGTGGACTTCGGGAGCCGTGGTCTCCTGGGAGGTAGCGGCCGCTCCGGACACTCCGGGCCGCTGAGAGTGTTCACCCGACGCCAGAATTTCATCATCCGGCGAGAGGGCCTGAAGCATCGGGCTGCCGTATCGGCGACTGCAGAGGCCTCAATAGGCCCCGACTATGGGTGAACTGGGGGTGGGACTGGACTTTGCTGCCTTCCCCCACAGTGGGAACCATTGTGGGGGGATGTTTTTATGTTTATTGTTAAATTCTTTAATATCTTTATTTGTGTGCTGCATGGCAAGTCAAATTTCACTACACCAATTGGTGTATGTGACAATAAATGTCCTTTGTCCTTTGACCTATAAACAACAAAGGAATGGACATTAACTAAGCCACCCCACCCCCACCTTCTTTCTCCCCCACACCCCCTCTTTCCCCCCCTCCCCTCCTCAGTGGCCTCACCTGGACTCCCATCTATTTCCCCACTCCACTCTCCCCCTTTCCCCTTTCTGCTTCTTTCCTCCCCCTGACTTCACAATCTGCAACCCCACAAACCTATCTCGTATCTACTGTTCTTATCTCTAGCCTTTGTTCCAACCAGCTGCCTGTTAAAAAAAACTGTTCGCCTGTGTTGACCTATTACCCACCATGCTTTGTTCTGCCTCTCCCCTTTTCCAGCTTTCTTCCACCCACTACAATCAGTCTCGACCCAAATGCAGGGTCTCGACCCAAAACGTTACCTATCCATGTTCTTCAAAGATGCTGCCTGATCTGCTGAGTTACTCCAGCAATTTTGTGTCCTTCTGTCCAGGACTATATTGTCTTTCCAGCTCTCCCAACCTGTGCATGACTTCTGCTGTGCAACCTCCCAAATGCAACCTTAAGTGTAAGCATGCAATGTTTCCAGATTTATTTGCACACTGTGTAGTCAACTGGTATTTAAGGCCACATTTTGTTATACCGTACATGATGGAGATGGCAATGTCAACATTTGTTCCAATATTGCACTTTTCCAGTGTTAAATGCAGTAAATGTTCCCATGTGTTAAAAGTCTGTTTAAATAATGTCCTGATTTCTTGACATACACTGAGAAGAATGGAAAATGCTATGTTTGAACTCTAGAAAGAACTCATTTTAAATGGGTTTAAATTAATTTGCTTTCAGATTAAATCAATACAAGACTCAGTGTAATCTGAGAATGTATACAAAGACACAGAAAGGATTTAGATCATTTCTGAAATTGAGCTGATAAATGGTAGGTGGTTTAAAAAGATAAATGTGCCATGTTGTACATTGATTGGAAAAATGAACAAAATTCTACAATGAATGGGATTGAACTGGCGAAGGGAGATATTAATCTATCAATGAATGCCAACAGATTGGATGTCTCCAATCTGTAAATCACTGATAGAATTTTAAAAAAAAACAATTGCTAGGATGATAAGAAGATATGAAAATAAGATTTTGATTTGATATTTCTTTGTTTTTGGGCACTTTAGGGCAGAAGATTGAGCAGGGTGGAAATAGCATTTTTTTAAATCAACCTTGATCATCTACACGTCTGTAGATGTGGGAATAATCTGGAGAAGGAAAAATGTTCAACCTTTGTTCAAAACGTAGAACATTTTGAAATGTAAATATTGATAATATACTTGATAATAAGGAACATTTAATGGATCAATAATCAGCAATGGAATTAAGTCACTTGGATAAGTATGGCTTGATCTAAGAGAGCCTCTATGGATTTATTAAGGTAAAGCATATTTAATTAGTGAAAGTTTTCTGACGAGGAAGCAGAGAAGTCTGACAAACAAAATGTGATTAATCAGGCATTCGTGGGCTTTCAAAGGGATTTGATAAGAAGTTACTGTTAGGCTTGTCATCAAGATTGAAGTCGTGGTGTATGTATGTGTCTGTGTGTGCATGTGTTACCATTTATTTACCAGAGTTGAAGGGTAAGAACATTAACTCTGACTACTTTAATGAGACCATGGAATATTTTTGTAGCTTTATCCTCCATTCCCTCCCATCATTGATTTTCATTTACAGCTGCTAGTACTGCTTTATCTCAGCTATGGATGCCGTCCTGGAGCCCTGTTGCAGAATATATCTTGTTACCCCACCATGACGTCAACCAAAAAGTTGAGGTCACTTTCTGCAAATTAGGTTTGCTCAATATATATCTATATCCATATCTATATATCTATATATTATATATATATCTATGTCTATATATATATATATATATATATATCATCCATTGCACGTTTGTTATCTTGCTGCATGTGTAACGTACGATTGAAGGCTCAAGAACATAATCTTCTATATCTGTATACATAACTAAAACTCTGATCTTGTGCTCTTCTGGTTTTGCGTTTCTTCTATTTGCACAAAAACAGTACACGATAGCACTATGGTTTTTGGTCATCTTACTCACCATTCTCCTGTGCTACAAGGGCAACAAGTTTTGTTCCGATCTATGGTATATTTTAAAAGTTATTAAGGTTTAAAAATCTTTAAAACCACCAATGCGCAGATTGGTCTCCTCTCCTCTCAGTCGCCGGGACAGGGACGCCGCTTCCTGCACCATCGCTGCACTGATTGGCTGGGTCCGCTGTCAGTCATGGACGGTGCCCGCCTCACCCGGCGAGGAGAATATAAAGCTGAAGGAGCGGAGTGAGCATCACTAATGCTCCGCCGGCTGGAGCTGCATCTGTCTCCATGGTGCCGAGCCATCGAACGGCCAAGCCCACTTCACGGCCTCCATGGTGCCCAGCCGCGGGCACCGTCGGCCACTTCATCCGGCCCGGGCTACTAGCCGCGAGGCTCCGGCCGGAGTTCTACGCGGCGATCCAGGAGGCATCGAGATCGCGGAGGTGATGCCTCGCGACGATGGGGCCATGACGGTGGTGGGGCCTTGTGGCAATGGAGCCGTGGCATCGGTGGGGCCTTGTCGTGGCGGCAGTGGGGCCTCGTCGAATTTCAAAATCTGTGGAGAAATCTATCTCTTCCTCTTTTTTCATTTTTTTTCCTGTCTCATGACTGGTGGGGGAGGGGGAATAGAGGGAGAGGAGGGGGGAGTGGGGGAGGTAGGGAGTGGGGAATAGAGGGAGAGGAGGACAGTGGGGGTGGTCAGGAGGGATATTGGGGGGATTGAGGGAGAAGAGGGGGTTGGGAGGGAGAAGGGGGGAAGTGGGGGAGGTGAGGAGAGAGTGGGGGAGGGGGGGTGGAGGTGGTAGGGAGTGAGGAATAGAGGGAGATGAGGACAGTGGGGGTGGTCAGGAGGGATGGTGGGGGGATAGGGGAGGTGAAGAGTGGGATAGATGGATAGGAGGTGGGTAGGGGAGTTGTGGAGGGAGGGAGTGACTGAGGGTAAGGGAAAGGAGAGGGAGGGAAAGGAGAGGGAGGGAGAGGTGAGGGAGGGATTGGGGAGGGGAGGAGGAGAGGGGAAAGAAGAGGGAGGGTGAAGAGGAGGGGGAGGGAGTGCTGGGAGATATGGGGACATGAGATGCACCTGCGCAGTTGGGGGCTATACGTGAATGGCGGTATATTGTGTTGGGGGAACGGGTTGCATTGGGGGACGGGTGAGTGATGGAAAATTGCGTTGGGGGAGCTTAGTCTAGTAGAATATTTTCACAGGGAGGTAGTGAGTGGGAATCAAGTCCAAGGCCATAAGCGACAAAAAGTAACAGAGATTAGGAGAGCATTGTGTAGAAAGAGAGAGGAGAAGGGGGAGAAAACTATTCTAGCAGACGTCAAGCAGTCAAACAAAGAGTGAGTTTAGTGAGATGGAGCCATTGTGGCAGCCAGGTAGAGAAGGTGAAGGGCACAAATCGTATATCAGAAATCAGCAGAAGACAGTACTGTTGATGATCGTTAGGTGTACACTGATAGGCTTTGTGGATTTAAGATCGCATCACCTAGATTCGAGAGTGCAGAGGAAAAATTTATCTTTGCCTTAAGTTTCTTTCTGCTTTTGATTGAGAACAAGGTGTTGTTGAGAATGATTAAAAGCAAATTACTCAAGTAACAATCTGGAAATAAAATACTTCAAATGCTGAAAGTCTCAATTAAAGTGGAAAATGCTGCAAATGGGAAAGAGGATTGAAAGCAAAGATATAAGGATCAATATTTGGCTTCAAAGCGCACCAGTATGAGAACCTATCCAATTTTGATTCAGCAGTCTCATTTTCCCTTTGATCCTCTGCTGAATCACAAGAGTAAAAGTGCAACTTACTTCACTCAGTGCTATCGCACTTTCACCTTGGACAGCAATTCACCATCCAAGCATTGTAAAAATTCTGCTGGGCAGAATAGTTACTTTCTCTTTCATGTTCAATCCAGCAATTTCTTTGCACATTATCTGCACCATCGGGCTACTGAAGACAACTTTACTTGCAGATAGCCGGATCAGCATATTTACTTTCTTAGGCATCTGGGAAGATTTGGCATGTTCACAAGGATTCTCTAAAACTTCTACAGATGCACAGTAGAAAATGTTCTGATGGGATGCAACTGAACTTTGTATGCCAACTGCTCTGCTCGTGATCACTGAGGACTTCAGGTCCTCAGAGTGATGGACATAGCCAGTCCATACTTTCCATCCACCCAGGCCATCTTCATGGTGGATTGCATTGGATCTCTTCTTCGTTCTGGGAAAAGATACAGGAGCTGAGCGCTCAAATGTCCTGAGTTACGAACAGCTCTTTCCCTACTGCTATCAAACTCTTGAACCAATCATCTTTCCCAGAGCTACCATGTACTCTTACTCATAACTCTTACTCTACCACATTCAACTATTCTGTTATTGTACTTTAATATTCTTTTGTACGACTTGGATTTTACACCACAAACTTGAATCATTCTTCTGTTTTGTAATCGTGCATGTATATATTGTTGTATATATTATTACTGTATTAATACAGCTCACTCTGTAAAGTTCATATGAACAAGGGATTTCTTTGCACTATATGACAATAATTTAATCTAATCTAATCTAATCTAATCCAAGCAGGATGTGGCAATAAAAAGACATTATGTTGTAAATCCAATAGATATCTTGTTCTTGAAAATTAAATTCACAAAAACTGCTGCTTTGCATATCAACCGTATCTAAGATTTGAAGCCAATTTCAAATTATGATTAAACAGGACTTTCTACAGCCCTCAAGAAATCGCTTAGTGTAACAATTGATTTTAATGGTGATATTTTTGGTTAGAAAGTCCCCTGTTGCATCTGACAGATGTCCTGCAGAGATGAATGCACACACAACTCCATTTCTGAAATGTAGTTCAATTGAAGTCTTCGAAACCCTTAGCTTTTGCTCCTACTTATTTGTTTAGTTCTTCATCAATGTCCTGAATTTTAGTGCCTACTGATTGTGCACCACAGGAGTCCAGTGAAATAAATGAAAGTTGATTTCGGTTTCTGCAAATATCTTAGGTGTATAAAGAAACTCAGAGTCAGGGAAAGCAAACACATTCTCACTTGTATGTTTGACATAAGGTTGTAAAACTTGAAGCCCTTCTTCAAAGCCTTCCCTTCCTTTCCAATACTTCTCTTCAGCCCCAATTAACTTAAGTCTCCCCACTTAATTTCTCCACTTGGCTCCAGGCCATTTAACCTATTACCACTATCTATCTGGGTGATTACCCTGAATAAGCACATAGCTATCACACCTATCCTCAAAATCTCCCTCCCCACCCACCAAGAGCCACTCGGCTTGGTCCTGGCTGGCATCTCTTCATCCCCAAAATGTATCCCCAATGCCTGCCTTGAATCTGACCAAACAATATATGATTTATAGTTCTGATCAAAGCACTGGAAAACTCCTTTTGCTTCATCACAGTCTTGCGAGCTTGCTGAACTACATGAATGATACATTTGTATTTTCCTCTGGCAATCTTTCTGATGTTGTTTCAGATTGAGACAGTTGAGAGACGAGCAGGAGATTGAACCCCAGGCATCTCTCAGGCTCCACATGTAGAAGCCTTTCAAAACCTTAAGAAAAACATTTGTATTGACAGTGGAGGGAAAACCTTCTCCAGCAGTGCACTCTGGAAGATCTCAAACATTAATACACAAAACTAACTCTATGGCCTTCCATGGCACTGCCCTGGGATTTGAAGCATAGTGTTTGAGTTGTGTTGCTTAGCTTGTGATCCCGGCAATTGAACCACAACTCCTCAAACAAGGCAAATTTACCAAAGCAATATGACAAATCATGCTGAAAAGCAGACATTACACTATAAAAAAATACAAGGCCTCATAGATCAATTTGCAATGGAATTAGTCCATTGGTTAAAGAAAGATCAAAGTAATTGTTTCTCTTTAAAACATTGAATTCTCAGTTATTAAGATATTTAGTAATAGTTTTTTTTACTAGTTTTTTAATATTCAAAGTATCACCATTAGATGCTAGATGGGTTGGTAATGGTGCATCAGCTTAATAAGTGTGTGCAGTGAATGACTGCTCTCCAAATCTTCCCGTGGGCTCTGCAATCACAATCTATATATAACGTGTCATGTGCAATATTGTTTCCTAACATTCATTCTCATTTAGAGCTATATCACTTTAATAATTCTGTCATGCGACTGCTTTTTGAGTTGCAATGATGCTTGCTGGGGAACTTGGCAGAGTTGTCTGCGTCTGCAGTGAAAGCACCCGTTGTCATCCTGGTAAGTTTATCATCCTGACGAAGTAAACAGTTTAGTTTAGTTTAGAGATACAGCGTGGAAACAGCCCCTTCAGCCCACCGAGTCCATGCCGACCATCGCTCACCCGTTCACACTGGTTCTATATTATCGCACATTAGCATCCTACACACTGGGGGCAGTGTGTAAGACCAAAGCACCCAGAGAAAACCCACACGGTCACAGGGAGAATGTACAAACTCCGCACAGACAACACCCAAAGTCAGGATGGAAAGCCAGTATCTGATGCTGTGAGGTAGCAGCTCTACCACTGTGCCGCCCACGTCTCTGTCATTTTATAAATATCCTTGTGTGGATAATTAACTGAGCAATACTGTAACAATTATAGATAACAAATGAAATACTGAGGCATATCATCAATAGTTGGAGACATAATAGTGTAGATGTTGAGGTGGTTAAGATGTTGAGTGGGAAAATGTCAAATGGGGACACAGTTCTGAAATGAACAGGAAAGCCTGGTTATCTGACATTGTTTAATTCAATATTAAATCCTCAGGGCTGCAAAATGTCTAAGTATAAGATGAGATGCAGTTCCTTCTAACTTATGTTGGGCTTAATTAAAACTATGTAGGAAGCCAAAGACAAAGAAAACAGAGTAATTGTTTTCTGGATGATGGGTAAAGATATAATGAAGGGACAGGTGTCATAACTCCTGGTGTTTAATAAGAAAGAGGCAGAGGAGGGAGGGGAGTGATTTAGTTTAATTTCATTTCGTTTAGTTTCGTTTAGTTTCATTTAATTTAAAGAAACAGCGTGGAAACGGATCCTTTAGCCCACCAAGTCCATACCGACCAGCGATCCCCGCACATTAACACTATCCTACACTAGGGACAATTGACATTTATACCAAGCCTCGCAATTGAGGAAGGACATTCTTGCTATTGAGGGAGTGCAGCGTAGGTTTACAAGGTTAATTCCCGGGATGGCGGGACTGTCATATGCTGAGAGAATGGAGTGGCTGGGCTTGTACACTCTGGAGTTTAGAAGAATGAGAGGGGATCTTATTGAAACATATAAGATTGTTAAGGGTTTGGATACGCTAGAGGCAGGATACATGTTCCCAATGTTGGGGGAGTCCAGAACCAGGGGCCACAGTTTAAGAATAAGGGGTAAGCCATTTAGAACGGAGACGAGGAAACACTTTTTCTCACAGAGAGTTGTGAGTCTGTGGAATTCTTTGCCTCAGAGGGCGGTGGAGGCCGGTTCTCTGGATACTTTCAAGAGAGAGCTAGATAGGGCTCTTAAAGATAGCGGAGTCAGGGGATATGGGGAGAAGGCAGGAACGGGGTACTGATTGGGGATAATCAGCCATGATCACATTGAATGGCGGTGCTGGCTCGAAGGGCCGAATGGCCTACTCCTGCCCCTATTGTCTATTGTCTATGCCAATTAACCTGAAAATCTGTACGTCTTTGGAGTGTGGGAGGAAACCGAAGATCACGGAGAAAACCCACGCAGGGCACGGGAGAACGTAAAACTCCGTACAGGCAACCACCCGTAGTCAAAATGGAACCCAGGTCTCTGGCACTGTAAGCACCATAAAGCAGCAACTCTATCTCTGTGCCACCGTGCTGCACAGGTGCTGGAGATGAAAGTGTGAACTGAAGAGTCATGGAGGGAACAATCCCTTCAGAATGTTGAAAGGAAAGAGGTGGGGGTGGGAGGGGAATGGGATGGTGGAATCTCACTGAAAATGGCTAAAATTGCAATAGCTGACTGACAGAATGTGGAGGCTGGTGGGGTTGAAGGTGAGGTGAATGGGAATTCTATCGAGTAAAAATGAGGCTTCAGATAATAGTGAGTTTTATCCAGTCCATCCTGGGTAATGACCTCTCCACCATTGAAGGGATTGACAGGAAGCACGGCCCCAAGAAGCTCAAGAAGCAGTGAATCTCATCAAAAACCCACACCATCCTGGCCATTCTCGCATCTCGCTGCTACCATCGAGAAGAAGATACCATGGCCTGAGAACCATTACCTCTAGATTTAAGTACAGCCTCATACCATCAACCATCAGGTTTTGAAACGCCCTTCAAAATCCTAACCACAACCATACCTCAGCAATGACCTTCTATGGACTTTGGATAGGTTGCATGATGTACTTCAACTTGCACTATTCTGATCTGTTTACTTAGTACAACTGATAATTTATTGTATTATTGTTTATTATATACGTATTTACTGTATTTGGTTTTGTTGTTTAATTGTGCCTATAAAACTGTAGAAAGTATGAATCCCATTATTCTATTCACAGTGCATATGACAAGAAACAGAAATCAGTGTTTCAGGTCCTGAACTGGGAGAATAGATTCGAGGACTTCACCAATACAGACTGAGAGATGGTCTGTTCAGCAGAGATATGTCACATAAGGTGCAGGATGCTTTAACACAAACAATGTGCATTATTACAATGGAGGCATCAAATTTGTGCAACCAGAGACAGCTGGATACACAATGAGCAAGGCCCAAATATAGTAAATGCCAGCCACTTCAAGGAGAATACTGGAAAAATATGTTTGACTGAAGCACCTATGGAGTTAATAAAGGATATAACAGTGACACTGCAAAACAAGGAAATCACAACATGACAACAAGCTCTGAGAGAACCACACCAGCTTGTATTCCTCTAGCCTATCGTTCATCCACATAATTTTTTACCTCCCTCAGAGTTAGAGCTCTTATCCTTTCTTCCTCTCTTCAAACTTTCCCTGGTTAGAATACTGAACACCCCTATTCTCTGCACTAGTTCCCTATCCTAACTTCGACCCACCTGCTTTCAAAGACCTCATGAAGCCGTCTCCCCATAAAATGATACAGAGAAGCTGTAAATCTCCAGGACCGGACAATGTTTCCCCCTCTACCCTCAAGCTCTGTGCCGAACAACTGGCACCAGTCTACACAGACATTTTCAATCGGTCCCTGCAAACCTGCAAAATCCCTGCCTGCTTCAAAGTCTTCACTATTGTTCCCATACCCAAAAAGCCCAGGATTACTGGTCTTAATGACTATAGGCCTGTTGCACTGACCTCTGTAATCATGAAGACCCTTGAAAGACTTGTGCTGGCCCACCTGAAAAATATCACAAACCCCCTGCTGGACCCCCTGTATACCGGGCCAATAGATCAGTGGATGATGCAGTCAACCTGGGCCTGCACTTCATTCTCTAACACCTTGACCGCCAGGGGACCTATGCAAGGATTTTGTTTTTGGATTTTAGCTCTGCATTCAACACCATTGTGCCAGAGCTACTACACTCCAAACTCTCCCAGTTGACTGTGCCTGAACCCCTCTGTCAGTGGATCACCAACTTCCTGACAGACAAGAAGCAGCATGTGAGGCTGGGAAAGCACATCTCAGACCCGCTGACCTTCAGCATAGGAGCACTGCAAGGCTGCGTGCTCTCCCTTCTCCTTAACTCTCTCTACACCAACGACTGCACCTCTACAGACTTCTCTGTCAAGCTTCTCAAGTTTGCGGACAACACAACCCTGATTGGACTGATGCAGGATGGGAAGGAATCTGTCTACAGACAGGAAGTGGCACAGCTGGCATCCTGGTGCCATCATAAGAACCTGGATCTCAATGCTCTTAAGACAGCGGAATTTATAGTAGACTTCAGGAGAGCTCCCTCTCCCCTCCCCCCACTCACCATCGACAACACCACAATCACATCTGTGGAGTCATTTAAGTTCCTTGGAACCATCATCTCCAGGGATCTTAAATGGGAGGCCACCATCGACTGCAAAGTCAAAAAGGCCCAACAGAGGATGTACTTCCTGTGGCAGTTGAGGAAAAACAATCTGCAACAGGAAATGATGGGCCAGTTTTATACTGCCATCATAGAGTCTGTCCTCACCTTCTCCATCATGGTCTGGTTTGGCTCAGCCACCAAGCATGACATCCAGAGGCTGCATCGCATTGTTCGATCAGCCGAGAAGGTTGTTGGCTGTAACCTTCCCCCATAGATGACCTGTACACTGCAAGGGCCAGGAAGCGAGTGGGTGAGATCATCTCTGACCCCTCTTACCCTGGCCACAAACTCTTTGAAGCACTTCCTTCTGGAAGGCGACTCCGGACTGTCAAAGCCGCCACAGCCAGACATAAAAACAGCTTTTTTTCCACAAGCAGTAGCTCTACTCAACAGCCAAAAGTCTATAGCATCCTAGGTACACAAAAAAGCTGGAGAAACTCAGCGGGTGCAGCAGTATCTATGGAGCGAAGGAAATAGGTAAAGTTTCGGGCCGAAACCCTTCTTCAGAAACCCTTCTTCAGACAGTCTATAGCATCCTTTTGCTCTGGTGTTTTATTTCATTTTTCACATGTTTAAATTATAATGTTTTATTTTTAATTGTCTACTGTATATTGTGTTGTTACTTGTGAGCAAAGCACCGAGGCAAATTCCTTGTATGTATAAATAATTGGCGAATAAAATGTATTCAATTCAATTCAATTCAATTCAAATGAAGTCTGGTACATCCTGTCATTCAGTAACCCCATTTCAAGGGCTCTATAATTAAACTCTGCTGGACGCATTGGCAATTCATTCTACTGGATTTGTCAACCTCACAACAGTCCTGCCATGTAGTTTCCAATTAACATCCAACCATAACTTAAATGTATTATTCAGAAGTCATCTACTTATCTTAACACCCTCATTGTGAAGAGTAAAAGCTATATATTATGCCACACTATTTAATTGTTAGTAGGCTGACTGAAGTTTCTCTAGATGTCCTCCCCATTGTAATCAGAAAATTATGGTTGCCCCGGGTAGACTTGGCCTCCTTCTCAAAACTAAATGACTGAATAACCTTGAACATGGGTTATCAAAGGGTAGGGGGCAGTGGTGTAGGAGTGTGGGGGTGGCTACAGGTTCCTCTGTTATTAGTTCTGAGCAGAGTGACTAGGCAATATATTCACAATTCTATGATATATTGGTGGTGATAATTAATAAAAATTGCAGCCTTCTGATAGATTTGTACACGGTCTGTGAACTTGGCTTGGAAAGCCGGTAAGCTCTAATTAGAATTATATATGAAAGGCAGCAGTGACTTAAGAATAATGGTGTATTTATTTTATAGATGAACAATGAATACTCTTCCTTATTTTTAAATTACAACCAAGAGAGAGACCATTTACTCCATCATGTCCGTGCAAGCTTCCAATGGAGTAATTGCTTCAGTGTTATTCTCAATTGTACGGCAAGACCACTAACCTGCTGTCATCATGCTACCTCTTTTGTCATATGTATGGTAACGTCATTATCTAACATAGTCTGATCATCATATTCAAACATACCAGATACTATTTCAAGCAACAGAGATTAATTATTTTCCATATACCCTATTTCTTTGATTCCTACATGTTCCCTGGTCCTGGGATTCCAACTCTTTCATTTATTTCTGAATTGTTTCTCTTTCACTCTTAGTGTTAACTGTTGTTCCAAATACCTATTCTCCATTGATTTGTGCAAGCCAGTGCATTAATGGCATTCAAAGTTAATGTTGCATTGACACTCAGTGTAAACTGATAATAGAATGTGGTCATTTTGTATGTGAATGAGAAAGTAGCCAGCTGGTGACTCATTGTCATACTGGGCGTGTGACGTCAATGTGCACAGTATACCAGTAATGCAGAGCAACACCAGCTGCGATACCACAGCAGTCATACGTCGACCCGACTCAACTACACCAAACAGATAATGTTAAACATTCCTAGTTCTCATTGACCATGCACCACGTCAAGGGATGGTAACTGAACGTTTTGTTAGAGGTAATGCAGAAATCCACCATTGTATCAAACTGCATTACAAGCACATTGCCACTGGTCAGCACTGTCATTTTTAGAGTATTGAACCAGGCCATGGTCATCTGGTCATCTGGAGCATAAGAAAATCAACCTTGTCCGCATCTATAAAGAAATGCTGATTTCCTGCTGTTGTTCTATGGTTTCTTTTGGAGAACTCACCTCTTCATGCCAGTGGGAAAGAGCTAAGAGGTGCCCTTTCTCCAGACATGTGAAGCATCCAGTGTCATTAAAGGAAACAAGTATGTAGGTATCGTTTCCCCTTCTCCTGTACCATACCACTCACACCCATGATGCTGCCTTGTTTCTGGATTACAGCTTTGGGTATTGCCTGTTGACCCAAGGCTACTCTTACATTTGAGCCTGGCGCAGGATGAAATTCTGTGACATATTTGGCAGCTATCCGCACGGAAGTTGCAATCCCCCAAGCCAGTTCAAATGTGTGGCTCTTTGTGTCCAATAGAGTGAACCATTCATCATTCCAAACATGTAAAAAGTTGTCTCTCTGCGTATGATTCTGAAATCTCCTCTGAATTACAGTTCCTTTCTTGGGCTTCCATTCTGACACAATAATCAATCACAGTTCTTCCCAATTTCAGGTTGCAGGTGCCAAATTTGCAATATTCTACCATCCCAAATGGTTGCAGTTTAAAGTGTTGTTCCAGTTTCTGTAACAGCTATGCAAAGAGAAAGTCTTCAACTTCCTCTGCAGAGTGATATATCAAGCATTTCACATTATTTCTGCTGAAAAAACATTGACCACGTAAAACCTTGCCATCCTTTGCAAGTTGTCAATGAATGATTCACAAGCCTTTCTCTGCACTTCAAGCTGTCAGTAAAACATGTCGGTACTTGAATCTCCTAATTTCCATTTTCCTGCTGAGCAGTGAATTGTAATCGTCTCTGGCGTGTGTTTGCACTTCTACACCCGCCAGTTCCCTCCTTACTGCTGACTAACACTGTCTGTCATGCTTTCCCTTCAATTTAAGACTGACTATTACTGCCTGCACCTTTCTTTTCTCTCTTTCTTAAATTTGAGAACTTGACGGTGTCTACACAGATTCTTAACTTCATGATTTACCTGGAAGCTCCAGCACTATAACCGTTTTTTTTCTTTCACCCTCAAATATTCGAGCTATTTCATCCCCTCAAATGGATCCTCCTAGCCCATCCCACTCAACCCCTCAAGATTAGTACATGATTAGCAATATGTTGAGTAATGCCGCGTGGCAGCTTCAAAATATATATTCCTACTGACCATCTAGATGTTGATTCGTATCAGTAATGGGGATTATCATTAGTGCCACTTGTAATGTATTTATGGATGGACTGTGAGTTGGGCAGGTGTTCAGGAAAGCTCAACCTCAAAAATACCTTGAAAAAATAACCAGTTTCAGGCCAAATATGTCAACTTTATAGACTAAAATAAACAGTTGAACGTGTGGTCACATTGTAAGTATGCCTCATGACTAATTTGCAGAACTGACTACATACAGTATACACCGCACACTTCCTACCCATCGAAAGGGTGCCTTGACATCAGACAACCATGTTGGTCTCGAGTAAGCAGATCACCTTATGGATAGTAGCATGGATGTTCGGAAGAAGCCTGAAATAAATGAACACTCTTGAAGTGTAAATTTTTGATTTTTGATTTTAAGAGGAAGTCTTTGTAAACTAATTTTTTAAACTGGCATTGAGTCCTGATTGCAGATTATAGGCAGGGTGTAATTATGCTGGAGATGGTGTGGTGGAGATTGACCATCATGTTTCCTGGACGAAATGGTTCAGTTATAAGGAGAGACTGGGTAGGCTGAGTTAGATTTCCTTGGCACGATGGAAGCTGAGGGGGGAACCTGATAAAGGAATGCAATATTATAATAGGCATAGTTAGAGTAGATGGTAAGAAACCTTTCCACATTGCAGAGGTGTCTAAGGGCATGAATTTAACATGAGGAGGAAGAGATTTAAAGGAGATCTGATGAAAACCTCTGGACTCACTCTGGAGCAAACTGCTTGTGAAATGGTGAAGGCAGGTACTTTCACAGCATATGAGCAACATCTAAATGAGCACTTGAATTGCCGTGGTATAGTAGACACCATCCATGAACTAGTAAATGGGATTAATACGGAGAGGTACTTGATTGTCTACATACATGTTATGGTCCGAAGCAAATTTTCTGCACTGTATGACTGATCTAAAACAGAAATGTTAAATGTAACGTGTGTTATAAATCACAGGATTATTTCCAAATCATATCAGTGGAAAAATATCCAGAAATAGTACCATAAAAACATAGGAACATAGATAATAGGTACAGGAGCAGGCCATTTGGCCCTTAGAGCCAGCACCACTATTCATTGTGATCATGGCTGATCACCACAATCAGTAACCCTATTACATGGTATTGGGGGTTCAGTATTGATGTGGATAGAGAATTGGCTGGCAGACAGGAAGCAAAGAGTAGGAGTTAACGGGTCCTTTTCAGAATGGCAGGCAGTGACTAGTGGGGTACCGCAAGGCTCAGTGCTGGGACCCCAGCTATTTACAATATATATTAAAGATTTGGATGAGGGAATTGAATGCAACATCTCCAAGTTTGCGGATGACACGAAGCTGGTGGACAGTATTAGCTGTGAGGAGGGTGCTAGGAGGCTGCAAGATGACTTGGATAGGCTGGGTGAGTGGGCAAATGCATGGCAGATGCAGTATAATGTGGATAAATGTGAGGTTATCCACTTTGGTGGCAAAAACAGGAAAGTAGACTATTACCTGAATGGTGGCCGATTAGGAAAAGGGGAGATGCAACGAGACCTGGGTGTCATGGTACACCTGTCATTGAAAGTAGGCATGCAGGTGCAGCAGGCAGTGAAGAAAGCGAATGGTATGTTAGCATTCATAGCAAAAGGATTTGAGTATAGGAGCAGGGAGGTTCTACTGCAGTTGTACAGGGTCTTGGTGAGACCACACCTGGAGTATTGCGTACAGTTTTGGTCTCCTAATCTGAGGAAGGACATTCTTGCCATAGAGGGAGTACAGAGAAGGTTCACCAGACTAATTCCTGGGATGTCAGGACTTTCATATAAAGAAAGACTGGATAGACTTGGCTTGTACTCGCTAGAATTTAGAAGATTGAGGGGGGATCTTATAGAAACTTACAAAATTCTTAAGGGGTTGGACAGGATAGATGCAGGATGATTGTTCCCGATGTTGGGGAAGTCCAGAACAAGGGGTCACAGTTTAAGGATAAAGGGGAAATCTTTTAGGACTGAGATGAGAAAAACATTTTTTACACAGAGAGTGGTGAATCTCTGGAATTCTCTGCCATATAATTTCTAGTTGAGGCCAGTTCATTGGCTACATTTAAGAGGGAGTTAGATGTGGCCCTTGTGGCTAAAGGGATCAGGGGGTATGGAGAGAAAGCAGGTACAGGATACTGAGTTGGATGATCAGCCATGATCATATTGAATGGCGGTGCAGGCTCGAAGGGCCAAATGGCCTACTCCTGCACCTATTTTCTATGTTTCTATGTGCCTGCCTTCTCCCCATATCCCTTGATTCCGTTAGCCCCTAGAGCTCTATCTAACTCTTTTAAATTCATTCAGTGAATTAGCCTCCGCTGCCTTCTGTGGCAGAGAATTCCACAAACTCACAACTCTCTGGGTGTAAAAGTGTTTTCTCATCTCAGTTTTAAATGGCCTCCCCTTTATTCTTAGACTGTGGCCCCTGGTTTTGGACTCCACCAACATTGGGAAAAATTTTCCTGCATCTAGCTTGTCCAGTCCATTTATAATTTTATATGTTTCTATAAGATCCCCTAACATCCTTCTAAATTCCAGTGAATACAAATCCAGTCTTTCCAATCTTTCCTCATATGACAGTCCCGCCATCCTGGGGATTAACCTCATGAACCAATGCTGCACTGCCTCAATAGCAAGGATGTCCTTCCTCAAATTAGGAGACCAAAACTGCACACAATACTCCAGATGTGGTCTCACCAAGGCCCTGTACAATTGTAGAAGGATCTCATCTGTACTCAAATCCTCTCGTTATGAAGGCCAACATGCCATTAGCTTTCTTCACTACCTGCTGTACCTGCATGTTTACTTTCAGTGACTGGTGTACAAGGGCACCCAGGTCTTGTTACACTTCCCTTTTTCCTAATCTGACACCACTGAGATAATAATCTGCCTCCTTGTTCTTGCTGCCAAAGTGGATAACCTCACAATTATCTACATTATATTGCATCTGCCATGCATCTGCCCACTCACTCAACCTGTCCAAGTCACCCTGCAACTACCTAGCATCCTCTTTGCAGTTTACACTGCCACCCAGCTTTGTGTCATCTGCAAATTTGTCATCTGTTACTTTTAATCCCATCATCTAAATCATTAATATATATTGTAAATAGTCGCGGCCCCAGCACCAAGCCTTGCGGCACTCCGCTCATCACTACCCATTTATTCCTACTCTTTGTTTCCTGTCTGCCAACCAATTCTCTATCCATGTCAATACACTACCCCCAATACCATGTGCTCTAATTTTGCCCACTAATCTCCTGTTTGGGACCTTATCAAAGACTTTCTGAAAGTCCAGATAGACTACATCCACTGGATCTCCTTCATCCATTTTACTTGTCACATCCTCAAAAAAATCCAGACAATTAGTGAAGCAGGATTTCCCCTTCATAAATCCATCCTGACTTGGACCAATCCTTTTATTGCTATCCAAATGCATCGTTATTACTTCTTTAATAATTGACTCCAGCATCTTCCCCACCACCGATGTCAGGCTAACTGGTCTATAATTCCCCCCTTTTCTTTCTCGTTCCTTTCTTGAAAAGTGGGATAACATTAGCTATCCTCCAATCCACAGGAACTGATCCTGAATCTATAGAACATTGGAAAATGATCTCCAATGCATCCACGATTTGTAGAGCCACCTCTTTGAGTACCCTGAGGCAGACCATCAGGCCCTATGGATTTATCAGCCTTCACTCCCATCAGTCCACCCAAGACTATTTCTCGCCTAATGCAAATTTCTTTCAGTTCCTCTCTCCCTAGATCCTCTGTCCTCTAGTACATCTGGGGTGGAACAGTGGTTTAGCAGTAAAGTTGCTGCCATACGGCGTCAGAGACCTGGATTCCATCTTAACTACAGGCGCAGTCTGTACAGAGTTTGCATGTTCTGCCTATGACTGCGTGGGTTTTCTCCATTTGCTCCGGTTTCCTCCCACATTCTCAATCTTTGTTTAGCCTGCCACTCATTCCATTCCCATTAGACATAAAAGGTTCTACTTGGTTTGAAAACTTAGAGTTCACACAATGTAGGTAGAAACTAAAGCTTGTCAGGAGTGAGTGACAACCATTTCCCAGGAGCATCACATTAGTGCTTGAGGAATGGTTTTCAGGATGGTTTTGCCTCCTGCTTCAAGGGAAATTACTGGTTTCCACCTGGTGTATTCAACAAGCAGTATGATTGAAAATGAAAATCCAACTGAGCCTAAGTGATGATGTATGTTTGATCTAAGAAGAGAAAGTAAATACATTTTATTACATCTCTAAATGCATTGTGCAGATTCTGCATATAAATCTTGAAACATAGACGTCAATCTTCATAATAGCAATGCATTCTCCACTTTATATTCCCTGTAAAAGTGATTGTATGACCTTGTCCTTCACTGGCCATGTGACAAACATTGCCAGCTGCTTTTGTCATGTTTTTATTTTTAACATTCATCATGAGTGACATGTTCAGATAACAGGACTCACGACTGAATATCTAACATCAAGAATTCATCCGAGAGCTGTAGATGTGAGGCAAACGATAACACTGATGTATCTGATATATCTATTTATCTGTCTGTTACTTTAATATATCTATTTTTTAATCTACACTTATACTTACAATTGATATAAGCAACAACAAAATGACTGTCCGCTTTTCTTTTTACTCTTGCAAGCAAGGATTTGATCCCAAGTGCCCATCACTAGCTCCCAATGTTTCCTTTGATTGCCATTATGGCAAACTGCATTATTAATATTTCCATTTAATACATGCACTCTTACTAATCACAGTTAAAAGCACAAGGGCATCAGCACTTTGCTGTCAAAGCAGGAATGACTGCTTTTGCGACAGTACAAGTCCCACTTGGAATGCTTAACAAGGTCAGCAGTGCATTTGTCCAGTTCCCCAAACATCAAACTCTGGGACAGAAATCTCTGATGACAACATCTGTTTTTATAGACAGGAAATCCAGACTGGTGTGCAGTGAGTGTTCCTGTTTGGTTCCCCGCTGTTTTCAAGTGCAAATGAAGGCTCCTACAGTTGTAAACGGAGACACAGAAATATACTGAGAGATTAAACAGGAAAGGCTGATGCTGTCTTGAGTTTGGAGGAATGGGAGATGGTCTCTTTGAAATGTGGGAGAGTACGTTACAGGGAGGAAAAATGGAGGAATAGAGAATCTTAGAGCTGACAGAGACTTGATGGGCCGAATACGCTCCTCTGTTGTGAGAAATATGAAAAATTAAACACAACATTTGTGGGAGGATTTACAGTATAGATTCAGAGCTGAAGTTTCCTCTGACTGGGAGGCTCTAGATCTGAGGGTCATAGACTAAAAATAAGAGGTTGGTCACTTCAGATAGAGATGAGAAAAAAAATTGTATTCATCCAGCAAGCAATTTATCTTTGGAATTCCTTTCCTCAGAGAGCAGTGGATACTTTGTCACTGTCAGAGGTCGATAGATTTTTTGGATATTAAAGGAATCAATGATGCGAGGTTAGTGCAGCAAAGAGATACTTGGATGAAAGATTAGGTGGGATCTTATTGAATGTGGATCAGGCACAAGGGATCAAATGACCTACTCCTGTATTTATTTCATACCTCCTTCAAAATATCATCATTGTGACATCCCAAGGTAAGCTCAAGATCACTTAAAATAGTCCTCTGTCATACAAAAGCATTTGCGCCCACATATCCCACCCTCCACTGGACCATCACCCATAGTCACCCCATGACTAACATTCTAGTCATTCCCCTGCTCCAAACCACCACCACGTAGACAAGCATCCAAATCTAGTAAAATAAGGATACTCAAAATCTTACTTACTTACTTACTGCCTATTGTGCCTCCTGGCCTGTAGGGCAGCAACAAAGGTCCTCCACTCCTGTCTGTTCTGGGCTAGCTTCTGGACACTACCCCAGGTCAGGTCCATTGTTTTCATTTCCTCCTCTATAGTTCGACGCCAGGTGGTTTTGGGTCTCCCTCTTTTCCTTTTCCCTTCAGGTATCCAGTGCAGATGCTGTCTGATTCTCTTCTCAGTATATGGCCAATCCAGTTCCAGCGCCTTCTCATGATGATGGTGTCCATGATCACTTGTTGGCATTGAGCAAGGAGATCTTGGTTGGATATTGTGTTTGGCCAAAATATTCTAAGGATTCTTTTCAGGTTCTTAGTATGGAAGACTGACAGCTGGTTGATGTCGCTCACTGTCATTCTCCAGCATTCCAAGCCATATAGAAGGGTGGAGAGGACACAGCTCTGGTATAACTCCAGCTTGGTCTTGGTGCTGTATTGCTGGGACCTCCATACATTGTTTAGCATTCTGAAAACATTCCTAGCCTTGTTTAACCAGTTCTTGATGTCATTGTGTGCTCCGCCATCGTGTCTGATTTTGCTACCAAGATAGATAAACTCCTCAGTTATGGGAAGATCGTTTCCATTCACTTGGATTGTCAAGGGGTTTGGGATGTTTAGTGTCATTACTTCAGATTTTTCTGGTTTAACTTCAGGCCAATTTGTTGTGCAAAGTCACTGAGACGGGATATTTTTTCCTGCATGTGCTTGTGAGTGTGAGAGACCAGAGCCAAGTCATCAGCAAAATCAAGGTCTTCCAATGCTGAGAAGAGGGTCCATCGTATGCCTCTTGCTTGGTCTTCGGTTGTCTGACGCATCACCCAGTCAATAACAATATTGAAGAGTAGCGCTGACATCACACACCCTTGTCGGACTCCTGTCTTCACCTGGAATGTGTGGTTACTGTTCCCCACTCTGCAAGAGTTGGTGTAGAAGCTCTTAATGACTTCGACCATATACTGTGGGATCCCATACATTCGTAGTATGCCCCAGAGGCTGTCTCGGTGGATGCTGTCAAATGCTTTCTCGAAATCAACAACGTTTATGTATATCTGTCTGTGCCACTGTACACTGTTCTATAATGTTACAAAGGGTAAATATCTGGTCAATGTATCCCCTCCCACCACGAAATCCTGCCTGTTCTTTCCTGAGCTGTTTGTCTACTACTTCTGAGATACATTGTATAATAATCCTTGCCAGAATCTTGCTTGGAATAGATAGAAGAGTGATCCCTCTCCAATTGATACACTCTCTTAAGTTGCCTTTCTTTGGTATCCTAATGATGACTCCTTCTGACCAGTCATCAGGTATATCCTTCCTTTCCCAAATAGCTGTGAAAAGTGGTACAAATACTTCAACTGCAAGTTCTGGGTCTGCCTTGAACAGTTCTACATTGAGGTTATCTTGGCCAGGGGCGTTTCCACTTTTCAGAGACTTAATGGCTGTAACAATTTCCTCCTTAGTTGGTGGTTCAGTGCTAATGTCCAGGTCATCCTCTACTTGTTGGGTGTTAGCCTTTATTATGGGCGGTGCTCTATTCAGTACTTCATTAAAGTGTTCCGCCCAGCGAGCTTCTTGTTCTGCTTCTGCTGTTAGGAGTCAGCCCTTTTTGTCTACAATTGGTGTCTCAGTGGTTTGATGATTTTTGCCACAGATTATCTTGGTTATCTTGTAGACCTTCCCTTGCTCCCCTTTCAGCTGCATCTTCTGCTTGATTAGCAAGATCTTCCAGGTATGCCCGTTTGTCAGCTCTGGCTTTCCTCTGAACTGTTTTGTTTGCTTCTTGGTACTGCATCTTGTATCTTTCTTGCAGCCGTTTGGACATTGTCTCATTTATTTGCTTCTTTAATTTTCTCCTATTTTCAATGATTTGCCATGTGTCTTCAGTCATCCACTCCTTTTTTGTCTTCTGCTTAAACCCCAGGCAGGCTTCACTGGTTTTCACATAAGCTATTTTGGTTTGTTCCCACAGTATTAATATCATTTGCATTTGGCTCTGTGTGGTCATCTATATCTGCTAGTGCCTGAAACCTGTTCCTTAATTGTAACACAAAAGAGCCTTTCACTTTTGGGTCATGTAGTTTCTCAACGTCAAACTGTTGCCTGCCTGTCTTTTTGCTCCCTGTTTTCCTCATTTTTACTTTGAGAACAGCCAGGACTGGTCACTAGGTGGTGGTCACTACCAACATCAGCTCCCCGTTTAACCTTAACATCAAGTAATGAGCGTCTCCATGTGCCGTTAATCATCAAGTGGTTTATCTGATTCTTATCCTTTCCATTTGGAGAATACCATGTCAGCTTGTGGATGTCTCTGTGCGGAAAGAGGGTCCCTCCAATTACGAGGTTGTAAGTGGTGCAGAGTTCTATTAGTCTCTCACCATTCTCATTCATAGTACCACAACCCTTTTTTCCCATAGCTCTTTCCTGGCCTGTGTTGTTGTTTCCAACCTTGGCATTCAAGTCCCCCATCACAATCTTCATGTCATGTCTTGCTGTGTTTTCTACATGTTGAAAATTTAGCGGTGACCAGAAAGACGCTACGACTCTTTGGAGACCTCTCACGACCATAGGAGACCTCTCACGACCATACAGGCTGGGGTCCCCAGGGGTCGCCTGTATGGTTGTGAGAGGTCTCCAAAGAGTCGTAGCATCTTTCTGGTCGCCACTGAATTTTCAACATGTTGAAAATTTCGGCGACCTATCACGGGTGCCAGCAGTCGCCTGTAAAGGTCGCGTAGGTGGGACAGGCCCTTAACTCAGCCTGTAGTTGCTCATAGAATTCATACTTAACACTATCATCACTATCGTTTATTGGAGCATAACACTGGATGATGGTTGTATTAATTTGCTTCCCCCCCCCCATTCTGATCTTCATGTGTCTACCTCAGGTTCCCACTCTATCAAACTATTCTCTACTCCTTTCATTAAAATTATGGCTACCCCTTCTCTGTGATTCTCGTCATCCCTTCCTGAGTACAACAGTCTCCCCTGTGCTAGTCCTAAGTCTCCCTGATCCCGTCCTTCTACTTTCACTTACTCCAAGAATATCTAGGTTATAGCGTCTCATCCCTGATGTTACGTGCTAGTTTCCTGTATCGTACATTGTTCGTACATTCCAAAAACCTATCCTAGTCTTATGTTTGGCATTTAGAACTTCCACCTTCCTGCCAGTGGCTTCCTTTCGGCTATCACCATTGACATTCATCTTAGCATCTGTCGATAGCCCTGGAAGTCCATCACGCCCAGTAGTGTTGATTCCTTTAATTGCTGTTTCCGTAACATATTTGTTTTACGAGACAGGGTTGTTAGCCCTGTGCTCAGCCCCAACCTGGAGGACTAGTGGATCGCTCTTCATCTCTACCCTTCGACCTGTCCAGCATGGGAGACCCTAACAGGAGACGAATCTCCCGCTGGCTCTAGGAGTCACTGAGACACACAAACTCCTCAACCACGACAAGGTTGCAATCCAACGGGGAGATTCAAAATCTTAACAAAACACAATAGCGCTGATGGAACTCAGTTGGTTGGTAGCAGGGGAACGTACTGTACAGGCACTGTTTCCAGCCATGACTCTTCTTCATACTGATTGGAATAGAGTGGAAAAAACTGGAAAAGTGAGTTGGGGATGGGACAAAGACCTGCGAGTGATAGGTGGATACAGGTGATCAAGGTTTAGTTGGCAGACGGGTAGAGTAAGTGACAAAGGTTAGGTGTGAAAAGGAGACAAAAAAGTCAGATAAGGAAAGGAGAAGAGATGTGAAGTGTATTATTTAATTCCTTTCCCTGGTACTGTATCTTGGATACATTGATGGTACAATGGTTAAGATTGAGGGACTCAAATAGAGAAAGCTAGTGGAAAATGTGGGAGGCAGGAGGCAGTGAAGGGAAGCACTCGGACCCAAAATGTAGGGGAGAAAGAAGAAAAAGATAATAAACAGAGAATAAGTGGTGGTGGGTTTCTTAAATGTGTATATTTTAATGCTAGGAGCATTGTAAGAAAGGTGGATGAGCTTAGAGCCTGGATTGACACCTGGAAGTATGATGTTGTGGCGATCAGTGAAACATGGTTGCAGGAGGGCTGTGATTGGCAAATAAATATTCCAGGATTTCGTTGCTTCAGGGGTGATAGAATTGGAGGGGCAAGAGGTGGGGGTGTTGCATTGTTTGTCAAGGAAGATATTACAGCAGTGCTTTGGCAGGATAGATTAGAGGGCTCGTCTAGGGAGGCTATTTGGGTGGAACTGAGAAATGGGAAAGGTGTAGCAACACTTATAGGGGTGTATTATAGACCGCCAAATGGGGAGCGAGAATTGGAAGAGCAAATATGTAAGGAGATAGCTGATATTAGTAGTAAGCACAAGGTAGTGATTGTGGGAGAATTCAATTTTCCACACATAGACTGGGAAACACATTCTGTAAAAGGGCTGGATGGTTTGGAGTTTGTAAAATGTGTGCAAGATAGTTTTTTGCAGCAATACATAGAGGTACCTACTAGAGAAGGGGCAGTGCTGGACCTCCTGTTAGGAAATGAGACAGGGCAGGTGGCGGAGGTATGCGTCGGGGAGCACTTCGGGTCCAGTGATCACAATACCATTAGTTTCAATATAATTATGGAGAGAGTCAGAACTGGACCTAGGGTTGAGATTTTTGTTTGGAGAAAGGCTAACTTTGAGGAGATGCGAAAGGATTTAAAAGGAGTGAATTGGGACATGTTGTTTTATGGGAAGGATGTAGAAGAAAAATGGAGGACATTTAAAGGTGAAATTTTAAGAGTACAGAATCTTTATGTCCCTGTTCGGTTGAAAGGAAATAGTAAAAAATGGAAAGAGCCATGGTTTTCAAGGGAAATTGGACACTTGGTTCGGAAAAAGAGAGAGATCTACAATAATTATAGGCAGCATGGAGTAAATGAGGTGCTTGAGGAGTATAAAGAATGTAAAAAGAATATTAAGAAAGAAATTAGAAAAGCTAAAAGAAGATATGAGGTTGCTTTGGCAAGTAAGGTGAAAGTAAATCCAAAGGGTTTCTACAGCTATATTAATAGCAAAAGGATAACAAGGAATAAAATGGGTCCATTAGAGAGTCAGAGTGGACAGCTATCTGCAGAGCCAAAAGAGATGGGGGAGATATTGAACAATTTCTTTTCTTCGGTATTCACGAAGGAGAAGGATATGGAATTATGTGAGGTAAGGGAAACGAGCAGAGTAGCAATGGAAACTGTGAGATTCAAAGAAGAGGAGGTGCGGACATTTTTGAAAAATATGAAAACGGATACGTCTCCAGGTCCTGACAGGATATTCCCTAGGACATTGAGGGAAGTTAGTGTAGAAATAGCAGGGGCTATGACAGAAATATTTCAAATGTCATTAGAAACGGGAATAGTGCCGGAGGATTGGCGTACTGCGCATGTTGTTCCGTTGTTTAAAAAGGGTTCGAAGAGTAAACCTAGCAATTATAGACCTGTTAGTTTGACGTCAGTGGTGGGCAAATTAATGGAAAGGATACTTAAAGATAATATATATAAGCATCTGGATAAGCAGGGTCTGATTAGGAACAGTCAACATGGATTTGTGCCTGGAAGGTCATGCTTGACTAATCTTCTTGAATTTTTCGAAGAGGTTACTAGGGAAATTGATGAGGGTAAAGCAGTGGATGTTGTCTATATGGACTTCAGTAAGGCCTTTGACAAGGTTCCTCATGGAAGGTTGGTTAAGAAGATTCAATTGTTGGGTATTAATGGTGGAGTAGCAAGATGGATTCAACAGTGGCTGAATGGGAGATGCCAGAGAGTAATGGTGGATGGCTGTTTGTCAGGTTGGAGGCCGGTGACTAGTGGGGTGCCTCAGGGGTCTGTGTTGGGTCCACTGTTGTTTGTCATGTACATCAATGACCTGGATGAAGGTGTGGAAAATTGGATTAGTAAGTATGCAGATGATACTAAGATAGGTGGTGTTGTGGATAATGAAGTAGATTTTCAAAGTCTACAGAGAGATTTAGGCCATTTGGAAGAGTGGGCTGAAAGATGGCAGATGGAGTTTAATGCTGACAAATGTGAGGTGCTACATCTCGGCAGGACAAATCAAAATAGGACGTACACGGTAAATGGTGGCGAATTGAGGAATGCAGTTGAACAGAGGGATCTAGGAATAACTGTGCATAGTTCCCTGAAGGTGGAATCTCATGTAGATAGGGTGGTAAAGAAAGCTTTTGGTGTGCTGGCCTTTATAAATCAGAGCATTGAATATAGAAGTTGGGATGTAATGTTAAAATTGTACAAGGCATTGGTGAGGCCAATTCTGGAGTATGGAGTACAATTTTGGTCGCCTAATTATAGGAAGGATGTCAACAAAATAGAGAGAGTACAGAGGAGATTTACTAGAATGTTGCCTGGGTTTCAGCAACTAAGTTACAGAGAAAGGTTGAACAAGTTAGGTCTTTATTCTTTGGAGCGCAGAAGGTTAAGAGGGGACTTGATAGAGGTCTTTAAAATTATGAGCGGGTTAGACAGAGTGGACGTGTAAGCTTTTCCCATTGAGAGTAGGGAAGATTCAAACAAGGGGACATGACTTGAGAATTAAGGGACAGAAGTTTAGGGGGAACATTAGGGGGAACTTCTTTACTCAGAGAGTGGTAGCTGTGTGGAATGAGCTTCCAGTGGAAGTGGTGGAGGCAGGTTCGATGTTATCCTTTAGAAATAGATTGGATGGGTATATGGACGGGAAAGGAATGGAGGGTTATGGTCTGAGTGCAGGTAGATGGGACTAGGGGGAAGTATTTATTTTTAATTTTAAAAAAAAAATTTAAATGTTCGGCACGGACTTGAAGGGCCGAGATGGCCTGTTTCCGTGCTGTTATGGTTATATAGTTATATGGTTATCTCAGGAGCAAAGCCGCAAGGCATAAACCAAAAATCTGAGTTCACATCCCACTTTGGCTGATGTGGAATTTAGATTTAGTTGATAATCTTAAATGTTTAAAAAAATCATGGTCAATAGACGTAAAATCCCATCTGGTTCATTAATCACCTTCAGGAAAACTGCCTTTTTACATGGAAGGTGATTAATGAACCAGATGGGATAACTGATAACTGTCTATTGATAACTCCTGATGCACCAATGGAAATTGACTCTTAAGTAGCACTGAAATAGTCTGGCATGCCATTCAGTTGTATCAAGGTCATTACATTGGCAAAGCAAAATAATAAGATCAGATGGACTCCCTGCCATTGACAAGGCACAGAATTTGGTTCAACCATTCCTGATGTGGAGCGTTCCAGATTCTCCCCACCTTTTGAGTAAAGAAGTTGCTTTTGAATTTCTTCTCAGAATTTTTGGTTAACTAATCATGGTCTCCATTTGTGCTCCTTCCTTTGGCAAACATCCGGATTATCAAATTACATTGTCCTTATGATGAATTATTGCACCTTTTGATCTTCTTTGCCCAAGAATAAAGAGCTCAGTCTGTTCATCCGCTCTTAATATATACACTCTCAAACCTCTGGTATCTTTCTGCAAATTTTCTATGCGGTTTCTAGTGCTTCTGTATTGTTTTATACTATAGCAGCGAGACTGTATTCAGTACTCCTGAGGTCTAATCAACGTTCATGACAGATTTAGCAAAACCTTCCTACTTTCCAATCCTATCCCTCTAGAAATAAATGTAAGGGTTTGGCTTTTTTTTTAAGGACCTTGGTAACCTATATAGCAATGTTGTATAAATGGCACATTTGTACACTCATTATTTATCTAGACCATAGAGACATGTATCTTCTGAGTAGTGTAACCTCTATATGCTTCCTACCAGAAAGTACTGCTTGGATTTAGCTGTGTCTATTCTACAAATGTACTTACTAATGGCCCCTATATTTCGTTACAGCCCCCCTACGGATTAACTTCCCCCTCCATCACTCCCCTCCACAATTGGGTATCATTTACATGTTTGGAAATAGCACTATTAATTCCAGAGTCTGAATCTTTAAGATACGTTATGAGTAGCTGTAGTACCAGCACTGATCCGTGTGGAATGCCACCACCCACCTTGTTCCAGTGTGAACAGTTACCCTTTACTCCCACTCACTGCTTTATGTCCTGAAGCCAGCCAGTGATCCATTCTGCTTCTCACCCACTGAATCCACATTCCCTGCTTTATTCATGGGTCAATCATGGAGTACCTTGCAAAGTCTTTTAAAAATCTACGTTAGTGACATCTGCTACATTTTCTTTTGTATGATATTATTTTTGGTTCAGAAGCCACTTTCAGAAACGACTTTCTCTTTCTATTCATTAACCAAAGGAAATTATCTTCAGTGATCCAATCCCAACACACCCTGGTGGAGTTAATCATGCCTAATCTGATACTGCAACCAATTTCCAGCTTTAATCTTGGATTGTTAGGGTTAAGGGAATCAGAATATCCCATTTTAAAAGTCTCAGTCCATCTCCCTCCAACTTGATCAAATGTCAATCCCAAATCTGATCTGTATGGAAATTGGTTTACTTAACCATTCCTGAAAATTTGTAATAACCTTTATACATTGATACTGTCGGGACAATTTCTACATTTGAAAACTTCTACTGGCTCTCTTTTAATGTTCTCCAATCTAATGCTATGGCATTCAGCTTCAAGTTATAAAGTCTTCAGTCATAAATTGTTACCTAGATATAAATGTAGACAAAATATCAATCAGGATATTGTAACCAAACTGTGAAAGCTGACTGGGTGTGATCTATAATAGAGGGCTATCAGAAAGGAAACATCTTATTCTCAGAGTCAGCCAGTTCCATTACCACTGTCGTAGGCATAATGTTGCCGACTGGCCCCTGCAGACTGCAGGTGTGCCTGCTGAGGGATGCACTGAAGCTTGGTGCAGCCAACACCAAGGCTCTGTGGGGGAGGGCAACAGTCTAGGGTCCTTCCGCTGCTGGACATGGGGGGCAGGGTGTGGTGAAGATGCCCCTCAAAATAAGGGAAGGGATTTCACGCCAGTGGCCCACATGAGTGGCAAGGGTGTGGGGTGAAATTGTGATTTGGGTAAACAGTATTGAATGTATGTACAGCCTCTGAGGATGTCGGATGAAATGTTTGCATGGTTCCTGTATTGTGTATATATAATTATTTACTTGAATAAAGTCTATTTTGAAATTTAAAAAAAAGGTCTCTTATGCTGGCATCGTAGACAAGCCATGCTGTCTCAAGTTTCAGTCTAGACCTCTCCTAGCTCTGGATTTACACAAGGGTCATGTCGAGATTATACTGATAAATAAAGGTAGACAAAAATGCTGGAGGAACTCAGCGGGTGAGGCAGCATCTATGGAGAGAAGGAAATATGCGACGTTTTGGGTCAAGACCCTTCTTCAGACATAAATAAAGGATCACATCAAGTGAAGGAGAAATAATATGAGGAACTAAATGTACCACAGTCTAGATGATAACAATGAAAATTGTTCCTTGAAGTATTTGGGTAAGCATTAACCAATTGTTTACGTGAAAGCAATGGGGGAGGGGAGATGAGAGGTGGACTATCAATTCCTTGTTGTGAATCAGCGGTTGTTATTCATGACATTTAGCAAACCTTGAGGTTGTTTCTGTGACTTGTTATGATGTGGGCTGTGTGAAAGGCACTGGTTAGCAACTACAGCATACATTAAACATTTGAATGCAGAATAGTTCAACCAAAACAATCCTGACAAACACTCGCTTTGTTCTGTTCTCCACTGAACTGATTGCAAAAGAAAACAATTAGAAGTTGCAAACACTAAAGGGCCTGTCCCACTTAGGCGATTTTTCAGCGGATTGCCGGCGAGTGTCAAGCTGGCGGCACTCACTGAAAAACCGGGAAGTGGAACGGCGAGTGTCAAGAGTGGAACACACACACACACACACACACACACACACACACACACACACACACACACACACACACACACACACACACACACACACACACACACACACACACACACACACACACACACACACACACACACACACACACACACACACACACACACACACACACACACACACACACACACACACACACACACACACACACACACACACACACACACACACACACACACACACACACACACACACACACACACACACACACACACACACACACACACACACACACACACACACACACACACACACACACACACACACACACATCGCAAAGGGCCAGGGAAAGCGGTACAAAGCCAAGGTGATACAGACAGACACAGGAAGGTTAAGACGGCTAGCACAGTGTACGGCAAGTCCTTTAAAAGAGCGGAGAGGGGAGGGGAGGGGAGAAGGGGGGAGAACGGAGGAGAAGGAGTGGAGACACTTTTAAGAAGTCAGACAACTTTTAATAAGCCAGAGATACACAGCTGTGAAGTTTAGCGGGCATTTAACATTACCGGTCGGTTTTCCTTGGTTCTGAAAACTCATGCTTACGTTTTTGTTCCCCAATGAGCCAATGAAAATGCTCGGTCAGCAAAGGAGATTAACTAAAACTACCTACGGATACGTCGACTACATATTCAAAATCTATATTCAAAATCATAGGCACTTTAAAAAAAAGATACGCACCTCACATAACTGCTCTTTCAATTTATTTTAACTATTTTAGTTGTTACTATGTCTGAATCCAGACATGTTATCTCCATAAGAAACCTTTGCTCACTCCTCAACATTTAATGTTCTTTTTCTAGTTCTCTGACACCTTTCCCGATTTAGAGTTTAACATCATATGCAATAGAATCAGGAATATTCTTCAAGTTTGTTCTACCATTAAATAGTATCAAGGCTTATCCTGCACCTCAAGTTTCCTATATTCTTATTCCTTGGCAATTAGAAATTAATTGTGTATACACATTGATTGAGCATCCACAGCCTTCTGAGGAAGAAACTTCCAAAGACTAATATGGCAAAATAAATCTTTCCTCATCTCACATCTGAATGTCAGACCCTTTATCGAGAGACCATATGCCATGTTTCTAGACCATTCAGCTGGAATAAAGAGTACTTGCTTTGCCAAACCTGCTCAATGTAATGTGCTCAATGAGATCACCTCTAGTTCTTCAAAACTCCAGTGAATATTGACCAATCCTAGGCAATCCCATCTCAACCATGATATTTCATGAAAATGATTCCAAGGTTCCAGGTGTTTCTTTGGGTATATGAAGAGTACCTAAAATGTGGTTTCACCAAACCTCTCTAAATTCTCAATAGGATCTTATTTTCACCCTCGCCACCTTATAATAAACCACTGTGCTTTTCTCATTTCTATTTCTCTTTTGAATTACATGCATATTTTTGGTGCATTCATAACACTAAACCAGCACATATGATTTCTCTGTTCATTGACAGTCACGGGTATCTATCTCACTGTTTAAAAAATATTGTGATTCTTCTTACCAAAGTGCATGACTTCACATTCTCCCACATTTGTACATCATCTGCCACCTTCCTTCCCACTCATAAACAAGTCCAAATGCATTTTTCACACTTCGAATCCTCCTCATAGTTCACTTGTCACCCTAACTTTGTATCATTTGCAAACTCAGACTCAATAAACTGACTTTTCATCCGATCCTGACTACGGGTGCTGCCTGTACTGAGTTTGTACGTTCTCCCCGTGACCACGTGGTTTTTCTCCGGGATCTTCGGTTTCCTCCCACACAGCAAAGATATGTGGGAGGTTTGTAGGTTAATTTGCTTGGGGTATATGTAAGGGCCTGTTTCTACTCTGTATAAACTAAACTAAACTCTATCTGTGCAAATATGTTATCCCCATTATGTTTGCCCTTATTTTATTAACATCCTTTACCATAGTACATCATTGAATAGATCTTGTCTCAAAAGACCTGAATGATCTATGGAATTTTCTCCATCACTTAATTAACGTACCATTCTTTTCACCCTCCCCTTACTACAGCACAAATGGCACATCAACCAAACTTTGTATTACTCTCTGGAATGTCCTCCCAAAATACTGACATCTCAAGATCCAGTTTTGCTTAAGCTTTTAGTTGTCCTTTCCTACCTGACACTAGGTTTTCTATTTATGCCTTTGGAGTGAAAGAAAAACTGTGGATGCTGGAAACATGAAACAAAAACAGAATGTGCTGAAAGCACTCTTCACATCATGCAACATGAGTAGGGGTAGAGAGAGAGTTTCTGCTTCAGGTGAAGGACTCTTGATCAGAACTGCTCAGATCCTAATAATGGTCTTTGACCCTAAACGTCCACTTTGTTTCTCTTCCCACTGATGCTACTTGACTTGCTGAGAGCTTCCAAAACATTCTACTTTTTATTTTTATGGGATCTTTCGTTGCGTAAAATGCACATTGTTACTGTTATCATTACATTCCAATGTGAACAGCATGCAAGTTTGCGCAACATCTCTATCTGGGAAAGAGCAAAACACAGACTGATGGCAAGACTTCATTCCTTTTACAAATCTTTGCAGCCGCCAACCCTGTTCTCTCCAGAGACCATTCCCATAAGCTGGCATTCTCAGCACTGCCCTGTTAATAATTAATGATGGTACTATATCACAAAACAAGTGAAAGAAAGAAATAGAAAAGGAGAGAGCCCTCGGTGCTGTACATAGTTTGGATGGCCTGCAGAGAGAGTTTATTCAGTTTTGCTTGGAATTTAGCTTCTGTTGGTAAATTGCCCTGCGGCAATCTCATAACAGAGCCCAGGTGTGAAATTACTGCATTATAGTTCAAGTTAAAAAGAAATTGAGTTGTATTGTTGCAAGATTTCTTGCCTATATGACTGACAGTTTCCAAGAAATTAATGATTCACACTGAAGCAAGCTACAGTAAGTGAGTCTGCAGCTGCAAACCATTGCTGATTCTCATGCAGAAGTGATTGAATAAGAAGGTCCCATAGGTTCAGAAACAAGCCAACGTACTAACCTTCACAAAAATGCAATTATATACAAATCCATTACTGTTACTTTAGTAAATGACAGAATAATTAAACTGAGCATTGGGTACCAACATGAGAATTTTCTCTTTGAAAATAATTTGCAAAGTGGTATTCAACATAGTTGCCGAGGGACAATTTCTACCAGATCAAATTCCTTGGATTCCTTTAGGAAGCAACATTCCCATTGCCAGATTGTGTGGTATCCAGGGCATGCAGAATGCTTTCCATAAAGTTCTTCATGAACAATTGCTGCACATGCTTTAGGTATCTTAATTAAAAGTTGAAGATAGTTAAGAAATTTGATGAAAGAAACTAATTAGAAGCTACCAGTTTGATAAATAGTGTCAGGCTCATGTGTATCTTGAATACTTTGCTCTATAGTTAATTTCAGGAGATTCTGTTTTTCCTTATTCACATAAATGATCTTGACACAGGGATGCAAAGGAGCCTGGTACAACTTGTAGATACTAAATTAAGGGGTAATAAAGGTGGACAGTTAAACAACTACAGTGAGATCAAAACAAGCATAACATTTGGGCTGAACAGTGGAAAACACAATGAAATGGAAGAAAAAGTGAATAAATCTAGATTTATGGTGGATATCTGACAAGAACTAAAGGACATCTGAGCCTGTCAATACAACATGAATGTGACCTAACGGGATGACAGAAGAAGGAAAAACAATAAGATGTAAGAAAATGTATGGTGACTCATGATCCAGAAGCCGGAATCTAGACACACTTCCTCAGTGACAGGTGGCCAGGCATACAAGTGCTAAAGAAAAGGATGAAGCATTCACGACTAATAGGAGAACGTCAAAGGAGCCAGTCTTCAGTTAATTCAATTCACCTAACAAAATATCAAGAAATGTCAGGACACTGAATACAGCAGAATCACTGGGATCAGATAAAATCTTATTTGTAGTCCTGAAGGCCTGTGCTCCAGAAATAGCTGTGCCTCTAACCAAGCTGTTCCAGAGCAGTTACAATACTGACCCTTCAATATGGAAAATTGTCCAGGTTAATCCCATTGCGAAAAAAAATGTTAAAAAATCAGGACAAACCCAATATGGGAAATTACTCTCCAACCTATTCACTGTTAGCTGCAAGCAGATGAAGGGTATTTTGGCAGTGCTATCAAGTGACATTTACTAACCAATAATCTGCACACAGATGTTCATTCTCTCTTTCATCAGGACAACTCAACTCCAGCCCTCAACTCAACATTGATCCAAACATGAATCAAATGAGTTCCTGACATGTGGTTCCAAACAAATGTGCTGCTTTGTCCAGGATACTGTCGTGTTTCCTGAGTGGTGTTAGTGCTGCACTCATTCTGGACGGTGGGGGTGGGGGGGGGGGGGGGATTCTATCACACCCCTAATTTGTACATTTAGGAGGTGGAAAGGCTTTGCACTGTTACAAGTTGAGTCATGGCTGCAAGAGTGGGTTAGATGCTGGATATCCTGTGTTGATTGACTCAACAATTGTTGGATGCACCATTAGCCATCTTAAATATTCACTCTGTTCATCATTGGAACATCAAAAAAAGGAATTGCAACTCTGAAAGCATCATGTCCATCCCCCATTTTCACCACCAAGAAGGCCATGAGCTTCAAGTGCCTCAATGTTCATGGAAGCATCGCCACATGGATGTTCCCCTGCAACTTCCACTCTATTCCTTCATGGAAATACATTGCCATTCATTGTTATACGATCTGGAATGTTCTACCCAATAGCATTTTTGGAGTAGCTTCACCAGACGTACTGCAGCAGTCCTAGAAAGTGGGTCAGTGTCACTTTCTAAAGGGCAACTTGGGAAAAGTAATACAAGCTGGCATTGCACAAATCTTACAAAATGAATGTGTGATGCATAGATCCACAGAAACAAATAGACATTATGATTGTTAATGGTCCTGATGGTCATCGGCCTTAATTCAAATGTTCATAAAAATAACTGAGTTTATCAGTTTTGCATGGATCTGGACATTGAAGAGGTGGAAGTGTGATTTATTATTTGAATGCAGATTATGAAAATGTTTTTAATGGAGTAATACCAAATTGTGAATCAATCTCTTCACAGATCATGCATAGAATATAAACTATATTATACTGCTTATTCAGCATTGAAATTCCCAGAGGCTTCAATATGGCCAAGATGTGCCTCATTGGACCAATCCATCAGATAATAATTTACGACTGCAAATGATTGTTTTTATTATTACACCATCATGCTGTGAAATGATCCCTTCTTTCAACAGGATGGTGCTTAAACTTTCATAAAGTACTAATTGAAATATATTAGCTCAAAAACAAGAGCCCAAGAATTTATTTACAGTTGGGAAACGATAGTTGAAAAATAAATGCCTTAATAAGCAGGATCTAATAGCACTTAATAAATTAAGACAAACAGATTTCAAAGGATTATATATTTACAAAAGATTTGGAGCTTATATTCGTACTCAATTGAATAGAAAATAGAAGGCAATGGTAATATGAAATAAATTGTACTATTTTAAAGGAGTACTCAAATAGAGATGAAGGGATTTGTATTTCTTTGAAGATAACAAGACATTGAGAATGTTGTTATGAAGACATACAGGATACTTGATGTTGAAAAGAGCACAGAATCAGAGAACTGCTAAACCTTTACTAGAACTAGTCAGGTTTCTTCTGGAACCTTGCATTATATCTGTACACCACACTTTAGAATGGATATCAAGGTTTTGGAGGGCCATAGAGGAGTTTGACCTTAGTATTACTGAGGATAAAAGGTTTCTGCTATGAGACATGAGAGAAAACTTTGTCATGCTTCAAAGCACAGAGATTCATTGGAAATTAGAAAAGCACAATGGGTTTCGACCAATTAACAGAAGAATTTATTTTCCATTGCTGCAAGAGGATTTTAATTATGGAATGCATATTTAAGATAATTGACACAGGAACCACAAGCAGCTGGGGAAACAATTGTATTTTTTATATATGCAATGAGTTGTTATAAATTGGTTTATGTAGCTTGAAAGTGTGGTGGAAAGCAGATTGATAACAATTTTCAAAGGAGATGAGGTAAGTACTTGAATGGGACCAAATGCCAGGACCATGGGGAAGGCTTGGAGCAAGTAGCACAATGTGAATGGGTCTTTTCAAAAGGCTAATTAACCCATGATGGGCTGAATGGAATTCTTTGCAACATTTGTGATATCCATAATCTTGGCAGTTGT
>CM075978.1:101629657-101901045 GCA_038087875.1 Malacoraja senta | reverse complement strand
TTACTAACTCTTGGTCTGTGACTTTCTATGCCTTGGCAATTCAACTTCTTGTCTTAATTTTGCTTCTATTTTGCAGAGTAATGTCAAGCAAACGGGTGACATGACAAACTTTGGACATAAACACAAAATTTATATTTCAAATGCTATTACATGGCAGCAAATGCCACCATACTTACCTTAAAAGTGCATAATAAATACCAAGGAACTTGCTAGTTTCATTATGTGAGGACATCCCCAAAGTAAATCAAATGAATTAGTTCTGAGGTTGTGTTACAGTTGTAATGTCAGGAAATGGAAGCCAATTATGTACAATGACCTTCCACAAACAGCAAGGATTTCCTGTATCAGTATCAGTAATGTTCTCGAATACAAGAACACGTGTCACTATATATCAACACGGGCAGAATAACCACTCCTGGCTATTTGATTAGGGCTATTTGATTAGGGCAACAATGATAATCGATTGAATAATTTTGCTAATTCCAATGTTTGATCCTATTTTTAAATATTGCTTCCACTAGAATTGACTCCAGAAAGCTAAAAACAATCACAAAGGGGAAGGAATGACAATCAGAAGATAACAATAGGTATCAAACATCGGCTGTTTAGAAATTCCACATTTTCAGATGGGAAGAACCCCATACATAATTATGAGATAGTACATATACATGTATCTGTGCCCTTGCTAAACTGCTGATAGTTCTCTCATCATCATTTGTAATTTCCTCGCTGTATTTTGCAATGATGAGCCCCAACTAATAAAACATTTCAAAGGCTTGTTCTCGCCCTTTTTGTAATGAACAGATTGCACAGTGCCTGAATGTGAGATTTGAACTTCACAAGTGGAGTAATGTCTCTTCAATTTAATCCTTCAGAGAATGTCAGTGGGTGGAATGGAATGATGGAGAAAATATCAGCCGACACAGACCAACAATATTTCAGGAACCAGAGTACTCTTGGCACATGCCACACATTTCTACGAGACGGAAAAAAATATTTATCAGCCAGCATTATGTGAAAGTTGGTGTTGTATGGAATGCACAGGATTATTGAGTTCACAGTAGGATCAAGCTGCCCTTTGGGATGCTGTTGCAATTCCCAGTATATGAAAGAGCTGTTCTTTCTGCACACTCTTAACTAAAAATCTGAATGCTGCAGGCTAGCTTTGTTTTTATTAAGTGTGATGTGAGATTCCATACCTCAGAGCTGGAACAAAGCAGATAAGCCTGGCAGTCCAACAACAACAACAAAAAATCACTTTACAATGGTAAGAATTTTGAAGAACTCGTTTCAATTATTACTTAAAGAAGCCCATTACATTGCTGCAGGTTAGGTTTTGAAAGCAAGGAATAGAAGACAGATTGTTAGTGTTTGAATTACAGCTCAGTAAAAAACACAGTGTGCTCTTCTCCCTCACACCATCCGAGACAAAATGGTCACATTTCTCCAAAAAGGGCACAAAAAACCTACTCTGCAAAGCTGTAAGCTTCAACTTTTGCCTGCAGTCGACAACATGTCATTGCATTTTTATCAGAGATGAAGATGCATGGACAAGCCAATATCTGTGCCCACTCCCAGGCCAATAGTCCCAGC
Source organism: Malacoraja senta (assembly GCA_038087875.1). NCBI lineage: Eukaryota > Metazoa > Chordata > Chondrichthyes > Rajiformes > Rajidae > Malacoraja > Malacoraja senta. The sequence continues at coordinate 101,899,452 of CM075978.1, read as the reverse complement.
GCTGAGGCCACAGTTGTACTCAGCAGCTACACTATTCCACATCATTCATAGGCCTGAGAGCAGACTCCTGAAACTGACATTCATTTCCGAACTCAGTAACGGAAATAGATCACCCGGCTGGCGGAGGAAAAGACTCAAGGATGTGCTCAAAGTGTCTCTGAACGTCATTCAAAGACATTTGACCCATGATTGCTCCAAATGGAGAAAGAGCATTAGGGATGCTAGTGGGGTTAGGAGGGAGAGATAGATCAGCTGTGATTGAATGGCGACTTGGCCTAATTCTACTCCTATCACTTATGAACATGAATTCATGGCATTGAGAACCACAATCCCACGCATCAGAGGCACACAGATGCCATAAAAAAGCAACAGTGAGAATGCACCACCTCATAAACTCTAGGTCTCCATGTTTCACGGACATTCTCGTTGTTCTGTCCATCCCTCTCATTTCTCTGCAACTAAAAAAAGATCTGCTTTATAAAATTTTCCTCGTTCTGACAAAAGGTCAATATTAAATCTATTTCTCTCTCCATGACATTGCCTGACCTACCAACTATTTCTAGCATTTTCTGTTCTTATTATATTAATGAGTGCTGATATCACACTGTTCACAATGTGCAGAATAACTCGGATAAGTTCCATTGCCACATCCTAATGTGGCACCACAGTTCTTAGAATTAATAATTAGTTCGTGATTACCAGAAATGCTAATATTTCTTATGCAGTCACTGTCTAAATATATTTATTACGTACAATGTGAACTGCTATCTTCCATATTATTGTCCATAAAGAATAATTCCCTCATTAGTACTGTACAAAGAGTAGGTGATGTGGTGTTGCTTTTTCCAGTAATTGACCCAGGTATTGGGGTATAATGATTTTTCTTTCTATGCTGGCATTCAAATAAATTAGTTGACAGTTACCTGTATTTTTACCATTGTAGCTACATGAATGGTGCAGCTCATTATCTTGAAATGAGCTCTCCCCGGGTACATTCCCCTGCAACCGTAGAAGATGTAACACCTGTTCCTATGCCTCCTCCCTCGGCTCCATCCAGTGACCCCAGCAGTCCTTCCAGGTGAGACAGCAGTTCACATGCACCTGCTCTAACCTCATCTACTGTGTTCGGTGATCCCAATGTGGCCTCCTGTATATTGGCATGACCAACTGCAGACTCTGACCATTGCGCCAAACACGCGCTCGGTCTGCCAAGGCCTACCATATCTCCCTGTTGTTAACCATTTTAATTCCCTATCTCATTCCTATACTGACCTTTCTGTCCTCGGCCTCCTCCATTGCCAGGGCAAGGCCAAGCACAAACTGGAGGAACAACCATATTCAATCTGGGCAGCTTACAACCAACAGTATGAACATTGAATTCTCTAGTTTTACGTAACCATAACAACTCCATTCCCTTTCTCCCCCCCCCCCCACCTTTCTCCCCCCCCCCCTCTCCTATGCCCCACCTAGACATGCACCTATTTCTCCCCTCCCCCTATACCTATATTCCTTCATCTGGCTTCATAATTTGCAACTCATCAATCCTTTTATCTCACACCTTCTCCCATCTCTGTCCAACCATCGGCCCATCAAAAATCTTTGTTGCCCGTGTCGACCTGTCACACTTTTCACTTTCGCTCCTCTCTTCTAGCTTTCTTCCACCCCCCCGCCCCCCCCCCCCCCGCACAATCAATCTGAAGAAGAGTCCTGACCCAAAACACAACCTTTCAATGTTCTCCAGGGATGCTGTCTGACCTGTTGAGTTACTCCAGCATTTTGTGTCTTTTTTTTTGTAAACCAGCATCTGCAGTTCCTTGTTTCTACACCTTGATATAGCCATTTTGTTTGAAGCACTGCAGCACTAGCATCATTGTGTTCTGCTTTCTCAGACTATCGCCGTATCAACAGAGCAGTTGGAGGATACCAGAGTGACACAACAATATTTCTCACTCTGCCATCATGTAAACACAATAACTAGCAGAAATTGGTATGTCATGCTAATAAATCTCACACTCTCTCCATAAGAAATTGATAGCTGACAAGTATCAATATGACAACCTCACATTACTCACACCGCCAATGTATAGAATCATTTCTCACAAAGTTTGCTGTAATTAGTTTGACAGCTGCTGGCAGTCCCATTGTGCAAATACCTTTTTAGACATAATGTAAGAGAAAATGTGGGTTTTGCTCGCAAATCCTAACTAATATCTAATTCCCGTCATTTATTTCCCAAAGCGTGATTATAATGGATTTGGAATCTCTGCCTTAAAAATATCCATTGACTTGGCCTCCACATTTAACATATAATGAGCGTTTGAAGGCACACACACTAGGGACAATTTACACATACACCAAGCCAATTAACCTACAAACCTGTACGTCTTTGGAGTGTGAGAGGAAACCGAAGATGTCGGAGAAACCCAAGTGGTCACGGGGAGAATGTACAAACTCTGTACAGACAGCCCCCGTATTTGGGATCGAATCCGGGTCTCCGGCACTGCAAGCACTGTTAGGCAGCAACTCTACCGCTGCGCCAACGTAGCCACACGGTCTTTGGAGTATGGCCTAATTCTACTCCTGTAACTTACGAACTACCTCAGCAGGTTTGGCAGCATGTCTGGAAAACATGGATAGGGTCGGGACCCTTCTTCAGCCTCTAATTATCCTGAAGAAGGGTCCCGACCTGAAACTTCATCTTTCCATGTTCTCCAGAGATGCTGTCTGACCCACTACATTGCTCCAAACACTTCTGAACAGAAAGGTATTGACTCTTTTTCGGTTAGAGTAAGCCGCCTCCCCTGTCCTTGTCCTTCATCAGAAGTATGTGAAGTCGAAGCTTCCACTCCCAACCTCTTTCTTCCCACTAATATTCACATTTTTAATGCGTCTGTGTTGTCGTATCAGGTATTTTGTTGACAAGATTCAAATTGGTCAGAGATTGCTTTGTACCTGAGGCACTTTCTGAAATTTTACATCAGAAATTTAAGTCCTAATCTGTTTATTATTGTATGAATGTATGATTTACTCATTTTGGGAGGGTGCAGCCCATCAAATGATATGACCATTTTAAATTGGCTGTTTTATGGTAGGAAGTGTTGCACCTTCATTTCGCATAACTTTGTAATAACCTGCACTGCTCTGCTAACAGTGACTTTAGTGAGGAACTGATACAATATAGGGATCAGAAATAGGAAATGGAAGTTCTCAATTTTCAAAAGCAATGGTAATTTGAAAATTATATTTACAAGTAATATTTACACAGTAATCCTCAGGTTTATTCTTCAGTTTACATACTGCACCTTTAGAAATAAGCATTATTATAGCTGTTCATTGGGGACTAGTTATCAGATTCATTCAGGACCTGATTTATACCAGAGATAACTTTTTATATTAGTGTGAATGTAGGCTATAGTATTTTCTGATGGAACTCTGCTGGTGTCATTTCAAAGTCTTCTTATCACAAGTGTTGGGTCCAAATATAAAGTAAGTTTAGTATTTATACTATTTTGAAATTAATTAGATTCCAAGTCAGAAACCAAGAGTCTCTTTAAAGTGCTCTGGCTACTGCATACAGATTTTGTGCTTTTTAATATTATTTCACAATTAAAAATAAATTGATTGCACCTGGAAATGCTTGATCTGTCAGAAATATAAGTTTAGTATGACAGTGTAGTGGTTAGGTTACTGGACTAGAAACCAAAGGCATGAGTTCAAATCCTGTGGCAGAAAAATACTTGAAATTCAAGTCAGTAAATGAATCCGATGTTAAAATATCAGTAAGTAAACTACTAGATTTTTGGGCGGCATCACGGCACAGCTGGTAGAGCTCTGCCTCACAGCGCCAGAGATCCAGATTTGATCCTGACCTCACGTGCTGTCTGTGTGGAGTTTGCATGTTCTTCCTGTGACCATGTGTGTTTCCTCTGGGAGCCCCGGTTTCATCCCATATCCCACAGACATGTGGTTTTGTAGATTAATTGGCCTCTGTAAATTGCCCCTCGAGTGCAGAGAGTGGATCCAAAAGTGGGATTGCATAGAAGTAGTGTGAACAGATGATCTGTAGTCGGTGTGGACTCATTGGGCCGAAGGGCCTATTCTCATGCTGCATCCTTCAATCAATCAACCAATCAAAATCTGAGAGATGGAAGTAGCCATAATATTTATGGTAAGATATGCACAGAAGTTTGTGGCGACGTGATTTCTGTAACAGAGACTTCTTTAACTGAGCAAATCAGATCACATTTCACAAGATCCAAAGGTTTGCCTATTTCGTTTCTTAAACTGAATCCAAATATTTGTAAATGGCTAAAAACGGATAATGTGGTAAATCGAAGTGCATGACCAGAAACAGATGAATAGGAACAACACTGAGGGTTCAATGGCCTGTATATGTTCCTACATTCTTGCTTACAAAATGTTAACAAGGCTCCACAGATCTGGATAGGATGCTAGAATCGACTGCAGAGGAAAAGGATAAAGAATACCACTGTCAGTTGAAAGTGCTGAGACTGGAGGCTGCACAGGCTCAGTGCCAGCGTGAGGAGGTTCACCCAAATACGTGGAGAAATTAGAACAGTGCAGGCTTAAGGGGAAGAAGAATGTCATAAATCTGCAAACAAGGGAAAGGACAGTCAGCATCAACATGAAAAACACATATGAGAATGTCATTGCCTGCTCAAGGATGGAGACAATGATTCTGAGTATCAGCATGTGTAGATTCTATACAAACACAAGGTGGATGAGAAAAACAAAGCAACTCGTGATTTGACACAGCCAGACTTCTAAGTGGTGAGTTTTGCTGAGTGTAAGTCCAGTTGGTCTGTCTTGTTCCTCTTGTCTTATGATGAATTGTGAGTTATTTTAAGATTCTTAAGAGATTATGAATTGTGAGCTATCTACCATTAATGAGACTAAAAAGAAGGTGGTGGAAAGCTCGGGGTCATTATATAGTGATCATGTATTAATGCCTAGAAATTCTTTGGGTGCGTGAAAAGGATGTCTGTAACCAGTATGGATATTGGTCCTCTGCTAAAAACTTAATTTACATCTTGGGTGCAAGTGACTGAGCACTGCACATTTTCAGAATTAAACTCCTTACAGAAGTTGGGTTTGGTTAGTGGTCACAGGCAAAATCAACTAGAGTCAAGGGAATAAGCATCGGAGACCATTAGGTCAGAAGGTGGGGATGGGCAAAAGATCAAGGGTCAGCAGTTGGACGGTTCAGGGGGCATGTGTGTGTGGGTTGGTGGAGCAAGTGGGAAACGGCCGGTGGGCAGTCAATGGCTGGTGAGGGAAGAGTGACTCAGTCGGTCAGGCAGCATCTCAGATTGAAGAAGGGTCTCGACCCGAAACGTCACCCATTCCTTCTCTCCAGAGATGCTGCCTGTCCCACTGAGTTACTCCAGCATTTTGTGTGTGTCCATCTACCTGTCTTAATGTTTCTTAAACATTGCGATGGTACTTGCTAGAGATTTCACAGATTGTAAAGCGTGATTGCACATCCACTTCTGTGACCAGCGCACAAAGAGCAGCATTGCTTGGGCACCACCTTGGGCTCTGCCCTCTTGGAATGTGTAGGGGGTCAGGTCGCAGTGGCATCTGACCACCCCTCTTCACTCTTACATACACATATTCCTCTCTCCATTAAGAATAATGGGTAGGCCATTTAGGACTGAGATGAGGAAAAACTTTTTCACCCAGAGAGTTGTGAATCTGGAATTCTCTGCCACAGAAGGCAGTGGAGGCTAATTCACTGGATATTGTCAAGAGAGGGTTAAATAATGCTCTTAGGGCTAACAAAATTAAGGGATATAGGGAGAGGGGAACTGGGTACTGATTTTGGATGATCAGCCATGATCATATTGAATGGCGGTGCTGGCTCAAAGGGCCGAATGGCCTACTCGTGCACCCATTTTCTATGAGATTAGCAACTGGGGACTGGCATTAAACTGTCCATGACAGCATCTCTATTGGAGAAATCAGGAACTGGCATTTTCATTGGGGATCCTGGTTCTCAGGATCATGCTGGAAATCGAGATGATTGATTCTTACAATGTGTGCACGCTTACCTGGTTAATGTGAGGAAATAACAATCAGCCCCTCTTGCCTGATCCACCATTCAGTAAAGTTGCGGTTGATCTTTTTTGCCTCAGCTCATGTTGCCTGCACATATCCTTCAATACCCTTAATATCTATAAATCTATCCATCACTGTCCTCACTCTTGACCCTTCCCAAGACTTGACTTTAGAAATGATATGTTGACAGGCATACAGGTGAAGGTTCCCTTTATGCAGATGTCTATAAATTAATTTTGTTCGTAAGTTGGAAAATACGCAAAATAGCTCAATATAGTAATCACACCTCCAGTATTTAAGGAATGGCATCAAAGGCAAATGAAACTGATTTCTTAGTGAAGAACGAGAGGAGACTAATTCTGCCATTCATAGGCATTCAGTCAGACTTTTGAATATAATAATATTATGGGAGCTCGTTCATATGTAGTGGTGTCCATAAGTCGGGCATTCGTAACTCAGAGACGACCTGTAGTGTGAAGGAACTGAGACTCAAGAAAACACAACTTTAAAAACTCTTAAGATAGATTACATCAAGCAGCAAGAATAACTCAGGCTAATGATGAAGTTCAAGCGCAACAATCTAACCACTTTGCAAACCTCATATTTCCACCTTTGTTTCCTCTAAATGCTGCTGAAATTCTTTAAGAGATTTTTGACACCGACAAATCTAATTGCTCATACTGTCATGCTATCAGCCTTGCAAGTTAAGCCCCTTATAAACTGCTGTAAGCCATCTGCATACTATCTCTAATTTCATTCTAAAGGCTCCAAGTCCACTTCCATTGATTTCAAGTCTGTGCCTCAACATATGTCAGCCCGGAATTCCAGCCTAGGTCCACCAATCTCACAGCTATGTCCATCTAGACAGTTTAATTTTTAGCTGCAAAGCTATTAAATATATCAGCTGCACATTGTGAAATGATCATTCTTGCTATTGAGGGAGTGCAGCGTAGGTTTACAAGGTTAATTCCTTGGATGGCGGGACTGTCATATGCTGAGAGAATGGAGCAGCTGGGCTTGTACACTCTGGAGTTTAGAAGGATGAGAGGCGATCTCATTGAAACATATAAGATTGTTAAGGGCTTGGACACGCTAGAGGCAGGAAATATGTTCCCGATGTTGGGGGAGTCCAGAACCAGGGGCCACAGTTTAAGAATAAGGAGAGAGCCATTTAGAACGGAGACGAGGAAACACTTTTTCTCACAGAGAGTGGTGAGTCTGTGGAATTTTCTGCCTCAGAGGGCGGTGGAGGCAGGTTCTCTGGATGCTTTCAAGAGCTCTTAAAAATAGCGGAGTCAGGGGATATGGGGAGAAGGCAGGAACGGGGTACTGATTGGGGATGATCAGCCACGATCATATTGAATGGCGGTGCTGGCTCAAAGGGCCAAATGGCCTACTCCTGCACCTATAGTCTATTGTCTATTGTCTATTGTCTATAATCCTTCTAGTTACATTTGTGTCTGTGATTTAATTTAATGCGCCATTCATTGTGGTTAGATAGGGAAAATTTGGCAGATAAGTTACAGGTTAAGGATTTAACTGTAATTATGGATCCAGATACTTTGAGGCAACAGTTGTGTACAAACTGAGTAAGAGCTTCCAATACACAGTTCCTGCTTAGTGGGTTTCACAGTAATGGTATACAAAAAGCGGAGCAAATTTATTTTGCCAAACATCAACCTTATACAGGGACAAAAATTGGGACAGGGTTAATTGTATTAACTTGGCCAGTCAGGAATGAACCCAGGTCTCTGGCTTTGTAATGCAGCAACTCTACCGCTGCACCACTGTGCTGCCCAATGCTTCAGGTTAATGACCTTTCATGGACTTGAAACATTATTTCCACTTCTCTCTCAACACTTCAAAATTTCCAGCCCTTTCTTTTTTCATTTTGGATTCCCAGCACCTGCAGTTATTTGTTCTTCAACATCTTTTAAAGGTCATCTTAATTTGACATGCTGATCTTTGCTCGTGGGCAGATCACCTCGAACCATAACTGAGAGAAGTACAGCTTGTGCATTTGCCAGAAACAGGGGAGGAAATTGCAGGAGTTATGGCTGGAATTTTTTGGAATAAATTAACATGAAATAATCCTGTGAGGAAAACAATAAGGGATCTCTGAGCCAAAAATGTAAATATATTGTTTATGTTTCGCTCTCACGAGGCAATGTCCCTTTTCCATTCTTAAATATAGTTCTTTTCACGTAGAAAAAAGGAACGGCAGATGCTGGTTTACAAAAAGAAAACAGTGCTGGAGTAAGTCAGCAGCAGATCAAGCTGGTTGGGACCCTAGTACATACTGATTATGGCAGGGAACGGGAAAGCTGGAAGAGCGGAGGGGCAGGACAAAGCCTGGCACGTGGTAGCTGGATACAGGTGAGGGGGTTTTAAATAGGCAGATGTGCGGGGCAAATTTCTTACAAAGAGGGTGGTGAGAGCCGGAACGGGCTGCCTGGGGTGGTAGTGGAGGCAGATACGATACTGACATTTAAGGGATTTTGGACAGGCACATAGATATGCAGATAATGGAGGGAAATGGATTATATGCAGACAGATAATAGTTGATCTTGGCATCATGTTTGGCACAGACATTGTGGGCTGAAGAACCTGTTCCTGTGCTTTACAGTTCCACATGATTCCACAGCTCTATGTTCTTTAAAAAAGCTGTTTTATCTTGTAGTTAAATGTCTGATTATCAAACACATTTAAAAACTATTCAGGACAGTCTAATACCATCGGGGAGCTCTGTAGTGAGCAACATGTCAGCTGAGGCCCATTGTTTCTGCATGGCCTGTTCCACCACTGAGGGTCAAATCACTCAGCCTTCTCCATCCAAAAAATGTAAACACAGGAGGACAGAGACTATGGACAGAGACTATGGTCTGAGGTTTGGGAACCACATGATCAAGTCCAGTTAATATGTAGTCGACAGAACTGAACTTACATCTCGTGTAAGTTACATCTTGTGCCTGCAACAGAGGATATGTTTTAACTTCTGGGTTTCCTTATCTAAAGCAGGAGGGAGTACTTCAGCTTGACCCCTAAATGATCCCCATCCAAATCAAACCAGACTTGCCTCTATACAAATCTGGGATTAGATCGAATATCCCATTCCCAGGATTGGAACCCATCCTGCAAACTCCATGATTGTATTTTAGACTTTTGTTCCTCGATTGCCCCAGAAGAGTAAAATCAGTTATGTGAGTATCTATTTTAAGGACAAGCTGCTTACGGATGAGAACCGAATTGAAGGCTAAAAGAATAAAAAACACTAGGCACATGATTGAATATTCTGGAGAGCATGATGATTCATGCACTGCAAGAACCCTGGGTGAGTCATCCAAAATTTGTTACAGCCTAGTTCTCCAGGTATCTCGTAAAGTTGGGTGATTATGCTGAAATAATGAGAGCAGCGACTGAAAAAAGAAGGCTCAATTCGGGACATTGTTTTATCTGGTAGTTAATTCCGATTAGAAAGCATTTCCTCTCTTTTTGCTGGATTGAGCTGTAATGGTTTCCACTAAATGTGCACGATGGTCTGAACATTATGCCAAATAACCATTCTCCTTGTTCAGAACATACAGAAACAAGAGGCACGATCATTTCAAGGACAGAACAATTTCTTGTTGCTTGTTTGGAGATGCGATCTCAGAGTCAGGATTTTGTTTCATTTGTTTCGTCCATTGAGAAAATGTATATAATGGCAGTAAATGACATTTGCTCAAGAAATACATGTACTTAATGTCATGCTATAAATTTGCTCTTGCATAAATTCAATTTATTAGTTGTGTCTCTGGTTTATTTATCAGGGTATTTTGACCAATGACCGTGCTTTGCATAATGCAAAATGTATTACAGTTTATCATACTATAATGGTGGAAGATGCCAGATTCTGTAACAGATCAAATAACATGAGTGAAGAAAATTAAATGTTATTGTCATTTCAGCATTGTACACTTCAAATGACAAATGGGTTTCATTCCCACAGACTGTATTTCTGTCACAGATTAATCAAATTGTATGAATGGAAAACGTTTTAATATTTTAATATTAAAATATTAAAACTATTTGCTCATTCACATTAAGTGACAAATCGACCTTACATAATTCAGCAGAAGTGGCCTAAGACAATATTCAATGTGCTAATCAAAACCGCCTGAGATATATTTACAAGGTTTATGCAAAATTACATTAATTAAAATTAATTCAAAAATTTATCAGGTACTCATTCAACTTATAATAATTCATAAACCGTTTATTCTCACAAATTATACCAGAAAGTAATCATAATGCCTACCACATATACAGTAAATGAAAACTATTTGCTCATTCGGTACATTTTCTTTCTTTCTCTTGCTTATTAATTCAGAATAGCTTTTCGAGGTGCATGCACAAAAATAATTATTTTCTTTTCGAACATTTTAACTTGAATGTTGATGATCTTGAAATAATCGATGCAGGCATTAAATGTGTATTTTATTTTAATAATGTAAGCGCTATAAAATATGTTGGACCAAACATGCACAACTGGTTAGATCTGTGGTCCAAATATGGTGCGATTATGATGTGAACATGTGGTGTTTTTAAGGTCAGAGTGAATAGGGAGATATAAATCTGAATATTCTGTGCTGCAGAGAAGTAATACAAGCTCGCTCGTAATGCACTAGGATTTGGCACTGGTCTTACTGCAGTCAGATTTGAAGACCATGTAATTAGTTCAACTTTAAAATATGGCACAACTTGGCAAGCTGCTGAAAGCCCATCCCTCTTTGCCAGCAGCTTGTTCTTTCATGTCAATTCCCAAATCTACTTTTTTAAGATAATTCCCAGAGCCTTCAAATTAGCCGCAGAACAAGAGTGTGTATTCACCCAAAGAGAGGGACAGTCATAGAGGGACAGATGGATGTTTCTTCTGATCTCTTGCAGTACCTATCCCACAGGACATTGTTCAGCTCCCGATGTCATTTCTGAGCTCTGTAAAGGGGATGGTGCACAGGGATCACGAAGATCAGCACTTACATCAATGCTCAGCTGGAAATTTTATTAGGTGGCCTTGTTCCAAGCAATGATGTTCTGCACAGTTGCACCAATGGTGGATAGCATTTAACATTAGGGGAATTTAAGTTGTAAAATTAGACTCATCTAAATACATAGGAGTCAGAGTTGTGCTTATTGAGGGACAAAACAAGTGGGTGAAACAAATGGATAGCATTTGTGTTATCAGAGTAGAATCTTATCAAAACAGTGAATTCATGAAAAGTTTAGTTTAGTTTATTATTGTGCTATTCAGTCAAAGACTATACATGAATACAGTCAAGCCGCCCACAGTGCACAGATAAAGGAAGAAGGGAACAGCATTTAGCACAAAGATATAACGTTGAAGGCCGATAAAGTCCAATTAAAAAAATGTCAACAGTTTTCAATGAGGTAGATGCGAGGTCAGGACCGCACTTTAGCTGATGAGAGGTTCAGTTGCTTGACAACTGCTTAGAAGAAACTGTTCCTGAATCTGGAGATATGCGTTTTCAAACTTGAAAAGATACCTTTGTGGGTGTTTATATCGGATTCATGCTCATCTTAATCTCCTCTTCATCGGATCTGAAGTAGAGGAAATATACGCTCAACAATGCAGCAACTCCAACTCATATATGCAGTTGTTAACCAAAAGAGTCTTTGCTTTCCTCTTCTCCCACCAAGCAAACCTATGCTTACTTATTGATTGATTTATCCGGAAATATTATAATTCTATTATATAGCAGTCCAGTAGGGATCCTAAGACTACACTCAATGCTGTAATATAAGGGTATTCAATGATTAATAACACTTAAGGTACCTTTAGGTTTATGAATGGGAAGTCTTCCATTATTTTAGCCTTGTTATCAGATCATTATAATAGAAAGATTAAACGAGAACTTACCGTTTGAAGTTTGATCTTTATTTTATGAGAAGTTGCGATGAGGGATTACGTGAAGAAGCCCGCCAGCCCGCATGCGCGTCAACCTTTAAACAGCTGTATGAAATCACAGAACAATCGCTGACCTAAACTATAGGAAGATTAACAAACTAGAACTACCGAATGATCCTTATGAGAATAGGGTTGGGAGTAGAGGGCACGTAATCCCTCATCGCAACTTCTCATAAAATAAAGATCAAACTTCAAACGATAAATTCTCATTTAATCTTTCTATTTTATTTCGAAGTCACGTGAGTGACTACGTGAAGATTTCAAAGCTCTGTGATTTCATGCCGTGAACCAGAGTCCATGCAAATGTACTGTGTCAGTTGACCAGATATGATTGAAAACATAGTGCATTCAAACATGATATAGACTTAAACATGCTGATGCTTTTAATGAAAATAATAATAATGGTCCCTTACATCAGGGAAAATAATAGATTATTTAACAGAACTCAAAATTGTATTAGCAAACGAACCAGGCCTGGCAATAGGCTTATTGTAAAAAGCTTGAAAAGTCCGCTTTCGACCATCCTGCTGTCGCTAGGATGCGGTCCAGTGGAACTTCCATGAATCTCGCTGCCGATGTCGTTGCAGCCCTGGTAGAGTGAGATTTAAATACATCAGTGTCCACTCCTGCGAAAGCTAATACATGTCTCAACTATCTAGAAATGGTCTGCACCGATACCCTTTTGTGTGGTTTTCTGTGACTGATGAACATAGCCAGTTCAGTGCCTCAAAGGTCCTTCGTAACCTTTATATATTGTTGAATATACGTGACAACACATAACCTATGATCAGTTGGATATGCTAAAAACTCCAGCTTAAGACCTAGCACACCCAGTCTACTTTGCTTAATTAACTCATTTATGTAAAACGTTATCTTATTGTTAGACATAACTGTCCTATCCAGCCTTGATTTATGCAATGACTGGACACGTTGCACTGAAACAAACGCCATGAGCATTATTACCTTATAGGTGAGCCAGACCAAAGATAAAGATGTGGCTGGAGCCCAACCGCGAAGCAGTGTTAACACTACGTTAACGTCCATTACTTCTGTGTATCTGGGCCTGGGAGGGTTTTTGTTAAAGATACCCCTCATAAATACCAAAGGGTGAGACCTGACAGAATGGTGTCCTGATCCCAGCAGCAAGTATGATGATAAAGCACTTTTAGCAGTGTTAATAGCACTATAACTTAATTTTCTATCGATAAATAACATCGAAAGAAATTCTAAGACATCGGCTATATCTGCCATACTATACGTTATATTTGAATTCACACAAAAAACTTCCCATAGCTTAATGTAGGAAATGTACTGCTTCTTGGTACTGTCCCGCCAAACTGCAGTGATCACGTCCATCGTTCGGTCGGATAATCCGAGCCCCAGAAAAGGTCTTCTTAAACTCTGCAAATCAATGTTGATTTTGTCATGCAGAGGATGAGATTCCCGAGTTACGGGATGAACAAGCAAGTCTTTATGCTTACTGATAACCATATATGGTTCCGTTAGCATTCCTAACATCAAAGGGAACCATGGCTGCGTAGGCCAGTCAGGCACTACTAAAATACCTGAAGCGGAGTCTTGCTTGATTTTTTGCAAGCACCGGCTGATGTGGCAAAATGGAGGGAAGGCATAGAAGAACATTCCTTCCCAGTGTAACGAGAATACATCTATAGCTACCGCCCCTGGGACTGGCTCCCATGCAACATGTTTTGGCAACTGGTGATTAAGCCTGGATCAATATCAGGCGTTCCATATCGAGCAATAATGTCGTTAAACACTTTGTGATCTAACATCCATTCCGTGTTATCATTAAATTTACGTGATCTAGTGTCTGCCACCGTTTTAAACCTACCTGGCAAGTAGGTAGCTGAGATCCAAATCCTCCTTTCAATACACCAGCTCCAAATGAGATTAGCTAAACTATCACAGGATACTGATTTGATTTCACCCATATGATTAATATATGCCACTGCTGTAGTGTTATCAATATGAAGTCGAACATGCAGATCATGCATTTTCCCACAGTAAGCCTTTAAAGCATAGAACATCCCCAGCATTTCCAGGTAGTTGATAGCATATAGATGGATAAATGGTAACTCGTGCATATCCCATCTGCCGCTGCAACTAGAGATGGTATTAGTAGCTCCCCATTCCTGTGCACTTGCATCAGTTTGTAGTACAATTAAAGGTTTACTAATCAAAATGTCGCCGGAGCAATGCTGAATATTGGTCGTCCACCATTGTAACTGTTATAGATTCTGCCAACAATTGCATAGGTCTGTTAACATGACCTAAATGGGATTTAAGTGCTTGCTCCTTTGCACGCTGCAGATATTGATAATGCAAAGGCCCAAATCGGGCAGCTGGAAAAACAGCCACTATTTTGCCAATTACACTAGCCACCTGGCGAATAGATGGCTGCTCCATAACAAGAAGGTTATTACAGGCTTCTGTTAAATCTAATCTCTTTCCCAGGGCAGGGTCACAGACATTTCTATAGAGCTAATAGCAAACCCTAAATAATCAATAACCCTTGTTGGTATCAACCTGGATTTGACTGGATGGATGAGAAACCCCAATTTCTCAAATATGAGCTTCGTGGCTGAAACAGTTAGTTTAGCCAAATGTAGTGTTCTTCCTATGATTAGGATATCATCCAAATAGCCCATAGCAATATGCTCTTGAGCTCTGAGCAGGCCGAGCACTGGCTTCAGCAGTTTGGTAAATAACCTAGGAGCTGAGGTTAATCCATTAGGTAATACTTTAAACTGCCATAGCTGCCCCATCCAGCTAAATTTCAGATATCTCCGGTGATCCTTGTAAATTGGAACTGAATAATATGCATCTTTGAGATCGATGCATGCCATAAAACATTCTTTTAGAAATTAGTTGCTTAGCAGTAACGAAATTCTCCATTTTAAAATGTCTATATTGCACATATGTTGAGTTGTGTCAAATCAAGGATGATACGGCATCCCCCATCTTTCTTTTGCCTAGAGAATATATTAGAGACGTATTGATGACTTTCATAATTTGATCTCTCAATTACACCTTTTTTGTGCAATGTATGAATTTCTGCTTGTATATCCAAAACCTCTTGTTTGGAATGAATATACGACCGACTTGGCGTATGTTGTGTGGGTGGAAATGAGTTAGGTAAAAATACAATTTTGAACCCGTTTATACTGTGCAGTATAAACAGATCTGAAGTTATCCACCGCCATTCATGCAAAAACAAGTTTAATCTACCACCAACTTGTAACTGTTCCACACAACCCATGTTCCGGAAAGAACCAGACCCACCTACCTCCACGGTTACAGGTGGTCCGATAGCAGGCCCAACAGGCCCTAATACTGGTTCTGTTTCCGTACCCTTGTTTTGGAGAATTGAGCTGCTGGGGCGTGAGGATTGTGCATTTTCCATGATGGCCTGGCCTTGGCCTAAAAAAGACCTATGCCCGGGTAGATCAGATCTAGAGCAGCTACTAGCTTCAGCAAACCGCATATTGCTAGTGGAGGCGTAGGGGTGCTGACGCTGAAAGAGGGGAGACTTGCCCATAGGAGATGCTTTAATTAATCCTACAGCTTTGGATTCATCATGCAAGTCTTTCACCTGTTTACTCAGGTCTTCCCCGAACAGGAGATTGGGCGGCTGGACATTACTGACCCTACACAGATGCGCAAACTTAGGGTTCAATGCAGGCCTGATGCCGTTCTTACGGAAACAGTTCATCTTGAAGTGTGCGTTGCACATCAGTGCCATGGCATCATGCTGGATATCCGATAGTGGACCGCGGTACCTTCGCAAACAGGTGAACCACTTCAGGAAGAACTGGCCTCAAGCATCAGTTATCTTACTTTGCACCAATTACAAGAGCAAACCATGATAGAAACTACTGCGAAGTACCCCACTCCAGCGAATTGTGCAACTTTAAAAGTGCCCGTGGTTAACAATTTCATTTGGGGTTACATTGGAGGTGGCATGTGAGGTTTTTAAACTTACCGCTGGAGGAGTGACCCTCCTCCCAGCCAGTCATG
The DNA here is from genome assembly GCA_038087875.1 of Malacoraja senta. Lineage (NCBI taxonomy): Eukaryota > Metazoa > Chordata > Chondrichthyes > Rajiformes > Rajidae > Malacoraja > Malacoraja senta. Next base: position 101,883,371 of record CM075978.1, on the reverse strand, counting down.
CGCCAAGCGTTAGACGTATTGACGCGCATGCGGGCTGGCGGGCTTCTTCACGTAGTCACTCACGTGACTTCGAAATAAAGTGGCCATAAATGTTTTGTTTTTAGGAGTTCTATTCTTTTTTATGTGGGGGGTGGGAAGGGGGAAACTACTTTCTAAGGTCCATACCTGGTCGGAGAGGCAGTTTTTCTCCGGGCTGCACTTTCGACCTGTCCTCGCGGCCTACCAGCGGGCCTGAAGCGGCGTTTCCTGAGGGGACCCCCCAGAACCTCGGCTTCGGCGGCGGCACAGCGCTGGAGCGCTATCGCGGAGCGGAGCGGGCGATGCCTTGCCCGGGTCGCCGCGCTGGAACTCCGGTGAGCTGGGACCGCTGGTGAACATAGCGGAGCTGCAGGTCTGTGGAGCGGTCAGCTGCGGGCGGCGGCGCTGAACTTTACATCGGGAGCCTGGGATCTCGCGACGAGATCGCCAGTGGTGGAGCTCCATCGAGCGCGGCCTGTCGACTTCGGAAGCCGCGGACTCCGGTAGGGAGACAGCCGTTCCAGGTGTCCCAAGCTGCTGAGAGGGTTCTCCCGACGCCGGAGCACCATCACCCGGCGAAGAAGGGCCTGTAACATCGGCCCCCGTAGCGGCGACTGTGGAGGCCTATATAGGCCAGACTATGGGTGGACAAGGGGATATGGACTGGACTTTGTGCCTTCCCCCACAGTGGGATCCATTGTGGGGGGATGTTTTTATGTTTTAAGGTTAAATTTCTTTAATGTTGTGTCTATTTGTGCTGCATGGCAAGAACAAATTTCACTACGCCACTTGGTGTATGTGACAATAAATGTCCTTTGTCCTTTGTCCTTTGTCCATCTACCGATCTGGAAAACGCCGTGATGCTTGCAGATAGTAATTTTAGAATATGCTGGAGCTTCATCTCTTGGGCCTTGATGCCACCACCAATGTAACCCCAAATGGAATTGTTAACCACGGGCACTTTTAAAGTTGCACAATTCGCTGGAGTGGGGTACTTCGCAGTAGTTTCTATCATGGTTTGCTCTTGTAATTGGTGCAAAGTAAGATAACTGATGCTTGAGGCCAGTTCTTCCTGAAGTGGTTCACCTGTTTGCGAAGGTACCGCAAATCTGGATGCAAGAGCGGGCAACTCTTGTGTGTGCAATTCGCACATATCATGCATAACAGCATGTCCTTCTGACACGCATCCGTATGCGGTGTCAGTCATGTAATGACCTCCGAAACTCCCCTCATCTGAGCGGGAGGAACTAAGCAGCCCTGGACCAAGCGCTGCTGCAGGCATTAGGGTAGACCTGCGTGGATATGCCTCCGTATCACGGAGCATGCTGTGAGTCAGCATCCTCTCCATGAGGTGCTCCATTTTGGATAAACGCCCAAAGACATTACCCATTGGTGTGGGAGGGAAATCCTCCTGGCCTGAATCATCCGATAATACAGGCCTGTCAGACTTTCGTTTGGCTTTATCCCCTTTAGGGGTTGCCAAAGTGCTCTGTGCAGGCACCAAGTCTGAAGTCGCTGAGCGAACTGCCAGCGACTCTGAAGGTGAAACAGACAGCCGCCGGCTTCCCGCACTCCCGCGGTCTTCCGTAGCCGGTTTTCCCGTGGCCCGTCTGGATTTGTTGGTCCTAGATCTCTCCATAATTCGCTAGAGACAACTGTTAAGAAAAATACCAAGAACACCTCAGTTGTGGACTTACTTGTGAGGTTTTTAAACTTACCGCTGGAGGAGTGACCCTCCTCCCAGCCAGTCATGCGCCATGCGTTAGACGTATTGACGCGCATGCGGGCTGGCGGGCTTCTTCACGTAGTCACTCACGTGACTTCGAAATAAAATAAGAGAAAATCTATTCACCAATAAGTTGCTAAGCATTAGATATTTTTGCTTAAAGCAAGGAATATAAATGGTAACCATATAACATGCAATAAATATCATGTATTATATAGAAACATAGAAACATAGAAAATAGGTGCAGGAGGAGGCCATTCGGCCCTTCGAGCCAGCACCGCCATTCATTGTGATCATGGCTGATCGTCCCCAATCAATAACCCGTGCCTGCCTTCTCCCCATATTCCTTGATTCCAAGGAATTCCTTGATAGCACCTAGAGCTCTATCTAACTCTCTTAAATCCATCCAGTGACTTGGCCTCCACTGCCCTCTGTGGCAGGGAATTCCACAACTTCACAACTCTCTGGGTGAAAAAGTTTTTTCTCACCTCAGTCTTAAATGGCTTCCCCTTTATTCTAAGGCTGTGGCCCCTGGTTCTGGACTCGCCCAACATTGGGAACATTTTTCCTGCATCTAGCTTGTCCAGTCCTTTTATAATTTTATGTTTTTATAAGATCCCCCTCATCCTTCTAAACTCCAGTGAATACAAGCCTAGTCATTTCAATCTTTCCTCATATGACAGTCCCGCCATCCCAGGGATCAATCTCGTGAACCTGCGCTACATGCCTCAATCACAAGGATGTCCTTCCTCAAATTCGGAGACCAAAACTGGACACAATACTCCAGATGTGGTCTTGCCAGAGCCCTAGACAACTGTAGAAGAACCTCTTTACTCCTATACTGAAATTCTCTTGTTATGAAGGCCAACATTCCATTAGCTTTCTTCACTGCCTGCTGTACCTGCACGCCAACTTTCAGTGACTGGTGTACAAGGATGCCCAGGTCTCTCCGCACCTCCCCCTTGCCTAACCTAACCCCATTGAAATAATAATCTGCCCCCTTATTTTTGCCGCCAAAGTGGATAACCTCACATTTATCCATATTATACTGCGTCTGCCACGCATCTGCCCACTCACTCAACCTGTCCAGGTCACCCTGCAACTTCCTAACATCCTCTTCACAGTTCACACTGCCACCCAGCTTTGTGTCATCCGCAAACTTGCTAGTGTTGCTCCTAATTCCCTCTTCCAAATCATTAATATATATGGTAAACAGTTGCGGCCCCAACACCGAGCCTTGCGGCACTCCACTCGCCACTGCCTGCCATTCTGAAAAGGACCCGTTCACTCCTTCTCTTTGCCTCCTGTCTGCCAACCAATTTTCTATCCATGTCAACACCCTACCCCCAATACCATGTGCTCTAATTTTAGTCACCAGTCTCCCGTGCGGGACCTTATCAAAGGCTTTCTGAAAGTCTAGATACACTACATCCACCGGCTCCCCTTCATCCATTTTACCTGTCACATCCTCAAAAAATTCCAGAAGATTAGTCAAGCATGATTTCCCTTTCATAAATCCATGTTGACTTGGACTAATCCTTTTACTGCTATCCAAATGCCCCATTATTACCTCTTTAATAATTGACTCCAGCATCTTTCCCACCACAGAAGTCAGACTAACTGGCCTGTAATTCCCCATTTTCTCTCTCGCTCCTTTCTTGAAAAGTAGGATAACGTTAGCTGTCCTCCAATCCACAGGAACTGATCCTGAATCGATCAAACATTGGAAAATAATCACCAATGCGTCCACTATTTCTAGAGCCACGTCCCTGAGGACCCTGGAATGCAGACCATCCTTCAGTCCCATTAGCCTACCCAATACTATTTCTCGCCTAAAATTTCTTTCAGTTCCTCTACCCCCTTAGATCCTCTGTCCTCCAGTACATCTGGGAGATTGTTTGTGTCTTCCTTAGTGAAGACAGATCCGAAGTACCTGTTCATCTCTTCTGCCATTTCCTTGTTACCCATAATGATTTCACCCGTGTCTGCCTTCAAGGGACCCACATTAGACTTTTCTACTCTTTTCCCCTTAACATATCTAAAGAAGCTTTTACTGTCCTTCTTTATATTCCTGGCCAGCTTCCCTTCGTACTTAATTTTTCAGTCTGTATTGCCCGTTTTGTTTCCTTCTGTTGTCCTATGAAAGTTTCCCAATCCTTTGGGTTCCGGCTACTCTTTGCTGTGTTATACATCTTTCCTTTTAGTTTTATTCTATCCCTAACTTCTCTTGTCAGTCACGGTTGCCTCCTACTCCCCTTAGAATCTTTCTTCCTTTTTGGAATAAAATGATCCTGTGTCTTCCGGATTATGCCCAGAAATTCCTGCCATTGCTGTTCCACCGTCATTCCTGCTAAGATCCCTTTTCAGTCTACCTTGGCCAGCTCCTCTCTCATGCCTTCATAGTCCCCTTTGTTCAACTGCATCACTGACATTTCCAATTTAACCTTCTGCTTCTCAAATTGCAGATTAAAACTAATCATATTATGATCACTACCTCCAAGTGGTTCCTTTACCTCAAGTTCTCTTATCATATCTGGTTCATTGGACAACACTAAATCCAGAATTGCCTTTTCTCTGGTCGGCTCCATTACAAGCTGCTCTAAGAATCCATCTCGGAGGCACTCTACAAACTCTCTTTCTTGGGGTCCTGAACCAACCTGATTTTCCCGCGTCTACCTGCATATTGAAATCCCCCATCACCACAGTGGCATTACCTTTGTTACATGCCAGTTTTAACTCCTGCTGCAACTTACACCCTACATCCGGGCTACTATTTGGGGGTCTGTAGATAACACCAATTAGTGTCTTCTTGCCTTTACAATTCCTCAACTCAATCCACAGTGACTCTACCTCGTCAGTCCCTATGTCTTCCCTCGCAAGGGACTGAATTCCATCCCTCACCAGCAGAGCTACCCCCCTCCTCTGCCCACCTGCCTGTCCTTTCTATAGGATGCATTACTTACATCACTATACATATGCATTACATATCAGCATTTGTATATACAGATTACAAATACATTTCAGATTGAGTTTGTATGAACACAGGTTTTTTCCAGTGATTTTGGTCTTGGTACAAACAAGGAAATTAGAGATGTACCTCATGCAGTATTAAAGTAATCACTACAAATTATTCCAGTAATGAGAGTGAACCAGTGGATATGTTGTACTTAGATTTTTGAAGGCTTTTGATTAGATCCTATTCAGGAGGTTAGGGGAGAGAATTGGTGTTAAAATACTAGTGTGGATTGAGAGTTGGTTAAATAGATAGAAAATAAAGAGTAAACGGGCCATTCTCAGGTTGGCAGGCTGACTGTTCCCTCCACACCTGGAGTGATGTTTATAATTTTAGTGCCCTTACCAAACAAAGGGTAGATCTGCTATAGAATTAGTGCAGCGAAGACTTGCCACTGTTTCCTGGGACGGCATGTCTGCCAAATGAGAATAGATTAGGTTAGCTGGGCCTCAGTATTCCAGAGATTAGAAGCACAAAAAAAGAATTATATTAAATTGTTGGAGGGCCTAATACCTTTTGTATTAGGCCCTCCAACAATTTAATATAATTCTTTAATCTATAATACAAAAATAAACAGAGCAGTCTAGAAGTAGTTGTCACAGTCAAAATAAGGGGCAACTTGCCCTCACCGATCAACATGTCCCATCTACAGTAATCTCACCTGCCTGTGTATGGCCCATATCCCTCTAAATCTGTCCTATCCATGCACCTGTCTAAATGTTTCTTAAACATTGCAATAGTACCTGCCTCAACTACCTCCTCCGGCAGCTCGTTCCATACACCCTCCACTCTTTGTGGCTCATCAATTGATTGTATTCTAAACAGAGGTCACTGAATTTCAGGATATTAGAAGAATATAGGTACATGGGAATAGGGCAGGGAAATGGTGCTGAGGTAGACAATCTTGTTCAACCGTAGACCATGATGGAAAGGCTGAATGGTCTGTTCCTGCTCTTTCTTAAAACATTGATAGATCATCAGTCAAAAGAAGTCCAGTATGCAGAACAAATAAGATATATCATAGAATCTTCAATGAGAGAATTTCTTGCATGAGTATTTTTTAGGAGCTCCATAAATATTTGAGTTATTTACTGAGAATGGAGTGGAGCTGTTGTAATCCTGATATTAAAAACAGGAATAAGTGAATGGGAAATTGTTTAAGAACATTTTATAAGATCTTGTCAAAGAGCAGCGTAAAAACCAGCAGCATTTTAGAAGTCTCATACCAGATTTTTCTGTGAAGATAACTACTGTAAATTACCAGATGATAATGTGCAAAATTTAGTTAGATTTTCTGAAAGTAATTCTGCTCTTAAGATCTATAAAGCTTAATGCAGTTTTACTAGCTGAATTAAAAATTGCTGTGACAATGTCAAATAAAATTACAGATTTTTCCTGTGTGAAAGCAGTAGCTTAAGGAATGGGAATAAAAGGGTAATTTTATTTCAAAGTCTCGTGACGAGACTACGTGAAGAATCCGCCAGCCCGCATGCGCATCAATACGTCGTCGCATGGCGCGAGATACGGATGCATTCGGAAATGCTATGTCAGTGTTTAATGGTGAGGTAAGGTTTTTTTTGCAGGAACGGTGCTTCTTGTTTCAACGCGGGTTTGATTTCGAAAAAATGGACAAACCAAGAAACAAGAAGAGATGTGCCACTGAAAATTCAGCGTGGAATTCGATGTTTGCGAGGTCGGTGGATGGAACACAACGTTCTGAAGTGCAACAAGACGCCTTAGCACTGCTGTGTAAGGATATCATCCCTAACAAGTTAGTGGCTGAAACCGGTATACTGAGGTGGGTTGGAGCACCAGGCCCACACAACTAAGACAGAGCCACAGGCCTTTTTTAGGCGCAGGTTCACAGCGCTCACCATGGAGACAGCACGTGCCACACACTCAGTCTCAACCCCCAGCAGGCCACGATGTCAGAGCCAGAGGGAAGGAATCGAACAAATATTAGTGTCAGCAGATGCTATCAATCAACCACCTATTCCCATTGAGGTAGGTGAGTATTATTCCTTCAGCTGCATGAAATGTATGGAGGATATTCAAGTCGGAGATATATTGAGGCTGTTCCAAAGTAAGTGGGAAAAGATAGCCACTGGCCCTTTCACTTTACTTGCCATAAATGGCTATAAATCTGACGTTCTGTCTGACTGGTTTCCTCCACGGCAAGAAAAGCCCTAATTCCCGTGCAAACGGTCCAAAGAGGAATATATAGCTGTCTGAGTAGAGGTAGTGAAATTACACAAAATGATATGATTGAGGAGATTGTCCATGAACAAGATGAATATATTTCCAATATCTTCACAAGGAAGATGGAGTATTCTGAATCATTCTTGATTTGGCTAGTCTGAACATGGGCTTGGAATATAACCATTTTAGAATGGATTTTCATTCAGCAAAACTGCTGATTATTGAGGATTGCTTTATGGCCTCAATCGTTCTCAAAGATGCATTCTTTCCAGTACCAATTCATGAGAGTCACAGGAAATAGTTGACACGCTCATCGTAGGAAACATGATATATGAAACAGAGGCAGCTGTTTTAGCAACCTAGACACTCCTAGAAGATCTAGGATGTGTTATTCATCCAGGAAAGCCCAGGCTTGAGCCGACAAAAACTATTGCATATCTAAGCTTGTTCATAAACTCTTCAGATAGGTCTGTGACCCTACCTACAGATAAGAAACAGAATTTTGGAGAGCATGCACAGGCTTACTTAAGAATGAGAAGTCTACTATACGACAGGTTGCGAGGGTGATAGGCAAGCTGGTAGCTGCCTTCCCAGCTATGGGGCCCATGCATTATAGAAGCCTGGATCGTGAGAAGGTTCTTGCCCTAAAATTGAATATGGGACATTTTGATAGATATATGAGGCTGACGACAGTCGATATCCGAATTCCAGTGGGGGATTGAGCACACACGAGGGTACAGTGTTCATTGTATCTAGTAATCCCGCAATAACACTACAAAGTGAGGGCTGAGGTGTAACTGACACCTCTACTAGTTGTGGTGATAGGTGGAATGAGGATGAGTTGAGAATAGGCCATAAAATATGGCATCAACTATTTGGAAATGCTAGCAGCATTCCAGGCATTGAGAACATTGTGGGAATGACCATGATATGCAAATTAGGCTACAATACAACAGCAGCAGTATATGTTAACCATATGGGTAACTGTAAGTCTCAAACATGTGATGCACTAGCAAAGTCTATTTGGGCGCAGTATATAAGAAGAAAATATGGGTGTCAGCTGAACAACTGCCATGTAGGTACAAAATTGAAGCAGACACCAGGTCAAGAAATTCCTCATTCTGCCTTATCGGAAGATGCCTCCAAAAGATAATTCAAGACGAGGCAACAGAAATTATAGTAGTGCCAAATTGGCCTACTCAACCATGGTTTCCATTATAAAAAGGTCTGCTGAAAGAAGCTCCTATATTTTCTCACAGACAGAAACAGTGGTTAGTTCAACCTATCACTCGTGCACCGCATCCACTGCATGATAGTATTGATTTATTAGTTTGCAGGATTTAAAGACCCTTCAAGCTTATAGGACTATCCAGCAGGACAGTTGACTTGCTCACTGCAGTTTGGCGAGATTGCACAAAAAAGCAGTATGCTACCTACTTAAAACAGGTGAGAAGTTTTGTGAAGAGATACATGTGAGCTACTTTAAAGCAGAAGTAGCAGAGGTTTGGGGGTTTCTTTCAGTTTGGTTTTATGAGAAGCGAATAAGTTATAGCGCAATTATCACTGCTCGCAGTGCCTTATCATCATATCTAGTGCTTGGAGTGGGGCAACAAACGATTGGCTCACACCCACTGGTGACAATGTTTATGGAAAGAACCCTCTAAAGCCTAGATACAAAGTAGCGTGGAATGTGTAATCAGTATTATATTTTTTACGCAAAGTGGCACCAGCTGCATCCCTAACGTTGGAGCAGCTACTCATAAGTTAGTCATACTTATGACACTTATTTCAACACGAAGAACTCAGTCTACGCAATCTCCGTCTGGATAACTCGGTCATATATGACAAGAGGGTAGCATTTTATGTGAATGAACTGTGTAGTGTGTTCACATACAGATTGGTTTACTGCATGAAACCACAGAGCTTCAAAGGCTTCACGTAGTCTCGTCACGAGACTTCAAAATAAAATAGAAAGATTAAACGAGAACTTACCGCTTGAAGATTGATCTTTATTTTATGAGAATTAGTAGTGAGAAACTACGTGCCCTCCACTTCCAACCCTGAATCTCATAAACTTCATTCGGTAAGTCAAGGGTTATTAATCTTTCTATAGCTTGATTCCGGTTCAAGTGGACTTTGGCTTCATGCAGTGGTGCTGAAGATTGATGCGCATGCAGGCTGGCGGTTTCTTCATGTAGTCTCTCACTCCAACTTCTCATAAAATTAAAATCAAACTTTATCTTTTTTTTTTTTTTTTTTTTTTTTTAATTTTTATTTATTAGAAGTACATTACATTACAACCACATACATTAATACTCGTCATTTATATCTTCTTACAATTAATGTACTCCCTTTATTTATTTTTTTACACTAGAAAAAGAAAAGATTGAAAGAAAGAAGAAAGTGAAGGAAAAAGTGCAAGTGTAGAAAAGTGTAGAAAATGTAACAACAAAAAAGGACGAAGACCCTATAAGAGCGAAATTAAAAACAAAAAGAAAAAGAGTTAAGAAATAGGCCCTAAGAAAAGAAAAGAGAAAGAGAAAAAAAGAGAAACAAATGGGTTTTTTTGAGCATCACGTAAATAGGACATACCAACTCTTCAACTATCATCCCCCCTTACCTGACCTCAATTTTTTATTTTTTTAAAGTACTTTTGCACCCTATGTTTGTAATAATTCTATAAATGCAGACCACGTCAGGTGGAAGTGATCTGGTTTACCTGCTAGGAGGAGTCTTATCTCTTCTAGGTGTAATGTTTCAAACATATTTGAAATCCACATATTTATAGTTGGTATTGGAGCCTTCTTCCAAAATTTTAGAATTAGCTTTTTTCCAGTTATTAACCCATAGTCCATTAATTTCTTTTGAAACACATTTAGTTCTGGACCATCTTCCGTTATTCTGAAGATAATCCATTCTGCTTTGGGTATCAGTCTTGTTTTAAATAACTTTGTAAAGATTTCAAAAATTTCATTCCAAAATTTTTGAATTTTTGTACAGAAGACAAATGAGTGCGCTATAGTTGCTTCTTGGGATTGACATTTATCACAAATAGATGATACGTTTGGGAAAATTTTATGAATTTTAGTTTTCGAATAATATAATCTATGTAAAATTTTAAATTGTATTAAAGTGTGTCTTACATTAATCGAGCATTTATGCACGTTTAATAAGTATTCATTCCAACTTTCCTTTGAAATTTTAATAGCTAACTCTTGTTCCCAGTCTCTTCTGATACCCTCCGTAGGTGGTATTTGTACATTTAAAATAATATTATACAAATATGATATTAAGTTTGCTGATTCCGCTTTTATCTGCATTGCCTCGTCCAATACGGGGAAGATTTCCCAACAGAAGTGTGGAGCCAGACAAAAACCCTACAGATTTTGAATACAGCTAATTTTTAAGTTGGCACAAGAACAAAGACAGTGTTTACTGCCAAGGTGGAAAAGGATGAAATATTTGTGTGACAAAGTGTCCGAGTAATGCAAACACTATATTAAAAAGACTGCAAATGTTCAGATATCAAAGTGGAGGCTATTTAATTATAAATCAAAATAGATCATATTAAACCAGAAACTTTACATCTAGGATATCTTGCAATGCAACGCTAGCTTATTTTAACACTTTTGGACATTCTAGTTGCTTCGACTATGCTGGGATGCTTAAAGATCAGGGCTTGGATATGTAGCTTCAGTGGCTCCTCAAGGCCATGAATTCACTTAAAGCAGCCGAGCTGCATATTACAGAAAAGATGTGAAGATAAAATCACTGTTTCGTAAAAAAGCTTGAGGGATCCTATAATGAAAGATAGCTCTTATGGAGTGAGACTACTAAATATGGCACAAAGAAATCTGAGCGTCCTAGCAAATGAAACACAAAACATTAGCATACAGCAAGAAACTATGCAATATTGTTCTTTGTTTCAAAGGGTATAGAACATGAAAAGAAAGATGGTTTGAGATTGTGTCATACGTTTTTTTCTTTGTAACTAATGAATGATATACTTACAATGGAGATAGTGATGAGAAGGTTGTCCAATTTGAATCTGGAATGAAAGGGTTGACATATGAAGAAGAGTTGAATAAGTTGGGTGCACACTTACTGCAGTTTACAACAATGAGAAGATGCTTTGCCTGCCAGCTTATCAAGAAAAGTTTCCAAATAAGTGGTCACCCATTAATGACAGAGCTGATGAGGTCTGTTCTATCAGAATTGTGAGTCTATGGAATTCTCTGTGACGAGAGTGCCATGCAGACAGAATCATTGAACATATTTAAGGAGGAAATTGACAGACATTAGAAATAGAAGGGAGCGAAACAAAGGTCAGACCAGGTGTGATTTTATGGCGGTACAGGTGTGGTGCAGAGGTGGGATGATTTGTGGATGGTGATATACGATTGGCCTACCCTTGGCTTCTATTTATTACGTTCTTATGGTAATAACTGTTTCTGGCTCATTTGACTCACCCTGGAAATTCAGTTAAGTGCTTCCTGGTGTGTGTTTCTGTTAGCAACTGATATATTTACAAAATACTTCAAGTGATATCACTAGCTGTGCAATACTCATTCCGAAGGGTAAATTATTCCACATGCTCTAGTCAATTAACATCATTGATCAGTCCCGGTTTAATAGATAGTTTTGGGATCTCACTACAATATGTCCAATATTTAAATTTTGATCTTCTGTGTGTCTCCCTATCAGTAAATCAACCCACAGCTATCTCACCACATCCCTCCACCATCTCCCATTAACATTGAGCTGTGTGAATCCTAATCAGCTGACTCTCCAGTATTCCCAACCATGAATCCTTCAAGGTCCTAATCTCAATGACCACCAATCCCTGCCTGGTGAATCCCCCCTCCCCCCCCTTTTCCCCATCTCCTGCCCCCATCCTGATCATAAACCAAGCCCAGTGGAGGTCTGTAATGACTCAGCACCTATTATCCACCAACACCCCCAAATACTTATCTCTCATCCTACTCCCAGCGCTCATCCTGATCATTGGTTTGATCCAACTTCCCATTAAGTCCATTTTTGCCTTCACCTAGAACCCAATCAAATCTCCGACTGGTACATCCCTCTCCCTCATAACCCAGAATCCAGCCTCTGTCCCAAAATAGACATGGTTTCGATTAGTTTATTAATATCACGGGCACCGAGCTACAGTGAAAAGCTTTTGTTTGCGTGCTATCCAATCAAATAAAAGATTATACATAAATACAATGATACAATACAATGATACAATGATACAATTTATTTGTTGTCATTTGTACCTCATTGAGGTTCAAACGAAATTTGGTTTCTGCAGTCATACAAACAAGTAGAAGAACCAAGACACAACGCAATTTACACAAACATCCATCACAGTGAATCTCCTCCTCGCTGTGATGGAAGGCAAAGTCTTATCTCTCCCCTGCACTCCACATTCTCCTCCCGATGTCAGAGTCACAGCCCCCGGCGGGCGATGGTAAATAAGTCCCGCGGCCATTAAAGCCGCGCCGGGCGATGCAAGGCCACGCTCCGGGTCTTGATGTTGGAGCCCCCGGCGGGCGCTAGCAAGTCCCGCGGCCATTAAAGCCGCACCGGGCGATGTTAGGTAATTTTCAACCCCACAACTCGGGCGGGAGAAATTGCCGTTGCGGGAGCTCCGAAAAGCGGTCTCCCACCAGGGACCCGCGAGCTCCCGATGTTACCGTCCACCAGACCTGCGGCTGGAGCCTCCGAATCTCCTGGGTCGGGTCGCAGCCGCGCGCCACCACAGCTCCTCCCGTTCCGAACTCTGCCAGCTCCGCGATGGTGAGTAGTCCGCAGGCTCCGCGACTGGAGCCCCAGGTCGTTCCAGTTGGAGGCCGCTCCACGGTGCTAGGCCCCAACGACAACGGAGACCCGACAGGGAAAAGGTCGGGTCCTCCGTACAGGGAAAAGATTTTAAAAGTTTCCCCACCCCCCGCCCCCCACGCACATACCCAGTTAAAAAACCCACTATAACTACACTCAAACGAGACAAAAAATAAAAAAGACAGACGGACTGCAGAGGCCGCTGCGACAAACAAGCCGGCCACAGTGCAAAGATAAAGGATAAAGAGTACAACATTTAGAGCGAAGATATTACTTTGAAGCCCAATGAAGTCCGATTAAAGATAGTTCAAATGTCACCAATGAGATAGATGGGAGGTCAGGTCCACACTAGCTGATGAGAGGACCATTAGCTGGGGAGAAACTGGGGAGCTGGGGAGAAACTGTTCCTGAATCTAGAGGTATGCATTTTCAAACTACTGTACTTTCTGCCTGATGGGAGAGGGGAGAGGGGAGAAGAGGAAATGGCTGGGATGAGACTGGTCCTTGATTATACTGGTGGCCTTGCCGCAGCCTTGCCGTGAAGTGTAAATGGAGTTAATGGAAGGGAGATTGGTTTGTGTGATGGTCTGGGCTACGTCTACAACTCTCTGCAATTTCTTGCTGTCGTAAATGGAGCTGTTCCTAAACCAGGCTGCGATGCATACCGAAAAAATGCTTTCTACAATGCGTCGGTAGAAGTTGGTGAGGGTTGTTGGGGACATATGAAACACCTCAAGCCTTCTGAGGAAGTAGATGCATTGGTGTGCTTTCTTGGCCCTCTCTTTGATGTGGCTATTCCTGGACAAATTGTTGGTGTTATTTATTCCTAGAAACTTGAAGTTATCAAGCATCTCTACTCCGGCATCCAGGGTATATGTACCGCTTCGCTTCCTGCAGTCAATCACTATCTCCTTTGTCTTGCTGATATTGAGGGAGATTGATGTATTGGCACCATGTTACAAGGTTCCCAATCTCCTTCCTGCATTCGTCCTGTCATTATTCCATTCCCGGCCCACCACGGTGGTGTCATCTGCAAACTTGTACATTGAGTTAGATTGGTATTTGGCTGCACACTTGTGAGTTTATAAGGAGTATGGTAGGAGGCTGAGAATGCATCCTCGTGGGGCACCAGTGTTGAGAATTATCATGGCAGATGATTTGTCACCTATCCTCATTGATTGTGGTCTGTGGGTCAGGAAGTTGCAAATCAGTTGCAGAGAGGAATGCTGACTCCTAGTTCCACGAGTTTGGAGATGAGCTTGGCTGGCATAATGGTATTGAAAGCAGAGCTATAGTCGATGAGTAGGAATTTGATGTAGGTGTCCTTATTAACCAGGTGTTCCAGGGATGAGTGTAGGGCCAGGGTGATGGCATCAGCTGTGGACTGTTGCAGCAGTGGATCAAGGCTGCTTGGTAGGCAGGAGCTAATGTGTACCATAATAGCCTCCCAAAGCACTTCATGATGGTGGATGTCAAGGCCACTGGACAGTCGTCATTAAGGTATGAGATCTTGCTTTTCTTTGGCACTGAGGTGATAGTAGTCTTGAAGCAGTTGGGTACCTCAGAACCGAGTAGGGAGAGGTTAAAAATATCTATGAATACTCGCACCAATTGGTTTACGCAGGTCCTAAGGATGCAGCCAGGGACTCCATCCGGGCCAGTTGCTTTCTGTGAGTTGACCCTCAGTAAGACCAATCTTACTTCTGCAACAGTGACCGTGGGAACAGGTGCATTCAAGTCTGTCGGGACATTCATGTACAATAAACAATAAATGCTCCAGGGTTTCAGATGTGGCAGGTTTACATGGAGCTCACAATCGGGGAGGACACCTACAATGATGAACCACAATTTCTAAACGGAATGGTTTTAAGTTTCTGGGTCGAATTATTTATTGTCATTTAAATGCAGAGATTATCTTGTTCCCCAGATTATGGACATCGCCAAAAGAAACAACAGCGCTGGAGCAGAACATAAAACTATGTCTTACCCAGTCCATTTTCAAGAGCAAAACCACTCCTGTGGAATATTCTTGAGCCCCAAATATAAAGCATTTTGATTTAGAACAAAGCAGATACTTTTAAAATCAGGCACAAACGATCAAGGACTCTTTGAAATATTGCAATTCTAGTTTGGTACTTGGCATGAAAGTGAAGTGGTTAGTGTTAAAAAAAAAAGAGTAGATTGTAATGATAGATTGTTATTCCAAATATTTGTTTGATTATCTTTGAGGTTTAGGACAAAGTTCACCAAGTTTCTATTTTTGGAGATTTACATGTTCATACTCACAGCCCACATTTAAGGAAGCAAGGGTCAATTGGAGAATAAATTGGACAAGGTTCAGGCAAGGAGCAGGCTAAATATGCATGAAGCACTTTATTTTTCTGGTTGTGGTTATCATTTGCTTTTAAATCAATATTGACAAATACTTGATGCAAAGTAAATCGTATTGCAAATGGCAGCACTCCATCTATTGACAGACTGATGGAACAAGCTGCAAAGAGATTGTCTGCCAGAGTTGCAAGTGTTGTTAATGACAGATGGTTCACCACAGGACTGAACAAAGTACCAATTATGCCAGTGCTTCCAGGAGCACTTTATAAATTCAGTCCGCTTTGCATAATCTCCATACCCCACTGACCAAACACATAACTGTGTAATACAATGCTGGCCATATTTTTCCTGTGAAGATAAATGAGTGCAGTTAATTGTCAGATTTATTTTATGCATTCGGTTTTTTAAATGTAGACTCCACTGGCAAGGCCAGCATTTCTTCCCCAGACCCTGTTGGTCTTCTTAAGAACATGGTGAACTTTCTAGGATTTAGACTAATGCCAATGAAAGAATAAGTGTATTTTCTCTCAGAGGCCACACGCAAATTGAAGGAACAGCACCTCATATTTTGCATCGGGAGCTTACAAACCAGTGGTATGTAGAGAAACCAGTGGTCTCTCTAATTTCAAGTAACCCTTGCATTCCCTCTCTCTCCATCCCTTCCCCACCCTATTCATCCTGCTAATTTTATTGTTCGTATCCCCTCATTATCACCTCCTCCACAGCCAACCACAGCCAACATTGTGGGCTCATCAGTCATCGGTGCCAGCTCTGATCTGTTCCGTACCTTTCCATAACTCTAGTTTCCCTCTCCACTGTCTGAAGAAGTGTCTCGACCCAAAACATCACCTATTCCTTTTCTCCAGAAATGCTGCCTGACCTGTTGAGTCACTTTTGCATTTTGTGTCTATCTCCAGTGTATTTCCAAGTCAGGACTGAGTGCAAATTGGAGAGGTGCAATCCCATACATCTAATTTTTCCTTCTTTGCCTTTGAGATTGTGCATTTAGGAGCTGTTGTTGAAGAAGGTGAGGTAGAAAATAGCAATGCTAAATTTGTAAATGCAAAGTTCAAGATTAAAATTCAATTAACGTTTTAAATTGCTTTTTGTACCACCACATGTTTTGTGGATTCGAATCCTCAGATTCCATTCCACTACTTTTATAGTCTTACTTATTTTAAATATTAATGTCTGTCTTTCCACAATAGATAACCTCACATTTTGTCACATTAGGCTTCATCTGCCAACCTCTTTCTTACTCTCTTAACATATATCCCTTTGTTGGCTCTTTGTGTTCCCTCCAATCATATTAACACATCTATCTTTGTATCAACATCAGATTTGGCTGCTGCCCGGTGCTGATCCTTGTAGCATCCACTTGTTATCAGTTATTCAAAGTGATTATATAGAATGGCTGCCATTTCTCTGTCTCCCATTATTACTTCTCATTCCATATAAAAACAATATTTACTTTTGCTGTTCTCTTCCCTTTTATACTCCCGTGGAAGCTCTTACTGTTCGAAACCCTTCTTCAGATTGAGAGATTCCCTCCCCTCCTGACTGTCAGTCTGAAGAAGAGTTTCGACACAAAAGGTCACCTATTCCTTTTCTCCAGAGATGCTGCCTGACCCGCTGAGTTACTCCAGCATTTTGTGTCTATCTTCAGTGTAAACTAGCATCTGCAGTTCCTTCCTCCATCTTGAGGATATTGGTCTTGTTCATGCTGATGTGCAACTCAACTGGATTATGGAGGTTCCACCTCCCACAGAAATAGTACACTTCCTCAGTATTGTGAAGCCCTCCCTTCTACATAATCTCTTCAACTACTAATTCATCTCCTCTATCTTAATATGTCTGTATTCACTTGCATATGACTCTGGTAGTAAATAGGAAACCAGACCTTTGAGATCGTGCTTTTTTAACTTCTTTACTGTCTTACTAAACTCTGCCTGCAGGACTTCATCCCTCTTTCTACCTTTTTTGTTCGTATGGACATGGACCACGGCTTCTACCTTTTCATGCTCCCTCTTCAGAATTCTCTGCAGCTGTTAATACACAGTGTGAAGAGAGACCTGGAAAGTGTGGGAGAACACCAGGAAGAGTGGTGCTGACAGTTTAAAATTGTGTTTTTAAACTATTGGCACCACTCTTTCTGCTGTTTTTCCACACTTTCTAGGTCTCTCCGCACTGTGTATAAACCTCTGGGGGCTTTGCTCCCTCGCCTTTTAAACTTTTGTTTCCTCTGCTCCCTTCTTTAACCCACCCAGGGTCTCCACCATTTTCTTTTAAACTTCCAGGGCCCCTGTTCCTTTTTTGTGAAACTCTCATGTGCTCTGTTCTTATTCCTTTTAAACTCCCAGTATCTCTGTTCAAGCTGGTGGTTTTATTTAATTCATGACTGATATTAGTAGCTAATGCCCATATCTTCAGATATTTGCAATGTAGTCTTACTAAAGCACAGGATCTCATCTGATGCAACTGAAATTACTCCAGTTTGCAACTGCCAGGAACAAATGTAATAATTATATAAGTATCTGGCAACACTATCCACAGAGTCAAACACTAAAATAACTTGAGTGACAAACTGAAGAGAATGTGGCGCTAAGAAATAAGATTTCAACTCCTTTCCCTCTCCAATTTTCATCAACAGTTTGATTTATGTTTCTCCCATGACCCATTGTATTCACAAGACTATAAACTAATTGGAAATGAGAAAACTTTTTGGCACAATCATTTATTCCCTCTTATTAGATCTGGAGATCTTGAAATCAGTTAACTACAGTTCCTTGATCTCTCTCCTATTCTCATTTTTTACTTGGGGAGTCCTGTATTAATATATCTAAATGAATAAAAATAACTTTCCATTCTGCATCATCATCCAAAGGTATACTACTTCTCTGGTCTACCTGCTAAGGATCTACCATGTGTCAAATAAGTTCAATCACTTTGATAATGTATGCTTAGAAATTTGACTAATTAATGCCTTTATTTTTTATCATAAATTACACATGAAAGTTATGTTGTGGACATTAGGTTAAATAGCAATCATATCATATCTGACTCAATAAGTCACGATCAGATCAAAGAAAACACGAGTTACAACAAAATCATTGGCTTGAATGTTCTGTGTTATACATTTGAAATATTTGTGAATGGACTACATTTTGAAAATAGAAAATAAACTAGTCGCAGGTAGTCCCTGGGTTACAACAGGATTCTGTTCCTGAGAACTGTTTGTAACCCAGATTTTCCATAAATCGAAAATGAACAATAAGTGTGTGAGAGAACATCACTTGAATAGTTGAGCGAAGAGCGGCCACCAGCTGGCATCACTGACTCAGTGTATGTGGGTGAGTGCTCGGTGCTCTAAGTTCTGCTTGCGTCAACAAAGATATCCGTACAGGTGTCCACAAGTAGGGCACTCATAACCTGAGAAGAGCATATATGCACATACTGCAACATATGACATACTGTATATGCACATATGAAGATACTGCAATGTCTTAAGGCCGATCACTTCTCACCCTGCAGTGGCTTGGGGGCCATTTACCACACAAATGATGATTGGGCAAGTTCTCTGCAAGAGGGAGTTCCAGTCACAATGGAGAATGCCATACCTTCCTCTCCATCATGACAGCCTTGGATAAAGTAATCTACATGCTATAATATACAATATTTATAAAATTAATATTTATAAAAATATATATAAAATATATACATGCAGGTCCAAATGGCAACCACACAAGTCCAGTTTTAGAACATGAATTAGTTTACTAAATGTATTGACATTACTTTTAATGTCCATTTCCCCAATTTTCAGGAGATCTGCAGTGCAATATAGAAGGGTGAATTCCACTTTCTAGGAATTGCATTCAAACTTTTCTGTATATATTGTTTCTGGATTCAGCTGTTACAATTTTGTGCTTTTTAAAAGAACAGGTACTAACCTCCCAAAGTTGCCATGAAAATCAGTTATGGCTGATGATTTAAAGATGAATTATATTACTAAACTATTGTCACAGACTTATTTGAGGCAGAATATTGCACCTGACTCCACTACTCCCATATATTCTGCTTTTGGTTTGATATTCCCTATGTATAAACAGCACAGGGGATATTAAATACTAGGAGGCAAACTGTATTATCAAGTTGATTGAATTTCTATTCTCAGAGGTCCATTAAATTATAACATTATTATGTCCACTTTGGGCCCATGGAAAACCAAGGATCAGTCCAAATGAGGAGAATGTTACAATAAATAATTCAGCTTCAAATATATCTCAAAGTGGACCCTTATGACAAAATCTCATTAGATATATAATAAATTGAAAACGTGAGGCAAAACAATAATTACAGAACAAAAACAATCTGCCTGAGTAACTCAATGTGCCAAACAGCATCTATGGAGGCAGTGGACAGAACATTTTGAGTTGGGACCTTTCTTCAGACAATCATTTTTGTTCAAGACTCCTGCATCTGCAGCCTCTTGTGCTTCCATAGTAATTCCAGAACTTTCCAAATAATTGCACAAACATTAAAAATAACATAAACCAATATTTTTTTCCATGTAGCTAGAAAATATAATGGACAGGACAAATTAGATGTTGCAATGGTGCTACTAAAGACTTGGCTTTCCAGAAGGATCAGATTAAATGGGTCAAAGGACCTTCTTTACATATCTAAAACCAAGATTTTAACCTAAACAGATGCAATGAATATTAGTATATTGTTGCACCATTGTCATATTTCTGATTGTTATTGATTGTAAAGCACCTCCATAAAGTTTGCTCACTGGCAATCAATTTCTTATCAATAACTGCATGGAGTTGCCATCACAGTGTCAAGTGAAAAAGTTTATATTTCAGTTTGAAACTCTGAAAAATGTCAATGCTTACAGTAAAGGGAAGCCACTGGAAAACCAATCTATCATTTGCACTACACTATTATTGACACAGGGGAACCATAGAGAATATTTTCATAATCATCTATTTTCCTCACTGTCTTTCATTACCAGCTACAACTAAACTCATCTACACAAACCTAGGCACTAATCAGCAATTCCAAGAGCAAGTGTTTAATTGTTAGGTTCCTTCAAGGTACAAGAGATTATTACTGCAATCATATTAACATTTGGATACCACTATGGATCTTCATACTTATTATTCCATAAATACACAAATTGGAAGCAACTCATGTAATAAAACACTGTATTTGTTGCCAAGAATGCATGTAAAATAGACTTGACATTTTAGTCTAGTAACTGCTATTTCTACATATTTGCATATTCATTACAACCTAACAAACATTATTTCTTGTAAGTAATGCAGTTTTATGTGCAAGTCTGTAATAACCACTACTGTCATCATAGAGCCCATGCTGCTGCCTTTAACTGAATATCTTGCCTAATCTCTGTGCTATTTGTTAAATTGCAAATTTTTTGTTCATCAACCAAGTCCTCACACTAGTGGGCACTCATTGCTGACACATCTCCACATTATGTTTTGAGCATACTGCACAACTGTTGTGCCTTTGCATCTTAATTACTCAACTGTTACTTATAGTCGTTTACAGCTGGGCAATAAATGTTATGGCATCACCATGGGTGTAATTAAAACGAAAAATACCCAGCAGATCAAGCAGTAGAAAAACCAAGCTTTCAGTAACAAAATCATAGTTTTAACAAAAAAAACACACAAATTTCATGCTGTTTTACAAATTGTTCATAAATAACATGGAAGAGATTTTCATTCCCTTTTGCCAAAAGACATAAATACAACATAATTTATTGAATATGAATATGAATAATGGGTCAACACAACTCAATTGCTTGAAATGTTCAAAGTAATCATTTTAATAAGTTTTATTTTGATTTATCTTTCTAGTTACCATTGTTAATTCAGGATGCTAAGAACATACATGAAAACCAAACTAAGAGAACAAAATAATTGAATCACAGACATCACATCAGCACTTCGAGGAGATGAACCTCTGCTGGAACGAGATCAAGAAGAAATCTCAAAATATTAGGTAAAATTCATTTATATTAAAATTGCTTTAAATGTTTTTGCCAGACCTTTCTGCCTGATGAGGAACAGCTTGCTTCTAGGTGGCACAGTGGCACTGAACTGCAGGAGACAAATTAGCATCACCCTCACCCTCTCCCTCTCTACCCCCTCCCCCTCTCTCTCTACCCCCTCCCTCTCCCTCTCCCTCTCTAGCCGCAGCAGCGCAGTTGGGGGCTATTCGTGAGTAGATGGGGCGGGGGATGGGGTTAGGCATCTCAGGTAAGAAAGCCAACACAACCCTGGCTCACAGACTCGAGAACAAAGGAAATAGTTTTAGTATAATACTAGACCAAGTGGGACCCATCCCGTCCCTGCCCTGCCCACCCGCTGCTGCCACTCGGCCCATCCCCGCCCTGCCCACCCGCCTACCTGATCGCTGCCGTCGCCAGCCCGCGAGGGGTGATGGAGTCGGTGTTCGTCACAGTGCGCACCACGAGTTTCGATGAACTGGTGGAGAAGATCTCCTCCGAGAGGGCCATGACGGTGAGTTATCGCAGCGGCGGTGGAGGAGACGGATGGTCGCAGCCATTCACCAGGGGGGACGGGCTCTCTACCCCCCCTCCCTCTACCCTCCCTCTCTACCCTCCCTCTCTACCCTCCTCACCTCCCTCTCCCTCTCTACCCCCACTCCTCCCTCTCTAACCCCTCCCCCTCACTCTCTACCCCCTCCCTCTCCCTCTCTACCCCCTCCCTCTACCCTCCCTCTCTACCCCCCTCACCCTCTCCCTCTCTACCCTCTCCCCCTCCCTCTCTACCCCTCTCCCTCTCTAACCACGCCTGTGCAGTTGGGGGCTATGCGTGAGTGGATAGGGCGGGGGATGGGTGAAAAGGAGCGAATGAAAGCATTACTTGAAATTAAAGAAATCAACGTTCAAATCCTGGGTTGTAAGCTGCCCAAATGTCACTTATCCACGTATTCCAGAGATGCTGTCTGACCCACTGAGTTGCAACACCTTGTGTCTTTTTTGATAAACCAGCATCTGCAGTTCCTTCTGTCTCTCTCTTAATTAAATATTAATTAATATTAATTATAATATTAATATGATATCAAGGGGGGTGTTGGTGTCTGTGTATGGGGGTGGTTTAATTGTGTGTGTATGTCACTGCAGGCTGACCCCCCCCCCCCCCCAACTTGGTCTAGTGCTTTATGATAATGATGGGGAATGTGGAGATAACGGTGTTCTTAAGCATCAGCTGCTCTCATCCTAGGTCACAAAGATCACACATTTGGGACATTCTATTGGAGAAGCTTCAGTTGGTTTCCATGGTTCAGAATTTCCCAAGCAATTTTCCAACTTCATATGACCCCAATCAAAACAGTGGTATAATTGACTACGGAGAAAGATTACAATGATCAAAGCATTTATTGACAATGTATCAATGATACCTAAATGAACTCCTTAATATTCATCAAAAATGCCTTGGGAACTTTTGCCTCTTGCTGAGAAAGAAGATTGGGTCTCAGTTTTAAGACGGCACCATCAACAATACAGCTCTTTCTTGGCACTAACGGTCTAGCATGAATTGTTATGCTCGCTTTACGGTTGAATCCCTTGTCTACAGCCATCGCCGCCTTTTTTTGTTTCCTCCTTTGCAGCAGAGCCTCTTGTGATACCTCAAGTATGGCTGCGGATGGCTTCCCCCGAGTAGCCCACATTAATATCCAAAGCATGGGGAATTCCTGTGAAACCTACATTTTTCTGCTATGCCTGATGGTCACCCGTTCCCTTTCTGCCTCTGCACTCTTCATCCGTGCTGTGATCAACCACTGAACATGCTGCCATGTACATCTCTGTATTGCTCATGTTCCCCAGAAAATCCATCTGCAGCTCCAGCTCGACATGGAGTCACGGAGTCATACAGCATGAAAACAGGTCTTTTTGTCCAACTCAACCATGCCAACCAAGTTGCATACCGGCCTGGTCCCACTTGGCTGCACCTGCAAACCTGCAAATCCCTCCAAACATATCCTATTCATGTCCCTGTCCAAGTGTCTTTTAAATGTCACAGTTGTACATATCCCTACAACTTCCTCTGGCAGCACATCCCATATGTGCACCATCCTCAGTGTGAAAAACCTAATCGTCAGGTCTGTTTTAAATCTTTCCCCACTCACCTTAGACCTATTGCCTCTAGTTTTAGACTTCCATACCCTGGAAAGAAGACTGTGGCTATTCACCTTATCTATGCCTCCTCATGAATGTATTTACCTCTATAAGGCCATTCCCCAACCTCCTGCACCCAAAGGATAAAAGACCCAGTCTACCTAACTGCTCCTGATAACTCAAATCCTGCAGACCTGATAACATTCTCGTAAATTGTTTTTATGTCCTTTCCAGTTTAGTGACATCCTTTCTCTAGCAGGGGACCAGACCTGGACACAGTAATGTGGTTAGCCAGTTGTTACCTCCAAATCTCAGGACCCATTCTTTATTTTAGTTTCAGTTCAGGAAATACTCATCTGGTCCTATTTACCATCAGCTGCCTCCTCACCATCAGATCGTAACAGCTCTGACGCTGGTCTCCATGAGATGGTAAGCTTGTTTTATACCTGTCACAGCCTCCAAAGCCATGACATGTAGATCCATCTCCCCGCTCTGATCCCTGCTGCCGCTGACTGTATGCTTCACAGCCTTATTGCTGCCTCTTCTGCTAGGATTTCTTGCAACTCTGCACACTAGGTAGATAGGTGTTTGATACCCACCTCTCTCTTTCTCTCTCTCTTCCTCCCACTTTCTCTTGCTCTCTTCTCTCTCCCAATTCTCTGTCACTCTCTCATACTCTTTCTCTGGGTACCGTAAATTACCCTATGGTTGAGGATAATAACCAAAAAAGGGAAGTTGTTGGGCTTGTGTGAGGGAAATAAGTTGCAGGGTACAGGAAATGGAGTGGGTGAATGGGATGAAAGGGATTGCTCCCCTGAGACCCAGCATCACATTGATCGGCGAAACAATCTCCTCTGTGTATTATAACTACTGTACATCCACCACTGCTTGCAGTCCGTCAGTGTTGGTGTAGAATGCACAAAAGCCTTCTGCCACAAACCAGAAATTACAACATCCCATATTTTAGAGGATGCCGTTCTGAGAGTTGAACTAAATCATGTCCATCAGGAGATTTCTGTGCTTATGCCTGTGCTGCAGCTGCACAGGGTTTGCTTAATGTGGATTTCAGATGATGAAAAAGTAAGTGCTCTTTTTCTCCCACAGCAGTTTTCTTTATCTCGACGGATGCAAAGTTCACCTAAGGAAATTGAAATCTGTTTCTCGGAGATTTGTTGAGTAAAAATAAAATCTTAGCCAGAATATTTTATAAAGAAACTCCAGGTAATTGTATCGTCTTGAGGGAAGTCTAAGTATTTGAAAGCATCAATATAAATCAATTTAAATCACAAACCATTGCATTCAGTTGCCAGATAGTCAGAGCGCGGAGGTGTGAGTTGAGCTTAGCAGCTCAGCAATAAAAGCAGGATTTAGATTCCATTTACAAAAATATTTCTTTAAATAAAATATGTACAGAAGGGAGTGAATCATAAGTGCTGTTCCGAGTGAATGGTATCTTTGACGTTTCCATTTTTTGCATGTCTAATTTAGTTCAGCACCTTGGAATTTTAATCAGAACAAACAAACAACAAAAATATCCCTGTCTTCCTGATGCAAAAAGAAAATGTTTAATTCAGGCAGCAACTAAATACTACCTATCTTGGCAAAGCCAAGTATGATCATAGTTACAGAGTTTGTACTGTCCACCCACCCCCTTTAGCAAGTGTCAGACAAAACAGAAATGTCCTGGTTTTAATTCCCTATGAATACAGTATCAGATAATCACAGAGGGAACCAAATGATGGCACAATTGACCTCAGTGCCTCCTATTTGAGATTGAAAAATACTGTTATTAACTTCACCTTTTGAAGTTAATCCCTGTGCGTCATATATGGGGAGCCCAAGAGAATGCAACAACACATTTGATCATCATGAACAATGTGGTTGAGTAGCCTGCAGCCAGCCTCAGAAATAACTGAGGGCTTTTCAATAGAGAGAGAAATACTGGAAGCCTACCGCAACCTTCAGAAATGTAGCCAATTGAAGATTCGGAGTAAAAAGCATTGTGGCGGAGGGTGTAGAAGATGGGTGGGGATGGGGATGATATTTACAGTGGATTCAGTCCCATGTATGAATGAATGAATGAATGAATGAATGAATGAATGAATGAATACGTTTTTGAATGAATAAGTTTATGGGCCAAGTATGTTCACATACAAGGAATTTGCCTTGGTGCTCCGCTCGCAAGTGACAACATGACATACTGTGACAATTAAGAATGACACATAAAACATTAAACATTAATAATAAAACATTATCGATTAAACATGTGAATTAAATAAAATACCAGCGCAAAATGAAACTACAGATTTTTGGTTATGGAGTCGAGCTACTACTCGTGGGAAAAAAGCTGTTTTTATGTCTGGCTGTGGCAGCTTTGACAGTCCGGCGGCGTCTTCCAGAGGGAAGTGATTCAAAGAGTTTGTGGCCAGGGTGAGAGGGGTCAGAGATTACCTTACCCGCTCGCTTCCTGGGCCTTGCAGTGTACAGTTCGTCAATGGAGGGAAGGATGCAGCCAACAACTTTCTCAACTGATTGGACGATTTGCTGCAGCCTCCGGGTGTCGTGCTTGGTGGCTGAGCCAAACCAGACCATGATGGAGAAGGTGAGGACAGACTCTACGATGGCCATAATTGGACCATCATTGCCTGTGGCAGATGTACCGGAATAACATTATTTGTTACCTCTGTGGCCAACTTGTCCATTGCAGATAAGTAAAATGCTAAGATCACTAACAGGATAGAAATATTGAACTAGATAGGCAGAGATTAAGCTGGACCTTTCAGTAGTGAGGTCCATTGTTGGACTATACAAAAAAGGAGGTTAACGAGCCTCTGCTGTACTGGGGTTAATCGGCAAGATGGTTGGAACAAAGGCCAGAGATAAAAACAGAAGGTGTGACACAGACTGAAGAGTTGCAAGTTGTGAATGTAGGGGAGTGGGAGAATTTGTGGGCCAGATGTTTTTCATGGGAGGAGAGCGGTGGGAGGAGGGAGGGAAGAGGGGTTGATGTTAGAGGTTATCTACTCTTGGAGAATTCAATGTTCATACTATTGGGTTGTAATCTACAACCATTCTGTTGTATTGTGTGTAGTCTCACTCTGGCAATGCAGGAGGCCCAGGACAGAAAGTTCAGTGTGACTTTCTGAGATTGTTCATTTGCCTGCTGAGCCTGCTTTGGATTACAGCTGGCTCAACATAAAATGAAAGTAAAAATTCATTTGTAGGTGGAGCTTTCCATGTGACTTAATTAAATTGACATGGCGTCATTATTTTTAATCGTTTCATGTAAAAAAAGTAGTTTAATTTATTTTACAATTTTAATTCTTTAACAAGTGATTTTAGATGTTCGTGAATGTTAAAGACTTTGGCAGCCGGTGAGTTAGGAGTTGGGTTTTCTCCAGCTGCCAAAGCCATTTGTGGATGCAACCAGGCTCATGGCAGGTGTCTGTGCCTGGTCCGTGGTGGAAGAGACAACATGGCACATGGCAGTCAGCAAGGGGTCGTGGAGTACCAGCTCTGAATCTGTTTCAATGTCTGTCGGAAGATGTCCTCACATTAAAGATCAAACAGGTGACCGGTTTCAGTGATGGTGCTTATTGTGTTCAGGGCAGCACTGTGGCACAGTGATGGAGTTGCTGCCTTACAGCGCCAGAGACCCAGTTTCAATCCTGACCATGCGTGCTATCTGTACGGAGTTTGCACATTCTCTCTGTGGCTGCATGGGTTTTCACTAGTTGCTCCGGTTACCTCCCACATTCCAGAGACGAGCAGGTCTCTAGGTTAATTGGCTTCGGTAAGTTGACCCCAGGGTGTAAGATAAAACTAGTATATGGCTGATCATTGGGCGGCGTAGACTTAATGGGCTGCAGGGCCTGTTTCCACACGGCATCGCTAAAGTAAAACCTGTGATTCCTGCCACCCTACTTACCTTCGCTGAAGACCGCACTAACTATAATTCTGCCCCCACCCACTGCCTTCCTTCTTTCTGTCCAAAGGGCTCGGTTGGAAGCGCTCTCAGATCACAGTGGCAAGCTGCAGCTGTCCTTGCAGGAGATCATTGACTGGCTGACTGTGAAAGACGAAGAGTTGTCGGAGCAGCTTCCCTTCACAGGGGACATCAGTGCAGTGCAGCGATATAATGAATTCCACTTGGTGAGTTGCCACTGGGTTGAAGGAAACAATCAGCAGCATCTCTTGCAAACTCCCATATTAACAACAATCTCTTATACTGATTATATTTAACTTTGTTATTTTCCCAAACCTCTCCTAAAGAGAAAACATTCTAAAAAAAAAGAGGGTATGCCAAACTTGTTTCTATGAATGTGTCATTTTGCAATAATAACCTAAGAAGGAAATAGCAAAGTAGTGCATTTGTAACTAATGATGTACAAAAGGGTGTAGATTACAGCATGGTAGCTTCCCGGAAATTCTGGTGGCTGATGTTTTTCTCATAACTGAGCAAGAAATTCCAGAATGTAGTCAATTGATCGCAGTCAAGCAGGAGAAGAGTGGAGTACAGTTCCTACAGCAAAGTTTATCGCCAGCTTCATTATTGTCACCATAGATCAGAACTATATCATCTTAAAATAAAAAAAACAGACTGGCAATGTTACAATTATGGGCCTGTCCCACTTACGAGACTTTTTCGGCGACTGCCGGCACCCGTCATAGGTCGTTGCAGGTCGCTGAAAATTTTCAACATGTTGAAAATTCAGCGGCGACCAGAAAGACTCTACGACTCTTTGGGCGACTGAGGAGACTACTCACGACCATACAGGCGACACCCTGGTGACATGTCGCGAGGTGAAGCCTGTATGATCGTGAGTAGTCGCCCAAAGAGTCGTACCTTGTTCTAGTCGCCACTGGATTTTCAACATGTTGAAACTTTTTGGCGACCTACAAAGACCTATGCCGGGTGCCGGCAGTTGCCGAAAAAGTCACGTAAGTGGGAGAGGCCCATAAAGTTAATAAGGAATGACACCGTGACTTTGATTCTGTAAAACATTCAATATTATTCCCTCTTTCCCAGTATTTCATATTATTCTCATTTCCTGCATATTTTACTGTATGTACTTCAGACATTTGAAAACTGTGTCGTTTCAAACTCAGGTCTAGAAAATGGATTTCACCCATTTTTTGTATGCTCGATGAGTCATACATTTCGCCCTAACTGCAAATCTGATGCTATTAAACAAATCGGGACATTGTCACTTTAAGAAACCACAATTGTAGCTTTCTGCCATTTAGAAGAGTTGGCAGCTCATACACAGCAGCTGGTTGCTGAAGCTGACAGCTGACATCTCATTCACTGGAAAGTGGGTCAGGACTGTTATAGATCTTCCTACATGTCAGCCATGCAGGTTGCCATGGAGATGAGGGAAAATGTGCAAGAGGGGCAGAAAATAGAGGGAGGGGGGAGGGTTGAGTGAGGAGGAGTTAATCGGGGCAGGGTGAACTTAGTGTGAGGAGACATCGAAGGGAAAGGAGAAATAAAACAGCATGTTTTCAAGTACTGCCTGTTGTCAGAGAGGGGGGAAACAGTGCAGTGGATGACAGGGCCCCTAAATGGAGTGGCATGACCGAGCCCCAAGTTGTGATCAGGCCGCTGCCTTAGGTATCACCAGGGTACAGGTTGCAGCTTCAAGAGCACAAACAAAATTACCTTTGGCAGTGCTGTAGCTTTGCAAAAGGGCAGCATGTGGCAGTCAATGTTGTCCCCATCAGTGAAAATAAAACCAACATGCCAGCAGGGATCTTTTCATTTTTTTGATTTCCATCATATTCTGTGATATACTAGTTGTGAACTACATGGGCCGTAGGTTGTGAATCAGTGAGATAGAAACACATGCCACGCACATTGATGAAGTTATTTCGTACCTAAAAGATAATGGAAAAATTACCCCAGTGTAAGGTTAAATCATGACAGGCAGTGCCAAGTCTAATTTTACAATAGGCAGTACTTGAAAACATGCAAACCCCTGTTTATTTTCCCTGACTCCCCACATTGAGGGCTACATGCTGCCATTTTGCCAGCTAGGAACACTGACAAAGACCATTTCAATTGTGCTCTAGAAGCTACGATCATGGCCCTGTCATCCCTGTGGCAGTCACCCAGTTGACATATTAAAAACAGGTGCTATTGTTTTTTACTGATTCGATTTCTGGCTTCAGTCTCATTCATCCAAGCCCCAGCCATCCCAATAGGATATCTGTTTATGAATAGGCTGCAAGTTACATTTCCTGACCAGACTACTGCTCTAATGGGTACCTAAAACAACATGTTGTCAAGACTACATATAATTTCAAATTTACTTCCAGATTAAAGTTCAACAAACAATTATATTCTACTCAAGCAATTTACTAATCTAATGTCTGAATAAGATTTCTGCTCCTAAATTTAATTTTCTTTCCACATGACTTCAATAAAGACTTTCATGGAAGATGTAAAGACTAAAGGACCATTCATATTGGCAACGTTGGAGTCAGCTCAAGCATTTCTATCCCAGCATCCTCTTGAAGAGACAGAGGAATCAACACCAGATAAAGGTCATCATGTTATCATGCTTGCCTGTGGCTTTATTTGTGCCATCATAGTATAGATATAGTATGACCAGTGCTTTAGAAACCAGCATGGATGGATGTACTGCCCTTGAACCCCTGCCTTTTGTTTATTAATCTCTTTGGCCATACAAAATATTTTTACTTTTGTCTTACAAATGCCAATGGGATTTATTGCAATGATAAAACCACCCAAGAGAGAAATAAAATTGGGCCTCCTCTAAGGCGCCTCTCACTGTAAGATCTAGCATCTGGGATCTGAACCCTAGTTTGTACCCTCTATTCATGTTATGAAGATGCAGTTTCATTTGAATTATAGACCATGAGGTTTCAACATTTTGTGAGTTTCTGGAAATGTTGCTGTTCCATCATTTTCCTCTCTGTGTTCTTTGCAGACCATATGGTTAGTAAATGAAATTATATTAAAGTCAAGGCTATAAATTTGATCCCAAACCTGCTTGTACTTCCTGTCAACAGTTGCGCCCCTGAAATGGGGCCCATTAACTTTTAACTTGGCAATGAAAGAATTGGATGAAGAAATAAATCTTTTAAAATGTTAACCAAATTCTAATATTGTAACAGTGAGCTTGTACAAACAAAACAATCCAATTTTAACATTTTAATAATTGCATCATCCCACTTTTATGCAGCTTTTATTTCCCGATAACCCTATCTGTAAGCAATTGTTAATAGAATTTTTCTTTCACTTTCTCTGTCTTCTTTTCCTCATTATTTTGGCAATTAGGTGACGGAAGTGGTAAGAGCACCATAAATCCACCCACAGGTGTTTATGCTATATCCAAGCCCATACTCACTCTAGCCATTCTACCCCCTAATCCTACTAAATTGGACTGCCAGTGGGTGATTTATTCTCTTCCTATCCAATTATCCTCATTAAACCAGCAACTACCTCATTCCATCTAACATATCTGAACACCTAATTTCAGATATGTCACCAAAGCAAAGAATCCAGAACTTGAGTCGATTCATTTGGAAGCAGGCTAATGTCTCAAGTGAAATGTGGGAAAAACTGAGTGCTCATTGCATTGACCGGCACAGGCACATCGAGAGAACAATGGAGAGACTTCTGGAGCTCCAGAATGCCATGGAAGGTCTTAGTCTTGCATTGGATCAGGGGGAGGCTGTTCGAGATTCCTGGGAACCTGTGGGAGATCTCTTCATTGACTCATTACAGGAGCATATCGATGCAACTAAGGTACGGTTACAACAGCAGTTGGCAGGTAAACATTAATGAGACAAGGAGAAATACTCTTGTCCATATTCATTAGTAATTTGCTTCCTTGTACAGCTAATGGTAATACACATGGTTGTATTGGGGTCTGGTGAGATTGGTTAATTCATCGCATTTTTAATGCTTTGTATTTGGGAAATAGAAAATCAGCCTCTTAAACATGACCCATTCACAGGGAGCAATCTAAAATTAGTGTCCTTCACATTACCTAAAGGCAAAGCATCTGCTATCTCATAACATTTTAGAATATATCAAAATATTTCTGTTAGTCATATGTAACTTTCCAATTCCAATTGATTGACAACAAAAGATGAATATTATTAAAAATATCAATTATTGAAAATATCCAACAGATCAGATGGCAACATATGGTAAAATATAAATGGATATTACCTTGGTCAGAACTGAAACTTGAAAGAGAACAAGAATATTTGTTTGAAAAATGTTGTAGTAGCATGTATATATCTCCAGTATAAACTCCACTTTTAGCATCTTTCAATTTGTGCCACCTTCAAAATACAGTATTTCCCACGATCTTGTATTGAATCGTCATCTTAGATTATTGATATGATTTAAGCAAGCGCAATGCTGCCTGTCCTGCTGAGTTACTCCAGTTTTTTGTGTCTACCTTCGGTTTAAACCAGCATCTGCAGTTCCTTCCTACACAATAAGGTTTAAGATTTGGCCACAGGACCTTCTGATTCAGCAAGTGTAGTACCAATGATCAAGTGAATATACTGATAAATAAGTGGTGTAATTTCACTTCCTTATCATTAATGAGGAGGTAAATTAAGACAGAAACTCAAGTTAATTCTCTTGATTTCCCCCCTCTTACATGAACACTTTGTTTTTCTTTCAAGGTGCGTTCTTGTTGCAAGAGTTCTTTAGACAGAGATTATAGATCCTGATCAATAAAAGTGACTGTTGTAATGGGCAGCAATGTAATGAGGGCGGCATCAGTTGTGAATAGGTCATCAGCTGTCTTGTGGGAGAATAAGTGGATTGATTGGATACACTTATAAAGGATTTGACTGAAAGTCAACTAGAATTCTGAAATCCTTTTCTCTCACTCAAATGTGCACTGCAAGAATTTTATAATGAGCCAATCAAGAGTCATTGAATAGAGTGTTCAGTGACAGGATGTACCTTCTGTTATCCTGTAAAATAAAATCATTGCATGTTTATGTCACCCTTGTCAAGGGCCATATAAGTTTGGTTATGGAATCGATCGATTGAGTTGCAGTAACTGACATTTAATTGCAACTTCCAGAATACTCAGAAAGGACATGTTTCAATGAGAAAGACACATTCTATGGGAGGGACACATCAGCCATGATTAACTATAAAGTTAAAGACGATATCAAACTTAAATAAACATATAAATTCACAAGGCAGGACGAAAGGTTGGTCATCATATTTTTTTTTAATCAAAGGAATTAAAAATTAAATGTAGAGTAGCAAATGTTGATAGTGAGAGCTTCTATTGATATTTACAAAAGAAAAGTTAACAAACAGTTGATCTTGTAGAAAGTAAGACTGGGGAGTTAATCATTGGAAATTTAAAACGCTGGCAACTGGATTTAACAGGCATTTTGTATTGGTCATTCTAGATAACACAGCTAGGGTCCCAAAATCAGAAAGGAAGGAGAAAGTTGGGGAAATTACAATCACCTGGAATGGTTTTGATTAAATTGTTGGTTATGAGCTGATAAGACCCTAGATCCTGATGGATTTCATCCTGGGTTCTTAAAGAAAATGGGAAGTGAGATAGTTGGTTCTAATCGGTTCCTTTGGTTCCAATTTTCTGAAATTCCCTAAGTTCAAGAAAAGTTCCCTTAGATTGGAAAGTAGCCAAGGTAATCCTTTTTCAATAAGGGAATGAGACAGAAAGCAAAGAACCATATGTGCAGGGAGGAACTGCAGATGCTGATTTAAACCAAAGATAGTCACAAAAAGCTGGAGTAATTCAGCGAGTCAGGCAGCATTTCGAAGGGTCTCGACCCGAAATGTCACCTATTTCTTTTCTCCAGAGAAGTTGCCTGACTCGTTGAGTTACTCCAGCTTTTTGTGGGTAGACAAAAATGCTGGAGAAACTCAACGGGTATGCCAGCTTTTTGTGTCTATCTTAAGCAAATAACTATAGTTATGGAAAATACGTATTAGAAGTTATAATAAAGACTTCATAGAAGGCACGGAAATATTCAAGGTAATGAAGCAAAGACAATTGTGAAATGGGAATCATGTTTGACTGATTTATTCGAATGATTTAAACAATTACCATGTGACTTTAGACTTTAGACTTTAGAAATACAACACAGAAACAGGCCCTTCATCACACCGAGTCCACGCCCACGATCATCACATACACTAATACTATCCTACATCCTGGCATTTAAGAGACTTTTGGATAGACATAAGGATATGCAGGGAATGGAGGAATATGGATTATACTTATGCAGGCAGATAAGAGTTGGTCTTGGCATCATGTTCGGCACAGACATTGTGGGCCGTAGGGCCTATTTTTTACTGTACTGTTGTATATAATACCATGCAGAGCTAGCACGAATAAATTCTCCTAGAAATCCCTGGTGATCAATACTTACTCTGAAGTGACTTTGATTATGTTATGCACATAAAATACATGAAACTATTCAGTGCAGTTTTCTGAGGAAATCTCTGCTTTTCATTGGCTGAAATAGCTGTAGTTACAGTTTCTTCCACTGAGTAAATTAACTTTATTTGTTATGCATTGGGTCTTTTCTGAAGAGAGTCATACACCCTGCCCACCTCCTACTCATTGTATGGAACTGTTTTTAATAAATACATTCACCTCTGCTGTACCTCCAAGTTAATCCTTTTTATCATCTTTCTTGGTCCACAAGGTATTCAAAGATGAACTGGGAGCTGTAAAAGATGGCATGAAAATTGCTAATGATCTGGCTCACCAACTTGCAATTTCAGATGTCCACCTTTCCACAGAAAATGCTCACCGTCTAGAGGAAGTGACGTCAAGATGGAAGATCTTGCAGGTATCAGCTGCTGGTCGTCAGCAAGTACACAGAGCCACATTTGGGGAATCAGGAGCATGTAAACCCTTGCTGATGAACTGAGAATAAAACCTCTGGAATGCGTTGCACAATAAAATCTGCAAGGCAGAAATCTCTCACTGACCCAGGGCATTACTTTGTTAATAGACACAAAATGTTTCAGTCTGAAAAAGGGTCTCAACCCAAAGAGTCAGCTATTCCTTTTCTCCAGAGATGCTGCCTGACTCGCTGAGTTACTCCAGAATTTTGTGTCTATCTTCAGTGTAAACCAGTATCTGCAGTTCCTTCCTACATGTTATTTTGTTAATTGTTTTACCCATATTTGTTCTTAAAAACTTTTCCTCCTACCTACTACTTGTGAAGTATACATTAAGTATATGGGCAGAAACAAAGTGCGGCCTATGTACTTAATATGCCGGCTTTCAATCCCTATTATTTGTCCATTTAAACAATGTAAACCTAATTAAGCCCTCCATTCTGCAGCTGGTAATCCATCGGCTCTTTCGATACCTAAACATCAAACACTCCAGTATTTTATTGCTGAAAACAGTGAAAAGGGAAGATGAGGAGGGAGGAGAATAATTATTTTGAATGCTTTGCACTGAAAGAATTGCCATCCTTTGTTTCTCCTTTAGCAAAATATCCACAAAGTTGAACATTCAGAATGGAGTCTTGTTCCTGCTATCCTGTAGCCTTTTTATATGTGATATCCAGGTATCCTGTAGCCTTTTTATGTGATATCCAGGTATCAGGCTTTGATGGCTATTGCTCTTCACTCCACAGACATCCATAGAAGAACGCCTTAAGCAGCTTCAAGATGCGCACCATGACTTTGGCCCAGGCTCCCAACATTTTTTATCCAGTAGGTTTAATCAAATACATTATGGAAATATCATGAGATTACTTTCTTAATGAATATCCAAAAAAGTTTTCTTTTTAAATTAATTTTCCACAATTGAGCAATCTACATTTTCTTGATTGATTTAATGAAGCAAATTTTGTATTCCATGTAAAATGCTGTGCTGCTGCGTTGCCCATCTCTCAATTGGCTTCCATTTAGTTTTGTATTATTTTGAGCGATGTGCACATATAGATCATTTCATGTGTCAATTACAATATCTTCACTGCCATTCACTCAACTATTCCATTGTTCTGACTAACGAGTTACCCATTGTCTATCATCTTTAACTTCCTTCTGACGCCTTTTGCAAAGATAAGACACACATGTATATCATGTATATCATGAATATTACATACTCCCAGATATTTATTATTCCACATTTATTTTCTGTACCAAACACAGAACTGCCCATTCACTCTGCTCTTTCCAAATTTAGGGTGGATTATTCCTCCGTAACAAAATAAGTATCAAACATCATTTTATTAACATATTCGGAAAGATAATTCGATGTGGCAAAAATCACTTTAGAAATTTGCTTTTCAAGAATCATGAAAACCTTTGCCAAGCATAATTAGTCAAAGTTAACTGTCAACTTTTTTGCGCTGAGATTTCTAAATTAGTGACTCAAGACAAGAGTAAGGGTTTTCAAATACTTGACTGAAAAATATAGTTATGCTCCAGTATTAATTATTTGTGAGTATTTTCTCTCATTTTCTAACCTAACCTCTGTCTGATTCATAATTTCAGCTTCTGTCCAGATTCCCTGGGAGAGGGCCATCTCACCAAACAAAGTACCATACTACATCAAGTAAGCACATGCTTGACAGCACACTCCCGTCATATCCAAGTAGTAAATGTGTTTGATATTAACATCCTTTTCAACATCTTCCGTGAGCTCGTATGATTGTAAATTAGTGGGTGCTAAGGGTATTCTTCGAGTAGAAGAATGCTTTTTTTTTATTCCCGATGTTGGGGAAGTCCAGAACAAGGGGTCACAGTTTAAGGATAAGGGGGAAATCCTTTAGGATCGAGATGAGGAAAACATTTTTCACACAGAGAGTGGTGAATCTCTGGAATTCTCTGCCACAGAAGGTAGTTGAGGCCAGTTCATTGGCTATATTTAAGAGGGAGTTAGATGTGGCCCTTGTGGCTAAAGGGATCAGGGGGTATGGAGAGAAAGCAGGTACAGGATACTGAGTTGGATGATCAGCCATGATCATATCGAATGGCGGTGTAGGCTATTTTCTATGTTTCTATGTTTCTATGTTTAAATTGCCCCTAGTGTATAGGTTGCAAAACTGGGATAACATATAACTAGTGTAAAGATGATTGTTGGGCGGCATGGACTTGGTGGGCCGAAGGTCCTGTTGCCACTCTGTATCTCTAAATTAAACTAAACTATTTCACATGCATCTCTTCTTTTTTTGTATTCAAGGAGTACCCATGACTTAGCATAGGGTACACATAGGGTACTCGCTGGAGAACGTGGTCTAAATCCTAAAGTGTCAATCTGGAAATACTGTAGCAAAGTTAAAGATGTACTTTGATCACTGGATATAACACCAACAGTCCTGACTTTCCACCCACGTCCACCTCCATTCTCAAATAAAGTTCCCTCCATTCCGTACCAACTCTATTCTGCCCTTTCCAACCACACCATCCGCATTAGAGGCAGGAAAATGCGATTAGGTGGCAGAGATCAGCCATGATTGAATGGCGGAGTAGACTCGATGGGCCGAATGGCCTAATTCTACTCCTATAACGTGAACTTGTGAACCTGTGACTATCATCAACTGCCGACACCTGGCTGCAATTCTGATGCCAGCCTCCACAATCCCCCAACTTTCTCAACGCATCCAGCCAATCTTCCTTCTCCAATCTCAGTTGCTGGCCTGATCCTTACCCATCCACACAGTTGCTGTACTCGACCAAGTCTCACACCCTCTCACCTATTCACATCCACAGACCAAACCCTTGACCCCAGCCTTGGGCAATTATACCAGCCAGCACATCTTCATGCAACTTTCTTGCACTGGAATGGCAAATGGACTGGTTATCGCCCAAAAGCTTTTACTCCATTCCAACTCATCCTTTAAAATATGCTGACAATTCCAGCCAAGACTGTTCAAAATGTTCATTAGAACTGAACAAGATTGCAGAAAGACAATGAAATGACACAAACGAAAGACTTGTAGATAGCAATTCATCTCCAGTCACTTGAATTAGACGTGGAATATAGTTCACATAATGTCAACAATGGGGCCAAATTTTGAATGCAGAGTACTAAGTACATGTCTACTATAAGTTTTAGTACAAATACCTAAGGACTAGTTTCTCCCCAAGGATATCAAAATCAATGCACTGGATATCAGAACAAGTGATTGAGGTTATTTTTTACCATTTAAATCCACAAAGCAATGATGTAATTGGACATAAATGAAATTTACCCAAGGTGTTGAAAGAGATTAGGAAGAATTATATGACTGACCATTGTGAGGATGTCAGTGCACACAGTACATTAAAAATCAGTCAATAATTGTCTTTATTCAAATAGGATGAAGAAGAAACCTCCAGTAGCATTATTCTCTTCCCTTCTATGAAATTAAAAGACAGTTGGCTCAACATCTTTGGGAATACTGCAATATTTAATTAATAAGCAATTACTAAATACTGAGGTGAAAAGAAATAATTTAATTTCAGCCAATGCAGATTTTAAAAGTGATAGCCTCAACAGAGTTCTTGAAAGAGTTGTCAAGTTTTGAACTTTCTTTGAGGAATGGGTGAAAATGTTTTTTTTATTTGCAGATGATACCAAATCAGTAGAGTCTGTGAAGTTGAAGTCAAGTGCAAAGCTTCAGAATGATTTGGATAAAATATTTTAAGTGGGTGAATCAATTACATGAAATTTAATCCTGACATGTATTGTACATGGGAACAAAAATTTGATTTGAATCAGGCACGTGCCGTGAGTAATTACTCAGGGTAGGCAGTCAGTCGGCTTTTAAAAAAAAACTTAAACCGCGCATGCGCAGATTGTTCTCTCCGTAAAAATAAAAAATAAAAATTAAGACAGTAACAATTCAATTTGCCCAAGGCTTCCAAGTCTCCTTTATTCTGAATTACTGAATAGGTGGGGGGTGAAGGGTGATGGCAGGTGGAGAGATGGGGGGAAAAACAGGAGTACAGGGAAAAGTTGAATCAGTTGTCATCTTATTGAATGACAACACTTGTTCAAGGGACCAATTGGGGGGAGAGTTCCTTTCACAGCGTGTGGAGAATCTGTTCCAGAGGTAAAGTTGCGGGGAGGGCAGGAGTGTTGAGAAGGAGGGGGTCGGGGATAATGCCAGTAACTTACTCACTCACTGCTGCCGCGGGGCTCCAGGCGCGGAGCCACGGTATTGTGGCCGGGGAGG
The DNA here is from genome assembly GCA_038087875.1 of Malacoraja senta. Taxonomy (NCBI): domain Eukaryota; kingdom Metazoa; phylum Chordata; class Chondrichthyes; order Rajiformes; family Rajidae; genus Malacoraja; species Malacoraja senta. Next base: position 101,844,902 of record CM075978.1, on the reverse strand, counting down.
GAAGCAGCTCGGGTAGCTGCGAACGACCGCCGGGAACTGACAGCAGAACTGGCCGCCACTTCAGCGCCTTCTGCTGGCCCACTCACCTCTGGCAGTGCTCTCCGCCTGAAGACCTCTCACCTGCCGCTCACCAACTTCGCTCATGTCAGCCGCTCCCCGCAAATCCTTAAATTCGCACAGCCGAGTAACCTCAATCGCGCTGTCGGAATTTAAGGATTTGCAGGAAGCGGCTGACATAAGTGAGGCCAGCGAGCGGCAGGAGCGAAGTTTTTAGACGGGAAGATGCCAGAGGTGAGCGGGGGCCGGCAGAAAGCGCTGAGGTGGCGGCTGGTTCCGCTGTCTGGCCCGGCGGCAGCTCACAGCCACCCGAGCTACTAATCCCCCCCGCCTCAATGCGGTGGCTCCGTGCCCGGAGCGTCTCAAGTGGGTTACTGGCATGATCCAGATTCCCTCCTTCACAACGCTCCTGCCCTACCCGCAACTTTACCCCGGGCCAGACTCCCCAAACGGTGTGAAAGAAACTCTCCCCCCCCCCCCCCTCACCCCGGGAAATATGGTATATAGCACCAAGAAATGTACTTACCACGTTATTGGTACACGAACTCCATTCTTCACTCTTTGTTTCCTAAGATACTCTTCAGATAATGACAATCCATATTTGAAAATCCCGCCAAGAAACTAGTGCTGCGCATGCGCAGTAGGCTGCTGCGCATGCACAGTACAGCAAAGGCAAAATTTCAGCCGCCTTCAGCCCCGCTTGTCATTGACAGCTTGGGCTGCACAGACCTTCGCGAGTTACAAGTGCTGCGGATAAAAGGCACGGAGAATTATGCCTACCTAAGAGATCGATCTCTTAGATATGCATTTTTCTCCCATGCCGTTACTATTTATATTTAGTAATTACCATTTTATAATTTTAGTCAGGGTAGGCAGTGCCTACCTTGCCTACCCTGACGGCACGTACCTGATTTGAATGTACTACATGGTAAATGTTCAAATTTAGCAGTGAAAAAAACAGAATTGTCCAATGACTGTAGGAAGGAACTGCAGATGCTGGTTTACACTGAAGACAGACACAAAATGCTGGAGAAACTCAACGGGACAGACAGCATCACTGGAGAAAAGGAATAGGTGATGTTTCAAGTTAAGACTCTTCTTCGGACTGTCGGAAAACAATGCTGAAAAAGGGTCTCGACTGGAAACATAACCTATTCCTTTTCTCCAGAGATGCTGCCTGACCTGCTGAGTTACTCAAGCATTGTGTCTCTATCTTTTGTCCAATGACTGAACATTTTTGAAAATATTTTATTTGAGTGAAGTGAAATTTGAACTTACTGTCCTAATTATGGGGTAATTTGCTTCATACGTTTGTAAAAAAAAATTGACACCTCTTGTAAGGCTTTCATTTATTGCTATACCTAATTCCCAAATGACCTCTTGAGCTCACCAATGAGCCAAATGGTGATTGTATTCCTGCAATGGGTTTTAGGTTGTGTTATGGTTTTTCTAACTGTATGAAAATGAAGACAATTATATGCTTCATATGTCCATTATGTGTTTCAATGATCAGAGCTGGCTGTGGTACAGTGCAAAGCTTTGTTCAATATACCATCTATCGAACTGATCATATCTTTATATGGTACTAGACCAAGTTGGACCCGTTGGGCCCCATTCCCCCAACGCGATATTCCACCACTCACGCATTTCCCCAACGCAACCCGTTTCCACCACTCACCCATTCCCCAACACAATCCGTTCCCCCACGCAATTTTCCACCACTCACCCATAGCCCCCAACTGCACAACTGCACTCATTTCCCCTCCTCCCCAGCACTCCTCCTCCTCACCCTCTGTCTTCTTTCCCTTCCCCTCCTCTGCTCCCCTACCCTTAGTCACTCCCTCCATACTTCCTTTTGGGTGGGCGGCGCGACTCACGTTGCAGCGGCCTCTGCAGTCCGTCTGTCTTTTTTTATTTTTTGTCTCGTTTGAGTGTAGTTATAGTGGGGGGTTTTAACTGGGTATATGTGTGGGGGGCAGGGGGTGGGGGGCTGGGAACTTTTAAAATCTTTTCCCTGTACGGAGGACCCGACCTTTTCTATGTCGGGTCTCCGTTGTCGTTGGGGCCTTGCATCGTGGAGCGGCCTCCAACCGGAATGACCTGGGGCTCCAGTCGCGGAGCCTGCGGACATACTCACCATCGCGGAGCTGGCCGAGTTTGGAGCGGGAGGAGCTTTGGTGGCGCGCGGCTGCGGTCCGACCCCGGAGATTCGGAGGCTCCGGCCGCAGGTCTGGCGGACGGTAACACCGGGAGCCTGCTTGTCCCTGGTGGGAGACCGCTTTTCGGGGCTTCCGCAACGGCGACTTCTCCCGCCCGAGTTGTGGGGTTGAGGATGACCTGGAGCAGGGCCTTACATCGCCCGGCGCGGCTTTAAATGGCCACTGGACTGGCTAGCGCCCGCCGGGGGCTCCAACATCAAGACCCGGAGCGTGGCCTTGCATCGCCCAGCGAGGCTTTATTGGCCGCGGGACTTATTTACCATCGCCCGCCGGGGGCTTTGACTCTGACATCGGGAGGAGAATGGGGAGTGCAGGGGACTTTGCCTTCCATCACAGCGAGGAGGAGATTCGCTGTGATGGATGTTTGTGTAATTTGTGTTGTGTCTTGGTTCTTCTACTTGTTTGTATGACTGCAGAAACCAAATTTCGTTTGAACCTCAATGAGAATGAGGTTCAAATGACAACAAATAAATTGAATCATTGTATTGTATTGTATCATAACCCCTCTCCCCTCCCTACCCCCCTCCTCTGCATTAAACAACTATCCTCTCCTCTTCCCAACCCCCCACTCCCTTTCCTTACAACAATGTAACAAATCTCTCATTGCACTGGCAGTCCCCTCTTTGTTAACATTGTAACTGTGGAGCGCTGCTGCCAGGCAGTTTATGTAAATGAGTTCCCATTGTGACATCATAGTTGTAACTGCCAGTGCAGATGGAAGAAATTTTTCTCAAAGTGGGATTTAGTAAAGTAAAAAATGTGAATAACTTGTAAAATATAACATCAAACTGAACGAAACTTAATAAACTACATCAAGAACAATGATGAGTCGGGTGGTCCAAAAATTGTAGCGCTATCGTGTACCATTTTGGCATAAGTCAGGTCATGATGGACACGCACGCAGACAAGATGAGAGTTATATACTAGACCAACTGGGACACGTTGGTTCCCTGTCACACGGAAGGCCTGGTCCCACAACACAATATTGCACCACTCACCCATAGACCCCATGGGAGGCTTGGTCCCCGAACGCAACCCGTTCCCCAAGATGAGAATTTTAGTATTATATATAGATATCTGATATATTTGGATCGCATGCAAAACTTTTCATTATACTCGCTGCATGTGACAATAAGAAACCTAAACCTAAAGATTTCTAGTGAGGATGGTGTGGGGCCTGAAGGGGATTTCAGAAATGATGGTGGTTGCTTTTGCCTATCCAGATAGCATAGGTCACCTTTATCCAAGCCTGAAACCAAGAGGCCATATAATATTAATAGGGGTGTCACGGTGGCACAACAGTAGAGTTGCTGCCTTACAGCGCCAGAGACCCGGGTTCGATCCTGACTATGTGTGCTGTCTGTAGAAAGTTTGTACATTCTCCCTGTGTCCTGGATGGGTTTTCCCCAGGATCTCCAGTTTCCTCCCACACTCCAAGGTGTACAGGTATGTAGGCAAAACTGTTTCCACGTGGTATCTCTAAATAAAACTAAACTAAACTAAATTAATAGATGTGATCCTAAATCCATCCAACTAAAACTAAACATCATCTGAGTTACAAAGAATGCATTATAAGTTAACGTTGAGCCTTATATACTACAGATAACTCTGATCATTGAGACACAAAGGAGACATTCAAATTTAAGAGGCTGTGCAGAAAAGAGGCAAGAATTTGACGTTATAGTATTTTAAAACAAGAACTGAAAAAAGTGCTTTTAACAGAAAATACATGGGCAGGCACCGGATCAGAAATGGAGATTGTCGAAGAGATCACCCACAGGTCAAATAAGATACTAAGGTTAAGAATGGTCTGGTTTGGTCTCAAACAATGACAGAAACCATCCTTTTGTAGTTGTAAACCTGCGTGTCATCCTCAGTCCTATATATTTTATTTGCTGTTCCATTCTGTCCCTGGATTTCAATGTCAGAGAAAGTTTACATGAATGAACTAGGAAAATACTAATTTAGATTATCTTAATTCATATCATAAAGATCATAAAATGATTCCAATATGGTGCCATGTTTAATAAAGAGCTGCAGATGCTGGAAAAATCGAAGGTAGACAAAAATGCTGGAGGAACTCAGCAGGTGAGACAGCATCTATGGACAGAAGGAATAGGCGATGTTTCGGGTTGAGACCCTTCTTCAGACTGATGTCGGGGGGGGCAGGAAAAAGAAAGGAAGAGGCGGAGACCGTAGGCTTGTGGGAGAGCTGGGAAGGGGAGGGGAAGGGGAGGGGAAGGAGGGAGAAAGCAAGGACTATCTGAAATTAGAGAAGTCAATGTTAGCACCCCAGTGATATGAACATTGACTTCTCTAATTTCAGATAGTCCTTGCTTTTTCCCCAATGTTGGGCAAGTCCAGAACCAGGGGCCACTGTCTTAGAATAAAGGGGAGGCCATTTAAGACTGAGGTGGGAAAAAACCTTTTCACCCAGAGAGTTGTGAATTTGTGGAATTTCCTGACACAGAGGGCAGTGGAGGCCAAATCACTGGATGGATTTAAGAGAGAGTTAGATAGAGCTCTAGGGGCTAGTGGAATCAAGGGATATGGGGAGAAGACAGGCACGGGTTATTGATTGGGGACGATCAGCCATGATCACAATGAATGGTGGTGCTGGCTCGAAGGGCCGAATGGCCTCCTCCTGCACCTATTTTCTATGTTTCTGTTTCTATGACCCGAAACGTCGCCTATTCCTTCTCTCCATAGATGCTGCCTCACCCGCAGAGTTCCTCCAGCCAGGTGGTTTTGTTGACTATTCCAAGGTCTCCAACTCCAGTATTCTAAACGGTAGTTTATTCCACACATTCTGCGTAAAACATGGTTTTCCAGACATCATTCATAAAAATAGTTTCAGTGAATCCTCATCTACTAGTTACATAAATTAAAGTGATAATCCAACCTCTCTGTTTTTCCTTCATCCCCATTGTGTGGTTTTATAAACCCACTTAGCTGCCTTATATTTCTTGTAAATATGCTCTTCTCAAGCTTACCCCCCAGTATAGTTCAGTCAAAAATCAATGAGTCAAGCACTGGAACCAATCTTTATTTTTGGATTGCACAACAAATTCCCCTATACGATACCTAAACCACCGCGGGTTCGATCCTTGTATCTGCCTGGCCAAGCCCTTCAGCCTCGTGCAAGCAGAAACACTCCAAAAGGTCACGCAGTCCCATGTGCTCTTCCAGAAGATCGACAAAGGAACTTGTGGGGGCTGCCTTTTATAGGTCCCCAAACTTTGAGGGGCAGAACTACATAGGGGTGTTCTCCTTACAATCCAATCAAACATATTAATTACATCAGTACATTATAGACAGTTCCCCAGACCAATAACAGAGTCTCCCACACATTGTTTCAGGAGAAGCGTCTGGAAGAGGCTAACTTAACTTGAATAATGCAACATTTACCCTGGAATTCAAACAAACCTGCCAGGCTCAACACTTTGGCCAATCAACAAACAGCAGGGTAACTGTCTAGCAACATTATTTACAATATTTGCAATGCTGTTTGCAGTAATCCAATCAATTTCATGCATTTTACACTTCCTTGGAGGTCCTCTGCAGAAATCTCATTCATTCTGTCAATTGAAGAGATACTCATACATTTCTTATCTGCAACATTGATCTGGGCCCTAGACTTACTGGCACCATTCAGAAGCTTGTCTTATTTCTGCAGAGTACATCAGACTTGACCAAAATGGCCTAACAATACATGAGTCCTTACTAAATATTGGTGCAATTGCTGCTCTGTTTTAGCCAGGATTTAAATTCCTCCCTTTTTTCATATATGATAACCATCATTTATGATAACCAAAGGTACATTAGTGACTGTTACATTATCAAACATATTACAACAAGATGATGATGTATCTTCCCCGAATCTCATCAAGCTTCCCGAGTTTTTGTGGGCATAGCTTCATGATTCCCGTCTGATGAGTCTTCACCTCCCGAGTTTTCGTGGGCGCAAATCCCCTCCATCCGTGTTGTCAATCCCTCTGTACTTGATCCATAGCAGAACATATAATTCCTAAGAGAACTTGGGATGAAATAAGTTACAATCCATACTTTCACTGATGCTTTCCCATGCATTCCTGTCATTCACTGTCAACAAAAGGCCTCTCTCTGTACACTGCTCCTATTCTATGATCCTATCCTTCCCATACTATGATCAATGCTAACATGGAGTCAGTTATCTCCGCAGTCACATGGTGGTTTCCAATGTACTCTTAATGAAGGTTCCTCATATGAATTTCAGCTGGGTTCAGTCCAAATTTCCCTACAGGCGTGACTCTTATTCAAAACAACCATGGGGAATGCTTCAATTCAGCCAAATTCATTCTCAGCCTTTAATTTACTATTTTGAGTTTCAGGGTCCGTCTTACCCTTTTCAATCCGCAGCTTGTGGTCGATAAACACAATTCAATTCAATTGCTGTGGAATTCCCAGCTATTTAATTTCATCAATTAATTTCCATATGTTGTGGACCATTATTTTAAATCAAGCCAAATAAGAATGCCGAATCTAGGGACAATTTTCTTTACACCTTGATAATAGTAGCCACTTGGGTTGGCTAAAGTTGGCAAGGGTTGGATAAATTTCGATCAAATTTCAGACCGGTCAAATACATCGACTCTGACAACAAGTACCCACTCCCCTGGTACTTCTTCTAATCCACTGTAACTTTTTAGCAACTTTTTTCTAGTATGTTGTACAGACTCACAGACAATAGGGATTCTTCCTTATAACTAGTCTCCTCCTCCACTGAGTAACTTTTGGATCGTTAGTATTGTCCTCTCCGAGGGGAACTCGTTATTCAAACTCTCAGTCTACTTCATCATTCTCCACCACCACCTTACGTTCCCAGGGCATTTCTTTCGTTATTAAATCCACACCGTAATTTCTAATATCTCCTAGGGTCTGTCCTTTACTTGATAGTCACTAACAGTCCTGTCCCATCTCCAATTGTTCTCCTATGGGAGAGACAAGAAAAGATGCCAAGACAACAATCAGATTTCTAATTATTTTTTAACTATATCCCATAAGCCATTTTCAAATACTCAATTTATTCCTAGTAGCTAAAAATTCAGGTGTCCCCGAACCACAGAGGAGTGTTCATTCCCAGGTTTTCTTCTTTAATTCTTTTTAAGTTGGAGCTTGCCTCAATGGTCTCTAGAGACTGTCTATATTTCTTTAAATTCCTGAGACGTCATTCTTCCTTTTCACTGGTGTCAAATATTATGTTATGTTGGTACGGTTGGGCACTAGTATGTGTAAATTTCAGTTACAGGATAATCTTCCTGTTTTCTACCATCCTTCCAATGGTGCCTCACAGCTCTGGCCATTTGACTGGCGCGGTTCTCAGACCAGACCCTGTTATTAGTCTTAATTGAGTCAGCTACCGTAGTGGGGAGACAATTTAATAAGATGGCACAATATTGTGGGGAACTCACTCCATTTTGATAGTGTAAATCGCCTGATTGGTCCATGTATAATCTTGAGAATCGTTCTAAAGATTCATCCGCTCCCTCTCCCTTTTTTGGTTTTATCTCCAGAATTCTTGTTAAATCAATTGGCTTCCGAAGGATGTTTGCAAGGGCCGTTAAAACAGCCTCTTCTTTTGCACTATCATCCACTATTATGTTTGCCAATGCTTCATGTGTCGGGTGTCCCAGGGCTGCTAGAAATTTGGTGTTTTCAGCTGGAGTAATTATTTGTTGTATAGTCGCCCATAGATCTCGGGAGTCTGCATGATATCCACGCATTGTAGTTCTTAAATAATCTACAAAGGCAGCAGGTGATGTCTTTCTATCAGGGGTTGTATTTAACACTGCTATTATTTCATGGGGCTTCTATGGAGTATGGACATCTATGGTGCAGGGATTATTTACACCTACTGCGCTGGTCGAATCAAAGGCAGGATTCCGCACTTCCCTGACTGGGAATTGTCTATGGGATATCTGATCAGTCTGTATACTTCCTGTCACATCAAAATCTATCTCGATATCTTCAATTACTGTCTCACCCTCAGATGAACCTTCCTCCTCACTATGGGGTTCACGGTACCTTCTAAATGATTCGTTCCTTTTTCTCGCTACTCGTCTAATTTGTCTAGGTTGAAGCTCACAATAATATTCCAGTGGTTGCACTATATCTATCATATCCTCCTTCTCATTAAATACCTGGGCTAACCTCTTCATTCTGGTACCGTGAGCTACTGGACAATCTATTACTGGTGGAGTGGATAGAGTCAAAGAATCTGGTGCCCTAGTGGCTGCTATTTGTAGAGCATGCTCTAACGTGGAGTCTGAAGGGGGTGTTATAGGTTTTGCAGACTCTGGATATTTATTATGGACACAAGTCATACAAGGTGTAAGTGAAGCCTGGGGAACGCAAGAGGAACATGGTGGGAGCTGCAAATTTCTACTAGTTTTAACATTTGTCCAATCTTCCAAATATTCGTCTTCTTCCCCCTCGAAGTCAACACTAACCGTCGGATCTCTAAACTTTAAATTTACAGGGACTAGTTTCCTTTCAGGAGATCTACCTCTTCCCCGTTCCGTGTGCTTTCCTTCATCTCTACTCCTGTCCTTCCTACTGCCTGGAGGTCGATCTACATCTCCTTCTTTCAGTTCTATTCCGAGTTTTTAAATTGGTTTTTCCCAACTCGCCATTCTCCTAACCTCTTTATTTGCCTTTCGTTCCTCATAATATTTCTTCCATAATCCTATTAACTCCTTTGCACTTTCACTATTACAATACTGCCAAATGATTCGTTCTATGTACTCTATTCCTTTTACTGTTCTGATGCCCCCCGACGGCCATAGTTTGTCTCCTAATTTCTTATTTAGCATTCCCGAAAAGTCTCTTAATTTCTCTTCCTTGTGTGGGAACTCATTGCATATTATTTGCAATGGGCTCCGAGCATCTTCTGTCATATCTCGGTCTAGGCTATTTCCCATGTCTTCGGACACCCGAAACAAAATTCCTAAGCCCTTCACAACTTTTCAATACTTCACTCCTCCTTTTCAATGTCCAAGGTTATCAAGCTCGTTCCTGAACAGTGGTTAACGTCTCCAAAGCGCTAGCAGTTTCACACCTCTTTCACACAATTGCACAATCAATCTTTCCAATCTACTTATTCAAATTCTTCTCCTGTTTCCCACAAATTCACACACTCTCAACCTTTCAATTTCCACAATCCTCAGTCATCTAAAGATCAAGGTGCTCCAGGGAACAATCAAACACAGTCAATCGCAACCACACGCTTTTCCCGCAGCCTGTTTCCTACACCCAGAGCAACCACAATCTAAGCACATGCAAATGAGCTCCAAACACGCAAGCAAAACCGTACACAGACAAGAAAGTACACCATCTATTATTATCATGCACAACCACATTCCTTTATAAACCACAAGCATTCGTCTAATATCGCATTCGTTAACTGAACAATTACAAAAGCAAATCACAGTATTTCAATCCCTCGTCATGCTGCTATCAACCAGTGAACCTCTCCCTCCGATGCAGAAGACTTTCCCCTTCCTAGGGTACTCTTTGCTGAGGGGTACTAGTTCTTAATTAGCTACTCTTTACCTTCAGGTACTTTTTCCTCACACTAAATGCTCAGACTTAGGGGTACCTTTCCCATCAGGTTATATTTTACTAAAAATTAGTTTCCCTTCTCTCAGTTACTCTTCGCTATCAGGTACTAATCAACATTCGATCAGAGGGGGTACGAACTCCTGGTTGATCAGCCACGATTCGGACTCCAATTCCAATAGCAGTCTTAATCAACTATTTATCTCCACAGCCGATTCAAACCGATATCACAACAGTGTATCTAACTTCCAAAATTTAAATCAAGGACAATACACATTACACAGTAAATACAATGCAACACCAGCAATCTTAATACACTTTAAACTACTACTTCAAAACTTTATTGTATCCAGATTAATATGGAAGGAAATATATACACTTTAAATCGAAATCGATTCACAGTTTTAAATATACTTCTGAAAGGTAGCTTTACAAATTTTAACTATAAACGTCTTTACAAAGTATTTATACACAAGTTAACTTGGAAAGAAAGATATATACACTCGGAATTACCCAGCACCTCAATACGGGATTCTGAATATTATTAAATTTGAATCGGAGAATTTTCAGTTCGTTATTCTTTATCCAATTGAAATTTTTATGCAAGTTCGAATTCAAATTTGTGCGGAACGTCTTTAGAGATATGGAATTTTCAGATTGATTAAAGTATTTTCGACCAATTTATACTCTAATCACTGAGTTCCCGATACCTTTCGAGACTCCTTCCTCCTTTTTACAGGGATCCAGATATCTCACGCAGGCGCAGACTTGAACCCGCCCAGGTACACCCTTGCAAGGGGTTTCCCTTCCTTCCTGCTAAGTATCGGGTGTCAGCGCGTAGTCTCTTCACGCTGGCAGTCGATGCCGATTTTTGGAGCGCACTTCCAATCTGCACCCCCAGCAACGACGCAGTACTTTGCCGCTTCGCACTGCTTAAACCCAGTTTTGTCTTTAAATATCCCGTCAATCGGATATCCAATTCTGGGCTGGTCCTCTAACCACTATAGTTTATGGGCCTTTAACACAAAGGAGAGGGACGATCCCAATCCTACGTTTTACGGGCCTTTAACCCACAGGAGAGGGCCTTTAACCCAACCCTAGATTGGTCTCAGTAGCAGCTGCAGCTACTAACTTCGACCAATAGTTTTACGGGCCTTTAACCCAAAGGAAAGGGCCTTGAACCCAACCCTAGTAGGGCCTCTAACCCCAAAGGCACTTTTGCCCCCAGTTCTTGTTAGACTCTGTTCTACGATCTCGTTGGGACCCTTTCCCAAGCCCACGAATGATCGATCTGCTCCGACTAGCGAGGTGACGAAAACCAATGTGAAAACTGCACCATGGCGCTGATTTCTGCACTCGCGATGGGGAACAGCTCAACACCCTTAATCGCAAGCTTGTGTTTGGGGATCCGTTGAGATCCCGGATGATCCCCCAATGTAAATATGCTCTTCTCAAGCTTACCCCCCTGTCTAGTTCAGTCAAAAACCACTGAGTCAAGCACTGGAACAACTAATCTTTATTTTTGGATTGCACAACAAATTCCCCTATACGATACCTAACCCACCACGGGTTCGATCCTTGTATCTGCCTGGCCAAGCCCTTCAGCCTCATGCAAGCAGAGACACTCCAAAAGGTCATCAGTCCCATGCGCTCTTCCAGAAGATCGACAAAGGACCTCGTGGGGGCTGCCTTTTATAGGTCCCCGAACCATGAGGGGCCGAACTACATAGGGGTGGTCTCTTTACAATCCAATCAAACATATTAATTACATCAGTACATTATAGACAGTTCCGCAGACCAATAACATAGTCTCCCATACATTGTTTCAGGAGAAGTTTCTGGAAGAAGCTAACTTAACTTGAATAATGCAACATTTACCCTGGAATTCAAACAAACCTGCCAGGGCTCAACAATTTGGCCAATCAACATACAGCAGGGTAACATCTAGCAACATTATTTACAATATTTACAATGCTGTTTGCAGTAATCCAATCAACTTCATGCATTTTACACTTCCTTGGAGGTCCTCTGCAGAAATCTCATTCATTCTGTCAATTGAAGAGATAATCATACATTTCTTATCTGCAACATTGATCTGGGCCCTAGACTTACTGGCACCATTCAGAAGCTTGTCTTATTTCTGCAGAGTACATCAGACTTGACCAAAATGGCCTAACAATACATGAGTCCTTACTAAATTTTGGTGCTATTGCTGCTCTGTTTTAGCCAGGATTTACATATAGTTTCAGTGAATCCTCATCTACTAGTTACATAAATTAAAATGATATTCCAACCTTCTCTCTGTTTTTCCTTCATCCCCATTGTGTGGTTTTATAAACCCACTTAGTTGCCTTATATTTCTCATATCCCCTTATACATAGAAGGAGTCATTGTGTTGATCTGTCAAATCGATACAGGTCCTCCAAGCAATCCCAACAATCCCATTTCTATGTACCTTACTTTCTCTCACATCCCCATTAATTCTCCTCATTAATTTTCCAATCACTAACCTACACACAGATTAATTTATGGCAGCCAGTCATCCTACTAACAAACATATCTTTGAAACGTGGAAGGAAGCCCAAGGAGCCAAGATCACGTGCAAACTTCACATAATAGCGGCAGAAGTGAGGATTGATACTGGGTCACTACCTGCTGCAACACTGCACTTTCAGGAAATACTGTACAGCCCCACACCTTCCTGCCCCCATTAAATGCTTATTCTTTCTTTAAGATAATCATTAAACCTACTTCTGTATGAAATATGTTGTCACCCTAGCTTAGTTAGGCATCATGGACAAAATGGGCTGATGACTTTGGTTCCATGCTGTATTAGTCTACATCCCTCTGGTTTGTCACAATGTCCTATAGTTTGATAGTTTTGTTGTGAAATACCTTGGAACATTTTATTGCATTGAAGGCACTATATGAATAAAATCTGTTGTAATAAATTGTGTGCTTCCATTACTATTGTTATGGTGTTACATGTATATAATTTACTTTTGGTTTAATATCAAAAGCAGTTTAAAAGTGAGTACTTTCTTCAGAAATGTTACATTTTGACATACCTTATAAGTTGTAATCACGATTGCTTTTTATTTTGGTGAAATGAGATGATTTAAAAAATTGCTGGTCCCTCAACCAATTTACATTTTAATTTAGAGACACAAGCGACTGCAAATGCTGGAATCTTGAGCAATGTTCAATGGTTCTTTATTATCACATGTACCAAGGTACAGTGACATTATTTTTTTGCATACAGATCAGAAGACTATTGCCATATATAAGTACAATCCCTGATTAACTACAGAAATGTCCCCTGTCCATTTCCCTACATAGATGGTACCTATCTCTCCAAGTTCCTCCAGCAACTTGATTTTTACATTTTTATCTATTTTCTTTCTCTTCTTATCCCAATTTTCCACTTAATCGTGATCTACTCCCTTCTCCATTCTCTATTCTCTTCCCTTTTCACCAACTTGCATACCCAACTGCCATTCTTCCCTAACATTTAAACACGATCAGAATGAAGCTGAGCAGCTGTTTTTAAAGTACTCAATGTAATTGTATTGTATAGTTGCTAATCGCATTTTTAGCACAGTAGACACTTTCAAAACAATCAATTTTATTGCTGGCTCTCTTGGTGCACACTATAGACCTAAAGTTGAAATACAGGGCAGTAGATTGACAAGAATGTTTGGTTTCCTCAAGATGTAATGATTCCTTGCACTATTAGCATGAACCTTACTAAATAGCTCCAAAACTGGGCAGATAAATAACAGACAAGACACAAGTAGGCAGGATGATGGAATACTCTCCACTTGTCTGGGTGAATACCACTCCAACAACTCTCAAGAATCTCAATAACCTCTGGGACAAAATAGCTTGCTTAATTGACATCGCATTCACCACCATAAATATTCATGACTCCAGCACAGGCACACAGTGACAAGAGTGTGTAAAATCTACAAACTGCACTGCAATTACTTGCTTAGGCTACTCCGACAGCTCCTACCAAACCTGCAGCCTCTACTGTAAGAAGGACAAGATGAGCATGTACATAGAAACGCCATTACTGGCAGGTTGCTCTTCAAGTCACACACCATCCAGACTTCGAAATATATTGTCAATCCTTCATTGTTACTGGGTCTATTCTGGGACTCTCTATAGTTTGGCCCTGTGGAAGTACCTTCACCAGTATTTTGAAAAGATAGCTCGCCATTACATTCTAATAGGCATTAGAGATGGCAGCCATTGCCAGCGATATTCAGATCCTGAAAAAGCATATCTTTTTTTTTTTTTAAACATCCTCCCTTACGAAACCAAATTACATATCAAACGATTGAATAATTGTTTTTCTACCCCATGCCAATGAAGTGGTAATTGTTCATGCAGAAAGCAACATTAAATGCATACTGATATTCAGAGAGTAATAGCTTCTCTCTTAATAAATGTGGAAGCATTCCCTGCATTAAAGCAAAAGATAAAACTAATGGCACCTTGCATTCAAGGAATGGTGCAAGATTAAATAAAAATGAGGATTTGCCTAGTTCTGTGGTGAGGAACTCGTGAACATGGTCACTCCCAGTTCATCTGGTATCACCCTGAGCTACTGATTCTCAAAACTGCATAAATACTGAGAAATATTTTAATGCAAAAGGACTTTTATCAACCACATGGCAGCTGTGCTCAGTTTTCCATGAATACCTGCATTCTCCTGTATCTTAACCTCAATTTTAAATCAAAGAATTTAACATGATACAAATATGAAATGTGTCTGCCATAAATGTGCACAATCACCATTAATTAATGCGTGACAAGCCATTAACAAACTAATATGTAATGCGAGGTAGTATTTATTCACAAGCTCACATTTAAAGGCCCTGGACAAAAATGAACACCCATTGCTTAAGCACTAATGTACAAACTGATTGCTTCTTAATACTCATTTATATGCTGGCTCTCTACCACGGTGTGAATCAAACAGCAAAAGAGCCAATTGTACATTTTGTAGCTAATTGTACATTTGCACTGGAAGAAAGGTGGTACGGGGATTCACTGTATTGGAAGAGATAGCTTGACTAAAATCCTTCTTGCTGGAAGGGTTGATAAATAGCAAGAGATATACATTTCAATAGTCGTGGATTTTGAGATGTTCTTGAGCAGATACAAAACTGCTGCGATGTGCTGCAGAATGGGCAAGTTGCAGGCAGTTTCTTTTTTACTACATGGTATCTGGCAAATTTTCATTTGGCTCCTTATTCATCCAATGGTTCACTTCAGATTAAAGTAAATTAAAACAAAATGGGACCAAATGTGATTAAATAGGACAGAGAGGATTGTAAACATACTGATTCTAACCGACAGAATTTAGAAGAATAAATGATGAGCCATGTTGAACCATGTGCAGTGACAACAATGCCCTGTACTTTACAGCATCTTTAACGCAGCAAAGTCTTCTGAGGCCTTTCATATGAATGCAACCTACAAAGTTTGAAATTTCACCATATAAGAAGATCATGGTTGGGTATTCTATGTTTGCTCCAAAAAGTATATTTTCTTGAGCATCTTAAAGGTGACAGTGAGGTAGAGGGGTCAAGAATTCCAGAGTGAAGATCATAACGGTTGGAATCAGAGCAGCCTTTGACATGGTGTCCAAATTAGGAGATACATATGCCAAAGTTAGAGCAGTACCTTTAGCTTTGAGTAAAACCCAGTGTGTTCATTGGGATATTTGAAAAGAGTGTTAATTTTTAAATCAAGGCTTTGCTTCACTTGGAGTCAATGTGGGATGAAGAACCAGGTTGACGTGTTATTGGGAAAGTGCAGAGTAGCACATAACTGCAGAGCTTTCGGTCACCTATGGTTTACAAGTTGTAGGTAAGAATTTCTTTGTTCTATCTGGGACATATGACAATAAAACACTCTTGACTCTTGACTCTTGACACTTGAATATATGTGACTGCCCAAAATGGCTACAAGACCAGGTCAGAGGCTTGAGTTTCTACAGCAAATGGCTCACCTTTCAATAACCCAAACCACAAAATATTCCATTAATTCACCAATAATAGGATCTATATGGGACAAAATAGTTCCTGCGCACTAATCTTCCAACTCATTACGAATTATTAAAATATTTTAATACTATATTTGGGGGGTTTTCTTGAAGAGGTAAGTGCATTCAAGACTTCAGAGAGGAAGTGAGATCGCAAATGAGGTAAAGAGCAATGGGGTCAAGGTTTGAAACATAGAAAATAGGTGCAGGAGGAGACCATTCGGCCCTTCGAGCCAGCACTGCCATTCATTGTGATCATGGCTGATCGGCCCCTATCAATAACCCGTGCCTGCCTTCTCCCCATATCCCTTGACTCCACTAGCCCCTGGACCTCTATCTAACTCTCTCTTAAATCCATCCAGTGACTTGGCCTCCACCGCCCTCTGTGGCAGGGAATTCCATAAATTCACAACTCTCTGGGTGAAAAAGTTTTTTCTCACCTCAGTCTTAAATGACCTCCCCTTTATTGTAAGACTGTGGCCCCTGGTTCTGGACTCGCCCAACATTGCTTTTGTTTGTGGAGAGGGAAGTTTAGCCTGATAGTTCCTGGGCGAGCAGTTTATGACTTGGAATCTTACTGTGGTACCTGAGGAATTTTAATTAGAATTTGTTTTTAATAAGGCTGATCTCAGTAATAACTGTGAAACTACTGGATTATCACTAAAGGCCATATGATCCACTGATATCCTCCAGGGAAGGGAATCTGCCATCATTTCCTGGTCTAGCTCATGTGTGACTCCAAATCCACCAATGTAGTTGATTTTTGACTGTCTTCTTATTTCTCAGAGACCTGGAATGGTCAAGATTGAACCAATTGAATGTTAAAAGTCACATACGGCAAGGTCCCCTGTTAAAGACTCTGTCTGCTGCTTTTTGAGTTGCCCTTGTTCTCAGTTTACTGATCTACAACTCTCTGATAAACTTTAGAGATCTTTCCTTAATGGGCCTGTCCCACTTGGGCGACATTTTAGGCGACTGTAGGAGAATATGCAGTCGCCACACGGTCACCACATGCTTGCGAGTGGTTGCCGGGGAGTCGCCTTCATGGTCGTGAGGAGTTCCCGCATTCTGGGAACTAGTCGCGGCCTCATTATGGTCACCACGAATTATTCAACATGTTGAAAAATTAGCGGCGACCAGAATGAATCCGCCGTGGAGAGTAGCGAGAATTCTCATGCCGTAGGTGGGTCGCCAGGAGGTCCTAGTGGGTTGCCAGGAGGTCGAAGGTTCTCGAAGGTTCTCGTAGGTTGTAGTCGGTGCTGACCGGTGAATTTCATTGGCTCATTGGGAAAAAAAAACGTAAGCAGTTGTTTTCAGAACCAAGGATAACCAACCGGTAATGTTAATGTCCGCCGAGCTTCACAGCCGTGTATCTCTGACTTCTTAAAAGTTGTCTCCACTCCTTCTCCCTCCATCTCCCCCTTCTCCCCCCTCTCCTCCCCCTCTTTTAAAGGACTGACCGTACATTGTGCTTTAGCCGTATTAATTACAGCGCCAACCTTCCTGTTCATCGCCGTGTGTGTCTGTATCACCTTGGCTTTGCACTGTGTGAATTTCACTCAGACAGCGCTCCCCCCGCTTGCCCTCTCCCCCGCCTGCATAATGGGCTGGTGTAGGAAGCGATGTGTGTGTGTGTGTTAGTGTTCCACTCTGACAGTCGCCGTTCCAGTTGCCGGTTTTTCAGGCGATTCCCGGCAACTTGACTGTCGCCGGCAGTCGCCTGAAAAATCGCCAAAGTGGGACAGGCCCATTACTCCTTTATATGCTGAATAATGTATGATTCTTGGCACTCTGCCCAAGTGGACCATCATGAAGAATTTACTTCACTCTCAGTTGGAGATTCTCTTGCACAGGGATAATGAAAAGAAAATCTGTAAAATCAGAAATATAAATAGGAAATGTTGGGAAGATACAGCAGGGACATCCAACCTATTAAATACTTTTTTTAAACTTTTTCCGCTGTGGATGAACCTGCTCAGAATCTTCAAGCTTATTTTTAAAACTATTTCACATAGTAGAGGGTAGTAACCATTTGTTGGAGATTACACGTTGCCAAGTTAGAGATTACACGTTTTCAAGATCACACTTTTTTTAAATGTCACAATTTCCCTTTTAATTTTATTTTTTTGCCAGAAAGCCTGTTCCAAAATTGACATTAGAGCAGAGATAAAGATTAATCTTGAATTTTGAACCTCATTAAAATGTCACGCTCACAAAGAATGCAAAATGAGAGCTGGCCTGGTGCTGTGTTAGTGCTGGGTTTTCATGGTAAACTATCTTATTCCAGTTGTAAAAGTAATTTGCATGCAAATGAGTGAGAATGAGGATCAGGGGAGAAATTGTGGATGAATTTTTTTCAGGGATGTAGGCACTTATTGTACTTTTATTCATGAGTTTTTGTCAGCTTCTATTGCTTCCTACAATACTAGAGCCTGCAGCCATTGCTCGGGACCTGTGCAGTGATCAATATCGAGCATTAGATAGTAGTATCAGGACATGATTTCATTATTTCATTTCTGATCTAGTCAGAAAATGTACTCTTCTAAGTACAAGTAGCCTTTAGCCCATATAGTGTGATATGTTGAATTAATTTCTCCCTGCCACTGCCCCACCAATTCATGACACCCCCCACCCAACTGCCACCCTAAACCATCAACTCATCCCTCCTCCCCCCTCCCCCCCCCCACCACCCCACCCCACCCCAACCTCAACCCCAACCCCTAACTCACCATGGTTCCGTGCATTGCCTATTATGAAACTGAATCATGTACTCATTTTACAGTTTTATATTTTAGTGGTCATAGAATGGGTATCATTGGACCAGGTACCTGTTGTACACCTCTTCCAATTGCCAAGTGATGTATATGCCAACACTCTTTATCAAATGTTTCAAATTGCCTGTGTATGTTAGCTGCCAAGTTATCTGATCAGTTCATACACCCTATACACAATAGAAAATCGCAGTAATAATTTACTCTTACTTTATTTTTCTGAGATGTGCACAGATTTTAAAAGTCAGCATATGTTAATATGTTTGCTCTCTCATTGCAGTCACCAGGGACAGACCACATGCTGGGATCACCCAAAGATGACTGAATTGTACCTGTCACTGGGTAAGGCTTCCTACACAATCCTCAATGTTATCACTGACGTTCCAGAGCAGTCCATTAACATTCTGTGAATCTAACATTGGTTGAAAATCTTTGTGATAAATAGAAATGTAAATCAACTGCTCATCGCTGTAGCTGATGGTTACTGATATCTACTGGTGCGGTATGATTTTCAAAATCCATTTCCCTTTCTCATTACACCCTAGTGGAAATATAACACTTAATCATTCAATACGTTTATGTATGGTTACAACAACAAGAATTGCTTCTATTTATAGCATACCTTTAATAAGACGTATATATCTAGGTCCCTCACAAGCAAAATTTAACCCTTAGCCAAATAAGGAGTTATTGGGCTCGATCATCTCAATGGATGCCCAGCATTGGATGCCCGCTGATAGTTTACAGCTACACGGTGCCCTGCTTGCTGTTTACCAGGGGCTAGCTGAACCCCCAACTGAGCCTCCATCTAACCTCACCCCTCTCGTTCATTGTCGGTAGACAGGAAAATAACATGACCGGCCTCCGAGCTCGTTATGTAGGTAATGTTTAGGCCTCCCATGTGATTTCCATGTCAGCCACCTGAGAGGAATGGTATATCCAAAAAATGTTTTGCAAGAATTAACTTCCCAGCCTACTTTACCATCTTATAAAAATGCATCACTCTCTTCCCACTGCCACATAAATCTCAACATATATTTCAATCACAATACTAAATGCATATAGCTTAGATGGATTATATTGGTAGGCATAGATGAATTTGGAGAGAATGGCCTATTTTTCATGCTGTATGACTATGATTATATGACTATGACTCTATATGACTCTATATGACTATATGACTATATGACTCTATATGGCTATATGACTATATGACTCTATATGACACTATATGACTATGACTAGATGACTCTACTAGACTAAATGTTCACACGGGAGGGCTGGTCCCCAACGCAATATTCCACCTCTCCACCAATTCCAATACTGGTGGCCAATGGGGGGGGCTTTCTGGAGCGCTAGTATGGGTGTTGTTGACTGAAGGGACTGGTTTCCAGAGGGCTAGTATGGACATTGTGGGCCGAATGGATTATTGGGCTGGCAGTCACTCAAGCCTGGTGTGCTGGCAGCACACTCACGGCTGGTGGGCTGGCAGTTGACTCACGGCTATTCCTTGAAATTCCATTTCAAGCAGGATGCAAGGCCACCAAATGTAGTTTCCTACCATTTCAAGCAGGGTGCAAGGCCACCAAATTCAAGTGCAGTTTCCTACCACTTCAAGCAGGGTGCAAGGCCACCAAATTCAAGTGCAGTTTCATGCCACTTCAAGCAGGGTGCAAGACCACCCAATTCAAGTGCAGTTTCCTGCCACTTCAAGCAGGGTGCAAGGCCACCAAGTTCAAGTGCAGTTTCATGCCACTTCAAGCAGAGTGCAAGGCCACCAAATTCAAGTGCAGTTTCATGCCACTTCAAGCAGGGTGCAAGGCCACCAAATTCAAGTGCAGTTTCTTGCCATTTCAAGCATGGTGCAAGGTCAAATTCAAGTGCAGTTTCATGCCATTTCAAACAGGGTGCAAGGCCACCAAACTCAAGTGCAGTTTCATCGATGGGAAAACTCCTCGGCACCTGATGAGCGCAGGGGGAAATCAATATACAGCGCAAACAGGAAGTGGTCAAGATTAGACTTTTAATTATATAGAAGGCACACCACTTTTCAATAAGGCACACCACTTTTCAATAAGGCACACCACTTTTCAATAAGGCACACCACTTTTCAATAAGGCACACCACTTTTCAATAAGGCACACCACTTTTCAATAAGGCACGTTTTGAGTTTTAATTATATAGATCTTCTTCTTCGAGTCCGTTGCAATCTCAGATGTCGTTCTGCCAGTATCTGGCGCAGGTCACAGCTGGTCGAGTCGGTTCAGCCAGGTCCTGGGGGCTGCACTGGGGGGCGTCGTCACACTCCAGTAGGTGGGACATTGTCTGTACTGTTCCACAGCTGCATGTGTCTTCTGCCTGGTAGTTCCATGCTTTCATAAGTGCTTTACACCTCCCCTGCTCCACTCGTAATCTGTTGAGGGTCTTCCAGGTTGGCCATGGAAGGTCGTGCCCGCTGGCGAGGCATTCAGTCGGAGTGATTCCTCTCTCCATCCAGTCGTGGGCTCGTGTGTTGAGCTGGTTCCATTCATCTTTCCAGATGTTGGTCCTTGCTGTTTCTTTGGTTGTCTGGAGAGGTGGGACTGTCTGCAAGAAACTGGCTCTGGATTTCAGTCGGGGTGGAGGTGCTGTGTGTCCGTGCAGGGGGTGCCTGGTATCGATCTCCTGTGCTCTCCACTCGTCTTGGGCGACGATGGATCGTCTGATATGGGGGGGCAATACCAGCTAGGGCGTAGAGGCACGGGACTGGCGTTGTCTTTATGCATCCCGTGATAATGCGGCAGGTGTCATTGAGGGCTGTGTCAACCAGTTTAGTGTGGTGGGAGCGGCTCCAGCTTGAGCACGCGTATTCAGCTGTGGAGAAGCACAGGGCTAGGGCAGTTGCACGGATGGTTGGTGGATCAGCGCCCCACTTTGAGTTTACCAGTTTGCGCAGGATGTTGTTGCGAGTGTTTACCTTGGCTTTGGTGTTCTGAAGGTGGGTTTTGAAAATAGAGTGTCCTGTCGAGTGTGACTCCGAGGTACACGGGGTGGAAGTGGTTGGAGAGTTTGTGGCCATCCCATGAGACGCTCAGTTGTTTTCCTGCATCTCGATTTTTAAGATGGAAGCTACATAGTTGGGTTTTTGATGGGTTGGGTTTCACGTGGTTGTTATTGTAGTAGGTTGTCATCTCTTGGAGGGCGCTTTCCAGGACAGGCTCAATCTTCTGGAAGTTCTCCTGTTGGGTGGTGATGCAGAGGTCATCAGCATAGATGAAGTGGCGGCATTGTGGGGGAAGTGGTTGGTCATTGGTGTAGATGTTGAAGAGGAGGGGAGCCAGTATGCTGCCTTGTGGTAGGCCATTCTTTTGGGCTTTCCATTTGCTCTTCTTGTCATTTAGTTGGACGAAGAAGCGCCTGTTGTTTAGAAGGCTTTTGATGACTTGGCACAGATCGAGGTCACCAGTCATGTCAAAAAGTTTCCTGATCATGGTGCGGTGCTGGACAGTGTCGTAAGCAGCGGGGAGGTCTATGAAAGCTGCTCTGGTGATGAGTTTGCACTCGAAACCGTCCTCAATGTGTTGCGTGAGGTTCAGTAGCTGCCCGGCACAGGGCGGAAACCAGGTTGATCTTTAGTAAGCTTGGAGTCTATAAGTGGCATAAGGCGTTGGAGTAGTAGCCTCTCGTAGAACTTCTAGGTGATGCAGAGGAGGGAAATGGGTCTGTAGCTCTTTGGGGATGATGGGTTCTTTCCAGGTTTTGGAATTGCGACAGTCTTGGCCTTTCTCCATACAGGTGGGGTTGTTTTCTGTGCCATGCATGAGTTCAGCATTGCTAGGAGCCAGATCTTTGCTTTAGGTCCAAGGTGCTGTATCATTTCTGTCAGTACATCATCGATTCCTGCTGCTTTCCCAGGCTTCAGCATACTCATTGCAGCTTCGAGTTCTTCTAGGTCGAAGGGCTTGGTGAGAGCGCTGGCTGGGTGTAGGCGGTCTGTTACCGCTGTCCGGCGGTATTCTCCTGTGGGTCTGTGCCGGTTTTGGCTACGACCGTTTGCCACCAGCTGTGCTGCAACTGAGTTTGCTGTGACTGTTGTGAGCGTGGGCGGTGTGGTATGGTCTTCGCCGAGGCGGCAGATTGTGGCCCATGCCTTCCTGCTGTTATTGGTCATGTTGGTGTTTTCTATCAACTCCTTCCAAACTTGCCTTCGGTCCTCCCCGACTGTGTTCAACAGGATCTCTCCGAGTTCCATGGTGGTGGAGGAGAAAGGGTCCTCGTGGTATGCCCTGTGGTAGGCTTTCAGTAGATCGCTGGATGTTTCCGGCAGCCCGGGGATGTACTCGGTCTGGCATCCTCTTGGTATATGTCGCCTGGCTGACCTTTTCAGCAGTTCTATGAACATGGTATAGTTGTTGGGGTGTGATGGAATGCTGGGGATGGAGTCTTCGATCTCCTGTTGGAATGACAGCCAGTCGGCCTTCCGCAGCTTGAACCTTCTGCGGAAGGGGACGGTTATTGCTTGGAGAGCGGATCGGATGGTTATGGTAATTGGCCGGTGTTGCGTATGGGGGATAGGGTCCAGGACCTCTTTCACAGCTCTGGATGATAGTTCGCTGCTCACACAAACAAGGTCTGGGCTATATCCTCGCTTCCATCTGGCACTGTGAAAAGATTTTGGCAGTTTGGCGTCATGGATCAGGGTCAGGTGTTTCGACTCGAGCCAGGTTTCGACTTCATCTCCATCTTGATTGTTCACTTCATAACCCCACAATGGGCTATGGGCATTGAAGTCCCCAATGCTAATGTGGTATTTCCTCTTGCATCTGTCTGGCAGTTCAGAGTGGAGGAACGAACTTTGGGGGGGTTTATACACTGATGTGACAGAGATGTTTGGGAGGGCGACTGTGATGGTTTCCATTTGCCCTTCGGTGGTGTGGGTGCAGACCTCTTTGATCGCGAGGTTTGGTCTGCTGAATACAGCTGACCCATACTGTCTGTGTCGGATCTCGGCCACCAGCTTCATTCCAGGGATGGCTGGTCGGTGTTGTGTAGGGCCGATGTGGGTTTCCTGCATGCACACTAAGTCGAAGCGTTTGACCGCTGTCGCTAGTATGTCTGCCTTGCATCTGGAGAAGCCTTCAATATTGATTGAGGCGATTGACAGTGCAGGCCCCGAGGAGGGCGAGTGTCTGTGGCGCTTCGGCATCGTCATCTAATAGATTGCTTGGGTAGGTATACAGATATTGGCCTACTGGTGGTAATAATATCAAATTATACCATTCAGTGTTTCCCAGGCTGCACCACAGGGAGGTTTCTGTATTAGCAGCCTATATATTATATAGATATGACTATATGACTCTATTCAGAACTGAATGAGTAAAATTACTTCCAACTTTATATATGGAAAACGGTTTGTCTTCAGATCGCCACTGTCCCTGGTTCCTATCATAAATGCTTCTCATCAATTCTAGTTTTCTGCCAGGGAAATAGTAAGGACCACACCCCAAACTCCAGATCTCATTCCAAATACCTCTGATCCCAAACCACCCTCACACCCCATACCAGAGTTTCAGACTGATTCAGTTATTCCATTCATTCCCTGGTCTCAGTCAGTCAGAGCTCATTCACCACTTAGCAATGCCATAGCACCGAGAAGTTTCAGTGAAGCCAGTATTGATGAAAGGGGAAGTCACCCACAGACGCACTAACTAGAAGATTGCGCTCCCAGCGCTTGGTGAGGAACTGATGAGGGACGGGTTTTGCCAGTGGGCGGAAAGTTGTAAAATCAACTGTTTCCATGGCTGCTGTCTGTGGGTCAAATAACCTGGCCCACACTCGTCAATGACTAAAACCTTGGTTTTCAAAAGAGTCTTTACAGAGGAGAGACGGCAGCCATATTTGGTTCTGATTTAATGTTGTGGTGTTCAAAGAATCAAAATAGAAGAGACCCGATATATTGTAGTTATAGGGCCAGAAGAGATTACACATAGTAAGGGAGGAGACCATTAATAGATTGAAGACATGCACGAGGATTTTAAGATTTTGCTACAGCTTAACCAGACAGAGATGATGGATGGACAAGATAGTGTGAGTTGGGACAAAGGCTTCAAATTGCTTTAGGTGAATTACAGCAATTGGCAGGAGAGCATTGGAATGGTCGGGTCTATGGGTAACAACAACAGAGGTGAAAGTTTCAGCATCAGAGGCAATGGTGAAGACCAAAGTTGTGGAGATAGATGTTTTAGTGTTAGTGATGGTGACTAAATATAGATAGAAGTTTATCATGGCTGTAAGTTTAGAAGGAGTCTGCAATGGATCTAGTTTGGTCCATAGCATTTCCCTGGGAGAGAACTGGAAGTGATGAGAACCATTTATGAAAGGAATAGAGATAGTGGAGATATGAAGTCAAACCATGTTCCATATATAAGGTTCGAATTGTTACTCATTCAGTTCTCAATTGTGTCATAGCGACTCACAGTCATACAGCATGGAAAAAGGCCTTTTTTTCCCAATTTGTCCATGCCATCCAAGATGCCCCATCTACGCTAGTCCCATTTGCCTGCATATGGTCCATATCCCTCTAAAACTTTCCTATCCATGATCGGATGCAACACAAATCTCAGCATTTAAAGATAGTATAAATAGATTTGTCTTTGAACAATATAAATTCATTTCCCCTATGATGCATATCTTTTTCTTTTCCAATTTCCTTCTAGCTGCTCTGAATAACATCAAATTCTCAGCTTATAGAACTGCCATGAAGCTGAGGCGTGTGCAGAAGGCACTTCGCTGTAAGTACATCTGGGTCATTTCAAAGCCTCGGCTTTCTTTGTTGACAGGAACTACATACGTTTCCAGTTGCCATGGAGTCATGTCTATAATTTATTGAAACCATATTGAGACGATAAAATTAAATTGAATTTAATTCACAACCTGCTTTGTCATGGCATTTCTAAGCCCCCTCCCCCCCAATCTTTGAATTGACCCCACCCATCTAATTTATAACTTTGTCCAATTTTCAGTCTTGACCAGAATAGCCCATATTTGGAAGTCAAGCCCACAATGCAGGGACATTCTGACACCACCAACATATATAGCACTGGGCTCTTGTTTTGTCAGACAATGGGGCTTGCTCAGTGCCCATTGAGAGGAGATGAAAAGTTGGTGAACCACAAGCATTCATTGTTTCTTGTCAGTGTCAAAGTGAGGAGATTGTCACGTACCAGCATTTTATTTCACTGCCTGTTTTCACTTCTATTGATGTTTTGGGGGATATAACCAAGGCTGGTGAACAGATATTGCTCATTTTACTCAGTGGAATCTGGTGAAGAACTATTCCATGAAATACTAAGATGAGTGATGGAATTGTCCTTTGTGGCTGCACTACAAACCAATGTCTTACTTTTACAACCACTCACTCTAGGTTATCTATGAAAACCCTATAGAGATTATAAAAGAGCAGAGCAATGAATTCAAAAGACAAAAGGCATGCTAACTCAATAAAATTCCAGAACTAAATGCCTCTGATTAATTCCTTCTAACGGGATGACATATCTTGAAAGTAAGAATATTGCATTAATAGAATACTTTATGTTGTTTTCTTTCCTCTCTTTACTTTATTCTGCATTAGTGGACCTGTTAAGCATAACCAGTGCCTCGGATATCTTCAGTCAATACAAACTACAGCAGAGCGACCAGACAATCGAGGTTCTGGAAATTATCCAGTGCCTCACCGCGATGTACGATCACCTCGAGCACGAGCGTGGGATCATTGTAAACGTGCCTCTTTCTGTGGACATGTGTCTTAACTGGCTCCTCAATGTTTACGACACGTAGGTTTTAATTGTACCTCCGTTCATACCATTTACTCCTTATGAAGGTTGAGCGCAGAATATAGCACATCACATTGTTGCCATTATATGCTGATGGTAAATGTAAAATACTGGGACAGATCTTCTGTTGCCCTAAAATCACTCGCCCCAATGCCTGAGTCATGTTGTTTATTCCTGTCTGGGCCCCAGGTGCATCATGAGGTAGACTACAGAGTGGAAGCTGAATTAACACAGTTCAACTACTGCACTCACCGAACACCTCGACACCAACAACACCTAACAGTTCTTAAACCTTCCAAATACTTTTCTTTCTGTCAATCAGCAACATTTGGGATATGTCCAAACACTTAAACGAAGATACTCTTTTTATTAACAGGCTTAAGAACAACCAGAACATTAAAAATAACTTCAATATTTTTGTTACGTTCCATTTATCCTTCCCCCCCCCGGCATTGTCTTTCTCCCACTCATTCCTATGGAACTGCTGTGATTATGCCTCAGCTGCCCAGAACCAGGAACCTCCTGCTGCATCACTGCACACCGTGAAAAACCTGCATCTGCAGCACAGGAGCAGTTGCAGCCACAGGCAGTAGTGTGGGAAACAGTGCTACTACTCAGCCCCGCACCAGCGAAGGAAGCCAGAGCTGAGTTTAGTTTAGTTTAGTTTTAGTTTAGAGATACAGCGCAGAAACAGGCCCTTCAGCCCACCGAGTCCGCACGGGCCAGCAGTCCCCGTACACTAACACTATCCTACACACATTAACGTACAAACCTGTAGGACTTTGGAGTGTGAGAGAAAAGCAGAGCTCCCAGAGAAAACTCACGGGGTCTTGGAGAGAACATACACACTCCGTGCAGATAGCACCCCTAGTCAGAATCAAACCCAGGTGTCCGGCGCTGTAAGGCAGCAACTAGACCGCTATGCCACCGTGCCACCCTCTTGTTTGGTAAAGTGCAGGTAACTCCCAGCACTGACTTGCTTGTTAATTCGGGTAGCTGACATGCTGCCCTTCACAATGGATACTTGCCCAAAATGATAGGCTTAAGGATCCCTTCAGTTGCACTAAGAATAACACATGGCAAGTTTTGAGTGTCTCAATTCAATTTCCAATAGTTGCAACTTTACTCTGAAATTTGTCTATAATTGGTTATTAATTTGGTAAAGAGGCCCAGCGATAGCATATTTGCCAAGTGACTGGCATAGAGTAAGAGCTACTGTTCAAGGATTGAAACGATATAACATGAATTGTTCTGAAGTTCTGGTTTGTCGAAAACAAATCCAGAAATAGCTTGGTTCTAAGCAGCCCTGCGCCTCATCTGATGATGAGGTGCAGAATCAGCATTACTTCATATATGCTTCATGCTACACCTGACTGGAGTGAAGTGTTGACTTGGAATGAACATGACTTCCTCTCACAACTTTTCAATTTTAGCCAAGAGACAAAAACGGCAACAAAGTATAAGATGAATAGAGATAAGAACCAGAAAAATTAGATTGAATCCAAACGCATGTATTAGATGGGCAAGGTGAACTTTTGTCACACACCAAGATGGATAGGGGCAGCACGGTGGTGCAGCAGTAGAGTTGCTGCCTTACAGCGCCAGAGACCCAGGTTTGATCCTGACAAAGTGTGCTGTCGAGACAACGTTTGTATGTTCTCCCCGTGACCTACGTGGGTTTTCTCCTCTTCGGTTTCCTCCCACACTCCAAAGACGTACAGGTTTGTAGGTTAATTGGCTTGGTATAAATGTAAATTGTTCCTAGTGTGTGTAGGATAGTTAGCGTGCGGGAATTGCTGGTCGGTGCGGACTTGGTGGGACGAAGGGCCTGTTTCCATGCCATATCTCTAAACTAAACTAAACTAAACCTTCATAAATGAAAATGTGTGCCCTGTACTCAGTTCCAAGGCCAGTCAAGATCAGTCAAGATGACCAGAGATTATAGTCCAGATCAAGCCTTTGGTGTGGCCTATGAATGGTGGGAAGACATTGAAGACTGTGTAATACCTCTGCTAGGGAGGGATGGGATAACGTAAGAACATAAGGAATAGGAGCAGGACTAGGTCTTCAGCATCTGCTCTACCACTCTTCAAGATAATGGCTGATCTCCCTCACTATCATTTTCAGCACTATCCTCATATTCCGTTACTCCCTAAGTATCCAGAAATCAGTGAGTGAAGCCCAATTGCCCTCCATGGCAGGGAACTCCAAAGACTCACCACCCTCGGCATGAAGACATTTGTCTCCATGTTTGTTCTAACTCACTTATTGCTCATTTGAGATTGCGAGTGATGATTCTAGAATCCTCATCCAGGGCAAATATTCTCCCTACACAGCCTTTTGAGCAATGGAAGAATTTTGTGAGTTTCAATTAGATCTTTTCTCATTCATGTGGATCTATTGAGTGTAGGGTGGTGGATGGAGGGTAAAATCAGAGCCTGTATTTATAATGTGGTTGTTGGAGTTGCGTGAGTGGTGGGAAGCATCACAGCCTGCATTATCGCCCTGGTGGATGTGAGAAGGTGGGTAGAAGTGGTTTGGAGCCTTTAATATCCCTATGGTTGAAGGGGTGAGAAGGGCAGCCACGGGCACCAGTACAATCTGTAGTGGGGATGGAAGTTGTGCAGTTCAAAGGCAGCCAGAAGCATAAATGAGGAAGATACTTACCGTATCTAATAGGGGTTCCAGTCCATTCCTGCACTGGGAGGACCATGGAACAGTGTTGTCCGAATCTGGGACATAGGAAATGACAACATTCTATGTATCCTGATGCAAAGGCCTGAAGTTCACAGTTGAATGTTCAATGTGATTGGGGTTATTATAATTGAGCCACATTCCAGTATGGATAATTTTCCAGTTTTGTTACTGATTAAAAACAGAGTTTTGAAATTGAATATCTAACTAAGAGTTATTAAGAAAGGAAGGCAACAATAACTTTGTACTTATGAATATATCCCCTGGACATCAAGTTAAGTCTGGCCAATATTAATTCCCTTACTAAGGTTGTTTTCCATTGGATAAGATGCTATTAGTAACCTTGGGCTTCCTATGCTGAATATTCCACTCAACCACAGAAAACATCTTGATTTGCAATCAGCTGTGCAGAATCTGTATGCTGGGAATTGTAACTACCAGTTTATGTCTGTGCACAGTGCAAAGGAAGCCTCAATAACAGGAGAACAAATTTAAAAGTCACGCATGAATTGTAATGAAGGTTATTTTTATTCCTGAATTTTAAATAGGAAACATTAATTTGCATAAGACATATGTGAACTATCCTTGGGGTTAGTTTTCTGCAGTCGGAGAACTGAATTCTATTACATCTCATCTGACATACCATAGAACCTCAATAATTCAATTACAATGAGCTATAAATATCCAGAGGTTTTCAAATTTGACTACAGATCTGTCTCTCAGTGCGTGCAGTGGGTGGTGTCCTGAATCAGGATATAGAGCCTGCGGGCTAATAGACAGAAGCATGTTAGATTTCCTGACTGCTGACCAGCATCATGTGAATATGGGGTAATGTAGGCACAGGCCTACACTGTGATGTTTGCTGCAGAGAGAAACACTGGCATCACTTATTAATCCAGCTCATGCTAATCGGCCTTGAATCACATAACTAGCATTTATGGAATGATAGAGTAAGCAGAGAGAAATAAGCAGTGAAAATCCATCCAGAACTTGATTTGTAAGCATTTCTGTTTTGAAGACTACAAAGACATGATCAGTGCTGAAAAAATGCAAACAGGTAGGGCGGCACGGTGGCGCAGCGGTAGAGTTGCTGCCTTACAGCACCAGAGACTTGGGTTTGATCCTGACAATGGGTGCTGTACTGTACAGAGTTTGTACGTTCTCCCCGTGACCTCCGTGGGTTTTCTTCAAGTGCTCTGGTTTCTTTCCACACTCCAACGACTTACAGGTTTGTAGGATAATTGGCTTTAGTAAAAATTGTCCCTGGTGTGTGTGTGTAGGATAGTGTTAGTGCATGCGACCAAAGGGCCTGTTTCATGCTGTTTCTCTAAACTAAACTAAACTAAAGTTTTCACTTCGTTCAAATGTTTTAAAGTGCATTTTGTCTTAGTTTCTTATATTGATTTATCTTGTTCTTTCAATCCTCTCCAGTAGTCGCAATGGCAAGATTCGAGCATTGTCCTTCAAAACCGGAATTATCACGTTGTGCAATGCAGAAGTGGAAGAGAAATATCAATGTAAATATTAGACACAAAGATGGAAGGGAAGAAGGCTTGGGTTTATTAACATCTTATCACCTTTTCCCAAAATATTTCAGACTGCTGCTTGTTCAATACACTGCCATCAGCTCAGCTTCATTTTAGCTATTCTGGTGCGTGTTAAAAATGTCATTGCATGCTCTAAAGAAGAGCAACAAGCTACGCAAAGAAAACATATCTTCCTGCTGCTCACAGGATCATTCTACATGAAAAATGGCTATTAACCTTAACTGCACAGCAAATAAGTACACTCCAAACATGAGTCTGCAGTGGATCCTGCAAGTTGTGATATGGTGTTGAGCTGAGTGCAATCCTTTCCGTTACAGTGCAATAAAGGGATGTGATGGGCATTAATTCAGTTTAGATTTAATATGCAAATATTTGTGCCAAGTAAAAACATGAGCAGAATGTAATTTCTACTGCAAAATAATCAGAAGTAGTTCATTAGAAAAACCATCACAAATTCATATAGGGTTTTCTGGTGTGATGCAGCCAACTCACATTTGGAGCTCCTTAGCAGAATTTTAGATTACAACACTCGGTAGTCAAGGAGAAACGAACATTATCACAGATGCTGATTCCTCAGGGATCAGGAGACGGATCTATTTTGAAGGATGGTTAGAATACAGTTTTGGTATTCCAAACTTATTAAAGCTAATAACCCAATTTGGTTTACTCTCAGGATACAGAATAAATTGGAATAAAAGTGAAATTATGCCAATAAGGGAACACAACAAACATATAATACAACAATTTCCATTTAAAATAGTAAACGAAAAATTCAAATACCTAGGCATTTACATAACTAAGATATATACATCATTATTTAAAGCAAATTTTCCCCCATTACTGAACAAACTACATAAGAATATTCAATATTGGAAAACACTTCCTATCTCAATGGTTGGCAAAATTAATGCCATAAAAATGATTTTTTTTACCGCAAATATTATACCTTTTTCAGACAATTCCGATATATTTGTCAAAAAACTTTTTTTTTAAATTGGATTCCATTGTTAATGATTTTATCTGGGATTATAAGAATCATAGGATAAACAAAAGACATTTGTGTAAATCAAAAATAAATGGAGGCTTGGTTTTACCAAACTTTCTGTTTTATTTTTGGGCAGTTAATATTAAAAATATGAATTTCTGGTTGGAAGAAATAGATCAACAACCAGATTGGTTAAAAATGGAAAAGGAAGATTGTTTACCTTTTGATATCGGCTCGATATTATTTGCTACGTCTAAATTAAACAAAAAAATGTATATGGAAAACCCTATAATATTTAGTGCTATACGAATTTGGAAACAATTAAAAAATACATTACAATTAGATAATTTATCACTTTTTCTTCCAATTGTGAATAACCCTTTGTTTAAGCCCTCATGGTTGGACTGGGGTTTTACACAATGGAAGAATTATGGAATTAAAAATATGGGACAACTTTATAAGGAAGGCACTTTTCTTACATTTCAGGAGTTGCAACAGACTTATGGACTTCGAGGAAATGATATTTTCAGATATCTTCAACTCAGAGATTATGTAAAATTGAATACTCAAAATTTTCGAATTAGAAATTCAGAAATTCTTGATGAATGTTGGAATAAACATCCTAATACAGAAAAATTAATATCTTATATATATAATATTTTATTAGACAGTGACATTCCATCGACGGACTTACACAGACAAACATGGGAAAAAGAATTAAATCAAATAATAACGAAAGATACTTGGGAAGAAAGTTTACAACACATACATCAATGTTCATTAAATGCCAGACATTCTTTAATACAATTTAAAGTAATACATAGGTTACATTATTCAAAAACAAAATTACATAAAATCTTTCAACATATCTCACCTATATGTGATAAATGTCAACATTTAGAAGCTAACTTATCTCATATGTTTGCAAATTGTATAAAAATTAAAAAATTCTGGGTAAATATTTTCAGTATAATATCTAAAGGGACCAGCACACAATTGGACCCGGATCCAAAATTAATAATACTCGGAACATTAGAATTAAATCAAACATTTACAACAACACAAAGAAACTTTATTGATTATAGTATAATAACGGGAAAAAAATTAATTCTAAAATTTTGGAAAGGCCCTATAACCCCCACAATCAAAATGTGGATTATAGAAATGACGGAGACCTTAAACGTGGAAAGAATCAGATTTTCCCTGTTGGACAAACAGGAATTATTCGTTGGAACATGGTCTCCCTTTATTGATTATTTAAAGGGTCAGAATGGTTCAGCACAGGAACCTGACTAACACTCGGGCTAAAGAATGGATGAAATATTATACTCTGAAATGTACGAATATATCTCGAACGAAGTTTTTTATCTTAATAGATTTTTCCATTCTTCTTTAACTATCTTTTTCTTTTCTGTTTTTTTTTGTTTTGTTTTTGTTTTGTTTTCTTTCTCTCTCTTTTCTTCTCTCTCTTTTCTTTCTTTACTTCATCTATCTTTTTAGTTCTATCTAGTTTAAAAAAAACAAAAAAAGGCAAAAGGTATTGGAGACAATGTAATAATAATTGACAATATTATCAATTTAAAAATGTAAGACTGGTAATGATGTTAAAATGTTATGTACTTATCTCCAATAAAAAATATTTTCAAAAAAAATAAATAAAAGAATACAGTTTTGGTCAAGATTTAAAAGGAGGTAACCAAGCATCTTAATTTAAGAATAGGGTGAAAAAGAGAGAAAACAATTGAAGTATAAATAACATAATCTTAAAGATGGTCACTTACCAAACTGTAAGTATACCCTATGAGGGAAAAGGGACAATTTAGGGCAGGTAGTGTTAATATTTATTTTCATTTGACAGACATAACATCTTAGCACAAATAGTGTTTGGAATAGTTAAAATTGCTCCTGCTAGGCAGAAAGCACATTTATATACAAGCAAAAACATGCAATGTCAGAAAGAGGCAGCAACTTGTCTGATGTTGGAATAGTCCATGTAATGCACTGGAATGAATTCTTGTGCAGTCAAGGTACATATTGGGATTGAATGTACGTTTTTTACCCTGCATCTAATTAAAGCAATATCACACATTTAACTGGATACTAAGACCATGCACTGGGAGTTTTCTCTCCTTCTGAAATAAGCTGTTACTTTCCTGTCAGAGTTGTTCCATCTCCACTTATTGCAACAACAAAGACTCTTAATGCTTCAGAACACTTTGTATTACTCAAAGGAACTTACATTTCTGAGGTTAATTGCTTTATTTGTATAATCAAGTTCATTAATGTTAGGAGCAGAATTAGGGCCATTCAGCCCATCAAGTTCTCTCTGCTATTCTATCATGGCTGATCTATCTTTCCCTCTCAACCACATGTTCCTGCCTTCTCCCCATAACCACTGACATCCATACTAATCAAGAATCAATCTATCAATCTCTGATTAATCTCTAACAATCAACAATATTATTTCCCTCCATAGACTTGTACAAGCAAGTGAGCAGCTCAACCAACCTGTGTGATCAGCGGCACCTCAGCCTTCTCCTACACGAAGCCATTCAGATCCCCCGCCAGCTTGGGGAAGTAGCAGCATTTGGAGGAAGCAATGTGGAGCCCAGTGTCAGGAGCTGCTTCCGGTTTGTAAGTTTGCTGCAAGCTTTTTTCCATGGAGGATGTTGGTTGTGGTAAGGAGGAAGAGTCGGCTGGGAAGAGCTGGAATAAACTGATAACTGTGCGATTGGGGAATATTGTGAGAATGTTTGTACCTCGCAAGATTCGCCTGAGATTTGTTCGTGTTCAATGCAACCCAGCCTCTCATGTATTATCACTAGAGCCCAGATTTTGCCATAAATGCCACGTTCCTTTTCATGCCTTTTTTGATGATTTCACCAAGATAATGCCTTTTTCACGATCGAGTGCCTAAATCAAACTTTTTTTGTCGTTTTGCTAAAAGGTAGTGCTATTTTCTCTAATTGCACTGTGATTACAATGACGTTTTCTAGGTTAACACGTTAATATTAATGCTATTATTAACGTGTTAACAGTATAACTTACAAGAAAATTTCCACCACCGGGGTGAAACCGGGGGCGCCACTGTCGGTCGTTCATTCGATCATGCCGCTGCCCGCTGGTTCAGCCTTCTCCAAGATCTATTTAAGAAAGAACTGCAATTGCTGGAAAAATCGAAAGTGGACAAAAATTGCTGGAGAAACTCAGCGGGTGAGGCAGCATCTATGGAGAGAAGGAATAGGCGATGTTTTGGGTCGAGACCCTTCTTCAGACTGATGTGGGGGGGGCAGGAAAAAGAAAGGAGAGGTGAAGACAGTAGGATTAGAAGGAGGGCTGGGAAGGGTGAGGGGGAGGAGGGAGAAGACAAGGGCTATCTAAAATTAGAGAAGTCAATGTTGATACCGCTGGGGTGTAGACTACCCAAGCAAAATACCCAAGCTTGTCTCCTCACTACATTTACTGCTGGCACCAGTCGCAAATCTGAGTTTTTGAGTGATCTGTGCAAGGCATTCATTGATGCTAGAATTCCACTGTGGAAATTGGAAAACAAATCTCAGAGGTTTTTTAGAGAAATACACAGAGGAACATATACCGAGCGAGTCATCATTACCAAAATATGATGTTGACAGCAACTTCAACATTGTTGTGCAGAAAATTTGAGATGAAGTTGCATGCAACAAAATATGGATCTCGATAGACGAGGCAACCGATGCTGTGGGGAGATATGTTGCCAATGTGGTCATCGGTACACTAGAGGCAGGTCAACCATCAAAGGAGTATTTGTTGACATCGGAAGTATTGGAGAAGTCAAACAGCTGAATTATTGCTCAGTTGTTTACATCTTCACTTGCTGTACTCTGGCCAGAAGGTATAAAACATGACAATGTTCTTCTGTTTGTGACTGATACTGCTCCGTACATGAAAAAAGCATTTGACATGCTTAGCTCAAGGACTTCATAGAATTGTCAAGCACATATGTAGCTTGTTTCCAAATGTCGATCACCTAGTTTCCAATGTCAAGAAAATCATCCTCAAAGCACCGTCACATGTTGTTAAAGGAAATGGCACCCGAGATTCCGCTACCTCCTCAGCCCATTTTGACTAGGTGGGGTACATGGCTCTCTGCTGTACTCTACTATGCTGCAAATTTTGAAAAGGTAAAATAAATCGTCAACTGTTTTGAAGAAGAAGAATCTGCTGCAGTTAGGATCGTCAGTGAAATCACGCAGAAAAAGTCCCTCCACTGCGATCTTGTGTTTATTGCTTCCAATTTTGCAAACTTCCCACAAGCTATCACTTCCCTTGAGAAATGTAGCAAAACATTAGTGAATAACTTGCAGGTTTTCAACAAAGTAACTGACAATATCTGTAAAATTCCCGGCGATGTAGGTAAAGACATACAAGGAAAATGTGAGAGAGTGATTTTAGCTAACAAATATACCATGCTAATAAACCTACAAACCTGTACGTCTTTGAAGCGTGGGAGGAAACCAAAGATCACGGAGAAAACGCACGTAGTCACGGGGAGAACATACAAACTCCGTACAGACAACACCCGTAGTCAGGATTGAACCCGGGTCTCTGGCGTTGTAAGCGCTGTAAGGCAGCAACTCTGCTGGTGAGCCACCGTGCCGCCCAAAGTTAGAGGTTCAAATCAAAGAAGCGGGTGCCAGGCGACCATGGCAGAGCCTGAATACCATCAAGGACTACCAGCCAAAACTGGAGGTGATCTCTGATGATGACCTATCTTTACCATATGATGTCAATCGTTTTTACACCCGTTTTGAATAAGCGAACAAAATTCCACTGAGGTACAACCCCATGCCCTGTGGCTGTCCCATACGACTCCATGGCAGAAGTCAGATCTGCTTTCACGAGGGTAAACCCTTGGAAAGCAGTCAGCCTGGATGGAGTTCCTGGATAGGTTCTGAAATCACGCACCAATCAACTGGCCACAGTCTTCACCATCATCTTCAATATCTTTCTTCAATAGTCTACTGCCCCCATCTACTTCAAGGAAACCATCATTCCAGTCCTCAAGAAAAATAAAATGACCTGTCCCAATGACTTCTGCATGGTAGCTCTGACCTTGAATGTAATGAAGTGCTTTGAATCACTGGTTATGGCTGACATCTTCCGGACAATGTACATTGCTTTCAATTTGCATACAGGAAAAATTAATCAGATTATGAATGATTTCCTACTTTGTTGGTTCTGACAGAAGCCCAGCAGATTTCCTGTAGTTCCCGCAATATTTCTAGACTTGCTTAAAATGTCCTTTTTCTTAACACCTAGAATGCTCAATTGAATCCTACCACCAGTGCATTTTTGAATACTGGTTTTATCCTCCATTCCACATTTTCCAAGATGCCATAGCATTTTCATTGCTACATGTTCTGTATTGAGTAAAATCTTGAATTCAGAAATTATTATAGTTTCTGATGTGACCAACAAAACATAATGTTTCCTCTGACACTGATGACTGAAGTTTCTGATTCTCATTATTTTAACCCATGTTGGGCTAATTAATGCCTTTCACAAAATCTCATCTGAAGAATATCTACACAGTCTGGATTGCATGACGATGCCTAACATAATTTCTGTAACATATTCTTTATTTTACTGTCTGCAGGTAAATGAGGAACCAGTAATTGAGGTTACGCATTTCCTGGAGTGGATGCGACTGGAACCCCAGTCAATGGTCTGGCTGCCAGTCTTACATCGTTTAGTAACCGCAGAAGCTGCAAAACACCAAGCCAAATGCCACATCTGCAAACAATGCCCAATCAAAGGCTTCAGGTAAATAAAGGCAATCAATTATCTTTTCAGTTACCTTTTCTTTTTATTATTCTCTCCAGTTAAACAAAATTATCTTAAGCTCTCCTTTACTTGACATTGGCATTGATAAATATATAGTGACGTGCAATTTGCGGGGCTTTGACTTATCACATTGCTCCTTTTGTGTCTCAGCTAAACTAATGAGCATAGACATACGTGCCATCATAATAATAATTGGTTCATGCACAACAATAGCATGAGTTTTACGACTCTTCTTAATGCCTCGTTACCTTCTCTCATAATATACCCGAGAATAGCCTATCATTTAAATTTGAAAAATATATCTTCTTTGTAATATAACTTATAATGGGAGAACAAAAAATCTTACAGCGTTTCCTTTCCACGTTTCTAGAAGACGCCATATTAAAACATTTGCAGCACAATTGTTAAAGGGCTACTCACCCACTATTACACAAGTCTATACATATCATTCGATAATTGTAACAATTTAGGAAAGCCAAAGTGGTTGGTAGTTCTCAAACATGTATAAACATAGAAACAAAGAAAAATAGGTGCAGAAATAGGCCATTCAGCCCTTTGAGCCAGCACTGCCATTCAATATGATCATGGCTGATCATCTAAGATCAGTATCCCGTTCCTGCTTTTTCCCCAAACTTTAATTCTTTTATCCCTAAGAGCTAAATCTATCTCTCTCTTGAACACATCCAGTGAATTGGCCTCCACTGCCTTCTGTGGCAGAGAATTCCACAGATCCACAACTCTCTGAGTGAAATTTTTTTTCCTCATCTCAGTCCTAAATGGCCTGCCCCTTATTCTTCAACTGTGACCCCTGGTTCTGAACCCCCAACATCAGGAACATTTTTCCTGCATCTAGCCTGTCCAAGCCTTTAAGAATTTTATATGTTTCTATAAGATCCCCTCTCATCCTAAATTCCAGTGAATACAAGCCCAGTCGACCCATTCCTTCATCATATGTCAGTCCTGCCGTCCCAAGAATTAACCTGGTGAACCTACGTACAATCCCTCAATAGCAATAAGTCCTTCCTCAAATTAGGAGACCAGAATTGCATACAATACTCCAGGTGCGGTCTCACCAGGGCCTTGTACAACTGCAGTAGGACCTCCTTGCTCCTAAACTCAAATCCTCTCGCAATGAAGGCCAACATGCCATTAGCTTTCTTCACTGCTGTGCTGTACCTGCATGCTTACTTTCAGTATGCTTTATACCAGCAAAAGCCAACGATACTATTAAAAGATAAAAATGCTCTTGTGTTCCCACTCTCTGCACCCTTGAACTTATATTTTACATTGTTCCTTAATATTTGCCATACTGCTGTATATCCTCTTAATCTTATATGCATTCATTTATAAAGAATACATAGCATTAAAATAGATCACTGGGATCAACTGGTCTTGTCCCATCCATTTCATCTTCCCCTATGATCATGTACCCTGGGCTCCAATCAGAACTGACTTTCATTTGTTTTGTGTTTCATGTTTAAGTCCTAAATCTAATTAACTCTTATGTTTTCTGCTTTAGGTACCGAAGTCTGAAGCAGTTTAATGTTGATATCTGCCAAACATGTTTCTTGACAGGAAGGGCAAGCAAGGGTCACAAACTGCACTATCCCATCATGGAGTACTGTGCTCCTGTAAGTAGCATTATAGCAGGCCCCATAACACTCTTATATACACATTCACAAAGAATCCTGTTCCTAACTGCACCAATGTCCAAATCCATGCTTTGTACCCACTGTTGGTGTTGCATCATGATTATTATATTTTCATGTTTGATCAAATCTCAGCCTGTTTTTCCCCCAATTCCATTTTGTACTCATTCCTAATTGTGAGCCGCCTTTAAATAAGTGATAAGACTGACAGCAGTATTAATAAAAGTCTTATCTTAAATCCATCTTACAAACTGCCTTGTGTGCCTTCATGAATATCAATACTTTATGAGTATTGTCCCATTTTTACTTGACTTTCTTCTCTCTTCACTATTCATCGAAGAGGCTACCTGAACATTTTGGTCCAAAACACCTGAAAATTTTCTATGGCTACAGCAAAGAGCAAATGTTATTTATCCAAACTCCAGGGCTCCCCAGCACCAATTCCCAATAGAATAAGATGCAAAAGATGATGTCATTCGGTCAACAAGAGTGCCAACAAATCGCACAATCTTTCTGGTTCGAAGTCAGCTTTATTCAATTTGAATGACTTGAATGAAGATTACTTCCAACAAATTTTACTCCGATCTCTCTGGCCAGCAGAATAAACAACCACACACAATGAATCAATCTCACATCCCATAGATCAAGTAAGTGTGCATTAGCTGGCACCTAAATCTGTTTGCTTTTCCCCAAGACTACATCAGGAGAGAATGTGCGAGACTTTGCAAAAACATTGAAAAACAAGTTCAGAACCAAACAGTACTTCAGTAAACATCCACAGAGAGGTTACCTACCAGTCCAATCAGTGATGGAGGGTGACAACATTGACACGTAAGTCAAGCCATTAGTTTTGCCTTAATCTTGAATTAAGGCTTTTGAATCATTTATTTATTGTAATAATAGTCATTTTCTTTGTGTTTCCTTCTACCTTTACGAGTTAGTTTATTTTTTTTTCTTTCTCCACTTTCTAAGAAATGCCAACAAATATTTGAATTAATTCCATGCAAAATTACTAAATCTCCAATTAGCTATTCTTCAGGCACAGTCAAGACCATGGGAGCTGAAGTCAAATAAAATGCCCCAAAATTCCACCTAGTTAGTTTCTTCCCATGGTCGCCAGTCACCTCCTTGCTAAATCCGTTCCTACCCAGCATTCACTGGCATAGACTTCCTAAAAGAAGCCACCTCTGACGAGGCTCGGAGTAGCACAATGGTCAATCCCATTGAACCTATTTGAAAGCCAACCATATACTGGACCAACTATCAAAGAGCTTGAACATTTAGAAGACTCTTTGACATTTGCACACTTTCAAAAAAACACCAAGAGCTATTAACAAGTGGAGATACTATTAACATGCTTTTGAAAAACACTAATATGTTAAAACAAAACATTAGAAAATACTAAAACCCCCAAAAAAGTTGTAATTTGTTTCTCTCCTTGTCCATTGAAATTAATGGAGTCATTGAGTTTGTGTCAAATCTAATCAGTGTTCAGTGGGCAAGTTGAAGATAGACACAAAATGCTGGAGTAACTCAACGGGACAGGCAGCATCTCTGGAGAGAAGGAATGGGTGACATTTTGGGTCGACACCTTAAAGTTCAGCAACATCCTCTCTCACTGCTCCCCCTCTGTGATTACTCCTTCATACTCCAGCATTTTGTGTCTACCTTCAATTTAAACCAGCATCTGCAGTTCTTTCCTACATACTGTAGGTTGGTAAGTTTGCACTTCCCTGATCTCCATGGGGAGTCTGGTATTGGAAATTAAACAAGAAATCCCGAGCAACCTGCTGAGTGGAACTTCAGACTTTCTGCACTGGTGCACACTTGAATCAGTGAAAAATGACGGTGACTTTATTTTTAACCTTTACAAAGGATACCAAGATAGGTTGTTCCTTAGCGGGGTGCTATTTTTGTAGTTCACAGCTGTTGGGGACTTGAAGATTACAGGTAGTAAATGCCCTTTGATCTCTATTGGTGGAGAAATGTAAAGAATGGTGTGAAGATGTTTGTGGAAGAAATGCTAAGAAATATAGGGAAACAAAATATTTAAGCCATGTGACAAAACTCACTGTTGTAGGGGACCATGACTTTATTTTAACTTGTACCAATACATGAAAGTATGTTTCATTAACTTGACTCCAATGTGAAAAAAACTCTTAAAACTGCATAAAACCCAGCCTCAATTAATGGGTGACGTTTCAGGTCGAGACCCTTCTTCACCAGTCTGAAGAAGGGTCTCAACCCGAAACGTCACCCATTCCTTCACTCCAGAGATGCTGCCTGTCCCGCTGAGTTACTCCAGCTTTTTGTATCTATCCTCAATTAATGTTAACAGCATTGGTTTGAAAAGTAATGATAAGCACATGGGAGTACATCTTTTGAGGACACACTACCCAATTTATGTATCAACGGTGATGCATTACTAAATCCCCTGATTATGTTATCACACAGTAAGATATATTGTGTAGTTTTACAAATAAGGAACATTTTCGAGGCAGCTATTGTCATTGCCTCATTTCTGTGTGTGTGAGTGAGAGTGAGTGAGTGAGTGAGTGAGTGAGTGAGTGAGTGAGTGAGTGAGTGAGTGAGTGAGTGAGTGAGTGAGTGAGTGAGTGAGTGAGTGAGTGAGTGAGTGAGTGAGTGAGTGAGTGAGTGAGTGAGTGCCACTATACATATAGATAAGTGTCCTTTTTTATCTTTCAGACCTGCCATGTCTCCAATGTTGCCACACGCAGATACACACTCCAGGATCGAACACTATGCCAATAGGTAGGTTAGTGGGAATTATGGCAGAATTTCTTAATGTAGATACAATGGGATTACAACATTTGGTATAGCTCTTATATTGACAGCATTTGACATTAATTATTTGTGATTTTTCTTTGACAAAATCATCAGCACTTATAGAGAAACATTACAATAATTTATTACTGTGTGTCTTGTTGACAATCATTTCAGACAGTGGGGCTCTAGTCCCTTGGACTCAAGGGCTATTGAATAACCCTTTCATACACTTTCCATTGCACAGTGTACCACTGCAGAACAGGCAAAGGGAAATAACAGGGAAGTCCTGGTTTGCAGAGCAGGTAGTCGATGGTGCAGTGAGGGATGGTGATAGTGAGATGTCTGATCAAGGCATGCATGGCGATCAGGATTAGAGGTCCAATCGGGCTATTGGATTAAAGTCTAAGAGGAGCAATCAGCCTGGAGTATGGAACCAAGATGGGTCATCAGATCAGGGCCTGGGAGATGTAAATCAAGAACTGGGAAATATTGTGGATCAGAGTTGCACGCTGGCAGCTCACCACTGACCACACATTTTATGCAGCAATTTATTTCAAAAGGAGTTTAAAATGAAAGAGAGTCACTAATGTCAAATACTGTATATATCGGTCCAGAAAAGTGGTTGAAAAGCTGTGGATCCATTAAGAGTATGTTTCTAGGGTTTGCAATACCAAGCTGCCGACATGCATTTCTACTGCACAAATATTTGTTCAGTAAACTAATGTGTTTGTCGCTTCTCCATGCAGGCTTGCAGAAATGGAAAGTAAAAACTGTTCATTCTTCAGCGGTAGCCTCTCACCTGATGAAAGTGTGTAAGTATTATAATAATAATTTCGAACCTGCACACAGCATGCGAGCCATAAAAGTATTCCAGCAAAAGAAAATTATAATATTTGTATCATGAAACTTCTTGGATAAAAGAATAATTCATTCTTGACCTTGTGATAAAAATCAAACACAACACCAATAACAATTTAAAGAAAAACATATGTTTGTACAGCAGCTTTCTCATCTCCAGCATGTTCCAATGCATTGACAATTAGAATACTTTTGGAAGTGGACCTGTTGTATTGTTGAAAACATAGCAGTCAATTAGTATCCAAGTGGGTCCCACAAACATTAATGTGAAAAAAAAGTTATTCAGAATATTACTCATTGAGGAAGGGTCAAATATACAGGTAAAACTTGCTGGCCCAAACAATATTGACACTCATTAAAATTCCTCAAAGATAAGTGAGTTTGAAAACTCTGGTTGCATGTAAAGATGTTGTTTAGAACTCAATGGGATAAAAAGCCTGCACATGTCAAATGATGAAAATATTATTCTCTTCCTGACATGTACTGCGTCCTGTGGAGAATGCCACGTGAATGCTGTGCCAGAGGTTGCCAGTACATGTAGTTCTAGACACTGAGATATGTTGACAGATGAGCTGAATTACAATGTAAATACAGCCACTTGGCTACTGGGATGAATAAAACCATACATAAGATCTAAACTACAGTTGACTAAATGCAGCTCAGACAATTTAA
Organism: Malacoraja senta; assembly: GCA_038087875.1. Lineage (NCBI taxonomy): Eukaryota > Metazoa > Chordata > Chondrichthyes > Rajiformes > Rajidae > Malacoraja > Malacoraja senta. Next base: position 101,801,378 of record CM075978.1, on the reverse strand, counting down.
GTTACTTAAAAATGTACAAATTTACACAGTACAAACATCACAAAATCAGCAGAGAATATTTTGATTGTCGAATCCGCAGCTCAGGCTCTCCTCCTCAATGTTCACCATTAGTCCAATGCGTGTACAGAGAATATTTGCCACAAAGCTTCACCTATTAGTTTGTGACCTTTTCACATAATGTCATTCTCACATTAAGTCTAACACCATACAAAGGTCAAATGCAGTTGCCTGCCAGTTGCTCAGAGTTTACGGGTGTGTGTCTAGCAATTAAAAAAACATTGTCTCATCCCTTGATATCCCTGTACAATTCCTCTGTCTTTCTGTCCTGTCATAAAACATAGGGTTAAATTGAGGACAGATCAATACTTGTTAGTTGTCTCCAGTCACACTCTGTTACACAGCAATCAGAAAAAAAACAATATATGCTTTGTGAAGACAGGATCAAATGCCATTATACCCTTTTACATGGATGCATCCAAACTAATCCTGAACAAATTTATTAAGGCATTATGTTTTGAGTGTTTTCAATAAAAATAAAAATGACACATGGAGAGTTCCCTGTAGAGCTAAGGACATCTGTTTTTAGTTTTTAGTTTTAGAGATACAGCACGGAAACAAGCCGTTCGACCCACCGAGTCCGCACCGACTAGCGATCCCTGCACATTAACACTATCCTGCACACTAGGGACAATTTACATTCATACCAAGCCAATTAACCTACAAACCTGTACGTCTTTGGAGTGTGGTAGGAAACCAAGCATCTCGGAGAAACCCCACGCAGGTCAGAGGGACAACGTAAAACTCTGTACAGACAGCACCCGTAGTCAGGATCAAATCCGGGTCTCTGGCGCTGTAAGGCAGTAGCTCTACTGCTGTGCCACCGTGCCGCCCTGTGATTGAAACATTTATGGAACACTTTTTATGTAAATACAGAGATGATGAGCAGTTGGTCGTTCAGTATTTCAGTCCTGAGACAGATCAAGACTCTCCTCAAAATCCATCTCACAATCCAAACCAGCTCTTGGGTGCACTGGACACTGAAGGGAAGACGGAACTTGAGGCCATTATCGGACATCTGGAAAATGAGAATAGGTATGAGTCATTTCTGTCATGTTGTTGTTAAGATGGGTGGACCAGAGGAGAACTAATAACTAAGTAACAACAGTGGGAAGACTTGTCTATTACAGTCATAAAATCAAAACAATGAATTCTGGAAATAGTCGGTACGTCAGACAGCATCTGTGGAGGGAGGATCAGATTTAACATCTCAAATCAATAACCTTTCATCCAAAGGTCATCAACCTGAAACATTATTTCAGAAGGCCATCATCCTGCTTCCCTCTCCTTAGATGCTGCCTGACTGGTGAGTATTTCCTCTTTTGTTTTTTTTACTTCTGACATCTGGTGTTTTGTTTTTCATACAATGCAGTCATTTTGCCATGTAAAATACAAGTTATACTATTAATGTAATTTCCTCAGAAGAATTGTGAGATGTAATAGATTTATCTGTGTGTCTTGGGTCTCAGTTTGACAGAAACTGATTAGATAAATATATAATATTTCTTTTCTGCTGCAGCTGAAATTTGATTTGAACTGTCAACCAATTTCCAAACACAGACAGCTCCACTCCACAAAACTAATTATTATCCAACCTCACTATTAAGACTCAACAACCTCAATCGGAGGCTGGTGGCAAAGTAAATGAGGAGATTTAACCCATCCAGCAGTTGAGTTGACAGTATATGATAGAACATTATAAAGGAGCAATGTCTGAACTGGCAGTCCTTGATGCTGATACAGTGAGAAAACACACTTAAAGTAGGTTTCTTGGTATGGATCCAACTCTGGAGTGCAATATTTTATCAATTTATCATCACAAGTACACAGAGGTCATGTACGTGGCAATGTCCTGCTCCATAAAGATTCTCCACCACTGTAATAAAAATGCTGTCTGGAATTCCACCTCCCCCTCGCCACTCCAACAACCTTTGCACTTCTGGAGGGGAAAGTACAAATTTATGTGTTTTGTTCCATTCCCCACCAGCATAATAGAATAAAGTAAATCAAATACATTGCAAAAATTGAAGTTGTTCAATTACAAATTCTCCCAAGGATCTTGCAGGAGGAATACAGGCGATTGAAATGGCAGCATGAAGAGGCAGCAATATCCTCCTCTGTACAAGAGAGATCGGCCAGCTCCCCTCTCAACCCTCGGGACACAGAGCTTCTAGCTGAGGCACGGTTGCTCCGACAGCACAAATCGCGGCTGGAGACCAGGATGCAGATTTTGGAAGATCACAACAAACAGCTGGAATCTCAACTCTGGAGACTCCGGGAGTTATTACTGCAGGTGAGTGATTATATAAATGATATCAGTCAAAAACTTACAAAGCTCATCTTTTTTATTATTGGAAAGAAATAATAATGATTTTTTTTTCCTCATCCTTGTTTCCCAAGAGTTGAAGATCTATTAAAAATGTGGATTTGTGTTTATAAACCAACTTTCATACAAGAAGTAAATTGTACCATTTACTGGCTTTAAAATAGCATTTTGGTCACCCAAATGTTCTTTGTGAAATGTACAAAAATCGAATTGCAGTGTTTGCAGAAGTGTATTGTCGGCTCTCCCTGTCTTATCAGCAGCACTGATGATCTATTGCAAGATTTAGCAACACAGCTGTGATCTCTGCAGCCAGTTCTTACAGGGTTTGGACTACAATTGTCATCTTCCAACTCAGTAGAGCATGGCCTCATAGTTAATGAATGCTACAGTGATGAGGGTACTGGATGAATACTCCGGGAGATTCAGAATGACTTGGATAGACCGGTGAAGAATAGTGCCTGCAGGGGACATATTAACAAAAGGGTCACAAAAACCTTCCAGTGATATTGTCAGACACCTCCAGCAGGATATTGCCAAGGGGATCCCTGTAAGAAGTAATTTCACAGGGACATGTGCCATCATTGCTCTGCCTGCTTCTGCAGTCTGAAATAAAAAGAGATCAAGTTTTCTCCACGTGAGAATGCAGGTTAGGTGACCTCTCTAATGTAGGTCAGAAGCAAACTGTGAGATGCGATAGGCATCTGCAGCGTGCAACGATCCTAAGGGCCTGTCCCACTTGGGCGACCTAATCCACGAGTCCAGAAGAGTGCCTTCGACCTTGAAGCTCGAGGGCGCTCTCCTGGAAAGCCTCGAGCTGGATCGATCGGCCACGTTGAAACCACCAGTTGGATCGACCGAACCGCGAGCTGCGTCTACCGACCGCACACACACAAACACATCGCGAAGGTGGGGACCAGAGAAAGTGGAGGAGCGCTGTCTGCGCGATGAAGATGAAGGTAAACGGCTGCCAGAGAGTACCGTAAGTCCTTTAGAGAGCCCTGGGGGGGGGGGGGGGGAGAGAAGGAGAGAGAAGGGGAGAGAAGGAGAGAGAAGGGAGACAGAAGGGAGACAGAAGAGGAGAGAAGGGGGAAGAAAGGGGAGAGAAGGGGGGAGAAGGAGTGGAGACACTTTTAAGAAGTTTAATAAAGTTAGCGGGCAATTTACCTACCGGTAGGTCTTCCTAGGTCGTGAAACTCCAATGAGCCAATCAAAATGGCTGGTCAGCGAAGGAGATGGCCTACGGCTGCTCTCGACTTCCTGTAAGTAAATAGCGACCCCACTCCACTGCACTACGAGTGAAAAAGACCCATGCCGACCAAATTTTACTCGCGGAAATTTTTTCAATATGCTGAGTAGGCGGGCACCTCCCTCGAGCATGAAGGAGAGTTCCAGCCACCTCATACAACCTCCTAGGACCTCGTGTCGACTATGCTGCGAGTTTGAGTCCAGGGCAAACTCGTCTAAACTTGCAGCTTAGGTCGCCCAAGTGGGACAGCCCCTTTAATGCTAGGAAGCTGAGAGTAACCTCCACGCACAAAGCAGTCCTGGCATATCTGTGGGGTTATGTTTGTCACAAGAGGTCTCAGCGAGGGCATAGAATGCAGTGTAACCATGTTTCTTTTCAACAGAGCCAAAACGTCACCCATTCCTTCTCTCCAGAGATGCTGCCTGTCCCGCTGAGTTACTCCAGCTTGTTGTGTCTATCTTTCTTTTCGATAGTGCAGTTTCAGGGGTAGCTAGGTTACAGTATTCTGTGACAAAATAAGAATTGTTGTTGGCAGACAAATGAGGTTGAAAGTTATGCTGGAAACTGATTTTTCTTGTTGTACTACTAGTTCTGTTATTAGGGAAATGTTTACCTTGGGGGAAAAAGGTGCAAGAACCAATGAGAATCCTGCCAAAAATCAGCAGTTGAATTCCCAAGAGGTGTTGAGACACCTAGTAATGGTCACAATATTTATGTTCCCTGGGTTTTGGCCCTTTTACACCCATCAGGCTCTGCTTAGTTTGGAACGGCGCAAAGGAGTTTCACAGATTAAGTATCCTTTTCAAGACTTCACAGAATGTGCTGGACCCAGTCAACTACTTTTGAAGTACAGTAAACCTTTGTTTTAACGGACCTCTTTGTACGCCTTTCAGTTATAGCGGATGGACCTACCGACGGCTGCCGACACCACCCCCGGTTCATGCTGCCTCCCCAGACACTTACAGCTCCGGCTGCCACCACCGCCCCCGGCACACACCACCTTCCCGGTTACTTGTAGCACCGTCTGTCCCTAAGTCATCTCCCCGGCTCCTTACATCCCTGGCTACCAAGACCACCCTCAGTTAGTGCTGCCTCCTCAGCCACTCACATCCTTGGCTATCCACGCCACCCCAGCTTGTGCCGCTATCTGGCCGGACCCTTGGCTGCCACCACCAGCCCACGCGGCTTTCTTAGCTGCTACCAAGCCACGCCGGCCACCGACGCCACCACCACCGCCGACCTTCACCTGTACTCCGGCCACCGGTGGGCCGCGACCAGTTACTCCACTGATCTACGCCTCTCCCCCAGCTGCCAGCCGGCCGGAATCATCTACTCAGGACCATCCAGGCCTAGTTCTAGACTGAGAGTCTGAAGAAGGGTCTCAACCCAAAACATCGCCTCTCCATGTTCTCTAGAGATGCTGCCCAACCTGCTGAGTTACTCCGGTACCTTGCGCCCTTTTGTGCATTAACCAGCAACTGTAGTTGTTTGTTCCTATTACTTACACAATGATAATGCCGTACTCAGTTGTAGTGGACAATTGTCAATAAGGGATACCATCCCCCCCCCCCCCCCCCCCTCCCCCAACTGGTCCATTAAATGAGGGTTTACTGTGTAGTCATTTTTGTAATTAGGACAAAGCAACAGCTAATTAGTGCTCAGCAAACTCCCCGTAACTGCAGCATGATAATGGCTCTGTTATAGTATTGTTGATTAAGTAATGGATATCAACCAAATAAACAGGGATAACACCCTGCTTTTCTTCAAAATAGTACTTTGTAATCTTTTACGTCACATGGCAGGGCAGTGGAGCCCTGTCCTTAACACATCCTCTGATATTCAGCACCTCCCACATTGCAGCACCCATCCACACTGCACTGAATTGGCTGCCTAGATTATTGTGCTCAACCTCAGAGGCTTTTGAACTACATCTTCAACATGCTTGAGCAGCCTCTAAAATTTCTCTCATTAAAGCTCTGCGGCAAAAATGAAGATTTGTGAAGTTGTTGGCAGTGTACAAAATGAATTTTAAAAGAATAGGTTTGGCAGTAAACAGATTATTAACAAAGCTGAGGCCACGCGCCAACTCTCGGACACCTCCTCCTACTTACCCCTGGACCATGACCCCACTGACGAGCACCAGGTCACCATCTCCAGCACCATCACCGACTTCATCCACTCCCACGCCCTGCCCGACCGAGCCTCCAACCTCACCGTTCCCCAGCCCCGCACAGCCCGCTTTTACCTTCTCCCCAAAATCCACAAACCTGACTGTCCCGGTAGACCCATTGTCTCTGCCTGTTCGTGCCCCACCGAACTCATCTCCACCTACCTCGACTCCATCCTATCCCCCTTGGTTAAATCCCTCCCTACCTATGTTCAAGACACCTCAGACACTCTCCGTCATCTCCGCGCATTCCACTCTCTAGGCCCTCACCCCCTCATCTTCACCATGGACGTCCAGTCATTGTACACCTCCATCCCCCACCAGGATGGTCTCGAAGCCCTCCATTTTTTCCTCGACCGTAGAAGCAATCTATACCCGGCCACTGACACTCTCCTCCGCCTAGCGGAGCTGGTCCTTACACTTAATAACTTTCATTTGACTCCTCCCATTTCTTCCAAATACAAGGCGTAGCTATGGGCACACGCATGGGCCCCAGCTACGCCTGCCTCTTTGTCGGGTACATAGAACAATCCTTGTTCAATGCATACCAGGGCCCCATCCCCGACCTCCACCTCCGCTACATCGATGATTGTTTTGGTGCCACATCCTGCACCCACACACAACTGACTGACTTCATCCGCTTCACCACCAACTTCCATCCGGCACTCAAATACATCTGGACCATTTCCGACACTTCCCTACCATTCCTTGACCTCACTATCTCCATCGCAGGTGATAGACTCCTTACCGACATCCACTACAAACCTACCGACTCCCATGGCTATCTGGACTACACTTCTTCCCACCCTGCTTCCTGTAAGGACTCCATCCCCCACTCCCAATTCCTCCGTCTACGCCGCATCTGCTCCCAGGATGAGGCGTTCCACACCAGGGCATCTGAAATGTCCTCATTCTTCAGGGAACGGGGGTTCCCCTCCTCCACCATAGATGAGGCTCGCACCAGGGTCTCTGCCATACCCCGCAACACTGCTCTCTCTCCCCATCCCCCCACTCACAACAAGGGCAGAGTCCCCCTAGTCCTCACCTTTCACCCCACCAGCCGTCACATACAACAAGTGATCCTCCGTCAGTTTCGCCACCTCCAACGTGACCCCATCACTCGCCACATCTTCCCATTTCCCCCCATGTCTGCCTTCCGCAAAGACCACTCCCTCCGTAACTCCCTTGTCAATTCTTCCCTTCCCTCCCATACCACCCCCTCCCCTGGTACTTTCCCTTGCAACCGCAAGAGATGCAACACTTGTCCCTTCACCTCCCCCCTCTACTCCATTCAAGGACCCAAGCCGTCGTTCCAGGTGCGACAGAGGTTCACCTGCATCTCCTCCAACCTCATCTATTGCATCCGCTGCTCTAGATGCCAGCTGATCTACATCGGTGAGACCAAGCGGAGGCTTGGCGATCGTTTCGCCGAACACCTCCGGTCGGTCCGCAATAACCAACCTGACCTCCCGGTGGCTCAGCACTTCAACTCCCCCTCCCATTCCGTATCTGACCTCTCTGTCCTGGGTCTCCTCCATGGCCACAGCGAGCAACACCGTAAATTGGAGGAAATGCACCTCATATTCCGCTTGGGCAGTCTACATCCTGGGGGCTTGAACATTGAATTCTCCCAAATCTGCTAGCCCTTGCTGTCCCCTCCCCTTCATCAGCCATCTGGTTGTCTCCTCCACTCCCCCAGCCCTCGGGCTCCTCCTCCCTTTTTCCTTTTTTCCTTTCTTCTCCCCACCCCCTATCAGTCTGAAGAAGGGTTTCGGCCCGAAACGTTACCTATTTCCTTCGCTCCATAGATGCTGCTGCACCCGCTGAGTTTCTCCAGCATTTTTGTGTACCAACAGATTATTATGGATTAGTTGAGCACAAATAGCCATTGAAGCCTCGGATATTGCCAATCCCAGGTTTCTGCTGAAATCTCAATAAAAATGTAATTGGAAGTATATTTTCTACTTCACCAATATGGAGTAGGAACTAGTTTGAGGAATTTTTAACCAAGTCGATTTTGATGGCTCACATTATGTGAGCTGGCATCAATGACAAATTGCTGATGGTTGAGAAAATGACTTCAGTTTTCCTGTTCTTTGGGTTGAAAAGTGGGCGAAAGGACAGTAATGTTACCAGTTGGGTTACACCAACTCCCTCATCAGAGGCCCACATCATTTCTACTCCACTCCAGGCCTGATCCTTCACCAGGCTCTGCTGGATTGATAAGAAGCAGGAATGGTTTAGTTTAGTTTATTGTCACATGTACTGAGGAACAGTGAAAAGCTTATTTTTGTGTGCTATACAGTCAGTGGAAAAACTATACATGTGTACAATCGAGCTGTCCATAGTGTATAGATAGAAGATATCGGGAATAATGTATAGTTCAAGATAAAGTCCAGTAAAGCCTGATTAAAGATAGTCTGAGGATCTCCAATGATGTAGATGGTAGCTTAGGACCTCGCTCTAGTTGTTGATAGGGCGGTTCAGCTGCCTGATAACAATTGGGAAGAAAGTCCTTGAATCTGATGTGCATTTTCACACTTTTGTACCTCTTGCCTGATGGGAGAGGGGAGAAGAGGGTAGTGCCAGGGTGAGACCTGTCCTCGATTATGCTGGTAGCCTTGCCGAGGCAGCGTGAAGTGTAGATGGAGTCAATGGAAGAGAGGTTGGTTTGGTGACGGTCTTTGCTGCGTCCACAATTCTCTACAATTTCTTGCGGTCATGTATGAATCTGTTTCCAAACCATGCTCTGATGCATCCCTATAAAATGCTTTCAAGAAAGCACCTGTAGAAATTGGTGAGAGTTGTTGGGAACATGCCAAACTTTCTAAATCTTCTATGGAAATTGAGGCGTAATGTGCTTTCTTGGCCATTGCTTTGATATGAGTGATCCAGGAAAAGTGGCTGGTGATTGTTACTCGTAGGATCTAGAAGCTTACAGCCATCTATACATCAGCGCCATCAACGTATACTGGGGTATGAGGTCGATCACTATCTCCTTAGCCTTGCTGGCATTGAGAGAAAGATTTTTTGTCTTGACACCAGGTTACAAGGTTCTCATTCTCCTTCCTGTACTCGGTCTCGTCATTATTTTATAACCGGCCCACTACGATGGCATCGTCCGTGAATTTGTAGATTGAGTTGGATTTGTGCTTGGCTGCACAGTCGTGGGTGTATAAAGAGTAAAGAAGGGGGCTGAGAACGCATCCTTGCGGAGCATCAGTGTTGAGGATTATCGTAAACAATGATTTGTCCCCTATCCTCGTTGTTTATGGTCTGCGGGTCAGGAATAGAAAATTCCTCTGGAGACCCACATAATCCTTGACAAATTTCAGAAATGTAAGTATTATTTTTGAAGGAATAAGGAATCCAAACAGGAAATCATGTATTCTGTTTCATAGAATTTACCCTCTGTTTAATAAATATGTTAGCAACATCGAGTGGAAGAAAATCAATAGCGCAACAACCTTTTGTTTATAATGTAGTTGCCAGCCTTCTATTTGCACAGCATCAATCCTTACAAAGGTAACTAATTAGACTATCAACATTAGGCAATCAGGTATTGGAAAACAGCGTCATGCATCACTGGTGACTTTGCTGATCAATAGCTTGAGTACCAGTACCTGCATTGTTTCATTAATCTTATAAATAATTTACTGTCATTTATTCAGATTGTAAGCATAAGCACCTCATGACCCTCTCCTTGTATTTTGTTCCACCATGGCTTTTCTGTGCTTTATATCATCTGTGTTTAAAAGATAATATAAAAAAAGCCCTGAGAGAAATTGCTCTCAAGTTCTTATTTCCCTCTGCTGGAGCTTCTGCATATTCCAAGAGTTCACTAATTTAATGAGGTAATACATAGACTCTTTATTAATGGCTTATTTGAAGATAGAATCCTGGTTTTCTATCTAGTGCTCTGAAACTATTTGTCTTCTCCCCCCAGAGACTCCATTCCATGCACTGAATGAGACATCATTTGGTGCACAATGGTATTTAGGTGTTACGTTCCTAAATTGCCTTCTGCTATAAATGTTCTAAAAACATTATTTGTTGAAGATCAATGCAAACAATTGGACTAATTGGTGCAAGCTACATCTTCATTAGAATGGCATTTATAAGAGTTCAACTTGAAATTGTAACTGTGCAATTAAAAAATACATGAGTATGACCATGCTGTTTGCTAGTTTCTCCACCATTCCAAGCTAATTATTCTGACTGTCTCGAAGATCATCATCCTGTTGATTTTATATTGGGGTACATTTTTATGATTTCAGAAGATGAGTGATGACAGTGTGAAGGAATCCAATATTGTTCTCCTTGGAACTATGCTTGTACCAACCTTTCCCAGGCTAGAACACAGAACAGTACAGCACGAAACAGGCCCTACGGCCCACAATGTCTTTGCCGACCATGATGCCAAGAATAATTTTTATGTGCCTGCACATAAGCCATGTCATTCCATTCCCTGTATATCCGTATGCCTATCCAAAAGTCTCTTAAATGCCACTATCATATCTGTCTGAACCCCCAACCCAGCAGCGCATTCCAAACACTGATCATCTTCTGTGTAAAATACTTGCCGTACACATCTCCTTTAAACTTTGCCCATCTTCACTTAAAGCTATGTCCTCTAGTATTTGATTTTTTCATGCTGGGAAAAAGGTTCTCAGGAGACTATACATGCTAGAATCACGGGCAAATGTTGTGTTAATTGCAAATAGGCACTTCACTTCACTGCAACACACAAACAACCACACTTACGTATGTACACGTGTCCACTCGTGTATTCACATATGTGCACTTATGGCATATACTCTTCAATGTTCTTGTGTTACATCAAAAATGTGTTTATTCTCTTCTTCATCACTGAATCCATATTGTATTCAGTTCAATACTTGTGGCACATTCTTTATTCCTCCTGAGGATTTCAAAAGCATTAAATCCCATTCCCCATTATTCCTCATTTCTTTTCAGCTTTGAATGCCCAATTTCCCCCCTATCTAATCATTAACTTTGTTTATCTCTTCCATTATAACTTTTGCAACCTTGTCACTTTCCAGCAATATAGGTTCCCAACAGGTTTTCATCAAATTGTAAGGCTAATCCAAATTATTGACCATCTGGTCTTGGTATAGTATCCTATGTTGACAGTAATAGATTGATTGTGTCTTCTGCTTGCCTTTGCTCATCTCCATTACCTTATGTTGGATGCAACTTGTCAGTTTCTCTATAACCTCAGTCCATTAACATTTGTAATCGTGGAAAGGTGATCCAAAATAGCACCACAATATGCACAATTCATCAGAGATCTGCCAGCAAATGGTTCCCTACCTTGGAATGCACAATTCCTTTGGGATTGCAATGGTCCAGACTTTAATGACGTTGAGATAGTTTAGTTAGAAACTACCTGAGTTCTTAAAAGGACCACCTATAGACAGCACCTCATATTCCACTTGGGCGGTTTGCACCTTAGCGGCATGAACATTGACTTCTCCAATTTCCAGTAGCCCTTGCTGTCCCCTCCCCTTCTCAGCTCTCCCTCAGCCCTCTGGCTCCTCCTCTTCCTTTCTCCTTTCTTCTCCCCCCCTCCCCCACCCTACATCAGTCTGAAGAAGGGTTTCGGCCCGAAACGTTGCCTATTTCCTTCACTCCATAGATGCTGCTGCACCCGCTGAGTTTCTCCAGCATTTTTGTCTACCTTCGATTTTCCGGCATCTGCAGTTCCTTCTTAAACCTTTAGACATCATTAGGCATTTGCAGGAAGTAACATATTTTACCAAATCTGCAGGTCAGGTATTATTCAAAAAGGTCTGAAACTTCAGTTCTAAAGTACCAGAACTAAAGATGACAGCCTTTTGTCACAGCAATATAAGTTTGTAGTCATCCTCGTATCTAATAGCATTACAGTTATTGTTTTGATATGTATTTGCTTACGATATAAGTAAAACTAACACATATTAGCCGGAGAAAGATGGCTCCACACACACTCGTGTTGGGATCAAAAGCAAGAATAATTTATTTCCAAGTTAAAGGTTACTGACTGATTTACATAATTATATGCACGAGTCTGAGCATGTGCGAGAATGAGTACAGCTCATATGCATAAATTACATGGATATCGTCACAGTTATCTCTTTTGATTAGAATCTGCAGATGACCAAAGGGCTTTGGAATGATATGAGATAGCAAAAGCCAGATCTGTTATTTAAGTAGGACATTAAGAGTCACTTTACAAAAAACATTATTGATGTTGAAGGTTTTGTGGATTTAATTTTAGAAATCTCGGTCTATTGTACAAGAAATTACCAGGACTGGCACCTTAATGAAAGAAGATGGGAAGGAATGTTTTGCAACCTTTCCTATTCTTGCATGATGTATAAAAATTGGTGCCCTTCAGCATTTAAGACCACAGCAACATATCTCCAAGAGAAATATATTTTTTAATATTTCTTTACATGCATTACAAGGTCTGGAAATCATGTTCATCCATATGTACTGAATTATCTCTAAACTACAAACAACATCTTGAAAGTACAGTATCCCAAGATTTTCAGCGAATATTTCGATTGAATCAGCATGAATTAAGAGCTGCTTTTCCATTTTGTACTGACAAATTTAAATGGCTTATCCACAAAATGCTGGAGTAACTCAGCGGGACAGGCAGCATCTCTGGAGCGAAGGAATAGGTGACGTTTCGGGTCGAGACCCTTCTTAAGACCTCGATCCGAAACGTCACCTATTCCTTCCCTATAGAGATGCTGCCTGTCCCACTGAATTACTCCAGCATTTTGTGTCTATCTTCAGTTTAAATCAGCATCTGTAGTTCCTTCCTACGCAATTAAAATGGCTTCATGTTCGTTGATAGTTCTCTTTCCTCGTGACTAATCAACTTCAACTTCTCATCACTGTAGTTTTATAGTATCAAGCTCCTTGCTCTGTTCAATAACATTCAGTGAAACACATCAGTGTCCCTTGAAGGTAAAGCATGTACAATTGAACAGAATGTTCTATATCTACAAAGGTTTGTTGAGATGTGTTGCTTGCTGCCCTCTGGTGGTTTCCCAGCTTGTTTCGGTATCTTCCATGCAACTTGCAGGTTAAGAGATTTCGGCCAAAGATTGGCTTTACATCTTTGTTACACACAGTTTATTTTCCTACTGTTGGGTGCAAAATAATCAATGATGAGAACTGTATTGCACATGAACTCTTACCTTATTTGCATAATGACTGAGAATATTCAACATAATTAAAGAACAATGCACAACCATGAAAACACAAAGTGCTGGAGAAACTCAGCAGGTCAGGCAGCACCCCTGGAAAACATGGATGGGTGATGTTTCGAGTTGGGACCTTTCTTCTTAATGTCACCTATCCACATTCCCCAGAGATGCTCCCCGACCTGCTGAGTTACTCCAGCACTTTGTGTCCTTTTGTGTGAACCAGCATCTGCAGTTCCTTATTTCTACACTGAAAAATCAAGGGTTACTTCAGAGACCATCAGCAAAGTGAAGACAATACCCTTATTTCTCCCTTCATGCTCACCTCCAATTATAGATCACGCAAGTGTGTCCCTGACCCCTCATTGAGCAGCTGCCCTTCTTGTCCACAACTGTGCGCACTGCCAATCCCTCCTCCCCCAGTGTAAGCCAAGAGGTGGGAGCACGAGGGGTGGGGGTAGTGACACCAGGTTACTAGAAGGCAGGAGCTCATCTCCTGGACAATGGAAGCTGCTGTCTCCCACAGCACAGCTTCCAGAAACTTCCCGATCCCATCACTTTTCGCCCAAAATATTAATAGATGGATTGGAAGGGGTAAGAGGGGTAAGGGCGAAATGCAAGCAAATGGGATTTGCCCAGAATACCAATTAAATTGACATTGACAAGATAGGCCAAAGGGCCTGTTTCCATGCTGTACAGCTCCACAACTCACTTTACTGCTGATTGCCTGGTATCTGTGTGAGATGACATTCCCAGTCCAAAAAGTAGTTAAGAAGATAAATCACATTATGGCCTTTAGTGTGAAGGGGTTAGAGTTTAAATATAGGGAGATGTTGTTACAGTTGTACAAGTTGTGGAAGAGGCCATACCTGGAATATTGCACATGGTATTCATCCCCCTTCTTTAAAAAAAAAGATATGGTGGCATTGGAGGCTGTCCAAAGGAGATTCACCTGGCTAATTCCAGGGCTGAGAGGGTTATCCTATCTACAGATGATGAATTGGATCTGCATTCCTTGTAGTTTAGAAGAAAAAAACTGGTCCCTTATATAAATATATAAGTTCCCCAGTTGGGAATGACAAGGTAGAAATTGAGATGTTTTCACTGGGAGAGGCATGAACAAGGGGACATAGTCAGAAAATAAGGCACCAGTCATTAAAACTGAGGTGTGTAGAAATATCTTCTCTCACAGGATGTTGTATCACTGCAGATGGGGAGGCCTGGTGATTAGGCCAGATATTTAAAATGAAGATCGAATAAATATTTGAAAGATCATGAATTGAGGGTTAGGGAAGACTGGCAATGAAGATGAGTTGAGACCAGCATTGATCAACCACGATCACATTGACGGCAGCAGACTTGAGGGCCACATGGCCTACTCCTGCTCCTATTTTCCTGTGTAAACAATTCGCTTTCTTACATTGTTCACCTATCTTTCCAATCTACCATTCGCATCCCTCTTTAAAAGGCCTACCATTGATTTATTTAACATTGCAACCTATTAGCTCCATGCCAACTTCATTTTGCACAATAAAGTCCAGCGTGGTGTTAATCTGAATGGGCTAAAGCCTACGTAGAATGTCAGACAAATTCATTTCAAAAGAATATATTGAGTGCTTGTACTCACTCAAAATAATTTCAGGCCCAATGTGGTAATAATTGCTTGTAAACCATGTCCATTTTTTAAAGTTAATGTTTTGGTAATTATAAAACATCAGCAAATGGTGAAGAGATTCAAATTTTCATAAACTAAATGATGATCTAGGCCTGCCTCTACCCTTTTGACAAACCTTCAACTGATTGCTTGACAGTCCAATTACTGAACCACAGGATGCATCTTTTGGTGACAGTGTGTTTCTTATCAATTGGCAGCCGCAAGAGTCTGAGAGAAATGGATCACCAACCTCTTCTACTTCCTCTGTTTCCCGCCACTCTGAAACCAACCAAGAAAAAATCGAAAGGAACAGCCCAGAATCTGAGAAAGCAGGTGAGGGTATTGTGTGAAAAATACATCAACAGCAATATGGTGCTGCCATATAGAAGTTACTTCTACTTCTTAAACTAAAATTAATTATTTTTGCTTCTATTGTTTTATTCTCTGAGTTTCTTGTTGTATGTGTTATTCTTGTGTAAGGGTTAGTTCCTCCAGTGAACAGACGAGCAAATATAATTTGAGCACATTAATTGATCACCTATTAACGTCACTGTCAGCTGTGACTGTGCCATTAAGAACTGAGTGAGACATGTGGTTTGACTTTGATGCATTTTTGTATCCATTCCGTGTGCAAGAAATAACACAAAGGAGACTGTTGGGACTACAAGCACCAGCACTAATTTCTAATGCTATAAATCTTTTATATTACAAGATAACCATGAATAGATGTTTTAAGGTAACTATTTGATTATAATTAAGTGCAGCTGTTTGTTTTAGGAGCAGGATAACAGTTCACAGCGTGCCTCTTTCCTTATTTAGTTAGATCTTATTCAATTGGATCTTCCCTGATCTGTGTCTCATCTATTTGTCCACCTTTTCTCCATATCCTTTTATGCATTTGTCTAACTAAAATGTATCAGTCAGAAGAAGGGTCCCGACCCAGAAACGTCACCTATTCCTTTTCTCCAGAGATTCTGCCTGTCCCGCTGAGTCACTTCAGCTTTTAGTGTATATCTTCAGTTTAAACCAGCATCTGTAGTTCCTTCCTACATCTGTATCAATTTCAAGGCAGGACAAATGTATTGTACCTAGCATCGACAAGCTTTTGTGGTGAAGTGGCTGAGATTTTCAACCTCTGTAGTGAAAAGGCGTTCTTTATTTCTTATCTTGAAACATTTATAAATTTGTTTCTCCTTCCCCTGGATTTCTCAAATCAGGGGAAAATGTTATCTAACCAATTGAATCATCTTTCTAAACACTTCAATTGGATTTGAAGTAATAAGGTGGCATGAAGATTTATTATTATTTCAATAACAATTTCATAACAGATTAAGATTTGTGTTGAAAGTATTAACTATCAGCAGATTATGGTACACAAGGCCACAGCCATTTTGAAATGGACCACATTTGCTTGTTATACTTTGCTAGTACTGGGAGGGCAAGATTTACGATCAGCTTCCACCCTAATCAAGAATCCAGAATCATTGAGATAAAGAGGATCAATGATGGTGGGGAGGTATCAAATGGGCTGGCAATGGTGCTGAGTCGTTTTATGTGGTCTGTTCATTCTGGCACCATCAATAAAACAAGAATAACATTTTCTGTGAATCTTTGTGAATGACCGCTGGTCGTTTTCACGAAAGGTCTTTCATATCCTAGCTGGTTTCATGCCATTTCATGTTCCCCAGAATTATTGGAATTATTGGAATAAAAAATAAAATGAAAACCATGTCTCATGTTGTCACAACAAGTCAGTTTCGACTTCTGTGGACTTTATACTCTCCTAGGTGGAAAAGACTGTCAAGTTATTTCCCAAGATATGGTGCTGCATCTGGAGGATGTAATGGAGCAGCTTAGAAACTCATTTCCTTCCCCCAAAGGTAAGTCCTTCTCCAGAGCATAAAAATATATAATGAATGAAGAACGTACATCATTTTATGGATGAGCCAATCGTTAGATGGTTCTCGAATGAGTGGAGAAGAATATATAGAGTAAAAAGATGGTAGAATTTCCCATTGGTGGATGTTTCAAGAACCAGGAGTGAAAGATTTAGAAATTAAGGCGTAGGATACAATGGGTATGTGACAAAAACGCCTTTTTACACTGGGACAGGGTGAACAGGACTATCAAGGGGGAATTGGATGAAGGGATGAGAAAAGGTCACAATCAATGGGAACCAAATGACCACCTTCTGTGTTACAACAATTCTATAGTTCCACGACCTCTCTTTGTTGCCCTGTTCATATTTCCTGTCAATCTTTGTACTAATTGCACACTGTACTAATTGCACAAAATCATAATCTTTAAATTAATTGGGGCATGGATTGAAGAATGGGGTGTGGGAGGGGAGGGGTCATTTCATTAAACACATTAAGTAAAATAAAATACTTGAACGTTCTCTCATTTATGTGACTTATTTGGTAAATTTAAAGGTCAAAAATTCAAATGGCCCAAAGGACAAAATAAGTTAGCATCAAATATTGGGTTGAAAGGAAGTAAATTGATGAATATTTTAAAATCATTTATGTTGTTGTTTGTGCACAGAGTTTTGCAACTCCAACCAGTGAGGAGTCTATGTAGATGGAAAATAATACATTGGAACCTCGATATTACACAAGTGTTGGGGTTGACCTAAACACCCATCTTATAAGCTACCCACATTCTACATCAAATTAATATTTACCAAAATTTTGTGTTGGGGGACGTAATAATCTCCATTATTCAATACTGCAAAGGAATGAGGCACATTATATCAAGGTTGCACTATGTTTTCATTGATGTTAATTGTGAGTAATATTTTGCATCACCAGGATCTCTGGGAGAGTTAAATGAGAGGCAATAAAAGTATAGTTTTCAAGAAAGATTTGCTATTTTTCCCTTCCTTTTTGTTCCTTCAGGTGAATCCTCCAATCACTTGAGGAGAGCACACAAATGATGGAAGACATCTGAATCAATCAGTCTGAAGAAGGGTCTCGACCCGAAACGTCGCCCATTCCTTCTCTCCAGAGATGCTGCCTGTCCCGCTGAGTTACTCCAGCATTTTGTGTCTATCTTTGAATTAATCCCCTTGCTGGAACCAGCTCGCCTTCACTGGAGCTCAAGTGTAAAAGCATAACCTAGCACAGGGTATAACCATTTGGGTCCTGCAGGTTCTGGAAGAGATACAAAGGTCTTGGATTTAGTAGGATCTCAATTACTCAGTGAACTCCTAGTTTTGTGAGTCCAGTAATCAACAACCAGAACATCCAACTCTGAGACGACCAAAACAAAGAAACTCACTTTGTCTTTTATTTCTTGAGTCACCAAAAAGCCACTTACAGTCCTAATAGAAACATGATTTTATAGTAGAAATTGTTCATCGAAAAATATTTCAGCAGTACAAATGAGAATTAATGAATGAGGAATATTTTGTGGAAATATGAGGGGTTTAGGGATATCTGAGGGGTTTTCTTATTCAAGGAACCATCAAATAGCTAAGGTAGAATCTAAATCAAGAGCAGGTTCGATAAAGGATGCTGAAAAAAACTTTGGATAAAATGTCAAGACTTTTCATTCATCAGATTAAAACCATCTTTATGAAGTTGTGAATTTATTTTAAAAAGTATACATTCTGTGGTAAGATCTCATCACCATTGGAGTAAATAGAAAAAATAACATAAGCTGTACTTTCAACACCTGAAAATGTACTTAATAATATATTGCATTGCCCTAGTAAATTCATTGATGAATTTAGTTGGAAACAGGAAATTTATACTTCTTTGCACCTTGTCATTAAAAAAAAGTTTTGGTCTTGGTATTCAGGGATTAAAGAGCTCTTACGTTTTGACAGGTAGAATGTGTCTTTGGGATGCAAGAATATGAAAGATTTATAAGGTGCATTTGTGAGTAAAGTGAGGAGTGAAATTCCAAGGCATCTATCTACTAGGTAGAATGTTCCCTTTGGATTCTATAACTCTGAATATTGAAAGCTGTCTTTTGAAAAGAAGGTATGGTGTGATCTTGATATTGCTCGCCTCATTATATCATGGTTTTGGAAATACATATCATATTGGAAGAGTTGACTTTAAGTGTTAAAAAACTGAAGATAAATGTGTCCGGACATGTTGTGAAATTGAAGTTTAGAGGGGATATTGTATGAAGCAGATTAGAAAGTGATTTCTAGAATCTTGTGAAAGTGAGCACCTAAGTAATGTTTTTGAACTTTTGAAGAACCAATAATAAGAATGTGTCCTTAAGATGTGTGACAGAAGATTCAAGGATGTCTTCAGAATAATATGAAGTCACTTGTGGAATGATACAGACTAGAATGGTGGAGTACAGAAAATTTGATATCATCTTTGAAAAAATAGAGATTGTAGTTGGAATTTTGCAAAGAATAGCTCAAAGTTATTGACATTGAGACATTATGTTGCAGGTGTACAAGGCACCAGTGAGAATGTACTCGGACTATTGTGTTCAGTTTTGGTCACACTGCTTTAGAAAGGATGTCATTAAGCTGGATAGAGCGCAGAGAAGATTTATGAGGATGTTGCCAGGACATGAGGGATAATCTCTAGAGAGTGGTTGGGCAGGCTAGGGCTTAGAGCACAGGAAACTGAGGGTATTCTACAGATATGTATTAAATCATGAGGGGCATAGAAAGTGTGAATGCACAGATTTTTTTACCCCAGGGCAGTGGAATCATGAACTAGGGAGATGAGAGGAAAAATACCTCAGAGGAACCTGAGGGGCAATTTTTTCATAGAGAGGGTGGTTACTATAAGCAGCCAGAGGAGGTGGTTGAGTCAGGTACAATAACAACATTTAAAAGACATTGGGATGGGTACCTGTACATGGATAGGAAAGGTTTAGTGGGATATTGGCGAAATGCAAGTGACACAAATTTAGATGGGGCATCTTGGTCAGCATGTGCAAGTTGGGCCAAAGGGTCTGTTTACTCCATGACTCGATGATATGAGATCTTTGGTGCATTTGAAATACTCTGAAACAGAAAGCTAAAGTTTGGAAATATGTCTTTGGTATATTTTAAAACAATATTGAAAGATTATGACATTATCAGAAGGCCCAATGCTATGAGGCTTATAATAAAATGTGCTCGAGTACGTTGTGAGATGGAAGGTGGAAAGTGTTTGGATGCTGCAGGATGGAAGTTTACAGGATATTTATATAACTGTAGTACTGAAGATTAGGTATTTTGGGGATCTTTTCAAGCCAAAGTTTAAAGGATGTGAGATAGAGTAGAAGGTGCTTTGAGGTTGCAATTTAAAGGATTGAATGTTCTTTATACATTTTTTTCAAATATTAAAAGGTATTTTGGGGTACTACAAGACAGAAGATTTGAAATTGCCTTTGAGATGCTACAAAATGAAGATGGTAATGTGTCCTTATGGTATTTCAAGATATTGAAGTGCATTTTCTTCGGAATTCTTATTGAAATGGTTGTGAAATTCAATATTATGAATGTTAGTGATATTGGCAAAGAGATTGTAAAGATAACTGTTTGGTTAGCTCCAAAAGATAAAAAATTATTGGATATCTTTGAACATTGTATATGAAATTGTCTTGAACTGTTGGGAATGGTCAATGCCTTATGATTTATTGATCATATTGATATCACCAACAACTCCCATTTGTTGAAGGCTTTTCTTGATAATACATACATTTGTGTGTCCTAAAAGCCTGCAATTGTTTTCTAGTACAGGCCTCAAGTAAAACACATAAACAATAATAATTTGCAAAGTAACTACAATCTGTTGAATGTATCAAGCCTAGTGTATTTTCCTTGATACATGTTAGACACAGTACCATTTTTACTCTGAAAATGTGAAAAGGGATAGAAAAAACTCTTCTTATGTCCAATTTGGGTTGCCTTTTCCACGTCAATTTCAGGAATCTGTAGAAGAATGCAAGAATGCAAATAACAAAAACACGTGACTAAGAACATTTCCAAAGGTGTGTGGTTGAGATTCCACTGCAGAGAGTGTATCAATGAATTTACATTGGGTGCAATATTGCCTGCCTTAGATGTGGAAATCACAATGTCAAGAATGTGACTCTTCATGGATTTCCACGAATATGAGGAATCAAATATTGTGACAATTTCCCTTCTGTCCTTTTCAATTGTAATTATTTGTGCTGAACAAACATTGAATGTGTTTTCTTGCGCTGTGAAATTACCAAATATATCATATTCAGCTCAGCAGATTGATAGCAAATGTATGGAGAAAACATTTAGAGAGGAAATTACTCGATGCTGCACAAAAAGCTTCAGCGCTCATGAATAAAGATTTTCCTTTAAAGTATGAAAGATTTCACACATTGCCCACCTTGAAGGGAGAAAGGATTTTTGAGAGAAGTAGTTTTTGCAAATCTCTACTGGGTGCTAATTCAACATATAATGGTCTATTGATGTCAATTGCATTGAATTTCAGAACAGTGCATAGCTGCTTATATATTAAGCATTTACCACAAGAGACTGGGGTTGAATTTCTCTTCAAAGAACTCGTAAACTTGCTGGCATCAAAGCTTTATTTCTACAAAACAAACAGCCATAATCTTCAGATCATGTAAATCTGATTGCCCTGGCAAAGCAGACAGACCTTTACCTTTCCTTTCATTTATACTCCAACTGAGCTGATGTGGCAGGGTAGAGATTTTTATTTGAATATGTTTTGTTACACGTTATTTGAATGATATTCAAGAGACCTTTAAGAAACAACTTCAGATCTCAACTGATTCATGTTACATCCAACCCAACAATGATTACGAAACATGTTGAGGGAATTTTAGTGTTAGTCCAATCTGTTCCATCCATGTTTGAGATTGGTGTTGTCTGGTGGTTAAAAGCACAAAGTCCTTCTGATCCCAACAGTCATTTTCCTTCACACAATTTAAGTTGAATTGAGGAGGGATATAAGTACACATCCAGTCAACAAGTAACCCAAACATTAGCCAGTTATAGGCAGATTGCTACGTGTTGGAGATATAAGAATTCCTAAGCTTACAGAAGAATGATAACAACCCTCCAGCTCTGAGCAAGATATGACACAATACCACCCAAGAGATGAATGAATACCAAAAAACCATTTGCCACTGGTTATAATATTTTTTTAAATTCACCACAGGTGAATAAAGACACAAAATGCTGGAGTAAGTCAAGCAGCATCTCTGGGGAAAATGGATCGGTAATGTTTCAAATCGGGACCCTATTTCAGACTGAATCGGTCGCTTCAGTTACTCCAGCATTTTGTGTCTACCTTTGGTCTTAACCAACATCTGCAGTTCCTTTTTATTACATTTTCACAGATGGAGTTGGGAGACGCTAAACTACCATAAAATGCTTCACTGTGCTTCATTAAGCTCAGAATCTAACACCAGCACCGAAAGTGATAGATGCACTGAACTTTCAACAGAGTGACATTAAAAAGCAGTTGGATTTGAACAGTAATATTTCCAGTTTAAATCATTCCACGAACATTCATTTCGACTATTCATTAATGTTCATGCTTGTAATCAATCTGATTCCTAACTTGGAATATCCCATTGATTAATATTAGTGGCCTAAATGTGGTGAAGAGTATCACCTGCTGGTGATGTATGTAGAGAGCACATTTGCATGGAAACATAAGAAACTGCAGATGTTGCAATCTTGAGCAAAAGACAAAGTGCTGCAGAGACTCAGCGGGTCAGGCAGCATGTGATGAAGGAATGGATAGATGATGTTTCCGGTCGGGACACTTCTTCAGACTGCTGAAAGTGTC
Organism: Malacoraja senta; assembly: GCA_038087875.1. Lineage (NCBI taxonomy): Eukaryota > Metazoa > Chordata > Chondrichthyes > Rajiformes > Rajidae > Malacoraja > Malacoraja senta. Next base: position 101,778,948 of record CM075978.1, on the reverse strand, counting down.
CCGTCCCGAAACATCTTCTGTCCATTCCCTCCACAGATGCTGCCTGACCCACTGAGTAACTCCAGCACTTTATTTTTTAAGCATGTATGCATGCAACTTCTGGAATAAACAGAGGATTGTGAGTTTTCCACAGTTTCCTAATGTCCACCCTGGCTGTAAACTATTTATTTGTAGGCATTAATTATTTTTTAAATAATTCTTATTCAGCAATTTCAAGCGTGGGGCCAATTCCTATGAGGGGGAGGGGGTAAAATTCAGAATAAGTAAGAGGAAGTATCCATCAGTGTCTCTAGCGCTAACCTAAACACAGCTTGGGGGCTTTGGTGGAGGTCCTATAATCACCCTGTGAACAACGAGTTGCCATGGTGACGCTGTGTGTTTTTATCTCATATAAGATGGCTGCTTTCCACAGCATAGGGTCGGGTGAAGTGAGTGTCCAATCTCCTGTGCCATATGCTTTCCTTTCAGCTTTTTGTGAGAAAGTCTAAACATGTTAAATATTCAGGGATTCATGACAAACAGTGAATCACGCAATCACCTTTTGAGAGCCTTGTTCACCTGCCTTCTGCCACTCCAGGGTACAGAAGCCCTTAGTGAGTGGAAGTTGATGAACCCTAACCCTGTCTCCTCTTTCATCAATGGCTTTGCTTGAGCTGGATGGAGACCCTCTTCTCATAAGCGCAAAATTGACTAAAATTTTATCCCACCCTTTTACCACAATCCATCTGAACCACTGAGGATAGTGGGTTGAAACTCATTCCTGCCTGGGTGAAGATATAAAGGGCATCAAATCATGCAATTACATGTCCAAGAGTTGGTTCCCCCTGCAGCGAATATTGCTGCATAAAATATCTTCCTATTTTTGTTGTATGTATACCACATATTGCCCTCCTCTACTTTATTTTTTGTACTTTAAATTAAATTAGATTTGACAGTCCTCTCTGTCCAGAATTTAGCAGTGTTGTTGGTAACTCTCATTTGGAATTTCCAAGAGTGGGTTCTGCTGGTAAGCCACCACAACCTGGATAGAAAATTTGTTGTATCCATTTTCTGCTCATATTGGTACTGTCAAAGGTTCCTACTAGCCAATGCAAAGGCTCATACCTGCAGCTGATGCAGGCACAAACCACCTCTGCTCTTTATCCATTTTCTTCCAAATTTTGCTTGTCTATGATTCCTTCCTTAACATTTTTACCTTCTCCCATTTCAGTCTTCTTCCAGGATTTGTGTTCGTTCAGTTTTGGTCTTTTTTTAAATCGGCCATTTGGTAATTTTCATAAAAATTAAATCTGGACAACAGATACAATGTTTTTTAAATGCTGTCTGTTTATTTTTAAGGCTAATAATATCCCTCATTTATCTTTAATATTAATAAGTATTTTTCAGAATTCAAACCATGATTTCAAAATGAACACAGTTCTATCTGTCTCCTGTCCAAAAATGGACAGTCATCTGCTGGTGCTTGCATTGGTCAAAATTTAACATTAATAATAATGAACATGCCTTATTTTCATTTAGTTCTAATAGCCTTTGCCTGCCTCTGGGGCCACATGGGGCCTTTATATGTATGGAGGGAAATGTGGGGAAAGAAATCTAAGAATGGAAACTGTCTTTTGTATTATTACCTTTTTTTAAATTAATCAACTTAATGTACAGCTTTTAAAAAAAGTATATAAATAAATCTTTTTTTTCCAAAGCATTATGAACTTGAATGTTTACTTTTCATTCTTCTTCAGTTGTAAATTGATTTTTCCCCAGATTGAAAGCATCATTATTTCCAGAGATGCTGTGAATGTGTTTGCTTTATGTAACATAAGCATCTACACAGCAGCCTGTAGTCAAATATTTGCAAGATTGTTTTGGAATAATGGCATTTGGACACCAACATTTATGCTGATACTAGGCTTAGTCTCTACCATGCTAATGTATTCCTTTAAAAAACAATGGCATAGGCTACTGATTTCTTTGCAGGATACAAATAATTTATTAATTATTTCAAGTATTACTATATGCAAAAGCCAGAGCGGAGGTATCTAAAACACAACATTTTATGTGGGTAGAACATATAGAAAGATGATCATTATTGTCTCAAATTGGAGCAAAATTTTTTTGAGGATTCATAATGCAATGAAGGATTGCTGAATTTAGCTCGTGGAAAGTTGGCCAAATGACTGATACTGCCATTATTATTTCCACAAGAGTGCAGAAAGGGTTCAATGACAACATTTCTCAACCATTGACACAGTGAATACAGGATGATGATGATTGTGTCCTCTGATTGAAGAATTGACAATTATTTAAAAATGAATGAACAAAGGGAGAGATTGGACAAGCTTTTTTTATTCGTCAAGTTGGGTTGCGCTGATAACTTGGCAATAGTTTGACAGGGAGGCAATGGCTGCGTGTGCCAAGGATGTTTCCCTTGTCACAACACCCGCACCCTCTGCCCCCCTCTCCACCACACCACCACCCACAGCTCCACACTGCTTCACAGAAGTACAGAACAACCTGGAGATCAAGTGCAGGGATAGCTCAGTATGATGACATTACAATAGACAATAGACAATAGGTGCCTTTGGCCCTTCGAGCCAGCACCGCCATTCAATGTGATCATGGCTGATCATCCCCAATCAGTACCCCGTTCCTGCCTTCTCCCCATATCCCCTGACTCTGCTATTTTTAAGAGCCCTATCTAGCTCTCTCTTGAAAGCATCCTGCTTTCAAGAGAGCTGGAATTCTCTGCCTCCACCGCCCTCTGAGGCAGAGAATTCCACACTCACCACTCTCTGTGAGAAAAAGTGTTTCCACATCTCCGTTCTAAATGGCTTACTCCTTATTCTTAATCTGTGGCCCCTGGTTCTGGACTCCCCCAACATCGGGAACATGTTTCCTGCCTCTAGTGTGTCCAAGCCCTTAACAATCTTATATGTTTCAATGAGATCCCCTCTCATCCTTCTAAACTCGAGTGTACAAGCCCAGCTGCTCTATTCTCTCAGCATATGACAGTCCCGCCATCCCGGGAATTAACCTAGTAAACCTACGCTGCACTCCCTCAATAGCAAGAATGTCCTTCCTCAAATTAGGGGACCAAACCTGCACACAATACTCCAGGTGTGGTCTCACTAGGGCTCTGCACAACTGCAGAAGGACCTCTTTGTTCCTACACTCAACTTCTCTTGTTATAAAGGCCAACATGCCATTCGCTTTCTTCACTACCTGCTGTACCTGCATGCTTACTTTCATAGACTGATGTACAAGGACCCCCAGATCCCGTTGTACTTCTCCTTTTCACAACTTGACGCCATTTAGATAGTAATCTGCCTTCCTGTTTTTGCTACCAAAGTGGATAACCTCACATTTATCCGCATTAAACTTCATCTGCCATGCATCTGCCCACTCCCCCAACCTGTCCAAGTCACCCTGAATTCTCATAGCATCCTCCTCACAGTTCACACTGCCACCCAGCTTTGTGTCATCTGAAATTTGCTAATGTTACTTTGAATCCCTTCATCCAAATCATTGATGTATATTGTAAATAGCTGCAGTTCCAGCACCGAGCCTTGCGGCACCCCACTAGTCACTGCCTGTCATTCTGAAAGGGACCCGTTAATCCCTACACTTTGTTTCCTGTCTGCCAACCACTTCTCTATCCATGTCAGCACTCTACCCCCAATACCATGTGCCCTAATTTTGCCCACTAATCTCCTATGTGGGACCTTATCAAATGCTTTCTGAAAGTCCAGGTACACTACATCCACTGGCTCTCCCTTGTCCATTTTCCGAGTTACATCTTCAAAAAATTCCAGAAGATTAGTCAAGCATGATTTCCCCTTCGTAAATCCATGCTGACTTGGACCAATCCTGTTACTTCTATCCAAATGTGCGGTTATCTCATCTTTGATAATTGACTCCAGCATCTTCCCCACCATTTCGCACTGCATCTTGAGGAAATGCGTAGCTCATCTCAGCACATTTAAGTATTGTATTGTATTGTATATCTTTATTGTCATTTCCTGAGTATTCGCATACCCAGAGGAAATAAAAAAACGTTCCTCAACCAGTGTCCATTTCAGTGTGCAGTAAAAAATAAATAGAAGTAAAAATACATATAACATGAACAAATTAACACTCTACTCTACTAAACATCAACAGGCGTTCCGATCGGCAGCGGCACGACAGTGGCTCTGCTGCAGTGTGTCCAGGTTGGTGGTTGGTGCACGATACTTTGGCAGGGGGCAAAGTCCGTTTATCAGTCTTATAACCTGCGGGAAGAAGCTGAGGAGCATCCTGCTGGTTTTGCACCTAATGCTCCGGTACCTCTTCCCAGATGGCAGGTTGGAGAATATGTGATGCGATGGGTGGTAGGGGTCTTTGATGATGGAGATGGCTCTGCTGATACATCTCTTCCTGTATCAGTTTTATCAACAAGATGAAGGTATCAAGATGAAATGATCCTCAAGAGACTCTAATGCATTTCTATAAAACTGCAGAAAATCAAAGGAATACAATTTTGAGTCAAACTTCTCAAGTGGGTCACTGGCAATGAGTTGAATGCTATGCACCCTACATTTCAGACATTAATTCAAATTAAAATCTTATAAACAAAGTGCTCCTTTCTAAAAAAAAAAATTAACTTCAAATTACAAATAAAATAAAATCCCAACAATTGTTTTCATTAAATATGCACACGTCTCTTGACTATTCACAGGTCATAGAAGAACTCAACTATCCCATTACACACAGCATGTTTATATGCCAGGGAAATATGTTGCAAACATAACCATAGAAAAGCAGAAGATAAACAGAGGCAATAACCCCAGAGTTGAAGTCCACCTTGAAATTTGGCCAACGTCATTCAGTAATTCATAAAGTTATGTGTCATTTATGTTATTTATGCATTATTTGTTTTTGTATATTTGTCTGAGCCTGTGCCTGCGATGTTGCTGCAAGCAAGATTTGATGTTGTACCACCTGCACCACCTTGTGCTTACGACATTAAACTCAATGTAATTTGATTTAATAGAAAGAGACTACCGAATCATCCAATACTTAACATGGGATTACTTATCTCTTTTATATTTCCAAATCTGTAATCAGTCACCATGTTTTCTTCTCATTTGTCCTTCTCTGACCCTGGCCCAGTTTTCTTTCCTCTTTCATTCGTCAGCCTAAGCAATGTGTTTGCTTACCATTTTGTCCTTTTTCACCCTTAACACGGCTTACTCAAATGCACAGAAAATCTCTTTAATGTAAAAACAGTAAAAATATTTTAATAATAAAAGTATTTCTGCATTATGTACAAAAAGTACAAAAAATGTACTATGTTTATAAATTAAAGACAATGTTCTACTATTGAAACAGCTGAATATCTTTGTGATTTAATATATTATGTCACTATGTCTTAGTCTATCATCGCTCATTTATTTTCGCTCAAAGTACTCTTCTGCCATGACTGGTTCTTCTTCCGATTCATTTTCCTCCTCCGATTCCCTCTCTTCCTCCTCACTGTCTGATTCAGTATAGAAGGTGATTGTGGCTTGTACAGGGAATGCTGCCAAAAGTTCCTGCCCTTCACTGTACAAATAGTCAAAGCATTTGTTCTTGGGCCACATCAGCCTGTAGCAAAATTAAGGAAAAGTTAAATGAATCCCTGCTTCAAAGATGCCATTAAAAAGCAAGTCTCCCATTCATATTTTTTGATGGATTAAATAATTGACAATTAGATCAGTACAGTGCCCTTCATAATGTTTGGGATAAAGACCCATCATTTATTTATTTGCCTCTGTACTCCACAATTTGAGATTTGTAATTGAAATCACATGATGTTAAAATGCACATTGTCAGATTTTAATAAAGGCCATTTTTATACATTTTGGTTTCACCATGTAGAAATTACAGCAGTGTTTATACATAGTCCCCCCCCCCCCCCCCCCATTTCAGGTCAACACAATGTTTGGGACACAGCAAAGTCATGGAAATGAAAGTAGTGATGTTTAATATCTTGTTGCGTATCCTTTGCATGTAATGAAGTCTGCAACTCATGGACATCACCCGTTGCTGGGCGTCTTCTCTGGTGATGCCCTGCCAGGCCTGTATTGCAGCCATCTTTAGCTTATGCTTGTTTTGGAGGCTAGTCCTCTTTAGTTTTCTCTTCAGCATATCAAAGGCATGCTCAATTGGGTTCAGATCGGGCGATTGACGACCACTCAAGAATTGACAATTTTTTAGCTTTGAAAAACTCCTTTGTTGCTTTAGCAGTATGTTTGGGATCATTGTCTTGCTGTAGAATGAACTGCCGGCCAATGAGTTTTGAGGCATTTGTTTGAACTTGAGCAGATAGGATGTGTCAAGGAAGATAAGTGAGCCAGTACCTTCAGCAGCCATACATGCCCAGGCCATAACACCTCCACCACTGTGTTTCACAGATGAGGTGGTATGCTTTGGATCTTGGGCAGTTCCTTCTCTCCTCCATACTTTGCTCTTGCCATCACTCTGATATAAGCTAATCTTCGTCTGTCCACAAGACCTTTTTTCCAGAACTGTGGTTGCTCTTTTAAGTACTACTGTAACCTGGCCATTTATTTTTGCGGCTAACCTGCGGTTTGCATCTTGCAGTGTAGCCTCCGTATTTCTGTTCATGAAGTCTTCTGCAGACAGTGGTCATTGACAATCTGTCGGACAGGTGTTTGTGGATTTGATCTGTCGGACAGGTGGTTGTGGATTTTTCTTTATATTAGAGAGAATTCTTCTATCATCAGCTGTGGAGATTTTTCTTGGCCTGCCAGTCCCTTCGCAATTAGTAAGCTCACCAGTGCTCTCTTTCTTCTTAATGATGTTCCAAACAGTTGATTTTGGTAAGCCTAAGGTTTGGCTGGTGCCTGCAACAGTTTTATTCTTGTTTCTCAGTCCCATAATGGCTTCTTTCACTTTCATTGGCACAACTTCGGTCCTCATGTTGATAAACAGCAATAAAAGTTTCCAAAGGTGATGGAAAGACTGGAGGAAAGACTAGATGCAGTGAGCTCTCTTGTATCCTGCTTGAAGGAGACACCTGAGCAATTAGAAACACCTGTGAAGCCAGGTGTCCCAAACATTATGGTGCCCTGAAATGTGGGGACCATGTATAAACACAGCTGTAATTTCTACATGGTGAAACCAAAATGTATATAAATACCCTTTAATAAAATCTGACAGTTTGCACTTTAACTACATGTGATTTTTTCTATTACAAATCTCAAATTGTGGAGTACAGAGGCAAATAAATAAATGATGGGTCTTTGTCCCAAACATTATGGAGGGCACTGTATATTTAAATAGGTTAAAAGTAAATGGTCGGTACACAAAAATGCTGGAGAAACTCAGCGGGTGCAGCAGCATCTATGGAGCGAAGGAAATAGGCAATGTTTCGGGCCAAAACCCTTCTTCAGACTGATGGGGGGTGGGGAGAAGAAAGGAAAAAGGCAGAGGAGGAGCCCGAGGGCTGAGAGGAGACAGCCCGAGGGCTGAGGAAGGGGAGGAGACAGCATGGGCTAACAAAATTGGGAGAATTCAATGTTCATGCCCCCAGGATGCAGACTCCCCAAGCGGAATATGAGGTGCTGTTCCTCCAATATCTGGTGTTGCTCGCTCTGGCCATGGAGGAGACCCAGGACAGAGAGGTCGGATACGGAATGGGAGGGGGAGTTGAAGTGCTGAGCCACCGGGAGATCAGGTTGGTTATTGGGGACCGAGCGGAGGTGTTCGGCAAAACGATCGCCAAGCCTCCGCTTGGTCTCACCGATGTAGATCAGCTGACATCTAGAGCAGCGGATGCAATAGATGAGGTTGGAGGAGATGCAGGTGAACCTCTGTCACACCTGGAACGACTGCTTGGGTCCTTGAATGGAGTCGAGGGGGGAAGTGAAGGGACAAGTGTTGCATCTCTTGCGGTTGCAAGGAAAAGAGCCCAGGGAGAGGGTGGTACGGGAGGGAAGGGAAGGGAAGAATTGACAAGGGAGTTATGGAGGGAGCGGTCTTTGCGGAAGGCAGACGGGGGGGGAGATGGGAAGTTGTGGCGAGTGGTGGGGTCACGTTGGAGGTGGCGAAACTGACGGAGGATTACTTGTTGTATGTGACGGCTGGTGGGGTGAAAGGTGAGGACTAGGGGGACTCTGCCCTTGTTGCGAGTGGGGGGGATGGAGAGAGAGAGCAGTGTTGCAGGGTATGGAAGAGACCCTGGTGCGAGCCTCATCTATGGTGGAGGAGGGGAAGCCCCGTTCCCTAATGAATGAGGACATTTCAGATGCCCTGGTGTGGAACGCCTCAGGGACCCAAGGACCATTCAATTCACTTGGTCAGAAACACACACAAATGTTTAGGACGTTTTCATATTACAGATACAGGAAATTACAGGAAATACAGGAAATGATCCATTCAAGGACCCAAGCAGTCGTTCCAGGTGCGACAGAGGTTCACCTGCATCTCCTCCAACCTCATCTATTGCATTCGCTGCTCTAGATGTCAGCTGATCTGCATCGGGGAGACCAAGCGGAGGCTTGGCGATCGTTTCGCCGAACACCTCCGGTCGGTCCGCAATAACCAACCTGACCTCCCGGTGCCTTAGCACTTCAACTCCCCCTCCCATTCCATATCCGACCTCTCTGTCCTGGGTCTCCTCCATGGCCAGAGCGAGCAACACCGGAAATTGGAGGAACAGCACCTCATATTCCGCTTGGGAAGTCTGCATCCTGGGGGCATGAACATTGAATTCTCCCAATTTTGTTAGCCCATGCTGTCTCCTCCCCTTCCTCAGCCCTTGGGCTGTCTCCTCCCATCCCTCAGCCCTCTGGCTCCTCCTCCGCCTTTTTCCTTTCTTCTCCCCACCCCCCATCTGTCTGAAGAAGGGTTTCGGCCCGAAACGTTGCCTATTTCCTTCGCTCCATAGATGCTGCTGCACCCGCTGAGTTTCTCCAGCATTTTTGTGTACCTTCGATTTTCCAGCATCTGCAGTTTCTTCTTAAAAGTAAATGGTCATTCTTCTAGATTTCTAAACATGTTGCAAAATGACAATTATGCTTGAACAGATTATGTTTTCAATCACATCAAAACAGGCAAGCAAGTCCCTTATTTCATTCCTAAAATAATACGTCACAACACACAGGCATATTTGGGTGGCACAGCAGTAGACCTGCTGCCTTATAGCACTTTCAGCGCCGGAGACCCGGGTTCGATCCCGACCAGGTGCTGTCTGTATGGTTCTCCCTGTGACCATGTGGGCTTTCTCCGAGATCTTCGCTTTCCTCCCACACTCCAAAGATGTACAGATTTGTAGATTAATTGGCTTGGTATACCTGTAAATTGTCCCTAGTGTGTAGGATAGTGTTAATGTGCAGGGATCACTGGTCGGTGCCGACCCGGTCGTCCGAAGGGTCTGTTTCCATGCTGTATCTCTAAATTAAACCAAACTAAACTAAATACGGTATTGCCAAGGCAATGAATTCAGTTAACAATATATTTTACTATTTTGATTTGAAAAATTAGAAAGAACAGAAATCATAGAACTGCTATTTACAATAACTTTTTATTATGTTTACAGAAACATGGAGTTAAGCAGCACGGTAACAAGCCTTTCAGTCCAACACGTCCATGCCAACCGAGGTGTCTTCCTTACCTACATATTTACATACCTTTTCTGTCTATGAACCTATCCAAATGCCTTTTAAATGTTGTAATTGTATCTACCTATGCCATTTACACTAATCTTATTTTTTATTCTCCTTCCATTCACATAAAGGCTCCCCGAATTCTACCACTCACCTACTAGGAGCAATTGTACATTGGTCAATTAACCAACAAAGCCATACATTTTTGGCACGTGGAGGAAACCCGCACAGTCACAGGGAAAATATGTAACATCTACATAGACAGCACCGGTGAAGATTAAACCTGAATCATCGTAGCTGTGCGTCAGCAGCTCTACCAACTGTTCTATTGTGCTGCCCTCGAAAAACTAAACATAGATTTTCCAAACAGTTTCCTTTTTATAAAGACATATTGATTCTATCCAGGTGGATTTTCCATTTCCTGTATCTGTAATATGAAAATGTCCTAAACATTTGTGTGTGTTTCTGACCAAGTGTTTCTGACAGCTTTTGGAAATTAAATGGAGAAAAAAAATAGGAGCAAATGGAACAATCACACTCTGCAGTTCAGATCACAAGGGATTATTGTCTGGATTATGCTGCTGTGTTATTACATGTGGTGACAGACATAAATGCCAGATAACCAGCATCATTGCTGCTTCCAAGAGAATATGAAAGGCAGATCTTAAACTTGAAACACTGAGATTGATCTTACCTGACTGGATGAGTAAATAAGGAATGTAAGGTCTCTCCTATAAACCCAGCATTGGCTTGTGCCAAGTGAGACTATTGAGAAAAAGATAATGCAGAAATATCTCAAAATCAATATAAAATAAAAACCTTTTCAATATTCTACCATATTTCATTATGGTAAAAAAGTAAAACGGTAAGTTAATAAATATGCAAGCGAACAAAGTCAATTATTAACCCCAACATTAATGATATCCAATCCTCTTAATAGTCCATTTAACATAATAAAATATTGAAGTGCCCTCATGATCATTATGAAACAAAATTTTGTATTGCCCAAAATCAAAATACTGTAAATAAAAACAGAAAATACTGAAAATACTCAGCAGGTAAAGCAGCATAAAGGAAAAGGAAAAGGCAAAGAGTGCAAAGGAAAAAAAAGCTCTTTTTACTTTGAAAATGTTCTAGTTGTGACAGAAACACAGAAAAATAGGTGCAGGAGTAGGCCATTCAGCCCTTCGGCCCAGCACCACCAATCAATATAATCATGGCTGATCATCTAAAATCAGTACCCCGTTCCTGCTTTTTCCCCATATCCCTTGATTCCTTTAGCCCTGGGCTAAATCTAACTCTCTCTTGAAAACATCTAGTAAATTGGCCACCACTGCCTTCTGTGGCAGAGAATGCCACAGATTCACAGCTCTCTGGGTGAAGAGGTTTTCCTTATTTCAGTCCTAAATGGTCTACCCTTTATTCTTGAACTGTGACCCCTGATTCTGGATTCCCCAACATCGGGAAAATTCTTTCCTGCATCTAGCCTGTCCAATCCTTTAAGAATTTTATATGTTTCTATTCCATAAGATCCCCTCATCCTTCTAAATTCCAGAGAATGCAAGCCCAGTCGCCCTTTCTTTTGCCAATAGCAAAATGTGGAAAAAGATGGTGAGTTGTGGGCTGCTTAAAGTAAAATATTCATTTTTAATATATAGTAATTAATTATTTTAATTAATATAAATACTCCTTCTCAGATACCATGTAGTGACTTTCTGTGATATTTTTTCTTACTAAAAGCATTCAGATAGCAAAATTCCCCAAAGGGTTCTTTTATGAAGTAACCCCACTATATTAAGAAGTAATATCTTGACCAAAATAGTAACATTATGCCTGAGTTTGTGTTCTTGTTTTCAGATTCTACTCTCCCTTTCTCTATGGCCCATTCTAGTTCCAAAACTTTCACAAAGTGCTCCATTTCTTTTGGCCTGTCTGGCATTCTCAGTGTTCAGCCTTCGATTACCAAGCCTTTTCTGAACCACCCTGTCTTTCCATCTATCTTTTTTCCTTTTGAAGCTTCTTAAAACTTTACTTATTCACTAAACTTGTCAAGAGCTAAATAAAAGAAAATATATTAAATGTTTTATATTTACCGGAAAGCTTACTGTTTGAACACACGCAAACAGGCACACACAGACACCCACACATACTCAGAAACACACACACACACACACACACATTGTTTTCTGTAAAAAAATGTCAGGTGCGTACGGACTGCTATGTCTCCGATAACAGCAACTACACTTTTTAAAGGTTATTTTATCAAGTGTGAGGCATTAGAGGACGAGGTAAAGAAATGAAAGATTGTATGCAAGTACAAGCCTTTCTTTAGATCAATCTGCTATCTTAATTTATGAACATCCTGACTATAATCTTTAATTTATGTCACAAATTCTTAGGTTTCCCCCATCAACAAAGCCAGTTTCTCTCTATCCATCCAATCGAACCTCCTAATATCTTGACACTCATCTATGGAAAATTACACTGTGGGAAGATATAATTTTAATCCTAAGAATGCAAATTACATCAACTGCTTATTTTAGTAACAGCACAGAAGGAAAGGGACTCCTTAAAGTTTTCAAAATACATTCATAAGAGCAAAAGAAAGGCGAGAACAGTGTTCCTAAGACTGGGGCGTAAACTAAAAAACAATGACCTCTTTGAGTGCTAACATAAATATATAATGGCAAAGGCTTCCAGCGACAATCCATTCTCAGTGATCCAGTAAGGCATGGTTCTGCTTTATCTATATTATAATCAAGAATGGTGTGACAAACAGTAGTCACAGGAAAAACAGTCACAGTGTTCGGACATTGCATTTAACTTAGTGCTTTAATAACAGTGTGCACTGCATATATGCCCTAAACTAAGAAGCAAACAGATAGGATAGTTTGCAGTGTCTGTGTACACAGAGGTTTGCTGCATGGTTTGGGGGCAGATATGGGAGAACGATGCAAGCGTATCATCCTCCTGCAAGCTTGAGAGTTAAGTGAAGTTGCCACATTAGACACAACTGGAGAGATTCCACAGCCTCATCAAAAATCTGGCTGGAGTTTGGTGTGTGTGCTCTGCGTCTGGCATTGTAGCCCTTTAGCCATCTGTTTTCCAGTGTTAATCCCAGCACATTATTCTCTCCAGAAGACATAGCTTAAAACAGTTCATCAATGATGGAATAAACATGGCCACAAAAAATAAATGTTTCGATTAAATCCATATTTTAAATGAATATCAGTGAAAAGAACAGGAATCAGAGTACCAGTGTATTTGTTTTCCTGGTCAGTGCAGTATATCTGTTACAAGAATATATGAAGAAAATATGAAGTAGAACAGCTGATAAGCACTAATTACCACATTCATACGACTGGCATTATAGAAATTGCTGTTTCTTCTGATATCAGCCTTTGATGGCAGCAGAACAAATATCTATAACCAAGATTTAGTCACCCTTTCACAATTGTCTATCTTTGCTTTATTAAATCGTATGGACTAACATGTGGATTTCAATGCAGCAATCTACAGATGGGTTTACACAGTGAAATGTCTTGTGACTTGGCAAACCTGCCTAAAAGTCTCTGCAAATGGCTATGGAACATATGAGAGCCCAGCACCAAATTTAAGTGAGTTTGCATGGAGCCTCTTCCAATCTTTCTGGCAAGGAAATGATTTCCAGTTTCATTTCAACATTTGTAGATACAATCAAAATGCATTATTTGATGACCAATGTCTTGGTTAATGTTGCAGCAAGAAATAGAAGTCAATCTACAGAGAGATACAACAGAAACAGGCCCATTGGCCCATCATGTCCATATCAACAATCAACTACATATTTTACATGAACCTACATGAATCCCAATTTTCACTCTCACCATATTCTCTTCAATTCTCCCAGATTCTAACAGTCACCTACACATTAAGGACAATTTATAGTGAAAACTTGACCTTTCAAACAATATATCTTTGGGATGTGGTAGGAAACCACGGCATCTGGAGAAAATCCATGTGGTCACAGGGAGCATTTGGAGCAAGGTCATTGATTTTATCTCCATCTTGCTGCTGGCTATCAGCCAACTTGCCCAACCTGCAGCCCTTCCAAATCGGTGTATTGTGAGGCCAGAGATTTTCCGGGTCTTGCCTCCTCCTTTGCCAGTAATCTATTCCACCACATTGTGTCAGAACAGAAGAAGGACAGGCCCTGGGAAAAAAAACAAGTGACTAGTGGGGTATCGCAAGGCTCGGTGCTGGGACCGCAGCTATTTACAATATACATCAATGATTTGCATGAAGGGATTCAAAGTAACATTAGCAAATTTGCAGATGACACAAAGCTGGGTGGCAGTGTGAACTGTGAGGAGGATGCTATGAGAATGCAGGGTGACTTGGACGGGTTGGGGGAGTGGGCAGATGCATGGCAGATGAAGTTTAACGTGGATAAATGTGAGGTTATCCACTTTGGTATCAAAAACAGGAAGGCAGATTACTATCTAAATGGCGTCAAGTTGGGAAAAGGGGAAGTACAATGGGATCTGGGGGTCCTTGTTCATCAGTCTATGAAAGTAAGCATGCAGGTATAGCAGGCAGTGAAGAAAGCGAATGGCATGTTGGCCTTTATAACAAGAGAAGTCGAGTATAGGAGCAAAGAGGTCCTTCTGCAGTTGTACAGGGCCCTAGTGAGACCACACCTGGAGTATTGTGTGTAGTTTTGGTCCCCTAATTTGAGGAAGGACATTCTTGCTATTGAGGGAGTGCAGCGTAGGTTTACAAGGTTAATTCCCGGGATGGCCGGACTGTCATATGCTGAGAGAATGGAGCGGCTGGGCTTGTACACTCAGGAGTTTAGAATGATGAGCGGTGATCTTATTGAAACATATAAGATTGTTAAGGGTTTGGACACGCTAGAGGCAGGAAACATGTTCCCGATGTTGGGAGAGTCCAGAACCAGGGGCCACAGTTTAAGAATAAGGGGTAAGCCATTTAGAACGGAGACAAGGAAACACTTTTTCTCACAGAGAGTTGTGAGAATGTGGAATTGCCTGCCTCAGAGGGCGATGGAGGCTGGTTCTCTGGATACTTTCAAAAGAGAGCTAGATAGGGCTCTTAAAGATAGCCGAGTCAGGGGATATGGGGAAAAGGCAGGAACAGGGTACTGATTGGGGATGATCAGCCATGATCACATTGAATGGCAGTGCTGGCACGAAGGGCCGAATGGCCTACTCCTGCACCTATTGTCTATTGAATGTTGTGGAAACGGATGATCAACTAAGGATTTTATGTTTTCGTTCTTGTTAAATATCTAAATCTGGTTTGAAATTATGATTTGGCTGTGTTTTGCATTCAGCAATTGTAGTCGACTTATCAGTAAGATATTACAGTAAGGATCCACTGATGCCGAATTACCAAAGAAAGACACAAAATGCTGGAGTAACTCAGCTGTCGAGCAGCATCTCTGGAGAAATTTCTGATCGGAACTCTTCCCAACCCGAAACGTCACCTATTGCAGTGAGTATTGCAAGCGATCTAGTATTGCAGTGATCCAGTGTTTGGTTCTACAGGACCTCTGGGATGTAAAGGGTGTAAGATTTAACTATGATCAGGTGATAAATGTTTTAATTGGAGATGGTCAGGGCGTTTTTGTTGTTGTCTCTCTATTGTGTGGCACTTATTAGCTCAAGCCTAGGTGTTCTCTAGGTGTTGCATCAGACCGGCACAGACACATTAATTACCTAATTCTGACAAATCACAGAAATAAATGGGCATGTAATCACTCATTCACAGCATGGCCAGACAGACCTTTCACCTTCAACTCATCCTCTGCTGAGAGGAGGCCACGGCATCATGAAGGCCAAGTTTTGCTACTGCAGCAAGCTACCGGAAAGAGAAAGGCCATTTTAGCAATATGCTTCAGAGCAGTCACGGCAAGAATCTGGTGGCCTCCACATTTACTTAGATGGCTACATTGCTGCCATTGTGAGAATACTCTGCACTTGTTCAAGTACCCCTGACTGAACTTAGGAATCGGGTGAAAGGTGATGAACCTGGATCAGTGAGTCGCTGATACACACTGGAAGGCAATGATAACTCAGTCTAGTCTGGTGAAAGCAAGGGTACAAAATGTGAGGATTTTCACTACAAAGCAGTCTGGACCGATGTCTACTATCTACAACCTATTGTGTGCCACCATCTTCTTGGAGAGTTACTCAATTCTCAACAAACTACATAACCAAAGAATGATTAAATAGTGCTAAAACTACATTTCCAATGTATGATACATATTGCCTTGAGCCAATTTATTAATCCTTGTCCCAAATCAACAATGCATAATGGTTGACAAGAGCAACTGCCCACTTCCCAAAGTTCAGAAGTGTTTGTACAACATTACATTACATTACATTCATTACATTGTGCTAAAATGCTGAGTGGTTAGAGTTGTGCAAATAACTGCTCACAATGTGTAATCAAAATTGCTATTGTTTTCAACTGTACCCAACAATAAGAGGAATAGCATGAAACATCCTAACTCAGTCCCCTGGGAGTGTCACACACAGATAATGTTCAGGTTCAGGTACAGGTGAGTTACACATGGGATGATGGAAGGACCGATGACTAAAAACTTGGGCTGCATAGCAATTTGTTTTAAGCATGATTCGATGGAGAACTGAAGTTTTTGGAAAATAAAGCACAAAAACATTATAACTCCACAAAACATGTGAAATTCACTCTGGCACTCCAGACTGTAGTGCCTGCCAGATAGGAGGTGCAGTTCACAGCCTGCCATACCACACGCTCAGACTTTGTCAGCAGTCATGGCAGCTGAAGACTTTGAAAGATTAAAAACATTCAAAAGACATTAAAAATCAGAGGAACAATTAAAAAATGAAAGTATTGTTAAAACTACAATTTTAAAAAACTATTTCTGTCTAAAAATACATTATCTTCCTCACTTGCTTCATTTCCTCTCCATTAAAGGGAATTGATTCACTGTTGTATATCCAGTGGGTATTCATGCAGACAGATTTTCTGGGGCAACTGCTGGGGAATTACAGCAAGTACATGCTCTGACGCTGAACTCTATGTGGAAAGTCACCAGCAAATTGGAAACTCTGTTTTTTGCACTAGCCACAAACTTCTTGACACTAATGGGAAGGAGGCAAGTGCCAGCAGTTCAGCTGCAACTCTGCCTTTAAGAAACAGTTCTTCTGCCAGGATCAATTTGTAGAGCTGCAATTACCACTTTTTTTCCAGGACTGTAGAATTACTAATACCACAACTGTCTATCCTATTCCCAGTTCTGACAGGACTGCTGCAGATTTACAGATTGCCGCACATTTCAGAGCCCATCACTGATATTACAATTCCCACTCTTGGCAAGATCAATCTGTAGAGTAAAACCCCTGTTACACTGTGCGAGCTGACCCACGAGGTGCCCTGAGTTTAAAACAAATTTAACTCGTGGTAATCACGTACAATTAACGTAGCGGGAACGTTGGAACTCGTGGACGCAACTTAGCGACTCGTGGCGCTAACGGCAGGTACCCGTGAAACTTGTTAACTCTTGAAAAAGTTCAAACATGCTTGAACTTTTCCACGAGTAAAATGTACTCTTGAAGTTAAAATTTGAAACATTTCAACTCGTTGTAAGAACGCAGTGGCCCGTGCGTTTACCTTTGTGACTCGTGATTCTACCGTGGGAACTCTTTTTAGAAACAATAATCAGGGACAGAAATATCAGTTACTTAGACTTTTTAAAGACAAATTCTGCATAACAAAGTAAAAGTTATTGATAGGGTGACAGAGTGGGTTGAAAAGAAAAAATTGCTTGAAGTTTATATATAGATTTTGTGTATTTGGGACTGAGCTCACAACCTTAAGACAAACCAGTATTGAGGAACAGCGTGAGAACATTTTATGACACTTCATGGCAGCCTAATCTGAGGTTTGCCAGTCACATCCAGAAGCCATCTCTACCAGTGCTGTTGAAGAAGACAGGATTGTGTTCACCTCTCCTGCACCCCTGTTCCGTAGGACAACACCAACTCTTTCATTATGCGTTTGTATTATCTGCTCACGGGGTGAAAGGAGAGGAAAGAATGGTACGTTGGCTGCTTCCCGAAGCAGGTCGAAGTGTAGATTGAGTTGATAGGGGGAAAGCTGGCCTGTGTAATAGACTGCACTACATTTGCAAGTCTCTGTAATATATACTGCGCTCTAGGGCAAAGCTGCTCCCAAAACGGGCATTGATGCATCACAATATGATGCTTTGTACGATGTAGACTGTGGAAGCTGGTAGGCTGCCCAGGCAATCAGACATGACTCCGGTGACTCTCATGTGCACTCTGAACTCGTCAGCTGGACAGAGGAAAAAAAAGGTGAGTAAAAAAAAGGTGACTTGGAACATCGCAGAAATGAGAAGTAAACGGCAAACTTAGACATACCCGTGGGAACTCGGTTAAACTCTGGATCATAAACTTGTAGTCTCGTACGCAACCACGAGTCTTTCACTCGGGGTCACTCGTGGGTCAACTCGCACAGTGTAACAGGCCTATTAGAATCACCACTCTTGCCGGAACACATGTGTTGAGTTACAATTCCTACTCCTGACAGTTGCCGCTCGTTGCCGCTATCGCTGCTGCTCTCCGAGTCTGGGCAGCTCACGCTGCAAAACTTGAGGGCAAGGCTTTCGAAAGCGGCGCCGGCGGCAAACTTCTCCCTGGCCAGGTTCTCGTTCACCTCGGGCTCAAGTCCGCAGTGCTCGAAGAAACTGTCCAAGCCCGAGCAGGCTCGGGAGAAGCGGCAGCTGTGGTCAGTCAAAGTGCGAGCGCCGCAATCTGCCTTCACCAACCCGCCACTTGAGCGGCTCCTTGGGGCGACCTGCTGCTGCTTCTTGGGGCGCTGCTGGCGTGGTCATTTGTGCACTTTGGGATGCTGCTGGTGTGGCGAATGGGGAGGGGGGGGGAGAGAGAGCCCGGGAGGGGGAGAGAGCCCGGGGAGAGAGGGAGAGAGAGAGAGGTCTAGTACAGGGCCCGACTTGCTCCATCTTCACTCGCAGCGCGTGCCGCAGTCTGAAAAGTGAGCGGGGAGTGGATGAAGTGAGCGGGGAGAGGGGAACGGGCAGCGGTGAAGGCGTCAACCAAACTACTGCATGTTCAGCGGCTTCAATCCAGAGCCCGGTGGGGAGGGCGGCTGGCCAAGTGCGAGTCGACTGCGAACGGGCGGCGACCAAATGACTGCGAGTCGGGAGGAGGGGGGGGTGACGTAACTCGCAGGAGTGGGGGAGGAGGGGGGGTGACGTAACTCGCAGGAGGGGGGGTGCACTGCAGGCTGAGCGTGGAAAACAGTGCGCTGCAGGCGGCGCGAGCAGACCCATTCTGATGTCATCTGCTCAAGATATTTGAAATTTTTGAACATTTTCATAAATAATTCAAGAAATTAAGCTTGAAATGTTCAGGTAAGCCGATTTTTGACTTCACATACAGGAATATGTAAACATTTTACCGTCAGAGCGTCGTTTTTTCGAGTAGTATGATTATACACACACACACACCCACATCCAAGATCAGACTTTTAATAGTTATTAAATATGATTGAATCAAAATCAAGAATTATAAATTCACATTTCAAAAATGGTTTCACAATTCAGTAGTACTGATTTCCAGTATTCCATTTGAGAATACATGAGGTTGCATGCAAAATACTGATTTTCAAAAATCCCGTATCTGTGTAGTACGTTCTATTGTAGGTATGTTACAAAACGTACCTTCAGCGGCGCAGCAATTCTGCCACTGGCCGTGTGCGTGGCTTTGGCGCCTTTGAAGGGGGGGGGGGGAGCGGGGTTAAAATGCGGTTTTTCTCCTACCTGGTCCTGGATATATTTTCTCGGGGTGCAAGCTTTTGCAGAAGAATTGTTCCGACGGCCGTTCTGTGATTTTTTTTTTTTTTTTTTTTTTTTTTAAATCACCCGACAAGTTCAGTGCTGGAGTAATTTAAAAATCAGTTTCTAAAGCCGTCAACGCTGACAATGGGGACGGATTTCACGTACGGGACAGGTAAAGGAAAGTCGTTTATTTTATGTATAAAAGTGCTTCTTAAGATGCCTTTAATCCACATTTTACGTTGCGAAACGGTGACTTAGGACCCTTACGAACCGGCAGTATTTTTCCTGCCGATATGGGGTTTAAATTCACCGCAACTGCAACGTTCCAAACCAGCGCGTTCCTCAAAAACTCACTCGTAAGATGATTAAAATGGCCATTAATATACGGGAATTAAATACTAAATTCCTTCCATTTGGCCTATAAATCCATGACAATGAGATTTAAAAATCATGTTATATTGTGAATTCTTGTGTGAATGTTATTTGGACACTTAGGCTATTTAAAAATGTTAATCTTTTCTTAAGAAATGGATAGATGTTTAGATTTAGTCATTGAATTTTGTAATTAGCTACAATTGAGTAACTAACTAATTATATGCTTTAATTTCAGGTCATCCAAGTAAGATTGTTTAATATTTGTTTCAGAATGCTTCAATCTATAATAACTGAAAAATTCTTTCAGTTCTCTTAATTTTTAAGAAGGTTTTGGGCTTTTGACTGTCCTTGATCACAGCTTTTGTGTTAAGTCAATGGAAAAGCAATAGGGAAGATGCTAATTTCCGAGTATGAAAATGGCCATAACTTTTTTAATAGTGAAGATATGAAAGTGAATTAGGTGTCAAATTAAACTTCTTTTTATGCTTTATCTGATGGGATAAATTGCAGACTTGATTTTTTAAATCTCAATATTTTGTAACATTGCTATCTATTGCATTTATGTGAGAAATACCGATTTCTCCAACAAAATGCTGATTTTCAGCCATCAAAATACGGAAATGCTCAGTGAAACTTAGCAGCTCTGCAATTATTCACAATCACATTGTGTTTGAGAATTCAAAATGTGATTTGTGATCTTGTTTATGAGTCATCATGGAACTAGAATTTGTTATAATAGTATGACAGTAAAATAAGTTAGTTTGAAAGCGATCATAGTAATGTAAATGCACCATTTAGTTTGACTTCAATTTTCATGATGGAAATTGAAGTCGAACTAAATGTTGTATTCACATCACTATTCCATGTTGAAATTGATGTGATGTGAAGTTGTTAGGTCAGGAGGACCATTAAAGGTGCACTGCACACACTAACACAGTCGAACAGTTACAGGCAATCAAATCAACACACAAACATTTTCTAAAAAAAGGTTTTCTTTACTGCAAAAACTTACAGTATTTTATTTGCAGTTTTTGCATGCACCTTTATAACATTTTACATAACAGTACAACTTGATTATTAAAACAAGAACAACTTCAATTCTTGACTTTTAAAAATGTATACAACAATGACCCCAATCATCCCATTCCACCCACTCATTATTCTTGACTCAACCAAAATTATTTCTGGAATATTGGTCATAGATTTGGTGCAAAAATGCTCCAAAATAAGGCTCCGAATGCACCAGAGAGGATCTAAACCCCCAGAGCTTCCAGGGCCCTGTACCCCGGCCGCGAGGGACTTTGAGTTTCACGCTCGTGATGTGCGCTGCGCACACATAATTTCACATAAATGTTTTGTAATCCTGTCATGCCACCCCCCTTTCTGAAAAGCTTCGTACGGGCCTGCCATGGACTAATTAATCACTTACTGAATTTTGTCTTCTGCACCACTGCCTCTCCAGGTCTCTGGATGTCATTATCCAGGGTCTCCAGGGAGGTGAATAACTGAAGGAAAGTTAAAGGAAGGAATGGCGTTAAAAGCAAACGGAAGAGTAAAAACAGATGGTTTATCTCGCTGTCTCTACTGTCAGAGGATCAAAGCGGCAGAGTGAGGAAATCTCACCTTCATAGCACAGAAAGTCACAGAAATGTTCTATGTTTTGATGGGCATGCCCCAAAGACACAAAGGCACAGCATGGGAACAGCCACGTTCTCACAAGCACTGAACCGAGGAATATTTGAATTAAAAATAAAGTTTTGTTCAAATACCATCAGTTTTACCGTTTCATATTCCAACAAACACAGGACAAAACAAATGCCAGCTCAGTAATCTGAACGCTCATTTCCAATGAAAGGTTAAACTGAAATGTAACCTTAACTCTCAAGTCAAGTCAAGAGAGTTTATTGTCATGTGTCCCAGATAGGACAATGAGATTCTTGCCTGCTGCAGCACAACAGAGTATTGTAAGCATAAATACTCTGTTTCTCTCATCACAGATGCTGTTGATCTAGTGGGTATTTCCAAAACTTTCTATTTCTATTTCAAATTTCCAGCTTCAGTCAGATTTTGTTTTTTATAATATTAGAGTTATATTTATATTTAAATTAACTGTAGCAGATGAGATAGGATGAGCCTATTCTACTTTTTATTTTAAATTTTCTAGTCAGTTACAGACAGATTCAAGCTCAGTTATGATTTGCATCATGGTCCAATTAGTCTGCTACCAATTGTTGGCTAGGCTTACATATTCAGTTGGAAAAATATATTAGACTGCAACTAAAACTTTGAATCATTCCCTAAGCAATGACTTTAAAAAAAAAAGAAATTATATTTGAAAGCACATTAATGTGCTTGTCAAGCTGCAGCAAGTAAGAATTTAAATGTTCACGAATACTTGACTGAAAAATATGATTTGCATTGGTTGAAGAAATATAAGGACTAATCCTCTTTAGATGTGTTAAAACTTAACAAATCTAAAGAGGATGCCCTTTTTTAACCGCTCTAACCAACAAAGTAAAATAATCAGCTGTAGTCAATTAGATACATTTTCTGATCACTGCAAACTACCTTACAATGGAGTTCCATTTTCAGCTGATATTTAATGAGAATTAGAAAATGCATATGAATTGTGATTCCAACATTTCTTTCAAAGACCTTCCTCTCTAGATAGCATAATTGCAATTTACCTGGCTTGGATTTCACAAATCGGTCGATTTTGAGTGAATCTGAGATCCTGTGTTGGACTGTAGAAGATGTTCTGAACAGACAACAAAGCCACTTCCATAACTGCAAGCAGATCTTGCCCACATCCGAACAAATTCCCAACTTTTCAACAAGAGGAAGCTTACTGCAAGTCTCTCTGAACCCTTTCTCTCTGCTGGCAAATCTTTGTGCTACAGAACTGGAATTTTATAACTTCTTTGAGAAAGGAGATCATGAATAATTCCTGTTGTGTACTGGCATCCCTGGGGATTCAGTGTGAAATTTAACACAGTTGAATAAACAGGAGCCCAGTAAGAAGAGAAAGACTTTCAGAAGAGGGGGTGATAAAGAAAATGTGAAGAGGAAAATGTAACCACCATCTGTGACAAAACACCAAGCTTTAGGGCAGAGCTGTTAAATACAATTAATGAGGGCATTAGGGGCCTATTTGCTGTTTAAAGCAAGAGGTGGGGGGAGGTGGATGTTCAAATAATCTATTTTTACTGCAAGCAAGTCCAGGATCAAAATGTAAAAAGGCACATCTAGGCTTCTTCTTAGCCACCCGCCCAGGGCTGAGAATGACATGTTTCTCCTTTAGCCTTTCTTGGGGTTATGAGGTGACCAATGAGGGGGCTGTGGGATGCACCAACTCTGCCACAAGTAGTTCAGGCACTCAGGCACTGTGGGTAGAAATAATCATAACAATGAGAGGAGGCATAACCTACTCATCTGCTACAGCTTGCTCTCTCATTCAAGAAGATAATGTCAGTCTTTTGGTTTAGCAAAGCTTTCACGAACCAACCTTCACATCACTAATCCATTTTATTATATAAAAACCTCTTCATTTCTGATTGGGAAGATGGGAGGTGATGTGCTCCATCTGCTGTTTGCACTGGACATTTGAGTGCTCTGATGAATTGGACAATGTTCTCACTCCATCCTGAATGCTCCTACATTTTGAATGAGAAACCTAACCCAGGAGTTTCCAAAAGTTAATGGGGATTTTAAACGGAAATGTCTGAATGTGTTTAGTTTAGAGATACAGTGCGGAAACAGGCCCTTCGGCCCACATAGTCCGCGCCGACCAGCAATACCCGCACATTAACACTACTCTACACACACCGTGGACAATTTTACATTTTGTTCCAAGACACTTAACCTACAAACCTGTACTCCTTTGGAGTGTGGGTGGAAACTGAAGATCTCCGAGAAAACCCATGCAGGTCACGGTGAGAACGTACAAGCTCCATACAGACAGGCACCCGTCGTCAGATCGAATCGGGGTCTCTGGTGTTGTAAGGCAGTAGCTCTACTGCTACGCCACTGTGCCGCCATAATGCAATGTGGTTGTCAACATTTATTTTCTCACTGCACTCATCTCTTAACAGCCTTAATTGTGATTCATATTAGAAAATTACCATGTTATAACCAAGAAGAATAATGATGCTGACGTCTTCTGAGATTTGTATCTGCGTTAAACTCCAGTGATCGACCCTTCAATGCATGGTTGGTCCATAAGGCCTTAAGCAATGATTTCACCACAATACTAATTTGGTATATATCAGTTAACATGGTGCCAAACCTTAAATCAAGAGTAGTAGTCTCATATTTCACTCCCTGATCAAACAGGGTAGGGAAAAGCTAATGCTGGCATTATTATTTATGTCATAATCTACTCTAATAACTAATTGAACACTATAATTGTATGGAAAAATAGCGTCTATTAACAGAATTTTGTTTGCCTGAATTTACTAATCCAGGATTACCATGGTGAGCAACATTATTTTATTGAGCTGCCGATAAGTACAATGGGACATAACACCAGGCTACATTCCAACACACATGGAATAAACAGACCCTGCACCCAGCAACAAGGAGGAACTTTGTTCAACCCCATAATATTCCTTTCAATTAACCTCCAGATGTGAGAAACATAAGCAAACGGAGCAGAGCAAGATATCCAGCACCTCAAAAACAAAAAAAGACAGGGTAATCTTCAGAATGAAAAGAACCCCTGCACGTTTACACAATAACGCATTCGTTTCGTGAGTTCAGAATATTTCAAACCATTACATGTCCATTTAATTACTTACAACATACTGTGGCTGTTATATTACATTCCATGTGTATGAAGCTGCCCCCTGCTAACACCACTGCTCTTCTTTAAATGATGCCAAGAGTCTTCTAACCATAACCCACAGTAACAAAGCCTAGATTATTGCTAAACTGGTTGGAACAGGAGCCTGAGAGGCAAGAATGCTACCACTGAATCAAAACCAGCACACAAAGATCAGGAAGGCCATAGATTACATTCTTTCTTCCTTTTCCACATTTGTGGTAATAACATAAATGAAGTTTGTAAAAGGCTTTTTCTCTTGCCATATCGAGGTGCAATGCAATTATCTTCAGACATCTCAACGGTGAGGCAATCTGTAAACTCTATCTCTTAATACTAGCTCATTAAGCAGGAATGAACCTTTACACATGCGATCCACCAGGATCTCAGCTGGGTTCTGTTATGTTTACATTGGGTAGTTGAGCAGTCTTTAAACATCCACTCCTTCATATCCAGCATCAAAGCAGCCTCCAAAGAGACTAAACAGTAATTATCCTCTAATCTGAACCTCTCTGGTGCCTCGCTGAGCACCATATCCACCAGTAGATAGTATCAATTAATTCTCACCATTAAATATATCTTCACAGATTAGGAAAGACTGTTAATGGGGATGGCCTTAGATGTGTAGTAATTGAAATTGGTCTAATGCTCAAAACTGAAATATTTGTCCTCATCCAAGAAATAAAAGTTAAAGTCTTCCAAAACTGCATGAAAATGTTGGCGAAACTATTAAATACCAAATAAAAAAACAACCAGCAGCCTACCAAAAATGTAATCCTTGTGTAGAGAATAATCGTGATAGTCAGAGAAATAACATTCTAAATTTAATACATGCTGAAAGTCCACCCAATGCTCAAAAAATACCACAAACCAAACATTTCATAGTATGTATGTTAAAAGTCATTCAAAGATTATAATGCTGAGAAGACAAGATTTCATTTCTTGAGTGGCAAACTGTTCATTCAGTTTCCAGTGTTTTGGAGATTTTCTAGCTTTAAAATCAAACATACTTTACTTCAAAAAGTTTTGAATATATCATTGGAATTTCAATCTAACTTTAAATAGTCTAATCACAGTATTTTTAATAGGAATTTAACATCAGGTACGTCATCATAATTTGCTAATTGAAATTATCCCACCTACTTCCTCCCTCCTCAAATCATATGGTGCATCAAGGCCCAACACCCAAGAATGGGGGCACAAAGAATAAGGGTCAGATGGGGTCCTTGGAGGGCAGGTTGATGTGGGATGGGGAGGGAGGTTGAGGGAGAGTAGGAGGAAGTTAGTGGCGCAAGTGGTTTGTGTGTGATCGGGAGTCAAGTCAGCAGTTTTATGCTTTAGAGTTGCAAGGTCAGCCCTTTTCATAGAATCTTGGAATGAGAAACATGCAGCACAGAAACAAGCCCTTTTCGTCAACTTTCTCCATGCTGATCGTGATGCCTATTTACATGAATCACATTTGTCCACATTGGGCTCATACCTTTGCTTTCTTGTCCAAATACTTGCCCCCTCAAGCATGTATTAAATGCTGTAATTGCTGTAATTTGGCAGCTCATTTCAGATATTGACCTCCCTTTGCATTCAAAACATAGTCTGAAGGGTTTCGGCCCGAAACATTGCCTATTTCCTTCGCTCCATAGATGCTGCCTCACCCGCTGAGTTTCTCCAGCATTTTTGTCTACCTCAGATCTTATATTTTTTTCCCTCTCACCCTAAACCTGTGCCCTCTGGTTCTAGGTCTCTGCCCTGGGAAAACAATTCTGACTATCTTATCTATGAACCTCATTTTATAAACCTCTATAAAGTTAGCCTTCATAAACCCAAACCAGGCAATTTCTCTTTGCAACTACAGCCCACCATTCCAGGCAACTTCCTGGTGAATTTCTTCTGCACTCTCCTATTTCAACCACATCCTTCCCTAGTGTAGCAACCAGAAGTGCACAAAATATCCAATTGTGGACTAACTCATGTTTTATACAACCGCAAGATGACGTCCCAGCTCTTAGATTCAATGCCTCGGCCTTTGAAGGCAAACATACAAAATGTCGTTTTCACTACCCTATCTACCTATGTCACCACTTTGAGACTATGAATTTGCACTCTAAGGTCTCTCTGTACACCATTGCTCCCAAGTTCCTGCTCTTTTGCACTTGAAGACGCAAAAGTGCACATGTCTCACATGTGTCTGGATTAAAGTCCATCTGCCACCAATTTTGGTGGGAAAATACCTTATGTACACTGAAGTCATGGACACTGTGCAGAAAATCTACGTTTTCTGCAATTAGGCCAGAATGTTGATTGATTTTCTACCTTCACTTTTCCTGTAAAAATTATTAAATTGCTGTTTCAGAATAATTTTGTGTGGGGTTTTGTGCAACTTTCAAATGCATTCCAAAGAATTTGTTTGTGCTTCTGGAAAATTAAAATGCAATTTCTCTTCTAACCATGTCAATCGGGTATATTTTCTGGAACTGGAAATAAATCCACCATAAATCACAATTAACATTCTGTGGGTTCGCTCAGGAGACGTGTAGTTTATGATATTGTTATTCATTAATAATGTCAGCATTTTCTTCGAATGATGGATAATGTTCCGTCATTGTTGCTGTATCAGTTGTGTGCTGCATTCCTGAACAGGTTAATCATAGACCAAATCTCATACTATATTACTTGGAATGAAATTCTAATTTATGTTTCTCAGTATAATGTAGGTATGTTACAAAACTTACCTTCAGCGGCGCTGCAGTTCTGCCAGTGGCCGTGTGCGCGACTTTGGCGCCTTTGAGAGGGGGGCGGGATTAAAATGCCGTTTTCTCCTGCCTGTCGGAGTCGATCTTTCTCAGCCTGTTCAGCTGCTGCAGAAAAATCGCTCCGACATCCGGTCTGAAGTTTTTTTAAAACATCGCTGGACAATTTAATGGCTGCAGTAAAATAAAAATCGACTTCTAACGCCTTTAACGCCGACAACGGGACGGATCTCCCGTACGGGACAAATAAAGGTAAGCCATTTATTTTACATACAAACTTGCTTCTTAGGATTGCTTTAATCCAAATTTTACGTTGCGAAAAGGTGATTTAGGCCCCTATACGAACCGGCAGTGTTTTTCCTGCCGATATGGGGTTTAAATTCACTGCAAACCGCAACTTTCCAAACGATCGCGTTCCACAAAATCCCACTCGCAAGATGATTTAAATGGCCATTAATTTACGGGAATTAAACACTAAATTCCTTCCATTTGACCTATAAATTCATGACAATGAGATTTAAAAATAATGTTATATTGTGAATTCTTGTGTGAATGTTATTTGGACACAGGCTATTTAAAAATGTTAACCTTTTCTTAAGAAATGGATAGATGTTTAGATCTAGTAATTGAATTTTGTAATTAGCTACAATTAGGTAACTAACTAATTATATGCTTTAATTTCAGGTCATCCAAGTAAGATTGTTTCATATTTGTTTCAGAATGCTTCAATCTATAATAACTGAAAATATCATTCAATTCTTAATTTGTAAGAAGGTTATGGGCTTTTGACTGTCCTTGATCACAGCTTTTGAGTTAAGTCAATGGAAAAGCAATAGGGAATAAGATGCTAATTTCCGAGTATGAAAATAGCCATAACCTTTTTAATACTGAAGATATGAAAGTGAATTAGGTGTCAAATTAAACTTATTTTTATGCTTTATCTGATGGGATAAATTGCAGGCTTGATTTTTTTAATCTCAAAATTTTGTAACATTGCTATGTAAAGTTTTAAGATTATGGAAAACGTATCCATTCATCAAAAGGCAACGCGTCACATGCAGGTAGTTAATTTGCTCACTCCTGTAATTGCCCTCCTTAATTCAAAAAGCCACGAGTCTAGATTTGATCAAAAATCTCGACACAGAACAAGAGTTGGGCATGTTGCAGAAAATTGTTGAAGAAAGAAAAAGTTATTTAAATGCAGTTTCAAATGCAGGACAATTCAAGCTGATGACCGTTTTGCCATTGGTATTCTTTTTCAAATAGTGCAAAAATATTTAAATATTAAAATAAAGTATAGTTCAGCATTGAGTATGAAGATGACATTTAATTATGTGCAATCTAGTTAAACTAATGGACACTGACTCTCCCATTTAATTACTGAAGAAAGTTCCAATGGTTCCAAAGATAAAACCAATTCCACAGAACATGATTTTGTAATTCGGTGTGGCAAGTCAAATTCTATTTTTTGTTATATAATTAAAATTGCTTGGGGAGTGGAATAAAAAATTATGTAGATTTGAATCATAGAATTATACAGCAAGGAAACATGTCATTCTGCCCAACTCATCCACACTGACCACCATGCACCCTTCTATATTAATCCCATCACCCATTACTTGATCGATAGCCTTCCATGCCATGGCAATTCAAGCGCTCAACTTTACACCCAAGTGCCGTCAGCAAACCTAACCTCAGATACTTGCCATTTTCTGGGTGAAGATCCTCCTCACGTCACATCTCAGTCACTTTCCATATCCTGCATCTATATCTTTTAGTTTTTATACACTTTTGATATCGGGAACTTTCCAGCAGTTTACTCCATCTGTACCCCCCCCCCCCCCCCCAATGCTTGTATATACTTTCATGTCCCCAAACATCAATCTTGGCTGTATGTCAATAGACAATAGGTGCAAGAGTAGGCCATTTGGCCCTTCGAGCCAGCACCGCCATCCAATATGATGGCTGATCATCCCCAATCAATACCCCGTTCCTGCCTTCTCTCCATATCCCCTGACTCCGCTATTTTTAAGAGCCCTTAGCTCTCTCTTGAAAGCATCCAGCTTTTCTTTTATAATTCCTTGCTTTCCTGGATCCTTTCAATTCCAATTCTCATTTCTTGCCTTGAGCAAAATGGTGGATACAGAATGATGGAGGTGCAGAATGAATTTAATTTACATCCTTAAATCCCTGACCATTAAATCCAGCAATTCATGAATGAAAATGTGAACCTTTTTCCAACCCTGGTCCTACATTATTGAGCTGAGCTCTGAGCTCACAAGCATTTTCCCAATTCCCAATCCGAGCCAGACTCCAGCCCCAGCAGCAAACCTATGCCAAAATACCACACCTGAACCATGCATACCCAACCCCATTCCGGCCCATGCTCTGTCCAAAACCTGAAACTCAGTAGTGAGCAGCTTCAGTCACAAATCTGTAACCCCATAATCCACACCTGAGAAAGAAAGTTGTCTGAGACACCAGGAAACACCAACAATCGTGTTTGAGAAATATACAAATCTGACTTGTAAATACAGTTCGGTTTCCCCACTGTATGCTACAAGGCAGGCCATTGAGTGTTTCCATCAAGGTGCTCCATAAAACAGTTGTTAAAAGTTTTATATTCCACACTATCAATGCCATTGCAGTTCTGCAAGGCTGCTACCTTTATCTTGTACATCAGTAGTGTTAATGACAGCGCATTTGTACAAAGAAAACTACACAGTGTATACATAAAGGTTCTTTTTAATTTCTTTGCATTGTGTCACCTCCACTGTTGATTTCACATGTTTAGCCGCTGCTCTGTTTCGCAGCCAGCCTCTTGTCTCTCTCTTCAGCAATGGTAAGGCGGATACCCTTCCCACGAGGCAGGGAAACCCATGGCTTGTTACCCTGAGTGACAGAAAACAAGTCATACATAGGTCAACAATTATTTATGTAGTCTACAGTTTCAGTAACAACATGACCTCCAATTATTACTATTTCCGATTAATATCAAAATTGACTGATTCAAAACTCACCTTTCCAATAACAAAAATGTTGGAAAGCCTGGTAGCAAAGCTATTTCCATTAGCATCCTTCACATGAACAACATCAAAAGACCCAGGATGCCTCTCCCGGTTTGTGATTACTCCAATACGTCCCAAGTTAGCACCTCCTATCACCATACACAGGTTGCCTGCAAGTACAAAGAAATGCAGTAACAGGTCAATGGGAGACAAGCTTTTTAATCTTTTTTAGAATACATGCCAAAATTACGGTTAACCTTGTATCCTGTATTATATTGCACACCACTTTACTTCATGCCAACTCTCACTGAAATGCCAAAAATATGACAGAACACCCAGACTACTTTCATGGCTTGTGGGTTAATTTGCCTCAATTGCTCCTCGTGTATAGGGAATAACATGTGGGATAACATAGAACAGTGCAAATTAATGATCGATAGCGAGGATTCCGTGGGCCAAAAGGCACACTTCCATGTGTATCTTTCAATCAATCGACTTAATTATATCATTATATATTCTGTATCAAAGCAATTGATTTATCTAACCAAAGAATTACAAAATAAATCATGAAGGGGAAACCTGTACTGTACTTCTGTATTCTTTTCAGTACACGTTTGCAAGAAAATGGAACATTATTGTTTTGCCTGGAAATGTGAGGAATCTTTATTTAAGCTTCTGCTTTGTCAAACGCTTTTTGAACCATATGTCCACCCTTCCCCAAATGCTCAGTCAGGAGAAGAGATGGCTAAGCGCATCATGATTATAAAAGTGAATTTGTGCCATTGTTAGAAATCAAAAATAGTAAATGCTGGAAGTACTCAGCTGGCCAGAACATCAAGAGGAATTGATAAATCTTTCAAATAAGTAGACCTTCCATTGACCAGCAACATGGACTTCCTTTATCTGCACATATGCTGCACATTTGAGCATTTTCTGTAAATCTCTCAACTCAAAATATGTCCATTCTATTGTAACAATCCAGGTACCTGTGTCAAACTTAATGAAGTCTGTGATCTTGCCAGTATCCAGATCAATCTGCACAGTATCGTTGACCTTGATTAGAGGATCTGGATAGCGAATAGTTCGCGCATCATGTGTAACAAGGTGTGGGATTCCCTTGGTGCCCACTCGAATCCTCCTCACTTTGCACAGCTTGTACTGCAAAACAAATGAAAATAATTCATTACACACAAACACCAAATCGGGAAACTTAAAACTACACAGTTGAGATGTCTTCCCATGGAGCTTTTGACAACTTTGCAACATTGCCCCTACTCCTGTACAAAACTATTAGGATATTATAGATTCCATTATATTATATAAAAAGGAATTTAAAGATATTGGGGGGTCACTATTAAGCAGTGTGTTGATTCGCCAAAGGTTTTTAATTTAGTTTATTATCACGTGTACCGAGGCACAGTGACAAACTTTTGTTGCGTGCTATCCAGTCTGCAGAGACAGTACGATTACAATCGACCCATTCAGTGTATAGATACATGATAAGGGAATAACGTTTCGTGCAAGGCAAAGCCAGCAAAGTCAATCAAGGATAGTCTGAGGGTCACCAAAGAGGTAGATTCAGTTGCCTGATAACACTAGGATGATTCAGTTGCCTGATAACAGATGGGAAGAAACTGTTCCTGAATCTGAAGATGTGCGTTTTCACACTTCTATACCTTTTGCCTATTGGGAGATGGAAGAAGAGGGAGTAGCCAGGATGCGACTCGTCCTTGATTATGCTGCTGGCTGGCGTTGCCGAGGCAGCACGAGGTATAAATGGAGTCAATAGAAGGGAGTTTGCTTTGCGTGATCGTCTGGGCTGCGTCCACAATTTCTTGGGAACTTGGATGGAACTACTCCCAAACCAAGCTATGATACATCTTAATAAAATGCTTTCTATGGTGCATCTGTACAAGTTGGTGAGAGTTGTAGGGGACATGCCAAACTTCCTAAGGCTTCTAAGGAAGCCTTTCTAGGTCATTGCTTCAATATGGTTGGTCCAGGAGACGCTGTTTACGATATTGACTACTACGAATTTGAAGTTGTCAACCATCTCTGCTTCGGCACAAACTAGATTTAATGCATTCCACAAACTTCGCTTCCTGAAGTCCATCACCATTGACATTGACATCTCAATGTCTTGCTGACATAGAGAGAAAGGTGATTGTCTTGACACCAGGATACAAGGATCTCGATCTCTTTTCCATACTCCGTCTCATCATTATTTGATATCCGGCCCACAACGGTGATGTCGTCTGCAAATTTTAAAATTGAATTATATTTGTACACGACTGCACAGTCGTGGGTGCACAAGGAGTGAAGAAGGGGGCTGAGAACGCATCCTTGCCGAGCCCCCATGTTGAGGCTTATTGTAGAGGATGATCTGTCCTCTATCCTCATTGATTGGGGTCTGTTGGTCAGGAAGACGAGGAGACAGTTGCAGAGATGAGTGCTGACATCAAGTCCTGTGAGTTTGGTGATGAGCTTGGACAGTATAATGGTATTAAAGCCAGAGGTGTAGTCTATGAATAAGAGTCTGACATAGGTGTCTCTCTTACCCAGGTGTTCTAGGGATGAGTGTTGGGCTAGGGCGATGGCATCGTCCCTGGACCCGTTCTGGCGGTAGGCGGAAATGCAGTGGGTCAAGGCCACTGGATAGACTTGATTTAATGCATTCCATAACAAGCCTCTCAAAACATTTCATGATGGTGGTTGTCAAGGCCACTGGACAGTAGTCTTTTAGGCATGAAGTCTTGCTTTTCTTCAGCAATGGAATGATGGCCATCTTGAAGCAGGTGGGTACCTCAGAACGGTGTTGGGAGAGATTAAAGATGTCCGCGAATACTCCTGCTAGCTGGTCTACGCAGTGACTAAGGACTTGGCCAGGAACTCTATCTGGGCCAATTGCTTTTTGCAGGTTTACCCTCAGGAAGGCCGATCTAACCTCCGCTGTAGTCACACTGGAGTCTGAAGGGCCAGGTGTCACTGCCCTGTTGGTTTTCTGCTCAAAGCGAACAGAGAGCATTCAGATTATCAGGTTGGGTCACACTATCACCAATGATGTTGCCTGCCCTTACTTTGCAGCCAGTTATCTTATTCAACCTTGCCACATTCTCCTTATGCGGTGAGTGATTATACCGTGACTCAAGTTTGTCCCGGTATTGTCACTCAAAGGCCTGTCTCACGAGTCTGCGGTCATTGGCGGCGAAACAGGAACTATCTACCGCTCCTGGGTCGCCAGAGACCGCGGGCTCGGTCAAACGCACAATTCCGGGGCCGTGCGGCGTTGTTCCCAACACCGCACGGTGCTAAAAAAACAACACTGTCCAAAAATATGTTCCTACCGCACAGCCGCCGCCAGTGAGGCACGAGTGCGGCACGGCCGCCGCCAGTGAGGCACGAGCGCCGTGAGTCGAACCTGCACCGCCACCGCCAGCGAGGCACGTGTGCGGCACGGCGAGGTACGTGTGCCGCCACAGCCCCGCGATCCGAAAGACGTCATCAGCCGAAACCGCAAGCTCGTTGAACCGGTCGTACTTGCCCCCCCGCGCAGCATCCCTGCGGCGCTCTCATGGTTGCCGTGCGGTCCCCTCTTCCGGCGACGCCGCGCTTCACCGCCAACGACCGCAAACCCGTGGGACAGAGCCTTTAACATCCTTGATGGCTTTCCGGCGATCATAGCGGGCTTTTTTGTACCGCTCGGGATCGTTTAACTTGTATGTGGCAGACCTGGCCTTAATCTGTGAATGCGCCTTGCAGTACATCACGTCTTTCTTGGGAACAATTCAATTCTCCCTCGCTAGAACTGCTGGGTTCAACAGTCCTGTATGACTAGCCCAAATTTAGGAGATGGAGAACTATCGAAATGGTGATAAGTTCCTGATTAATGAAAATTGATCTTTTCATTACAAATAATTTCATACTATAAACAATTTTGTGTCATCTATAAATCAACTGTTTTCATCTCTTAAAGGACAACTGGGCCCCATAAACAGCTCTTTCTGAATAAACATAATAAAAAGACAGACAGGCCCATCAACTTCTATTCAATGTCAACATCAAGTACACACTGCACTAAATTGCACTTCCCAACAGATCCGGCCATTTAACATCCCGCATATTTTTGAGTTTGCACATTGAAACATAGATTTCCAGACTATTCTTAGAGTCAGTGAATCTGACCTTTTGCTCCTCCACTGAAAAAAACAACTACTTGAAGTCCAAAACAAAAACAGAGGCTTCTGCTGGGTCGCTAACCATATAATCAATTTAGAATAAAATAATGCCGACAGCTTTGCAGTCTTTCAACATGAGCCACAGCAATAATGGCAGCTCCAGATGCAAGCCTTTGCTCACCATGTACCCAGCACATATTCAATTCAAATCCATGAAAGATGATCCAAACTCATTCAACCTTAGCTCTTGCTGGTCATTCCATATTTTGACCAAAGATTAGCTTTCTTAGCATTAAAAAAACACTGCCAACAACCAACAGTGCAGCCAGAACTGTTTTGCACAAATGAGAAATGGGTTGTTTCAAAAAGAAGAGCACAATATCCAGGTTTCTCTTGAACAGCTAAAGCATGGCTGCATAACAATCCACAATGGAACAGCTACCTTTGCCTCCTCAGCAGTGATTCTATGCACAGCAAAACGACCTTTTGTATCATAGATCAGACGGAAATACTCATTTGTCTTGTCAATGCTGATGACATCTGAAAATTAATAAAAAACATGCACAATTTTAGAAACCAGAATTCATGGTGTAGGGACATACAAGCTTCCGCCCTCCCCCAATTCACGGCAGTGTCCATTATTTAGAAATGCATTATTTACATAATCTAAAAACACATCAACTAAAGAGATATCCAAACCATACATCGAGTCTGCGGAATATAATAGGCAAAGGGGAATTCTTCAGGGTCCTCCTAGTTAGTCTGAATTTAGACAGACTCAAACAAGTGTTTGAGTATCTTTGCTGCTGTAAATTATCGCACAATACATATTAACAAATATAATTTGACGCTAAGCCACATTAAAAATGCATCATAACCGAGGACCAAAAACTTTGCAGAAGGGATACATTTTAAGAAGCATCTCAAGGGATGGAAGCAATGAAGGGGATATTTACAGTTTAGCTTGTCAGATTAGGCATTACTAATGTAATGATGATTAGGGCAGAATGGTGGTACAGAGATTAGAAATGAAGTGGAAGCCACTATGCAGGAACTTGAAACAAAAGGAAAAAAAATATCCATGCACAAACCAGTGTTGGCGCAAAATACAACAGGTCAGGAAGCAAAAATTTCCAAAACAGAACTTTAAACATGGCCAGCGGATATTTGGATGGCCTCTAGTTCAGGGGTTTTAACCTCTGAAACATGCAATTTGATCTTATTTACCAAGAAATAGCAAGTAATGGTATTGAGAAGCTCTTGGAAACGGAAACATGCCAAAGACAATGTACAAGTCAAACAACGCATGCAAACAACACCAACTGCATTTACAGACCCAGGTATGGTAAATCCTCTTCCTTACCCATGAATCCAGCAGGATAGGTGATATCTGTGCGGACTTTACCATCAATCTTGATGAATCGCTGCATGCAGATTTTCTTCACCTCATCCCCGGTTAAGGCATACTTCAGGCGATTTCTGAGGAAAATGATGAGGGGAAGACATTCCCGCAGTTTGTGGGGACCGGTCGATGGACGTGGAGCCTAAATTTTTTTTAACATATCAGAATTTCAAATAAAATCTGAAAATAACTATACAAACTATGTTATTTAGTTTTTTCTTTAACCAACATACCATATTTTATTATTCACAATTTCTCTCTGCCTTCAAGTAGATTCAAGATTCAATTTAATTGTCACATGTACCAATTAAGGTACAGTGAAATTTGAGTTACCAGCGTTACAAACGTCAATAATAGTGCTATGAATCTCCAACTCTCAAAAGTGGTTATTATACTCTCAGCACTGTACCTCTCTCCAATAAACCCTTCCTCCTTTTGTTCTGTCCCTCTTCCCATATTTTCTGCAATACAGAACTTTTCCCAGTTCTATTGAAAGGTCAGCAGACCAAAAGGTTAAATATTTCTCAATTGCAATTTAAATTTTTTATTTTTTTTAAATAAACACCTTGACAGAAACAACTCCTTATAACTCATCCTGCTTTACTGTAACCCAAGTGGCATACATCAGAAGATTTATTTTTTTGTTGTTTCAACCCACAATGAGGAAACATTACTTGTACTTGTTAAACACAAATGTTATTTATGTATTATACAGATCCACCACTGATTTCCCAGGACCTCCTTTAATCTGGACTACCCATCAGCAGGTCAAATTTGCTCCCTGCAGACTGGGTGCTGGAATTCTGGCCCGGCCAGAGCCTGCGGTTCAGTTCCCATACCCAACTTCCGAGCCCAGGGCCGCGGTGGCACAGCGGGTTCTATCCCGACTATGGGTGCAGTCTGTACAGAGTTTATGCATTCTCCCCATGAGTTTTCTCCGAGATCTTCTTTCCTCCCACACTCCAAAGACGTAGTTATGTAGGTTAATTGGCTTGATGTATGTGTAAATTGTCCCTAGTGAGTGTAGGAAATTGTCCCTAGTGACTGTAG
This sequence comes from Malacoraja senta, assembly GCA_038087875.1. Classification (NCBI taxonomy): domain Eukaryota; kingdom Metazoa; phylum Chordata; class Chondrichthyes; order Rajiformes; family Rajidae; genus Malacoraja; species Malacoraja senta. The sequence continues at coordinate 101,741,863 of CM075978.1, read as the reverse complement.
GATAGTGTTAATGTGCAGGATTCGCTGGGCTGAAGGGCCTGTTTCTGCGCTGTATCTCTAAACTAGACCAATCGGTGGGCAGAATGTATCCCCTGTGGCTGGGACCTTAGAACCCCGGCCTGACTGAAGCCAGCGGATTCCCACAGCCAACTTTGCAGACGGTATCTCAGCCCCCTCCCTCCCTCGTCGTCTAAGCAGACTGTTCCAACTCCTCTTTGACCTCTGTTGATCCAGCAAAACAGATAATTCAGGAAGGCTCTGGAACCAAGGGTGCCGGAACAAAAATAAATCAGTGGTAACCCACAGCAAACAGCAAATTAAGGAGAAACACCCACTCAAACGGCCAAAGCTTCTGTAATCACTGCAACCCTACTTCAGATTTAGATTTATTATTGTCACATGTACTACCAGACTACAGAATATGGTTCCGCAGACATGTGGCATAACAGTTCCAGAGAAAATGTCCAATGTCCACAATGAGATAGGTCGGAGAATCAGGACTGTGCCCTAGTTTATGGAAGTATCGTTCATAAGGCTAATAACAGAGAGAAGGAAACTGTTCGTTCGTCTGGTGGTCGACACAAAATGCTGGAGAAATGCTCGACCCTTCAGGTGTGGTCTCGACCCAAAAGTTCTCTCCAGAGATGCTGCCTGTCCCGCTGAGTTACTCCAGCATTTTGTGTCTACATTCGATTTAAACCAGCATCTGCAGTTCTTTCCTACATTTAGTCTGGTGGTCCTCACTTTCAAGCTTCTCTACCGTTGGCCCAAAGCAGGGAAATAGAGGAATAGCTGGGATGGGAACGGTCCTTGATTATGTTGGCTGCTCTCCTGAGATAGCATGTCTGGTTCGTGTGATGGGGACATCACATAACTTCTACATCCACAACTGCAATTTGTGGGCAAAGCTGTTCCCAAATCAAGTTGTGTTGTTTATCGTCAGTATGTTTTCCACAACTGTATTAAAAAAGAGTAGACAGTACAAGCATGTACCAACACCATCTCCCAAATTTAAAAAAAAACACATTCCAGCTTGGCTGTGCTGTCACTTCACTTAGTACTTACAAATACACCGGTCAGTTTATCCAGCATCCAGTGGCGAGGAGCCGCCAGGCGCTTCAGGTGTTTCTTCGGGCCGCGGGCCTACATTGACAAGAGAATAGTTTAGTTCCTGGTTGAAGCACGAACACCGCCCGCCGATCGCACTCACCTCGGTCCCCCACTCCCTGCCTGGACCAACGCTGTCGCCGAGCCCCGTCTCGCAGGAGGCGATAACATCCCGCCGCCACCTTAAACTCCAACCCTGAAGGTCCGGGCCGGTCCCGGGCCTTCAGCGCGTAAACATTGAGCCACAACACTTGAAGGCACCTCAAGCCGACACTTCCATCTTATATTAGTGTGCGGTGGAGCCGCGGCCTAGGCCGAGCGCAGAGCCGTAGCCGCCGTATTTAAAGCGAAAATATCCGACATCGTGCAATCCGCTTGGGATAAATGCGCCCTGGACCCAGCTCCCCAGCTGCTGGCAACCCGATATCAATGACTGTGGTTTGATTTGCCCGGTTTACGGGGTGGATGTTGCCGGATTGCCGCCCCGGCCTCGGCCGCTGCCCTCACCATCTCTGTGTCTGCGGAGAAAAGGAACGCTCTCCCACAATGCACCGCTCACCAGCCTCCGCTCCGCGCTGCCGGTCCACTGCGCCTGCGCACGGCGCCGCCCGGGCAACATTCCTCTGGTCCGGCACCTCAGATGGTGGCGGAGCAGCGGGTGTTCTGGGCGTTACCAATGTTAACAGCCAATGTATTGTTTAAGAAGGAACTGCAGATGCTGGAAAATCGAAGGTAGACAAAAGTGCTGGAGAAATTTAGCGGGTGCAGCAGCATCTATGGAGCGAAGGAAATAGGCAACGTTTCGGGCCGAAACCCTTCTTCAGACCTCTTCAGACTTCTGAAGAAGTGTTTCGGCCCGAAACGTTGCCTATTTCCTTCGCTCCATAGATGCTGCCGCACCCGCTGAGTTTCTCCAGCACTTTTGTCCAAGTACAATGTATTACACGTTCTTATATTTTACACAGGATTATTTAATCCCAGTGAACTCAACCTGTTCAAAATGAGAGCAACAAATATATAAGAATGGAGATCCAGACTATGGATGCTGTGGATGATCAACCATGCGAAGGGCCGAATGACCTACTCCTGCACCTATTGTCTATTGTCTGTACGGAGTTTGTACGTTTTCCCCGTGACCTGTGTGGGTTTTCCTCGGGATCTCTGTTTTTTTCGTTTAGTTTATTGTCACGTGTACCAGGGTACAGTGAAAAGCTTTTGTTGTGTGCGAGACTCCTCCCACACTCCAAAGACATATAAGTTGTGGGCAAATTTGCTTGGTATAAATGTTAATTTGTAAATTGTCCCTGTTGTGTAGGATAATGTTAAGGCCCTGTCCCACTTACGTGTCCTTGGCACGCAGATTACGCGACCTCGTCACGTTGAGGCGCACGGGCATCGTGTGGCCGCGCGGGGCCGGTCCCACTGAGAAGCGCGGAGGGGTAGGTAGTTGTGCGCGGTATTGCGCGGCGCTCCGAAATTTTGTAGCGAACAAAATCTTCGCGCGCCAACGGCCTGTCGCGTAACTGACGGCCAAAGTGGGACAGCCCAAGACCCTGGCGCGACGCAACGTCTCACCTCCAACAGCAGCAGAAGCAGGCAAACGATCGCCGAGCTCGGCCTGGGGCTCACGGCCGTTGCGGTCCGGATCCGCCCCCACTTCTACTCCCAGAGCGGGGCCAAGAAAATTGAAGATAGACACAAAATGCAGGAGTAACTCAGCGGGACTGACAGCATCTCTGGAGAGAAGGAATGGATGACGTTTCGGGTCAAGATCCTTCTTTCAGACTGAAGAAGGGTCTCGACCCGAAACATCACCCATTGCTTCTCTCCAGAGATGCTACAGGTCCCGCTGAGTTACTCCAGCATTTTGTGTCCATCTTCAAATTACGTCACGTGCTCCAGACGGCTGTACGGACGCATGAAGTCGCGCCTCAAGGTGATCACGAGGTCGCGTAATTAGCGTGCCTCAGACACGTAAGTGGGACAGGGGCTTTAGTGTGCGGGGATTGCTGATCGTTGCAGACCCGGTGGGCCGAAAGACCTGTTTCCGTGCTGTATCTCTAAACTAAACTAAACATTTTTTTAAATGTTTCTTTAGCTGTTAATAGTTAACAGATAACAGATAAACAAATTTTGTAGCTATAAACAGTAATGGAGATACAAGAGGAATGATATGGAATCATGTTCAATATGTAAGAAATTATATGTCTTGAGGACCTTTTTTGTTTTAACTGGTACTTTTTTGTAGATGGAGTTAGAGTCACATTTTGCTCCTCAATTATGAGTACATGGGGAGTATTGTAGGGGACTAAAAACATCTTTACGGAGCACAGGTGTTGGGAATTATTGTGTAGGAGGTGCTGTCAGCTATCCTCACTGATTGCGGTCGTTGGGTCAGAAAGTCGAGGATCCAATGGCAGAGTGAATCCGTGAAAAGCAACTAGCCCGGATGAAGTCCATGGCTGTGTACTCGGGACCTGTGCGATTTAGCCGGTAAAGGTATTCAGACATCTATAACTTCTTTCATAGCTCCATTCTGAGATCCCTACCTGTTTCAAGAAACCACTATCAGCCCAGTTTCAAAGAAATTTAAGGTAGCGTGCCTTCATGACTACTGTCCAGTGGTTCTGACATCCACCGTCACAGGGTTCGAGAAACTGCCGATGGCGTTTATTAACTCCCGGACAGCTTTAATCTACTACAGTTTGCTTAGTTTTACAACAGGTCCACAGCAGACACCATCTCCCTGGCACTGAACTCATCTCTGGAACACCCGGACCACAAGGATTCCCACATTAGATTCCTGTACTGACTATAATCTGTTTTCCAAGCTGAAATCCCATGCAAAATTATCTCCAAACTTTAGACCTAGGAATCAGCACCCTCTCTGTCACTGGATCCAAATGCGGGCATGTGAGATTAGTGAAGATGGAACATCTTGGTTAGCATGGGCAAGTTGGGCCAAAGGGCCTATTTCTGTGCTGTTTGACTATGAATTTATCAAGGATCACCTCCATCTGAGCCATGACCTCTTCTTGCTGCTAATGTCAAGCAAGAGGTGCAGATTTCTGAAGTTGAAGACCACCAGGCTCAGGAACAGATACTTTCCTACAACTATCATATTCTTGAACTGACTGTACAACCCTAACTGAACTCTGTGGACAACCTCTAGCACTACCAGGAACTTCTTTCACAAATTGTATTTTTCACAAATGTCTTTTCACAAATATTTTTTTTTTACTGTCTTGCAAAATTTATGCCTAATGTATGAATAATTTTATATAATTTATGTTTGAACGTTGAACGTTTGAATGTTCTCCCCGTGTCCTGCGTGGGTTTACTCTGAGATCTCCAGTTTCCTCCCACACTCCAAAAACGTACAGGTTTGTAGGCTAATTGGCTTGGTATAAATGTAAAAGTGTCCCTAGTGTGTGTAGGATAGTGTTAATGTGCGGGGATCGCTCGTCGGTGCAGACTCAGTGGTCCGAAGGCCGTTTCCGTGCTGTATCTCTAAACCAAACTAAACTAAAATGTGCCCGTGATGCTGCAAGCTTTTCATTGTACCTGTACCTCACTGAATTTGTGCATAGGACAATAAATTCGACTTTTTAACTTGAATTGGTGCACCTCAATACTTCCTGCTCTACTCTTTTTACACCATGACTGTCTGGATACACGCAACTCCAATGCCATCTAAAATTCACTGACAAAATTCACCATGCTGAATTATGAGTCAGTGTACAGGAGATAGAACACCTCGTTATGAGGTGCCGCAACTAATCTACACTAATCATCACTTTTGAGATAAATTATTCAGATTCACTCTCAAGGCTGGCAATTCTAACAATATGTCACATTTACCTGTTTGAAGCTTCATGAATACCAACCAGCACATCGCCATTGAGGGTAGAATGGTTTTCAGTTCCAATATGCTGTACAAATATTTTTTTGAATTGTTTACAGGTGAATTAACTTTTTTTTCAGTATTTTATCTCAGTAATTGTCATAAACATTGTGACTGGCGATCCATGCTTCCATGCTTACCCTGGCCTAATACATTTCAAAGCAGTGAATACCTTAAAGGAGATGAGGAGACAAAAAAAGGGTGAAATTGAGAAGACAAAGATAATGAACAAATACGAGTAGGCAACAGAAAAAAAAGTTACATTATAAAATATAGAGGTATAAAGGGAAATGACAGTTTGGAAGGTAAGATAAGTATTCATTATTTTTTGCACCATTTCTTCTTTGAATGACACATTTTTCATACAAAATAATTCTGACCAGACTTTAGAGATAAAGTGTAGAAACAAGCCCTTCGGCCCACCAAGTCTGTGCCGACCAGCGATCACCCCATACTGTCAGTCACAATTCTGAACCAAAAAGTGAAATCTTACATCGTTCAGGCAACTCCATGAAATGAAACACCTGATACTCTTTCACTTGAATATAACAAATCGTATGTTTATTAAGTATCAGTGCTGGTAAAGTAATTTTGGTGGATGTTATACAAGTCTACAACATGCTCCCCAGAATGTCAAAAGTGCTACAGTTTAGGTCAATTTTTTTACAATGTGCATTTATTAAACAGCACCAGCAAATGACCTTATGAAAATATGTAAATTGACAATGCTATATTATATAGGATGATGTTCCTCCCTTGAATGGTTGTCCCAATGGGTAAAAATCATAAGAATTTACAGAATTTACTCCAAAGATAGCTCTGGAAATATTTTACATCTGTGGTGTAGAATAGTTGGATCCTTTATTTTATTTCTGTTATACAAAGTCAACAAAGAAACGAGATATGTGCACAGCCACTCAATTACTAAACAAGTGTGAACATTACACATTATGTGTGTTCAGAAGTAGCTACATTTAACCTATGGCAGAGAAGAATTGAATATTATTTCCATCACAAAGACGCCATGTTCAAGCATTCAATTAATACATTGGTGCATTTCAGTGTGAATTGACTCATCTGTATTTGCTGAATTTCTAGGAAACTATTCCCTATTAAAAATATTGCTGCACTTAATCATTTGATTACAGAATCTTTTTTTATTACTTTTGTGCCCACCAACGTGATGGTGCTGGAAGTCATTTTCTCCTGATAATTGCCCAAACTATTTTATTCTTTGTTAACAATGCACAGGGTGGGGTAATATTTGGCATACTGTAGATAGACTAGCAACTAACTAGCAGAAAACAACGAGCCAGTAACTACTTACCACAAGGATCTGCTAAGGCCCTTAACAATTTACAATACATGTTGAAAACCTGGATAAAAGGAGCAATTTGCAGTAGCCAAATCTGCTGATGATCCAAAATTGGAAGGATTAGGGAGATGTGATAAAGATATAACAAACTTGTAAAGGGATATGGATAGGTTATATGAGTGGCAACGAGTTGGAAGATAGAGTATAGAATGGGAAAATGTTTATTTAAATGTTGCAGTGGAAAAGGATCTACAGGTCCCAAGTACATGAAACATAAAAAGTCAGTGTGCAGATATAGCAAGTTATTAGAAAGGTCAAGCAACTGCTTGCCTTGTTGTCAGGGACATGGAGAGCAAACATAAAAAAATTTGATGCCAATTTAAAGGATACTCATGACAACACACCTGGAGGAGTGTTCAGCTTTGGACTCCACATTTAAGGAAGTGTGTGCATGCATTGGAAGCAATGCAGAGAAGGTTCACAAGGAATGAATGGATTGATGTACGAAGAAAGGTGCACTGATTGGGCTTATACTCATTGGTGTTTCAAAATTAAGGGATGGTATTACTGATACATGTAAGATTCTGAGTGGGATTCACAGTACGATGCCAAGAGGATGATTACTCAATGGGAAGGAGGAGGTATCTAGAGCTTGGAAGCGCTGTTTCACAATAAGGGGGTCATCCATTTATTTTCTCAGAGGGTCAGTGACATTTTAGAATTCTCTATCCTAGCGAGACATGGAAGCAGTCATTGAATATCCAAGACAGGGTTACACTAGAATTTGAATTACACTGAAGTAGAGGGGCATGGGTAAAATTTGTTTTCAGGGTCAAGACTAGATCACCCACAATCTTGTTGGATGATGAAGCAGGCACCAAGTGGCTGTCAGGCCTGTTCCTACTCCCACCTCTCCTGTTTTTACGCTATTTCCACCTTGTATGTGATGTGGTGCATTTTGCATCATACTCTCTGAAGGGAAGTGTTCTCAGGGTAATTGGTGATGCTTTGTGCTAGAATTCACCCTCTGGTGAAACTTGTTCTGTATTGAATTGTAGTGCATTACTTCTCAATTATTTCCTTTATTTTACTAGCCTTAATAGATGCACAAGCACAGCTCGAACGTCTTTTCTAATGTAAGACCAGTTGGCATTTTGTGGTTTTATGAATCGCTCACGAGGGGGGGTGAAGGGAAATTCAGTTTCGCCAATTTCATTCGCGTCGTGGCCACAAGGGGATGCAAGAGAGCTGCCCACTGCTCTGGTCCCGCTCCCTCCCTGGCAAGAAGTGGCACTTTACACCTTCCCTGGCAGACAGGGCGAGGGGGAAATAAAAAGATAGTCACCGGTGCTTGTTTTATATATTGAGCTATGTAAACACCACAGCAACTTAAATCATCGGCATACCAGTTCAGGGACTTGACTTGAGGTGAGATCTGGCAACAATTCGTTTATTTCATGTTGCCCCTCCGATATCTCCTCCATCGGGCGATTTTCCACCTTTGTTTAAGCAACAGACAAAATAGGGTTGGGGAAGAAGGTGAACAAACCTCAGAAGCGTGGAGACGGTGGGACGGACCGGTCTCCTTGTCTGCCCTGCCCAGCACTGCGGCATTATGAAGGTAACAGAAATTGTGGATAGACCACCCGAGACTGAAAACGCTGGGATCTTGAGCAAACAAACACCTTTTGCCCAGTTGAAATTTAAGTTAACTCCTGTGTTTTCATCGAACGGTAGAGCTGCTGCCTTACAGTGCCAGAGATCATGATTATGGGTGCCGTCTGTACCGAGTTTGGACGTTCTCCCGGTGACCGCGTGGGTTTCCTCCGGGTGCTCCGGTTTCCTCCCACACTCCAAAGACGTGCAGATTTGCAGGTTAATTGACTTCGTAGTTTGTGTAGGGTAGTGTTAGTGTACGGGGTTCACTGGTCGGCGTGGACTCGGTGGGCCGAAGGGTCTGTTTCCACGCAGTATCTCTAAAATAATCAAGTGTCAGTGTACATGGCAAAGTGGGTGGGTGGGTGCGAGGAGTCCCGACCCCAGTGCCGACCACCCACCAGCGACTGCACAAATCCGCCCAGCTGCTTTCCACCCAACCCCGAGATCTTCTGCAGAGCCTAAATGAAAGGAAATGAAATAGGAAATGGGAGATATTTGACCGGTGGTATTTAAGGGCAGCTCCGAGATCCTGTGTAAATATCTCCAGTTCAAGAAAGCAGGAGGAACCATCCGCAGGAGTGGGCTGTTTTACGGCAGGACGTCTGAGGTCGTCGATCCCCGCTTCTGCGCTTCCTGATGAATACATTGAACGCCGCCACCTCGTGTCATTGTCCATGGGCAGAATTATGATGCTCTTTAATCGGTTCGGCTTGTCAGTGGAGGTATTTCCTTGAAAGCTGAACAAACCTCTTTGAATAAAGGTGCAACTCTGACCGGTACATTACCCGAGTCTGTGGCACAGATTGTAGGTAAGAAACGGACTGCTATCGTTCTCTCGTCCTGTCAGTTGGGGTGAGTTGGAAGCTGTTGAGATCAGGTCAGTCCGCTCACAGTGTCCAGGCTGCTCCGCTGTCAGCAAGTGACCGACGCCACGTCCGAGGTGAAGTCAAATGCATTGTGTCCCAGCCAGAGTTCGGGCAGCTCGTTCACTCGGTCCAAGCCCAGCTCCAGCACCAGGGTCATGAGCACGTCCTCGTCGATGAGGTCGGTGTCGATGATGCCCGGTGCGTGAGGGGCCGGGGCCCCCGCAGTGGCCTGGACCGAGGGTTGCACATCCCCCAAGGCCTGGCCGTCCCCGGGCAGCGGAGCTGGCGGCAGCGCCGAGCTGTGGTACTGGCTGTTGAGTTTCTGCAGCTGCAAGCTGGCCAGCAATTGCGGGCCGTGCAGGGCGAACGGCTGCTTCTGGACCCCGCACGAAGAAGCGAGCAGCCCCGGGTTAAACTGCCCGCTGGAGCCGCTGGGGACCCTGCTCCGGACCACCGAAGCTCCGTAGTGAAGCATAGCGACTGCCTCACGCTCCCTCAGTCCCGGGTAAAGCAGAGAACTAATCGGCTTCCTGGACAACAGGCAGGCAGGGACCTGAACAGTGAAGAGCAAAAAAACAACTTTAAATTAACTCCAGCAAGGAGGATAAATCGCATTCGATTTTCATTAGGGAACAGACTGTATCCCAGGACTTTAGTAGTTATACTGCTTAATGTTTCTAATCGCAATGTTGCAACGTGTAATTTTAAACTTTATGTTCTGCAAACAACATATCGGAACAACACATTTGGTACAAGCTTTCTGGTTTTGCCTTTTGCGATAATGTAGAAACAATTCCAACCCGTTTTACATTGGCCCTAAGTTGACCCTCCGACATTTTACAAGGTATACCTCACTTGAAACTGACCGTGCCCGTTTTTTCAGGCTGAGGGCCACGCTGAATATTGAAATATAAATACAAGTGGAACTAACACGAACTACACTCGAGAGATATTAAAACTAATTCTCAACATTCTGTTCCATCCGGTTCCAGCTTTCCGATGGTATTCCGTTTTCAAATGAAATAATATTCAGTGATTATTTCAAAATATACCTTTCATTATTCCATAGATGGACGCAAAATGCTGGAGTAACTCAGCGGGACAGGCAGCATCTCTGGAGAGAATGAATGGGTGACTTTTCAGGTCGAGACCCTTCTTCAGACTCTCCAGAGATGCTGCCTGTCCCGCTGAGTTACTCCAGCATTTTGTGTCTTATCTTCGGTTTAACCCAGCATCTGCAGTTCCTTCCTACACTCCTTTCCCTTATTCCATGTCCACTTTATTTTCTTGCTTGATTTAAAAGTAGTTTCTGGATTTCAGGTATTTGTATTGACTTAAGATAAACACAAAATGCCGGAGTAACTCAGCGGGACAGGCAGCATCTCTGGAGAGAATGAATGGGTGGCGTTTCGGGTTGAGACCTTTCTTCAGTTCCTTTGTACACATTTGTATTGACCTTCTGGATTGTGTTACCAAGAACACAGTTTTGCAGTTTTCTCGGGAACATGATGGGTTAACTCACTTCGATACTAGAAATAGCAGCAAAGACCCCTTCCTGGAAACCAATTACAACATCGCACCGTATTTAATCAATCACACGATCAGATGATAGACACAAAATGCTGGAGTAACTCGGCGGGACAGGCAGCATCTCGAGATAAGGAATGGGTGACGTTTCGCGTCGAGGTCCATCTTCAGACCAGCCAGGGGAAAGGGAAATGTGAGATATCGACGGATAGACACTCTGAAGAAGGGTCTCGACCGAAACGTCGTCTATTCTTCTCTCCAGAGATGCTGCCTGACCCGCTGAGGTTCTCCATCATTTTGTGTCTATCTTTCGGTTTAAATCAGCATCTGCAGTTCCTTCCTACACCACGATCAGAAGGGTCTTTATTGGTCGAAGGCCTCGACAGTGCCCATAAACTCTCACATTTAACAACGTATGGACGCGATCTCTTCAATGGGGGGGAGGGGGGCTGTAGGCTGGTGGTAAATGGGACTGATGGCATGTTTCTGTGCTATACGACTATAAACTCCATATGAGAAACAATCTCCTCTCTAATTTCCTCAGCTTCCATCTTCCATCTGTTCCTAAGATACAGGATGAGGCTGTTCGGGCCGTTGAATTTATACCAGCTTTCAGACCAATCCAACCACTTCTGTAGGTACACAAAAATGCTGGAGAAACTCAGCGGGTGCAGCAGCATCTATGGAGCGAAGGAAATAGGCAACGTTTCGGGCCGAAACCCTTCTTCAGAGTGTCCATAGATGCTGCTGCACCCGCTGAGTTTCTCCAGCATTTTTGTGTACCTTCGATTTTCCAGCATCTGCAGTTCCTTCTTTAACAACCACCTCTGTAATCCGTTCTCTCTCATCTGTCCACTAGCACCCCTCCCCTATTCTCCCTCCAGCCACTACAGAGGTAACCTCCTGTTGGACCCCCAGATGACCTGTCCTGCATTATGTTTACCATTGTCCACTTTACTCATTTCTTGGGCGTTTTTAAAAACTTCTATGGGGCCCTCTTCAATTTTTACATTCCGTGATTGTATTGAACCTTTCGAAGTGTGAAAGACACCGTGCTAGCTGTAACTTTCTAATTTTCTAATGGAAAACACACAGTGCCGGGTAGACGAAGTTTCGGGTGGGGAACCTTCGTCAGACTGAAGAAGGATCCTGACTCGAAATGTCGCCTATTCATTCAGTAAGGATGTCCAGGGTAATGGGGAGAAGGCAGGAGAATGGGGTTGCAAGGGAAAGATAGATCAGCCATGATTGAATGGCGGAGTAGACTTGATGGGCCGAATGGCCTAATTCTGCTCCGAAAACCTATGAACTGCATTCCCTCCACAGCTGCTGCCCGACCCACTGAATTTCCTCCAGCACTGTGTTTTGCTCCAGATTCCAGCACCTGACCCTCTTGGCGTTTATAATCATGTACTATTTTAGTAAGATCATATTTTAGTGATAAGGAACCGCGTGCAGATTGCTAGAAAAACATAATAATCGGTAAGAATTAAATATAGATATTTACACAGATGAGGGATGTTCTTGGGTGGGGAAAGTCAAAGAGACCTACGAGTTTTTAACGGAAGAGTGGGATACGATATGGTTGGCATGCACCATGAAACTGGCACAGAATGGCGTGTGGGAAAATGTTGACAGTACCCCAATTCCAGGCAGCTGGACTTATTTTGACCTTTTCATAAATATTCACTTGCTTTAAACTCCAACAGGATCTGATCGGCCCGGCTCCAGCCGTGTCACACTCTGGAAACATTTAACCATATATACATATATATCTTCAACAGATTTCCGAAAGCTGCGGCAGCGGAAAAAAACACCAAGCTGGCTTTGACATATATAATTGTCCGAAATTTAAATCGTTGTGAATAAGCACAGGGCGTCAAACAAAGGAGAAGGTGGGGGGGGGTCTGTGACCCACGTGAGTTGGGTCATCGGATGCCCAGGGTTAATGTCTTAAGATTTCTGTTGCAAACGTGATCCGATGTAGGGTACAAGTTCCCATCCCACTCCCTCGTCCCCCTTTCCCAAGAATGTCCCGTCCCCCCCTGCCCCACTCCCCACTCCCCACTCCTCCCTTCAATGCCCAGCTACGGTGCGGTTGTACCCCACACACTGCCGCTGTCCGGAGCGCTCAGCATACAGCTCACAAGTACAACCCAATGTGTCCTTCAAAGGCTCCAGCCGCACGGTTAAATATAACGATGTCAATTACTTGCAGCGAGAACGATATCAGCGCAGATTTTCTCCCGCTCGGTGTCCCAACGAAGGCAGAGTTACCGGGAGTTCACACCAGTGCTAGAGTACCTCGGTGTGAATGATCGACGCCTCATGAGCTCCTGTCCGCGCCGCGCTCCCTCCGTCAACCCCCAACTGCAATGTAAGAGCTTTTCATTGGTCTGGCACTTTATCCTGCCCCAGTCCCATCAGTATTCACTGACACAAAGTACAGATTTCAGTGAGCAGGGCGACTGCAAATCCTGGTCTGGAATCAAGCGCTAGAGGGGAAGAGCACATCAATCTACAGCCGAGAATAGACACACAAAACTGGAGTAACTCAGCGGGGCAGTTCCTTCCTACACATTAATATACTGCCGTACGGCCCAAAGATCATTACAGCCAGCTCGGTATTTTTAAATTGTGACAACTGTTGTAATGTGGCCATTTCATTGATTCGCATGATAAACCAAAAGTTAGCTTTCACCGCCAAAGGGGGAATATTACCAACAGTGGCGGCACAGTGGTGTAACTGGTAGAGCTGCCGTCTCACACCACCAGATGCCTGGGTTTGATCCTGAACTTGGGTGCTGTCTGTGTGGAGTTTGCACATTCTCCCTCTGTATGGGTTTTTGGTTTCCACCCACATCCCAAAGATGAGCGGGTTTGTAGGTTAAGTTGCCTCTGTAAATTTCCCCCAGTGTATAGGGAGTGGATGCGTAAATGAGATAACATAGAATTAGGGTGATGGATGGTCAGCATGGACTCAGTGGGCTGAAGGGCCTATTTCATGCTGTATCTTTCAATTAATCAATCAAACGTGATGCCAGCGCTCTGCTTGGGAAGGTCAAAAGCAAAATCCCTCAACCCGCCTTATTGATTCAAATTATGTATTAAGCAATTGGTGACTAATGACTAAATCCAGAGTCATGTGCAATTAATAAAATATTATATTTCAAATATGTCCACTAATACGGAGGAGAACACAGAATAAATCTACTCATAAATATCCACAACCAGAACCAAACAGCAGAAAGCATACAATGACTTAATTATTACACATCTACGAAAAAAATAATACCGATGTTTCCACTAATGGATCACTTGACTTGACATTGCTCAGCGCTTAGTGATGTGAACCACAGAGATAAGGAAATCAATCTCTTGTCTGTATTAGTCAATTTCAGCCTCAATGAGACTCCAGTGGTAGAAATTGAATCAGTTCCCCAGGACTAGGGATGGCACCTCTGATTGCTATCAGCTGATCCAGGATAGCATGTGTGCAGAATCAGGTGGCATGTGTGCAGAACAGGCCTCCATTCTACTGCTTGCCCACTCTTAATGTTGGTGCCATCAGGCTAAGACATAGGACAACAGGGGACAAAGGTCCAAATGAATCTACACCATCAGGAGGAGAGAGTATTTTTAAATATTTAACTGGCTTTCCTGAGAGTGTATTTTAAGAGCACCATTTGCAGCAGAGACTGTTCCATTCGAGCATGATGGACATTGGATAGGGCAAGGTATAAGTGAGTAAATAAATGAAACTCGTGTTCATTCACAGGCAGGCTCTGCATCTGTGTGATTGCCACATATGCAAACTGCACATCCTCATAGCAGCAGAAAATATTTGCCATTGATAATTGTAGTTTTATTATTCATTTCCCCAATCTTCCTAATCGCATGTTGCATTATCAACCTTAGGGAAACATGCTTATCAGATAAAAATAAATGTCTTCCAATTAAGTAAGAAAAATTATTTCATATTTCGGTATAGAAGCTCTCAGGAACTATCAGTCGAGCCCACATTTACCTTCACTCTCACTGACCTTCACCTGTAGAATATTTGTGATGTCAACCATCCTTGTGTCCATTCCTTTTGACAGAGGATGTAGAAGTATTTGAGATATATCAGAGTTTAACTCCAATTTGCAGCTGGTAGATTGACAAATTTAAGGCCATTGATTGTAGAATACAAATGGGCAATAGGGAGGATGCAAAGAATTAGCACGTAAGAGTGGAAAATATCAAAAAAATCGCACACTGATGTAGTGGTAGAGTTGCTGCCTTACAGCGCCAGAAACCTGGGTTTGATCCTATTGACGGGTGCTGTCTGTACGGAGTTTGTCATATGTGATTATGACCGCGTGGGTTTCCTCTGGGTGCTCTGGTTTCCTCCCACTTTTCAAAAATGTGCAGTTTTGTAGGTTAATTGGCTTCTGTAATTTTTCCTTGGTGTGTAGGATAGAACTAGTGCACGGGTGATTGTTGGTCAGCATGGACTCAGTGGGCCAGGGCCTGTTTCCAAACTGTATCTCTAAAACTAAAACTAAAAATACTTTTACCATCCTCTCAGATCAAAATGACCCACTCGGATGAATGATTGACGTGAAATATTCTCCTTATTTCTCCTTCTGGAGATAGAATGTTTTATAAAATGTTTGCACCATATTTCTAACAATATATTTCATTAGTTCCTGCGATATTGCATTTGGATTGTCATCATCCTTATAATACAAAATGTCACAGACTGATTATTGTTCTAAAACAGTCCAGGACTGCCATCAATCCATGTTGCTTACCACCCACATATATGGCTCCATGTTTTGCAATGGGCCTCTTCCATTCTTCGGAAAGGGCAGATGTTCTGGGTTTTTGCACAAAAGTAACCGTCTAATGGGCACTTCAATAACACTATATCTCAGTATTCAGGACAACTTGGAGACCACCCGTTAAACATACTTACTTGACAATGCCATCCTGTCAAATGCTTCACATTGCAAACTACATTTCATTCGAGTGGGAAAGTTCCTTGCAGCTTCATCATTCTCACAACCAGTTTTGTTGCTGTTGTGCTTTACCCTATTGGCAGTAATGTTATTATGCATTTACTTACATTCTTTCTCAATTTCTATTTACTATATTCATACCTAGGCACCAATCTCCCAATGTTCCTGGGCTCTGTATTATAGGAAAGATGTTGTCAAGCTGGAAAGGATACAGAGAAGACATGAGGATGCTGCCAGGACTAGAGGGTCTCTGCTATAGGGAGAGGTTGAGTAGGCTGGGACTATTCCTCGGAGTGCAGGAGGATGAGGGATGATCTTATAGAGGTGTATAAGAACATGAGAGGAATAGATTGGGTAGATGCTCAGTCACTTGCCCAGAGTAGGTGAATCGAGGACTAGAGGACATAGGTTTAAGGTGAAGGGAAATAGATTTCATAGGAATCCGAGGGGTAACTGTTTCACACAAAGAGTGGTGGGTGTATGGAACAAGCTGCCAGATGAGGCAGTTGAGGCAAGGACTACCCCAACATTTAAGAAACAGTTAGACAGGTACATGGATAGGACAGGTTTGTGGGGATATGGACCAAATGCGGGCAGGTGGGACAAGAGTAGTTGGGACATGTTGGCCGGTGTGGGCAGGCTGAGCCAAAGAGCCTGTTTCCACACTGTATCACTCATCAACAGCTACATTTTTTACATTTAAACAAGAAAGGTGATCAAGTTTGGTTTTGAATGGCTTTGCTGAGCTCGCAAAGCAATCTGAAATGAATTGCTTGGCTTTGAAATATGAATATGGTACTCTTTTAATATCGGTGAAGACTTAATTCTTTTACAGGAGTACAGCATCCACAAATCCCAGGAATTTCCATCAGTTCATGAAAGGACACCATCTGGCTCCCTTCCTGCATCTGGCAGGATGTTTTGTCCCCAGATTAAAATGTCTCTACTTTGAAACGTTTGAGTTGGAGGACCCAATCTGGTGATGTCTCTGGCAGGGTGCCCACAGGAATTTCTGTGATTCATTTATTTTGTTAAAGCCTTCTTGAGTTTTTTCAGTCCCAATCCACAGCATGTCCTTGCCTGGGAGAAATTGCTACATCTGCCACTTTGCCAGTCAGGATCTTATTAACCACGCGTTCATCTGCTTTGATTAATTTGTGGTGATTTACAATGGATATCATATGTGTCCGGAAGTATGCCAGCAAGATCGCAGGTAACGATTTGAACAACGATTTAAAATTCGGTAAATCTTCTCTGTTGGATAACACATATTCCAATTGTTTGCAGCTAAACAGTGTGGGAAGATGTAAGGGACTCGATCAAAACTTCAATGGCAGATACATTTACTGCAGACATCATGCAGACAAACTTTCTGTTTTAATTTGAGGCAACCTTTGGAGTCTGGAGAAGAAACCCAACCCCAACTGTCACCTGTGCATGTTCTCCAGAGATGCTACTTGAGCAGTTGAGTTACTCCAGCACTTTGTGGGCATTTGGAGTTGTATGTTGACATCCTGCATTCTGCCTCTATCACTTATTGAGGCCTAAGAAGGGTTCCACTGAATGGATCATTTTTTTAGTCTCCCCCATCACCACCCCTCTGCCAACATCAAAAGGAAAGCCAGCTTGCCTTTGGACAAAAAGAAAACTTCTTTGGAATAAGGGTATAAAAATTCAGTTCCATTGGTATGTAGTATCATTAAAGCCACTCGTCTGTAGGCAATAACTCACTAGCGAAGGAAACAATGTTCCAAGAGGTGATGTTGGAATTCTAGAACAGTGATGATAGCAGAGAACAGATGGCATGAAAAATGTACAGTGTCTCCACATTACGATTTTTTAAATGGCTACTTCTGAAATAGATTTCTCAGTAAGCTGCAAAATCAGTAATGATCCGTGCGTTAATGGCCTGGCAACAATGTCTTGTTGGAAAAACAAAAAAATCTGGCAATCCTCAACAGGTTGGGCCACATCTGTGTGAAGAGAAAGAGAGTTAATGTTTCAGGTCAGATTCTTTGTTTGATCTTTTCCTGATAGCTACTCCAGCTTTCTTAAAACTTCACGGACTGACAGATGACAATGCTATTTGAAGTTGTGATTCAAAACTGAAAATCATCCCCCTAACACGATGAAAAGGCCATTATCAAATCGCTTGGGTAATTTATTCAAAACAAAACCTCCTTTACAAGAAAGAATCCAATGATCTAAACCTGTAATTTTGGCTGAGACATCACTGAGGAATGAAGATGCTGGCAGTTTCACATGAAACTACTGCCTTTCCTCTGGTGAGTATCAGAAAGTTCATGAATCTAGCATGAATATAGAAGCCTGAACTTCCTGACAAGTGCATGTGGAAGTTTTGCTGACTCTGTTCTGCAACAGAGTGTGAACCTCCTGGAGTTGTTGCAAGGTTAATCCAGGACGGAAACAACATCCATTGCAGTGGAGAAGAATAGTAAGATTAAACGAGAACTTACCCAAGTTTGAAGTTTGATCTTTATTTTATGAGGAGTTACGTTGGTGATTACGTGAAGAACCCCGCCAGTGCGCCTGCGCGTCAATCTTCAAAGCAGCGGTGTGAAATCACAAAAAACAACAAGCGAAGTAATATAGTAACATAATAAAACGAGTAATACAAGAACTTCCATCTGACCTTTATGATGGAGGGTTGGGCCGTGGTGGGCACGTAATCACCAGCGTAACTCCTCATAAAATAAAGATCAAACTTCAAACTTAGGTAAGTTCTCGTTTAATCTTACTATTTTACTTCGGAGTCACGTGAGTGACTACGTGAAGATTTTAAAGCTTTGTGATTTCATGCCGCAGACAAATCCCGGCTTCTCACTGCATTGATTGACTCGGAACGAGAAATAATCAATAATGCATTAATAATAACATTTGCCTGACAAATGCAGTAATTCATTTATTTGAATAAAAGAATTAACAGTATCCCCTTTAACCCAGGGAAATTTAAGCAGAACTTAATATAGTATCTGCAAACAGCCCCGTATTGGCAATAGGCCGATGGTAAAAGTGTTGAAACACCAACTTATTGGATCACCCGGCGGCTGTGAAAATATGGTCGACGGACGTCCTTCGCCCTGGTCATCAATGTTGCTGCTAAACTGAATGGAATGTAAAACCATCAATGTTCACACCTGCAGCAACCAAAACTTGTTTTTTAACAATCTTAAAATAGTCTGAACTGACACTATCTTGTATGGTTTTTCATGAATGATAAACAATCTTGTTTTCATATTTCATAAGATCTTTGTAGCCTCAATTTTTTGCAATAAATATGTCTTAACATATAGACATGGATCCATAGAATATGTTAATAAAACAATCTTGAATCCTGTCACACCTGATCCTACTTCATTTGAGTAGTTCATAAAATGTAAAACATAACATAATCCTGAGGTACTTCTGTGAATCTGTAACTTTGTAATGTTACAAGTGCCATAAACATGAGTACCTTCATGCTGAACTTGGCCAAATCAGAATCGTACCAAGACTCCTTTGCTGAAGTAGCTTAAAACAATTCTATATTCCAGATTCCCTCCTAGGTTTAGAAGGTCTGGAATTAAAATTCCTTTCATTAATCTGGAAATAAAAGAACGAGACTCAACAGGATGCCTTTCCAACCTCATCAAATAAAACAGAGGAATAATATACTTCTGTGTGAATAAATCGCACTATACCTCAACCCATTAAATAGAGGTCAATCCAAGATATTTGAGACATGTGCTGTACAACATTCCATATTCTTTTATACACAGAATTTTTTTCCCCTCATTCTTTACCTAATGGGAAAGCAGCATTTACAGAGTCACAACTCAGATTCTCAAATGTACTGCTTTTGAGTACTCTTCCGCCAGACTACTGTAAGCATGTCCACAGCATGCCCAGACAATCCTCTTTTTAAAACCCTGCATCCATACAGGCATATGACGGATGTTACTCTCCAATTATCGAATACACCAGTAACTTCCTTCTTTTGGGAACATTTATCGGAAACTTTGTCATAAATTTCAATATCAAAGGGAACCATGGCTGCGTAGACCCGTCTGGTACCACGAATACCCCAGAGGCAGCATACTGCTTCATTTTAAGCAGACACCAATTTATGAGACAGGATGAAGTAAAATGCATATAACAACATACCATCCTAATATAGCGAGAAACATCCATCGCTACTGTCTCCGATGTAGTCCCATAAAACATATCTCTGTAACTGGTGATTGAGTCTGGATGGAAACAAGTCATATCTGGCTTCCCAAATCTGACTATTATATCATTAAAAATCTTAAGGTTAAACATCCATTCTTTGTTTATCATGGAAATTCCACCCATACAATTAATACATGCCATTGCTGTAGTGTTGTTAATTTGAAACTGAACATGCAGATTAGTTGTATTTAACAACAAGCTTGTAGATCATAAGCCTTCCAATAGACTTTAAAACGTCGATTCTCCATGTCTGTAAAATAATACTTCTTCCATTATCCATCTGTCCACAGATGGATACCTTTTCAGTGGCACCAATCCTAGTACACTGATATCAGTCTGTTAAGACCATGGAAGGCTGTTCAATCCGTATCTTGCTTGAACTACTGAAGACATGTTAAATCCACTACTGCAATCAGAAGCAGCATTTATTGTTTAATTGCATGGCCTATCAAAAAATGGCCATCATGCATCTTAGTGTTTTTTTCTTTTTGCAGTCTGCAGCTGCTGGTAGTCCAATGGCCCATGTTGTATTGCTGGAAATAACACTAATTCTCCTAACAAACTGGCCACCTGTCTTAATTGAAGATTGTTGCTTTTACAACTGCTTAATACAATCATCAATTAGCTTTACCCTTTACCCTGGGTAAATTACTACCTTTTCAATTGAATCAAATAATCAATTGTTGTAAGTATCGTTAACTTAATTTCTCGCTGGATGAATTAAACTCAACTTTCAAAAGTGGTTTGAATAATTTGAGAGAGATAACTCACGAATTCTCTTGTTCGTCCTAATTAGGACATCATCCAGTTAAGCCATCCACATCTGTCCTTGGACTCTAATTAGCCGCAAAATTGGTTTTACCAATTTAGTGAATTTCTAGGGACTGAAGTCAACCCGTTAGACAGAACTTTGAATTGCCATAATTGTTCCTTTAGATAATTTTATCTTATAAATGAACAAACATTAAGTAATATACATCTTTCAGATCTATAAGTGCCATAAAACATATTTTTTGAAATAAATTGTTTGGCAGTCTCAAAGTCTCTATTTTGAAGTGTCTATACTTCACAAAATTTGAAAGACTTGTCAGATCTAAAATACTCCTCACCTTTTTAGGTTGAGAAATTTTAAACACAATTTGGTGGTTTTGATAAACCGACCTTTCAATTACTTGTTTATAAACAAGTTTTCAATTCAGCTTGAACCTCCATCAATTATTTTAATGTGAAATTGGAGTGTTCTGCTTGGAACATGCTGGATGGCAAATCAGTATTTGAATCGAATGAATTAGAAACCTCTCTATAATACTCAGAATAATAACTGAAGTAATTTGCTTCCAATATTTGGCTGTTTTTGCCTTAATATGTTCCCATAAGAACCAGGTCCACCTACCTCCTTTGTCATCTGAGTGACCTGTGGTCCCTGGCTCCTGGCAGGCAAAACCCACGCTTTTTCGTTTTCCTGCTGCAGGACATCAACTGCGTACCTGCTTCAATGGTCGATTTGCTCCTGATGTCGATCCAGGATTTTGTATGATGTCTGAAAGGATATGTCCTCTTTGCAGACTTGACGACCATTGATGTTGTGATCAACTTTGCTGTTTTTGCCTCATTATCCAACTCTTTCCCACGATTCATGAGTTTTTTTCTCTGAAGAATAAGTTGAATGACTGCACATTGCTGGGCTTTACAGAGTTGCTGCAACTTTGGGTTGATGTTGAACCGAATGGTATACTTCCTGAAACAATTCATCTTGAAGTGGGTGCTACATAGCAACCTTAGTCCCACTTGATGCATCTCCATCCATGGCCTCCATCCATTGTTTTGCAAATTGCAGTTGTTCATCAACCGAGCAGTTTCAATATTCTCTGCAGTTTACTTTCCTTAGGCTTACATGCCTTCGCCCATCTGACCCCTTTATCTTGGTTCACTGCTAGTACTTTCAGCAATACGCAGTTCCTTGGGATCTCGTGCTTTTTTGGCATTTTCATCCATCGTAAACTACTAGAGCTGATGGTAGACACAATAGTTGATCACAGAGACCACGTCCTTTCCAGTGGCTCTCTTGACTCTGACGGGGCAGCGAATCGTACTACCAGGAATAAGACATCTGGCAGCTGCCATCTTCGCTTGTATCGGCCTCACCGTCAGACTCGGGGTCAGAACTCTCACAGAACAGCAAATCGTACTGCCAGGAATAGCCCATCTGGCAGCTGCCGTCTTTGCTTATTTTGGAAACTCTGCTGACCCTGTGCACGCGCCTCATCAATGAGGGTGCTATCAAGCAGCCCTATACTAGGTGCTGCTGACCTAGCTTCTGGAGCCTGGTTCTGACATCACTCCTCCTGGAGTATGTTTCGTTGGAGCAACCTGTGTACAGGTTCTCCATTTGGAATATCCACTTCAGAAAGTGGTATCCAGCCTTGGAGGTGAATCCTAACTGACTCTTGCTCCATGACCCTGACTTGTATGGTGCCTAGCACCCAACTGACGCTGGCTCCGTTTTTTAATGCACAAGTCCACAGTTCTCCCCACTCCCAGCCGGCGACTGTTGTAGGGTATGAGGCAGTCCTTTACCGACCGCATTCCTGCAGCTTTTTATCGGCTTTGCCTTGCCCCACTGGTGCTGACTAAATTCCCTTCAGCCCCAATATCCACAGTCGCTATGCTGTCGACTGTACCGTGGTCAGAGGCGGCTGGTCGCCGACCGCAATATTGCGACTTTATACCGGCTGTGCCGTTCGCCTCCTCCACTTGCCCGTTTTTTCCATGATGCCTGTGGAAAAATCCCCACAAACCCACAGCAAACGGACACAGAAATACTTGAAAAAAGTTTATACTTACCTTGTAGTTGAAAACTACAATTCCACTAGAGGAGCTCTGCTCCTCGCGTCCGTTTGCGCCAATGCGTCTGACGTAATGACGCGCAGGTGCACTGGCGGGGTTCTTCACGTAGTCACTCACGTGACTCTGAAGTAAATTAGTTGTATGTCTGCAGAAGGGTCCTGACCCAAAACATCACCAATCCATTTTCTCCAGAGATATTGCTTGACCCGCTGAGTTACCCCAGCATTTTGTGTCTATGGCAGTATGGGATTTAGGAAAAGGTAATTTACATTATTTAATTAATTTATTGACTTTAATTTTAAACACTCTTAATAGTTTGAATGGTTTTAATAACTTTTGAATTGTATCTTGATAACTTAATTTTAATAACTTTGAAACTGTACAAGATGCCCCATTGTACACCAATGCTCCCAAGGACCCTGTCATTTATTCTACATAGTCATTTGGGAATAATTTATATTCGGAAATATTGGCCATTATGTTTGAGAGCATGGAGGAAACTGTACAAATAGACAGTACGAGACCAAGAGGGACCCGTTGGGTCCTGTCCCCTCAACGCGCGGTTGCGGGGGGGCGGCCTGCAGCATCACACACACACTAACAACCCCACACACACAAACCACCCCCCTTGATATTATATTAATATTATTCATTGGCTCCTTTTACCCCATCCACTGATGCATAGCCCCCACCTCGCAGGCGCGTCTAGAGAGGGAGGGAGGGAGGGATAGAGAGGGCTGAGAGAGATGCGGCAGAGACAGAGGCAGAGAGAGAGGGGCAGAGAGAGTGGGGCAGAGAAAGAGAGAGAGGGAGAGGGGAGAGGGAGGGGGGGATGGGGGAGAGGAAGGGGGAGAGAAGAGGGGGAGAGGGGGGGTGAAGGGAGAGAGGGAGAAGGTGGAGGAGAGGGGGAGGAGGGGGGGCTGAGGGGGAGGGGGAGGAGAGGGGAGAGGAGGGGGGGGGAAGGGGAGGGGGAGGGAGGTGGAGAGAGGGGGGAGGGGGGTGGAGAGGGAGTGTGGAGAGGGAGGGGGAGAGGGAGGGGGGGAGAGAGGCGGAAGGGGCGGGAGGGGAGGAGGGAGAAAGGGGTGGAGGGTGGAGGGGGACAGGAGGGAGAGGGGGGAGGGAGAGGGGGAGGGAGGGGGAGAGGGGGAGAGGGGTGAGGGAGGATGGGAGGGGGAGAGAGAGGGGGGGAAGGGGGGAAGGGGGGGAAGGGGGGAAGGGGGGAGAGGAGGGGGAGGGGGAGAGAAGGGGGAGGGGGGAGAGGAGGTCTCGGAAGCACTCGGAAGCCCAACCAAATTACCGCGTGTTCAGCGGCTTCAATCCAGAGCCCTGGGGGGTGGGGGGGTGGGCTGCAGGTGGGGCGGGGTGGAGAGAGGGGGGAAGGGGTGAGGAGGAGGGAGTGGGGGAGAGGAGGGGGAGGGGGAGGGGGAGAGGAAGGGGGGAGGCGGGGGGAGAGGGGGACTGGGGGGAGAGAGGGGGAGAGGCGGGGGAGAGGGGGAGAGGAGGGAGGAGGGTAGAGTGGAGGGGGGAGGGGCGATGGGGGGAGAGAGAGGGAGAGGGGTGGAGTGGGAGGCGCGTACGGGGCTGACTGATAGCGGGTGGCAGGCCTCGGCAGCTCTCGGGACCTTGCGGGACTTCTGAAGCCCTCAGAAGCCCAACCAAATTACTGCGTGTTCAGCGGCTTCAATCCAGAGCCTGGGGAGGAAGGCAGCTGGGCTGCGGGCGGGGTGCTGCGGACGGCCGGCCGAGTGCGATTTAAGCGCGGGGGGGGGGGGTTATGTAACTCGCAGCTCGTGGAAAACAGTGGCCAGCAGGCTGCGTGTTGAAAACTCTGCGCAGCTGGCCACGAGGAGCAGAGCCATTGAGCTTGTTTTCGTTAGCTTTCAAAAATGTCTCAGATTTGTGAACAATTTTAATAAAAAACAACTTTAATAAAAAAATAATTAACCATTTTTCAGATGAGGCGATTTTTGAGATCATGAGGTAAATCTCTATCAGAATATGTAAAAATTTCACCGTTAGCGCGTCGTGTTTGCGAGGAGATGTGAATCACAGATAAACACATAAATACACACACAAATAAATACATCCACATCCCAGATCAGAGTTTTAATAATTACTAGACTAAGTGGGACCCCATTGGGTCCCATGTTCACATGGGAGGGCTGGTCCCCCAACGCAATATTCCACCTCCCCACCAATTCCAATATTGGTGGCCAGTGGGGGGGGGGCTTTCTGGAGCGCTAGTATGGGCATTATGGGCTGAAGGGACTGGTTTCCAGAGGGCTAGTATAGACATTGTGGGCCAAATGGATTCTTAGGGTGGCAGCTCAGTCACAGCTGGTGGGCTGGTAATAGGCAATAGACAATAGGTGCACGAGTAGGCCATTTGACCCTTCGAGCCAGCATCGCCATTCAATGTGATCATGGCTGATCATCCCCAATCAGTACCCCATTCCTGCCTTCTACCCATATCCCCTGGCGCCGCAGTTGACTCACGGCTATTCCTTGAAATGCCATTTCAAGCAGGGTGCAAGGCCACCAAATTCAAATGCAGATTCCTACCATTTCAAGCAGGGTGCAAGGCCACCAAATTCAATTGCAGTTTCATACCACTTCAAGCAGGGTGCAAGGTCACCAAATTCAGGCGCAGTTTCCTACCACTTCAAGCAGTGTGCAAAGCCACCGAATTCAAGTGCAGTTTCATACCACTTCAAGCAGGGTGCAAGGCCACCAAATTCAAATGCAGTTTCATACCATTTCATGCAGGGTGCAAGACCACGACATTCAAATGCAGTTTCATACCATTTCAAGCAGGGTGAAACCACCATAAAACCACACAAAACAGCACAAAACACCACACTCACAGTTCAGTAGACATTCAGTGTGTTTCAGTTGATTCACAGATCAGACAGAGTCGTGACCTCTCCCTCCCCCATCTTGCAGAGACTGAGCCACACACACACTTCCGGGTTTTATAATCCTCCCCCTCCCACCGGAAGGGGCGTGGCCTTTATGGCGTGATGACAGGAGAGAGATTCTCAACATTTTTAAACACTATAACACTTTTATTTTTCATTGATGGGAAGGATTCTCTGCACCTGATGAACGGAGGGGGACTGAGTAAGATGGCCAAAAATCACAGCCGTAAGTGGTAGCGTTTTATCTAAAGTATACAGTGCAAACAGGAAGTTGTCAAGTTTAGACTTTTAATGCTGTGCTGTGCTTTATTTCAAACCAACTACAACCAACAACCATTTGCTGTGCTTTATTTCAAACCAACCACCACCAACAACCATTTGCTGTGCTTTATTTCAAACCTACTACCACCAACAACCATTTTCTGTGCTTTATTTCAAACCAAACCCCACCAACAACCATTTCCTGTGCTTTATTTCAAACCAACCACCACCAACAACCATTTACTGTGCTTTATTTCAAACCAACCACCACAACCATTTGTTGTGCTTTATTTCAAACCAACCACCACCAACAACCATTTGCTGTGCTTTATTTCAAACCAACCACCACCAACAACCATTTGCTGTGCTTTATTTCAAACCAACCACCACCAACAACCATTTGCTGTGCTTTATTTCAAACCAACCACATTTTCATTTTCAAACAATTTAAGGGCACTCAAGGTCAGTAAACCACACT
Organism: Malacoraja senta; assembly: GCA_038087875.1. NCBI lineage: Eukaryota > Metazoa > Chordata > Chondrichthyes > Rajiformes > Rajidae > Malacoraja > Malacoraja senta. Next base: position 101,715,748 of record CM075978.1, on the reverse strand, counting down.
CACAGTTTAGTAGAAATGTGTTCAGTGTTATTCACAGCTCAGACTGAGAGACGTGACCTCTCGCTCCCCCATCTTGCAGAGACTGAGGGCACCTCAACACTTCCGGGTTTTATAGTCCTCCGGAAGGGGCGTGGCCTTCAGGAGAGAGAATCTCAACATTTTTTAAACACTAATAACTCTTTTATTTTTCATTGATGGGGAAATCCCTGCACAGCGGAGGGGGACTCTGAGTAAGATGGCCAAAATCACAGCCGTAAGTGGCAGCGTTCTTTCTAAAATCAATATACAGAACAACAGGAAGTGGTCAAGATCAGATTTTTAGTAATATAGATATGATAGATATAGCTTGGCTGGAAACATTCCCATGGTTAAAATGGCTTTCATGGCTTCTATGTTAAGAATGAACACAAGCAATTTACCAGAAGAGCAGCTAAGAAAGAATAGCCACATCAAAGCAAAAGGCAAGAGTAACGTCAGCATTGTAATATGTCAAAATGTAAAATAATTGATTAGCTTTTTAAGAGTACCACAGTCAAATGGATTTGGAAAATATTGACTTCTAACAGAAGTATTATATTTGTTCTTTAAAGGAAATAAGTCAGCACAATTTACGGTAAATGTTAACATACTATTTATCCATCTAGCAGGAGGTGATGAGGATGGAATTAATTCAGGAAAGCAGGAGCGAAAACTTGTCTCCTTCCAATCCTTCTTCAGTGGAGATAATTATTCATGTTATGGCCTATTTTTCTTTATCCAAGAATAATTTCTTCAAACCTTTCTCAAAGCAAACACGGCATTGTGCTTTACTGTTTGATTACCTTCCCTAGGCTTTTGCAAATCTGGCAACGTTGATTACTGTCTTCTATCTATCCTCTTTGCAAAATAAATGTTTTATTTTCCATCGGTGGAGAACAAAATATTCCAAACGTTCATAGTGCTCAGAGAGAAGATTGGTATTAAAACAAAATGAGAGATCATCAATATGTCCTTTCACCAAAGAAAATCACAGCAACGTTTCTAAATCATTTTTGTCCAGAGATTAATGTCAAAATCTGCCCTCTGTCATTAAAAATAGTTGAACTGAATGGCATAGATGCACTTCAAGATTTCTTTGTTCATTTTCCTGGAACCTGGGTGAGACTGGCGCTCTTATTAGCCATTCCTAATTGGTGATGAGCTGCCTTCTTCAACCACCGCCGTGTCCTGGTGGAAATACTCTCACAATGCTCATGGAGAAGGAGTTCCAGGACTTAGCTCAGAGAGTAAAGGCTCTGTCTCACGGTGTTGCGGTCATCGGCGGTGAAGCGCAGTGAAGCGCGGCATCGCCGGTAGAGGGGACCGCACGGCAACGACGAGAGCGCCGAGCCTATGCCACGGGAGCGCCGCACGGATGCTGCGCGGGGGCCGAGTGATTTAAGTACGGCTGGTCCCACGAGCTTGCGGTAAGTAAAAAAAAAGGGCGGGCCGACTGCGATGACGTCATTTCGGATCTGCGGGGCTGTGGCGGCGGCAGTGCTGATCGCGGCGCTGTGGCGGTGGCTGTGGCGGCGGCCGTGCTGATCGCGGCGCTGTGGCAGCGGCCGTGCCGGCGGCCATGCCGCACACGTGCCTCACTGGCGGAGGCTGTGGCGGTGAAGGTTCTACTCACGGCGCTCGTGCCACACTGGCGGCGGCTGTGGCGGCGACCGTGCCGCGCTCGTGCATCACTGGCGGCAGCTGTGCGGTAGGAACATATTTTTGAACAGTGTTGGGTTTTTTTTAGCACCGTGCGGTGTTGGGAACAACGACGCACGGCCCCGGAATTGTGCGTTTGACCGAGCCCGCGGTCTCTGGCGGCCCAGGAGCGGTAGATAGTTCCTGTTTCGCCGCCAATGACCGCAGACTCGTGCGACAGGCCTTTAAGAGAATGACAATACATTTCTAAATTAGAATGGTGTGTGACTGGAAGAGGAATCCTCACGTGGTAGTGTTCCCTTGTTTCTGATGATCCTGTCCTTCCTCTTTGTAGCATTTTGTGAAGTGCAGTTAGAATAGCTCAGGTGAGTAAATTGAAGACGATGTACTCCTAGCCATTGGGTGCTGATGGTGGGAGGTCTAAGTCTTTAGGGTAATGAATGGGATAAAACAAGCCAGCTATGTTGTTTTGCATCGCGCGGAGCTTCTTGCATGTTGTTGGAGATGTATACGTACAAATGGAGAATATCCCCTTACACTCTTATAGGGCAGTATGGTGGCGTAGCGGTAGAGCTACAGCCTTTCAGCGCCAGAGACCCGGGTTCGATCCTGACTCCGGGTGCTTGTCTGTATGAAGTTTGTACGTTCTCCCCGTGACCTGCGTGGGTTTTCTCCGAAATCGTTGGTTTTCTCCCACACTCCAAAGACGTACAGGTTTGTAGGTTAATTGACTTGGTATAAATGTAAAATTGTCCCTAGTGTGTAGGGTAGTGTCAATGTGCGGGAATCAGTAGTCGATGCGGACTCAGTGGGCCGAAGGGCCTGTTACCGTGCTGTATCTTTAAACTAAACTAAACTAAACTCATGATTTGTATCTTATTTATGAATGCTGAAAAAGTTTCGGCATTGGAAGAGGTGAGTGTGATGGGTATTTACTTGATGGTCGGCATAGATACAGTGGCCTGAAGGGCCTGTGTCTGTGCTACATGATTCTAAACAACCAGAATCTTACCTGGCTAAATACATAATTTATTGGCGAGTCCAGCTGAGCTTCTGGTGGGCTTTAGTGTGTAGCGGGGATATTGTCTGGTTGCAGGGGCACTACTGTGTCCAATATCTTCAGTCATTTGTTGATATCATGTGGAGTAAATTGATTTTAAAAAGGCTTCTGTGCTGGTGGGAATGTATTGAGATGGATTGTCCACTTGTCCTTCTGTCCGAACTTGGTTGCAGACATGGGCGGAAATCCCGGGGGGTGGGGGGGCATGTCCCCTCCATGTTTTGAGAGGTGGGGGACAGTCCCCCCCATGTTTTGTAGTCCGGATTTTGAAATTCGGTGAAAAAAAATCTAATAAAAATCTCAGCTTTTCGCGAGACAGTGGGGGTGGGACTGATGATCGAGGGTGCCGATTGGACGAGAGAGACGTCGGTCAGCAGGCAATGGGGGGGGGGTGGAACATGATGATTCAGCGCGATGATTGGAGGAGGTGTCGATCAGAGGCGGAAGTAGGGCGGTGGGACTGAGGATAGAGTGCGGTGATTGGAGGAGGGAGACGTCCTGGTGGAGCAAAGATCATAGAGCGGAGTTTGAATCGGCCCATTCGCGGGGCCTTTCATCGCCCAGCCCAGCTTGAAATCAGCCATGGGATCTTCCACCCCCCTGCGGGCAAATTGCTGCGTCGAGGCGATCGAGACTCCCAATGTTGAAGCCTCCACTGCGCGACGGAGGCGATTCAAGCCCCACGATTCGGGGCAGATGAAGCTGCTGTTGCTGGAGTTCAGAGTCAGTCACCAACCAGGTCAGCTCCCGATGTTACCGTCCACAGGGCCCACGGCCGAAGCCTCCGAAGTCCCGAGTGTGTGGGTGTGCGTGTGTGCGCATGTGTGTGTGTGTGTGTGTGTGTGTGTGTGCGCGGCCACCAAGAAATGTTGTCCTCCCCCATGTTTTGATAGTGATTTCCGCCCCGGTTGCAGATACTACCATTTTGTCTTGAGGACACATGCTGTGATGGTTTTTAGCGCCTCTACCTCTTGTTAATTGCCTACTGTCATTGATGTGTCGGAAGGAACTACAGGTGCTGATTTATACCAAAGAGAAACACAACATAGATACATAGATACATAGAAAATAGGTGCAGGAGTAGGCCATTCGGCCCTTCGAGCCTGCACCGCCATTCAATATGATCATGGCTGATCATCCAACTCAGTATCCCGTACCTGCCTTCTCTCCATACCCCCTGATTCCTTTAGCCACAAGGGCCACATCTAACTCCCTCTTAAATATAGCCAATGAACTGGCCTCAACTACCCTCTGTGGCAGAGAGTTCCAGAGATTCACCACTCCCTGTGTGAAAAAGTTTTTCCTCATCTCGGTCTTAAAGGATTTCCCCCTTATCCTTAAGCTGTGACCCCTTGTCCTGGACTTCCCCAACATCGGGAACAATCTTCCTGCATCTAGCCTGTCCAACCCCATAAGAATTTTGTACGTTTCTATAAGATCCCCTCTCAATCTCCTAAATTCTAGCGAGTATAAGCCAAGTCTATCCAGTCTTTCTTCATATGAAAGTCCTGACATCCCAGGAATCAGTCTGGTGAACCTTCTCTGCACTCCCTCTATGGCCATAATGTCCTTCCTCAGATTTGGAGACCAAAACTGTACGTAATACTCCAGGTGTGGTCTCACCAAGACCCTGTACAACTGCAGTAGAACCTCCCTGCTCCTATACTCAAATCCTTTTGCTATGAAAGCTAACATACCATTCTCTTTCTTCACTGCCTGCTGCACCTGCATGCCTACTTTCAATGACTGGTGTACCATGACACCCAGGTCTCGCTGCATCTCCCCTTTTCCTAATCGGCCACCATTTAGATAATAGTCTGCTTTCCTGTTTTTGCCACCAAAGTGGATAACCTCACATTTATCCACATTATACTGCATCTGCCAAACATTTGCCCACTCACCCAGCCTATCCAAGTCACCTTGCAGTCTCCTAGCATCCTCCTCACAGCTAACACTGCCCCCCAGCTTAGTGTCATCCGCAAACTTGGAGATGTTGCCTTCAATTCCCTCATCCAGGTCATTAATATAAATTGTAAATAGCTGGGGTCCCAGCACGGAGCCTTGCGGTACCCCACTAGTCACTGCCTGCCATTGTGAAAAGGACCCGTTTACTCCTACTCTTTGCTTCCTGTTTGCCAGCCAGTTCGCTATCCACATCAATACTGAACCCCCAATACCGTGTGCTTTAAGTTTGTATACTAATCTCTTATGTGGGACCTTGTCGAAAGCCTTCTGAAAGTCCAGATACAACACATCCACTGGTTCTCCACTATCCACTCTACTAGTTACATCCTCGAAAAGTTCTATAAGATTCGTCAGGCATGATTTACCTTTCGTAAATCCATGCTGACTATGTCCAATGATTTCACCACTTTCCAAATGTGCTGCTATCCCATCTTTAATAACTGACTCTAGCAGTTTCCCCACTACCGATGTTAGACTAACTGGTCTGTAATTCCCCGTTTTCTCTCTCCCTCCCTTCTTAAAAAGTGGGGTTACGTTTGCTACCCTCCAATCTTCAGGAACTACTCCAGAATCTAAAGAGTTTTGAAAAATTATCACTAATGCATCCACTATTTCTGGAGCTATTTCCTTAAGTACTCTGGGATGCAGCCTATCTGGCCCTGGTGATTTATCAGCCTTTAATCCATTCAATTTACCCAACACCACTTCCCGACTAACCTGGATTTCACTTAGTTCCTCCATCTCCTTTGACCCGCGGTCCCCTGCTATTTCCGGCAGATTATTTATGTCTTCCTTAGTGAAGACGGAACCAAAGTAGTTATTCAATTGGTCCGCCATATCCTTGTTCCCCATGATCAGTTCACCTGTTTCTGACTGCAAGGGACCTACATTTGTTTTAACTAATCTCTTTCTATTCACATATCTATAAAAACTTTTGCAGTCAGTTTTTATGTTCCCTGCCAGTTTTCTTTCATAATCTATTTTCACTTTCCTAATGAAGCCCTTTGTCCTCCTCTGCAGGTCTCTGATTTTCTCCCAGTCCTCTGGTATGCTGCTTTTTCTGGCTAATTTGTACGCATCATCTTTTGCTTTGATACTATCCCTGATATCCCTTGTTATCCACGGATGCACTACCTTCCCTGATTTATTCTTTTGCCAAACTGGGATGAACAATTTTTGTAGTTCATCCATGCAGTCTTTAAATGCCTTCCATTGCATATCCATCGTCAACCCTTTTAGAACTAATTGCCAGTCAATCTTGGCCAATTCACGTCTCATACCCTCAAAGTTACCTTTCTTTAAGTTCAGAACCGTTGTTTCTGAATTAACAATGTCACTCTCCATCCTAATGAAGAACTCAACCATATTATGGTCACTCTTGCCCAAGGGGGCACGTACAACAAGACTGCTAACTAATCCTTCCTCATTACTCAATACCCAGTCTAGAATAGCCTGCTCTCTCGTTGGTTCCTCTACATGTTGGTTTAGATAACTATCCCGCATACATTCCAAGAAATCCTCTTCCTCAGCACCCCTGTCAATTTGATTCACCCAATCTATATGTAGATTGAAGTCACCCATTATAACTGTTTTGCCTTTGTTGCACGCATTTATAATTTCCTGTGTGATGCCATCCCCAACTTCACTACTACTGCTAGGTGGCCTGTAAACAACACCCACCAGCGTTTTCTGACCCTTAGTGTTTCGCAGCTCTACCCATACCGATTCCACATCCTCCAAGCTAATGTCCTTCCTTTCCACTGCGTTAATCTCCTCTCTAACCAGCAACGCTACCCCACCTCCTTTTCCTTTCTCTCTATCCCTCCTGAATATTGAATATCCCTGGATGTTCAGCTCCCAGCCTTGGTCACCCTGGAGCCATGTCTCCGTGATCCCAACTATATCATAATCATTAATAGCTATCTGCACGTTCAACTCATCCACCTTATTACGAATGCTCCTTGCATTGAGACACAAAGCCTTCAGGCTTGTTTTTACAACGCTCTTACCCCTTATACAATTATGTTGAAAAGTGGCCCTTTTTGATTTTTGCCCTGGATTTGTCTGCTTGCCACTTTTACTTTTCACCTTGCTACCTATTGCTTCCGCCCGCATTTTACACCCCTCTGGGGGCAAGGAATGCAGGAGTTACTTAAATTACTTGAAATCAGAGAAATCTACATCCATACCGCTGGGTCGTAAGCTACCCAAGCAAAATATGAGGTGCACTGTCATTGATGATTTGATGTGATCCAGAGATTTGATCTGGTCTGTTGATTGAGAGATTGCTTAGTTCTACTGTATGTTGGCTTTCCTGTTCATTATGAAGGTGTTCCTGTTGTAGAACTGCATCAGGCTGGGGCACTGGAGGACGTTCAATGCCACTCTCACCGTGCTGCCCTTCACTCCTCATTGAACAAGTGTTGATCACTGGCTTACTAGAACCACTTCTGTGAGGTGATATACCAGGAAGATAAGTCAGATAAGCATAAGGAAAGAGGAAAAGAAAATTGTAATTAAAAAGGGATGGTTATAGGCTGAATGGGGGGGGGGGGGGGGGGGGAACAGTGCTCATTGCTTAGCCATACAATTTAGAAAGACGCGGGTTCAATTCCTGCTGTTATCTGCTCTCAGTTGATAGTTTTGACAAAAAGCCCACTTCCTCAGTTAGAGGAGAGAAACGGAGAGAAACTAAATGACCCATTTTCTTGATTCCAGTTATATTGAATGTGTGCAGATACAGGCCATTCATCCCATCCAGTCAATGCTGTCATTACTGCTCTACTCAAACTTCCTCTTTTATGTATCAGCATAATTTTCTATTCTCTTCATACACTTAATCTGACCCCTGGAAGTACGCCCATATCATCCAGCTCACCTACACTCTAGTTAAAAACATTCTTCTAACTTTCCTATTTGATTTCTTGTTGACTCCACTGAGAACCTCCTGTTATGCTCTTCTCCACAAATGAAAACCACCTTTAAGCCTCCTCTTTTTTAAACTATTCAATGTTATAAATTTATTTTAGTCAAATTCTACCCACAGAGTCCAGTTGTATTCCTCTGATATCTATTGGAAATTGTGACTATTCAGTAAAGCCAAACAGTGCTGCGATTAGTGCCACTCCCATCCGCACCAACACTTCCCATTTAGCAAAAATATTTTTACATATCCTCCTTTCTGTTTTTGAATGCCCCTGCCTTAGTTGCATGTTGTCTGTAGTCCTATATTACTGTTGACAGATTAATGGCAGGAAGTATTTTTTTTATAACCGTGTCATTGGGTAATATAAAATTATTTTGGCATTGCTGCTAACTCAGCAACATTTATAAACTGGATCCAGAGCTATTAACACTACAGCAGCTTGTAATCAGAAACCCACCAGCAATGTAGAATGGTGCAAATTATAGATCTTCAAGAATATGGATTGTATTTATTGCTGATGTTCAGTATTCCGCTCCTGAAACTGTTGGAGTATGCTGGGAAGTTTCCAAAGACTTTGTTTGACGCTTGATACATCACCCAAAGCTCATCATTCATTCATGAGAATGATCCCAGGATGTTTGTGTTAATGAATTAGGAATGTTTGCAGACCCTGGGCCTGTACTCACTGGAGTTTACAGGATAATGACTTACTGGATTATGAAAGGCCTAGATAGAGTGGACGTGGAAAGAATGTTCCAGTAATGGGAGAGTCTAGAACCAAAGGGCACAGCCTCAGAATAAAAGGACATACCTTTAGAATGGAGATGAGGAAGAATTTCTTCAAGCTATAGTCATGAATCTGTGGCATTGAGTGCCACAAAGCTAAAACATTGTTTTTTAAAACAGAGATTGATAGGTTCTTGATTAATAAGGGCACCAAAGTTTATGGGGAGAAGGCAGAGAAAGGGGTTGAGGGAAAAATATATTTGCCATGATTGAATGGCAGACTCGATGGGCTGAATGGCTTAATTCTGCTCCTATGTCATGTGGTTTGTAACCAAGCTGGTTAATTACAAATGAGTCCATTTATCACCCGAACACACAATACCAGATGTGATTGGCAACTATTGCTTTTATCACAGTAACCTGGAGTTGATGCAGTCCATGTCATGCCTACAAACAAATTTGCTCAGTGCCATCTCTTTGTCTACACGATCTACATTTAATTAAAAAGAATATGTTGTTTGAAATTTGGTGCCTGGAGTTGTCGTTGCTTGCAAAGTGTGTAAAACAGTAGCAGTGCTACCTGTCACTAGATGCTACAACATTAAATTGGGATCATCTCTGCATTATGCATCAGATATAATGAACCGCTGAACAAAAGCCATGCATTTCACACAGCTTGATGAAGTTCTTAGTATTTCATTGAAATCACATTGTGTTGTGCAAAATCCGATATTAAATGATCCAGTTTCTAAGCAGAGGACTTCTCCTGAATGGCATGGTCTGTGATTTTTCTCTCTAGGACCAGCTGTGTTGGACACTAATACAGTGCCTAAAATGTGCTGACTCTTGTGTACTGACTGTAGCCTACTATCTTACACTCTGATACTTTGTATGATTTGACCTAATGTATTGGATTGTCACTGAACTGTATGCAAAAAAGAATGTTACTGTACATGTGACAAAGCAACCTTGAACTATTATTTCTTGGATTTTCAGGAATGTTTGAGTGCCCTACTCTATTCAAAGGCGACTCATGCAGAAACAAAGTTCCACTGCGCATTTAAACCTGGATTTGAGTGGCTCTGTGATGCAACGGTAGAGTTGCTGCCTTAAAGCACCAGAGACCTAGGTTCAATCCCGACTACAGGTGCTGCCTTTAGAGTTTGTATGTTCTCCCTGTGAGCGCGTGGGTTTTCTCCGGATGATCCGGTTTCCTCCCACTCTCCAAAGACGAACTGGTTTGTGGGTTATTTGACTTTGGTAAAATTGTAATTTGTTCCTGGTGTGTAGGGCAGTTCTAGTGTACGGGGTGATCGCTGGTCAGCGTTGACTCGGTAGGCCGAATGCCCTGATTCTGTGCTGTATCTCTAAAGTCTAAAGATTTTGAATGACTTATGATCGTGCAGGGCAGGTACAGTGGGAATTGGAATTCCCCCCGCCTGCTGTCAACACCTCTGATTACTCAATTTCTATAAAATATTTTAGGCTACAATTCCCACTGTACCAGCCCTGCATCGATCAAAATGAAGAACGGATGAATTAAGCTGTGTGTGACATGCAGTTTCAAAGAGAACCCTCCCATTTGAGGAGCTCAGTTATCTTCTCCATCTGTGTACTCCACGCAGAGTCCAATACTGGCCAGACATTCTGAGCTACCTGAGGGAACCCATCACTCTGCTGCCACAACTGTGATAGAAGACATTGGATCAGAATTGTTGTTCATTTGAAAAGGAATTCCTAATCTATTGATTAAGAAAGAACTGCAGATGCTGGAAAAATTAAAGATGGACAAAAATGCTGGAGAAACTCAGCGGGTGAGGCAGCATCTATGGAGCGAAGGAATAGGTGACGTTTCGGGTCGAGACCCTTCTTCAGTCTAAAGAAGGGTCTCGACCCGAAACGTCACCATTTCCTTCGCCCCAAAGATGTTGCCTCACCCACTGAGTTTCTCCAGCATTTTTGTCTACCTAATCTATTGATAATTATTTTTTAAAAATGCTTAAATAGTTTTAGCAACTGTTTTAAATATATTTGCCAGTTGCCAATTAAAAATCTTTGAATGTCAAAGCTATTTAAAAATGGTGAAGCTATCTCCCAGATTTGACAGGAGACGATCGGCACCTACTCCTCTACCCTCCCAGTTTAGCCGTGCCCCTGTGAAAAGAAGTCAATGCAATGCAGGCGTGTGGCTTCTGAATAACTGTCTGAAGCCTATTGACTGCCGAGTCTTCCTTGCTGAATGGTTCCTAAGGGTGAAGGGTTACTTTATGTGGCCAGGAATGTGCAGGCAAGTAGGTGCTGCAGGAAGCGACTCTGGGCAGCGGACTCGATTTACCTCATCAGGATCCCATCCTACACCACATGGGGATGGAGGACAATGAACAAAACTGTAGTCACAAGTGCAGGTCCATCCCAGGTTACCTGTACAACCTGTACATATGAATGAGGCTGCTTGGAGTCTGGTAACAGGCTTAAGAACACCGTAGCCTGCCCGACTAAATGTAATTAGACCCTCAATATTGGGGTCATTGGCCTGAGAGAACACTGACAATGGTTCATTTATTCTTCTAATGAATTTAAAAAATTTTGCAGGGACAGAATTGCCAGCAAAAAGAATCGGGAGACCGGCAGGATAGATTGCCGGCTGCTCCAGGACAGCAGGCATCTTCTGCTGTGTGGGAGCAATATTGCTGCAATATCTGAATGGTTGCTTTAAACACCCTGGTTTAACTACACAATGCCCTAGGTTGGCCTGTGTTTTTATTTGAATATGTTGCTAGGTGGCCATATTTCTACGTAATCTGCTCGGGCTATGGACAGTTCTCAGAAATGGAGCTCAGCGAGGACTTGTATACTGGTCCCAAACCTCAACAGTCAATGCATGTTCAGAGGCTGATGTCAAAGCCATTTTGAACACTTTCAGTGAGCTTGCACTTAGCATCTGCTGGGCAAAAGTTCTCTACCAACCTGTCCCTGCTGTACTGTGCTGAAATACAACAATAGAGATTCACAGCAAAAATGTGGTGAATGTGATCACTTCTCATATCTTGGAAGTCACCTCCTGGCGAACACTAGCATCGGCCATGAAGTTCATTTTATGCGATGTAAAGCGCCTTGGGTATTAGAAAGGCACTATATAAATCCAATCCATTATTATTATTATTATTATTATTTTCATCCTCACTCTGCCAAGACAGCCTTTGCTCAATTGAGGGCAAGAATATTTGAAAATCAAGACAAAGGTTCTCTACCAACCCGTCCCTGCTGTACCATACTATCCTCCAACAATAAAGATTCACAGCAAGAACTGGGTAAATGTCACACTAGTCACAGGTCTCCAGTCTGAAAAACAACCTTCCACCATCACCCTCTGCTTACTTCCATGAAGACAGCCAATTCTCTATCCAGTCAACCGTCTATCCCTGGATCCCAAGTAAAGAGCAACAGTTGGTATTTTTAATTAATTTTATTAATAATTATTTATTGTACATTTTCTGGTTACAATAAATCTGCAAATCTGAGAAACAGCAATTGGAACAATGTAAAAAATACCATTTGATTTCAACTCTTAAACATCGATAAATTGAAAACTCAAACGATTGAGGTATAGTTAAAACTATGTTTAAAACATTTAAATAGGACCTGGTTTAAATAAAAGTCAAAAAATAGGCTGATGATGTAAGCAAGCTAATGCTAGTAATTGAATGGATTCTTAAAAATGAACTGTTTCATTAACATCTGTACAGAACCTATGACAATACTCACATGGCATTTTTTCCTCATTGTAATATATAAGAATTTCCACAGGAATGTTTCTGGGAGTGTGATCCGTGCATCTTGCATTAAGGGAGAGTGAAATGATGGATTTTCAGGAATTGCAGTGCAAACATTGACTCCATCAGTTCGACTGAATCTCCTACAAAATGTAATCCATTCACAACACTGGCAAAATGATGGTGCAAGTAAAACTAGAACTGTGTGTTCCATGTTGCTTCTTGAGTTTTTTAAATTTTCCTTTCTTTCATTAAATTTATTGCCATATCTGCTCTCTACAGTCATCTTACTTTCCAAATAATGTTTTTTGTTGTTTTTGTTGTTGTTGTCTTTTGGTTTTAATTCTGCCCGAGATTTACCATAATTGCATCCTAATCCACATTCCTTGCACAAGCAATACTACAAATAACTGATCATCTAATACCTGCAAGTAGATAATGGTCATGCTTGCCAAAATCACTGGACAGTGCATTCCAAAACTAATTCAATGTGACAACCACAGAAACATCTTTAACTGACGGGACACTTTTTAAGCAAGTGTTGTATTTTCTGCGACTACTCCATTTCTATAAAATATTTTAGGCTACTATAAGTGAAGTGTATCTATAATTTAGCACAACTGCAAAAGAACTGTAAACAATCTTTTTTCTGAAAATGTTCAAATCGTGTGAGATGATGACATACTTAGAAATAATTGGCAAAATGATGATATGAGATTGGGGGACTCACCATGGTGATATATGGAGGTGTTTATCTCCACAGGACAAAATTACTAAATGTGTTCTTTTAACTCTGTGCTGACCATGGAGGACAGCCCTCCTACATTATTAGAGTCAATACCAGCAAACAGCCAGTGGTTAATATGGATTCTCTTTAGGTAACTTTGGTTCTTTACTGTTGGACTATGTAACATTTGCCTGGCAGTAGTCAGTGACCATGACTGTTATTAAGTTACAAGAAAAGAGAATAAACTTATAGGAGTAATGTCCATAGAAAGGACCAATGTTAACGCTTTGCTTGAAATTTTTAACAATTCTGGCTCTATGTAGCTTGCACCTTCTCCAGGTGCTGTGGTCCATTCCTACAAAACCTGCACTTTCTCACCAGCCAGACCTCTTGAGTGGCAGATTCAGCCTTGATTATTTTTCTACCAACTTTGTTTGAGACCCTAGCCTCAATTTATCAAAGGAAATTGTTACGTGATGAGTAAAAAGCTAGAATGCATAAATCCACGTTTCCCCATAAAGAACATTGCACTGGAGTTATACTGATATCTTACATCTTGATTTTTTTTTGTTTTAGCCATTTCTCTGCAGTGGAAGAAATGAATTAAGAAAATGCTTTCACAATGAACCTAAAATATTATTTTAATTCCTGCATAAGTAATTGGCGAGATCTTTGGCCAAGCGGAAATTGAACTGCAACTCTACGAAAGATCACAATTAAAAAAACAATTAAAAATTAAGTAAAAATATATTTACAACGAGGTTAACAAAATAAGCTCCAATACAAGATACTGCAATCTTGGAATAGTGAATGATCTTTCCTCCTCAATTGAACAAGAAAGTGTTAACTGAAGCTTCAAGTTTCAATGAACATCTGTTGTCCTGGAACTTGCAAGTAATTTTGACCGAAGTCTTCCCTGCAGCTACAACAGGCACAGACTGCACTCAGTTAAAAGGCTTCTTCAGCCTTCCGCTCATTCCCCATCACATCTTAAATTACATTCTTCAGATTTCCTGGAAAACACATACAAAAACACAATATTTTTACATAAACTTTTAACCTCACTGGTTGGTAAAACTCACAGATTAACTTGAACCCAAAAATGTACCGTCAGGTCTCATTTAGCAGAGCCAGCTGTATTCTTGTTGTGTCAGAGATAAATGGTCTTTTTTTAATTTTTTTTTAATTTTTAATTTTATTAGAAGTACAATTGTATACAATCATATTTTCATAATACATTTTATGTACAGCTTCTTATTTTTTTAATTTTGTAATAAAGAAGAAAAAGAAAAAGAAGTTAGATAATGAAGAATAGAAAAATGTGAGATATATAGTGTGTGAAAAAGAAAAATAGAGAGTGAAAAAAGAAAGTTAAGAAATAGAAAATAGTAGAATAGAAGAAAGAGAGTAAAAGAAGAAAAGGAAAGAGAAGAAAAAGAAAAAAGAAGTAAGGAGATCGTATTTATAATCTTGACCATCCCTCACCCAGTCACGGATTAGCTTTTACACTTGTGTTGCACCATATGTTTCCAAAAAGACGACAAATGGAGACCAACTCGTTATGAATTGGTCAAATTTATCTATTAGGAGGAATCGCATTTCCTCAAAATGTGCGGTATCCAACATACTTGCAATCCACATTTTGAGCGTTGGTATTGGTGTATTTTTCCAAAATTTCAATATTAATTTTTTTGCTATTATTAAACCATAATTTAAAAATAATTTTTGAGATGGGTTCAATTTGTTCCCATCTTTCATTACCCCAAATATAATCAATTCATTATTGGGTTCCATTTTTGTCTTAAATAATTTTGTGAATATTTCAAAAATATCACTCCAAAATCCATGAAGTTTTATACAAGAAACAAAAGAGTGTGTTATAGTTGCGTCTTGGGTTAAACATTTATCGCAAATGGGGGACATATTTGGATAGAATTTATTTATTCTTGTTTTTGAGTAATATAATCTATGTAAAATTTTTAATTGAATTAGATTATGTCTTGCGTTAATCGAACATTTGTGAATGTATGTTAAATACTTTTCCCATGTAGCCTTCGTAATTTTTATCAATAATTCCCGTTCCCACTCTTCACTAATTACCTCGGTCGCAGGTAAATCTATATTTAAGATACTATTATATAAATATGATATTATTTTTTGTGTATCAGCTTTAATATTCATTACTTCTTCTAGTAAATCAGGAGTTATTTTTTGATATCCCTGTATGTATGTCTTCAAGAAATTGCAAATCTGAAAATATTTAAAATAATGAGTGTTTTTCAATTTAAATTTTAATTGTAATTGTTGAAATGATAGTAAATCTCCCATTTCATACATGTCCCCGATCCTTTTAATTCCTAAACTTTCCCATTGATTATATATTTAATCCATCATAGATGGTTTAAATAAAGGATTATTCGCTATCGGTGTTAACAATGATAGGTTTCTTAGTTTTAAGGATAATTTTATTTGTTTCCATATTCTTATTGTATCTTGTATAATTGGGTTTTTCTTATATATTGTATTGTTCATTTTTTTCGGGGAGAAGAGGATTGTTCCTATATTACAAGGATAACAATCCTCTTTCTCCATTTTTATCCATTCTGTCTGTTGGGTTGAACTATCCAACCCGTAAATTATATTCTTAATATGTATTGCCCAATAGTAATACAAAAAAATTGTAATACAAAAAATTGTATTACTAGCGATAAATGGTCTTGATGAACATTAAACTATATAATCAAAGGGTTTTCTTGAGAAAGATTATTTCTGTACAACTGCTAGATAGAGATCAAATGTTGTTTTACTGTCACTGGATCATAAAAGAGATCAGTTGTGGATAGTACCCATTTCCAATTATCCTGAGAAGATGGGGATCTGTGTGCGGACATTGCTTCAATTTTTCACATTGCATTATTTAAACTATTCATTCCAATTCAGATCCAGGAAAATTCTCAGGTCATATAATGTACACACAAAGATTAATTGTATTCAAAAATAATTATTTCTCATTTATTGATATCAGTAACACCCAGTTAACCATTTTCTGCCATATTAACATGTAATAATGACCAAACTTAAATTCTGTAAGTCCAAGTGAATTTCCACAAATTGTCAATCTTGTAAGCATCCATATTTAACAGCTAATAATGAACTATTATAATTTAATTACTTAAACAAGTTATTATGATGTCTTGCTTTGCACTCCTAACACTTTAGAATTTGTGAGTCTGCGGAAATGCAAACTCGTGAATTTGATTATAATCTAAACAAGTTAGCCAAGTACATTTCCTGTTTAGTCTGAATCCATTTATTGCCCACTCCTAATTACCCTTGTGAAGTTGGTGGTATGTTGCACTTCTTGAGTCAATACAGACCTTGCAGTGAATTTGATTCCAAAATATTGTTAGATTCCAGCACAGAAAGCAGAAATTTGAGGTGGTGACATTCTTGTGCACTTATTGCCACCGGACATAGATTCAGCATGGAAACAGGCCCTTATGCCCAACATGTCCCAGCTATGCTAGCCCACTAGTCTACAACATGACCTCCCAACTTATATAGTCAATAGTCTGACTGATGAAGGCCAATGTGCCAAAAGCCTTTTTGACCACCTTATCTACCTGTGACTCGACCTACAAGGAACCATGCACCTTTCGAAGGGTCATTTTCGAAGAAACACAGTAGCGCAGCCATGGAGCTCATGTCTCCAGCGACCCAGGTTCAGTCCTGACCTCTGGTACTGCCATGTGGAGTTTGCGTGTTCTCTCTGTAAGTGCATGTCTGCATCCATTTTCAACACCCCTTTTGCAATCTTATCCATTTTATTATTCCTACAATCCCACCGCCTCACCCCACCCACAAAATTCTACAGCTCATCTACACACTAGGGCAAATTCACATGGCCGATTGCCTACACCTGTGCATGTTTGGGTTGTGGGAGGAAACCAGAAGACCTGGTTTTCCACCGGAATGTTGAAAGTTGATGCAGTCTTAGTGGGCCGAATAGCCTGTCCGTACTCTTTCTCTCTAATACCCCATGACGAGATAGTTCATAAAGGTGATAGTGGATATGAACTTTTGATATAGTGGATGGGGTACCAAAGAAGGGGGTACTTATTCTTGGATGGTGATTAGATCCTCGAGTGTTGATAGAGTTGCATTCATCGAAGTACAGTGAAAAGCTTTTGTTGTGTGCTAACCGGACAGCAGAAAGACATTACATGATTACAATCGAGCCATCCAGTGTACAGATATATGATAAAAGGAATAATGATTAGTGCAAGATAAAGTCCAGTATTGTCTAAATAAAGATAGTCTGAGGGTCTCCAATGAGGCCAATAGTAGCTCAGGACCATTCTTTAGTTGTTGATAGAAAGGTGTTGATAGGTATTCATAATATGTGGAGGATAGCAGAAAATATGGATTTTAAATGAGAGACAAGAGAAGCAAAATGGGAAGCTTAAAGCAGGAGAAGGTAACAGAGGAGCCAGGGAGCAGATCAAGCTTCAATAATGTCTGGATGGGGCAGATGGTGGAAGTATAACTGGATGGGGAAGAAACCTTTAGAGTGAAAGCAGCTTTCTCACTCAGCCAGGTGTCCATGCAGGCCATATCAGAATAATCATCCATAATGTGCTCATAGACGGCAAGGACTTTGTTCACAAGTGAACTCACATTCTGAAGATTGATGCTGAAAGGGCAGTTGGTAGTCAATCCCTTAGCAGAGTTCACAGATTAAGCACTAAGCGAGGTAAACTGAACATGAATGCAGCATTAGTCTGCAGCATGTAAGCTGGGTAGGACGTAAAACAAGAAACTGCAGATGCTGGATACAAAAAAAGACATAAAGTGCTGGTGTAACTCAGTGGGCCAGGCCGCATATCTGGAGAATATGCATAGGTGACGTTTCTTCAGTGATTGGTGGCTGGGTAGGAAGGTTGGCCAAAGTACTGGACAGGTCACCTGGCGTTGTTGGTTATAAGGCAGAATGAGTAACGTATCTCTGAAGGATCTGACAGAATTTCTCTGGCTGGTTATGGGCAATATTGCTGCAAAAATCTGTGCTAAATCCATTCAAGAAATTCATTTCTTTCAGTCTGCTTGTCCCAATTTACTGAGAATTTCCACAACTCACCTCTGATCGTATTAAGTAATTGTTCAATCCGCTGGGGATCATTCTGATCAGTTCTGCAGCTTTGTGTGATTTCTAGTACGTAATCAGGCCCATATTCTGTAAAATACTATGAAAATAACTAGATGAATAATAGTATTAAAAATCTGCAGGTATATTATGCTTCGCTTCGATCTTATTTTCAAAACCCAGAATCAATTATGTAATGTAATCAAACTGGAACAAAAATACAGGCTTGAATCTCAATTGAGGAACATACATGAAATATACTTTGATGGTGAAGGTCTCAATCAGCAAGGATGAAATTGAGTTTCTTATGACTGTTGTCTGAATATGCAGATTAAATTACAATCTTGGCATCTTTCCTTTTAAATATACACTTTATTTTATGTTGTATGTTGATGTTAATATGGGTAAGTTTCATTTTCCATAGAAGTACCTAGAAGTTAGGAAACTGACCGCCAATATTCTGAAGTGCTGGGAATTTTTACAGAGATAACATTCAATCTTAAAGTGTTTCATTATAAATTATCTACAGTATAAAATGTTGTAGGTCTTGCTTGCTGCCATTCATTTAGGTTTTACAACACAGACTAACACAGGACATTTCGACCAAGATTTCAGTGTCTTAAAGCAACCTCTCGTCTAAGTTAATAATTTCCATCCACACAGAACAACCCAAGCTCATTATTTGAGCTGCAGGTTTGGAACGGGCAATTGTGCACGACGATATTTTCTGAAGTAATTGCAGGAAATGCCAACTTGTTCATTGTTTGGGTGTTGATAAATAATTAAGTAACTTGAGGTTCCATGTAACTGGAACTAATTATATTCAGGACAATAGAGCTGTAAACCCAACCAGAGATTAGTAGTGCAGAGTTCAGACTGCACCATTTCACTCAGTCTCTGTTCTCAGGTTCGTCATGGTTGCTACATTTTCAATGAGAAATGCATTTGTAAAGGAAGCTTACAATTCTTGCTCTGGCTTGAGTATCACACTTCCATCTGAGGTAGCCAAGTTTATTATCAGTCTAAAGTGAGAGAATAATCTAAAGAAAGTATTTGGCTTAATTATAATCTGACATTAAAAAATCTGTCTCTGCTTTGGCTGTATATCGTTGGCCAATTCTAAGATGAAAAGTGACCTCGTCAGCAGTATTGTCCACAGATCAAGGCATGCACGTGGTCCATCTGCCTGAAAGAGCAAACTGAGAGATGCAAAAACGGGTATATCTCAAAAGACTTCCAAAGAAGAGATAAGTTCATGCCTAACAAAATAAGTGGTGGCTCATTGAAGGTGTGTGCAAGAAGAATATTGCACTTGTTAGATCCTTCCACACCCCAAAAAAAATCTATCTATCCATTTGCAGGCTAAATTGCAAGGTCGGATTCAAAGTTTAAACAGGACACATTAAAAATTCTTCAGTTCCGCCTCGTGGCTAGAATACCAGAGCCGTTAAAGTCAACAAGATGTACAGGAAGGAACTGCAGATGCTGGTTTAAACCGAAGATAGACACAAAATGCTGGTTACTCTCAGCAGGACAGGCAGCACCTCTGGAGAGAAGGAATAGGTGACGTTTCGGGTCGAGACCTTTCTTCAGTCTACAACTAGCCAATGCTTTACTTAGAGAATGTGAAGTGGAAAAAGAGCAAATTATAAAATTGAGTACTGTTCACATATTCATAAAAATATTTTAGATAACCAAGAAAATTCGAGTGGTGCTCTACACCTTGTGCAAGATTGACTGTAAATAAATTGAATTCAAACTGGTGCTCTGTAAATAGTTGCCCCCACCTAACAAGAGGAAGTGCCAGTTCCTTCTGTACAGGCAATGATGTAGATTCTCCATGGGAATGGAGCTGTCAATTTCTTCTTAGAGTTCAAGCACTGGTTAGTTCTAAATATACAAACTTTGCTGAGGAAACATTTTTTTAGCTTAAAATAACATGCTCACGATGAATAAAAATTGCTGTTGGTCAAAGCACAAAAGACCATTATTATTATTTGTACTGGAAATGAAACTAAAATCATTGGATTTCTCGACCATGTCTCCAAAAATTAAATCTTCTTCTTGCGTATGGCGTGCACAGCCTAAAGTTGTAGGACAACTTGTTCTATTTGATCTTACTTGATTGTGCACGCCAGGTTGATTGCATTCGTTGAAACAGGGCGGACCACATGAAGGTTGCAATCTTCCACCCACAAAAATTAAATGTTGAGTCATTTCACATCCCAGATTTGATTTTAGGTTCACTGACCACACCAGCCAACACATTTAACACATAATGTTTAAGAAGGAACTGCAGATGCTGGAAAATCAAAGGTAGACAAAAGTGCTGGAGAAACTCAGTGGGTGCGGCAGTATCTATGGAACGAAGGAATTAGGCAATGTTTCAGTCTGAAGAAGGGTTTTGGCCCGAAACGTTGCCTATTTCCTTCGCTCCATAGATGCTGTCGCACCCGCTGAGTTTCTCCAGTACTTTTGTCTACATTTAACACGTAACACTTCTTTGTCCTACTGCAAAAAATCGTAAACATCCCACTCGCTATGTCACTTAGCCTGTCAACTTCCAGATTCCAATGCATTTCTTACATGTGACAGAGACCATCCAACTTGCAATCTCAGTCATTACCCTTTATTTCCCAGCACAAAGGCCCAACCTTCTAACACTTTTCATCCCATTGATGGCAACAAAACTTTCCTGTTTAGTTTGGTCCTTTCATAAAATGTTCTGTCAACTGAATATTCTCAACTAGAACTAGTTTATGTGAGACAGTAACATAGCATCATTTCTACTCTCACTCATATAACACATAGAACTTTCTTACAGTAATATTTAAAAAAAATCATTAATGCCGAGAATGTTCATTTAGTCTGAACTGCAACTGCAAACAGCAGTGATATTCAACATGCTGGATCATTTCATCACAGTTGCATTCTTTGTCACCTTTGCAAATGTTACCCAAACAAAATAAAATTTCATTCTGCAACTTTAAATGAGCTACCTTGTATTGAAAGATAAAAACCTTTAACTGTTATGGTATGACTTTCTCTTTGCTGACAAAAGTTCAAAGCAACATTTTCTTTGTAAAGTTATTCAGAAAAGAGCAGCATTGGTTCAATTGGATGGTGAATGCTGTTTGTGGTTGATATCCATTTGAAGAACTCTTCAATAGACAGAATATCATTGTCATGCGTAAAGATTGTGATATAAATCTGTGAATAACCTGGGAACCAATATGTTGCATAGTGTACTGAAATACATTTACGATCTGCAAGTCCCTTCCTCATCTGCTTTGCAGCCTATTGTGCAGGCCATTCATTCTATGTGAATAATTTTAAAACTGTGTTTGGAGATGTATTTGCTTTTGTCTGTAAATTCCTGGAAGCACAGATATTCAGAGGCATTCCATAAAGAACATTTTATGCAAAATGACCGTTAATATATTCTGATTTTACAGTGAATTCAAATTAGTATGGATGTCGACATGTCAGAACCAATTTTCAATTCACACTTTATATTTTTCTATTTTCAATCTTTTAGCTAATCTAAATTCTATCTTGCAACCAACCAGCTGGATGGTCAAAATGGTAGCTGTGGCAAATTAATTCCACCACATGTACTCAGATTTTTCTTTATACATTTTTCTAAATAACCCTAACGCATTCGTATTTAATGGATGAGGAATTGAAAAGACAAACATATGCCCCATCAGCTGGTGTTACACATCTTAACATCCAACTTATTACAACACCATGCTGCCCATAACACAGTTTCAGCTACTTCCCAATAATCTTTGATCTGCCTCCAATACAGATGCTCATATACCCAGTAAACCAAAACAAGACTTTCTGAATGAAATGTCAGAAGGGCACTGAGTGAAGATGCACTAACATTTCATTAGGATAAGCAATAGAAACTGTGACGAATGCTCACTTGACATCCAAGTCAGAGGTTACAAGCTATAGTTAATTTATTGCTTTTTCCTGTCTGAAGACAGGAGACCGGGTGGCGCCAACAATAGCTGTCTCGCCAACAGTCTGTCTGTCCCTTTCTACGTTGTTTTTTTTTAGTATGTATCAAATGTATGTTTTTAGTGTTCTTTAGCTTATTTTATGTGGGGGGTGGGGGAGGGGGTTGGGAGAAACTTTTTCTAATCTCTTACCTCGATGGAGATGCGATTTTTTTCCGTATAGTATATCCGTCCGTACTGCGGCCTAACATCGAGGAGTTGGCGGCCTTTGTTGGAGACCGATTTCGAGAGCTCTATCTTGGGAGTTTGTGGGACTTTAACATCGTGGAGCCTGCAGTCTCTGGTCAGAGACGGACATCGGGAACTCCAAGCCACAGGAGCTTCGATCGCCCCGACGTGCGGGCTTAGATCGCCCCGATGAATGGTTCAACTGCCCCGACCGTGGGAGAAAAATGAGGGAGGAAGATTAGACTTTATTGCCTTCCATCACAGTGAGGAATGTGGGGAATCCTCTGTGGTGGATGTTTTATGTTATTTTTATGTAGTTGTGTGTCTTGTTGCTTTTTTAGTATGGTAATTCGCATATCACTGTACCTTAATTGGTACACGTAACAATAAAAGACCTTTGAAAGCTTTGAATTATTTTGGCTTAGAAAATTGGAATTGCCCTTTCCTCATGCATGGCATGCAAGCGGGCTGACAAGACAAAATGTTATTGTCCATGACTAACTGCATTGAAGATGACAATAACAAGCTGCGTTTCTGTTGTTGTCCAAGTGGTGAAGATGTTCAAACTGTGCTGGGTACGAAGTTTCACCCAGTAATGATAAAGAAATGCTTAATCATTTATGAGTCAGCATAATTCAGATATCATTCAGATGTATGGGGAAGGGAATGCACAGTGGAGGTCTTCCAATGTGCCCAAAGCAGAGGTTCGGTAAAAGCCGCCAAAGAAACACGAGTGACATTCTGCAATGTATTTTGCAAATGGTACGCACTGTTGTCAGAGTTCAGTGGTGTTGGGAAGAATGAATGTTCATGGAGGTGGATAGGCCCCCAATCAAACATATTATTTGTCTAAGACAGAATCAACATTCTTGAATTTTGTTGGATCTATACTATGCACACAAGTGGAGAGTGTCGAATCACACTCCTGACTTTCAGCGTGGACTTTTCCATTGTGCAGCGGGGGCGAATCCTTGCCGGGAGTCGCCAGAAAGGAGTGCTCCGATCACTGGTCTGGTGACTTTGGCATCATGCGGCTGTGGTCTGCGGAGCTTCTAGCCGCGGGCATGGCGTGGACTAACCATCTGGAGACTGGGATCCCTCGCCGGGGATCGCCGGAGAAGAAGTCCAACCGCCGGCCTGCGGCCTATAACATCCTGAAGCCGTGATCTCCAGTAAGAAAGTGGCCGATTCAGGCACTCCAAGCCGCGAGTGTGTTCTATTGTCCCGACGTCGGAGGTTCGATCATCCCGACGAGAGGGCCTGTACATCCGGCCGTCCGTAGCGAGGACTACGGAGGTTTTATGGCCCCGACCACGGATGAACAAAGGAGGAGAGCTGACTGAACTCTGTTGCCTTCCACCACAGTGAAGAATGCTGTGGTGGATGTTTATGTTAAATTCTATTGTGTACTGTGTGTTCTTTTTTTTCAAATGTATTGCTGCATGGCAAATTCATTTCACTGTACCTTAGTTGGTGCATGTGAAGAATAAATTTGACTTTGACGTGCTTTGTAGACCTGGATCAGTCATTTGGCACAGTGTAACCAGTTCTGACCTGGTCCTGTCACCAGACTACTTAAGGGGTTGGTCCAGTTATGTTTCTGGTGAATGGTAATGCCCAGCTTGATGATGACAGGTCACTTGGTTGTGGAAATAATGTAGAATGTTGAAAGTGGTTAAACGTTGTTGATGGAGATGGTGATCGACTAGAGCATTTGGCAAATGTTTCTTGCCACCACCTATCAGCTCATGCCTATGTTGTCTCGGGCCTGTTGCAAGCAGACGTGACCTGCTTTAATATCTAAGGAACAGAACATCACCACTCAAACCTTTATGATTGAAATAACAATGTTGATGAGGCAACTGAAGATGCCCATTCTAAGGACAATGACCTGGAGAACTTCTGACAGAAATGACTGACCCGATTAACAACCAGATCCATCATCCTTTGTATAAAGTATGACTCCAATGAATGAAGAGATTCCCCATTTTCCTATGACGCTTTACATACAATTTTTCTCTTTTTATGTCAAGTGCAATCATCCTCAACACACCTCAGTTCATCTGTCTTGTTCATGATTGGACCAAGACTGCTTAAGAAAATAGGAGCAGAATTTTTCTAGTGAGATCCAAAGTGGGAATGAGAGTGTTCAGTTCTGGGCACCATGTTAGAGGAAAGATGTTGTCATGCTGGAAAGGGTACAGAGAAGATTTACAAGGATGGTGCTAGGGCTAGAGGGTCTGAGCTAGAGGGAGACGTTGAATAGGTTGGGTCTCTATTCCTTGGAGTGCAGGAGGATGAGGGGTGATCTTATTGAGGTGTATAAAGTCATGAGAGGAATAGATCAGGTAGATGCACAGAGTCCCTTGCCCAGAGTAGGCAAATCGAGGACCAGAGGGCATAGGTTTAAGGTGAAGGGGAAAAGAATTAATAGGAATCTGAGGTGTAACTTTTTCCACACAAAGGGGGGTGGGTGTATGGACAAGCTGCCAGAGGAGGATGTTGAGGCAGGGACTATCCCAACATTTAAGAAACAGTTAGACAGGTACATGGATAGGACACGTTTGGAGGGATATGGACCAAATGCGGACAGGTGGAACTAGTGTAGCTGGGACATGTTGTCCGGTGTGGGCAAGTTCGGCCAAAGGGCCTGTTTCTACACTGTATCACTCTATGACCAGGTTAACTTTGAAAATGGTTGAGAGTTGACTAATCGGAGGTAATTACCTGGCTTGGATGGTTATGCTTTATGTAGATGGGATACACCTGTACCATTTTTCATAGGTGGCTCCCATTGGATAACATACACACAGCCCAAAGTTATGGCTCGATCAATATGCACCTAGATTTTGGTTGCACCTGCTGCTTCTCCATGCTCTTCTACATCAAACAATGGTTGGTCTGTAATAGAAGATAGGAGGTGACCAATCTCAAGGATGCCTTGTTAAATTGCCGAAACAATTTTGAATCTTTTCACAGTGGTTGTGTCATAGGAGATGATAAAGTGTATTGATGGTGTGAAAATCCTTTTGATAAATGTGCTTCGAACACACTTACTAAGATTGTCATGGACAGATACATTTGTAGACTGCCGAGGGCGAGTTGAAGTAACCTCACCCCCTCACAATATGTAGGAAGGAACGGCAGATGCTAATTTACACCAAAGATAGACAGAAAAAGCTGGAGTAACTCAGCGGGTCAGGCAGCATCCCTTTTTTCCAGAGAGTTCAGCCCTCACAATGGTATTTTCAATTACCTGCTGCAGACACAGCCTGTAGCGAAATACCTCAAAACAGCTCAGCTGGACAGTGACTCTAGCAGCATTTGCAGTGGTTGTTGAAGTCACCCAATATTCTGCACCCTTTCTATATGCCCTGTTTCTTCTGAGCAATGCTCAACATGGAGAGGTAGGTGCAAATAACCAGAGTGTTATTTTGCCCATCTCAATGTCGGATAAATCCTAAATCAGAACATCAAGATTTATTAAAACAGGCAATTTGTGACTAAATTCAAATTTTGCTCATGACACACACCTTTAAGGGCAGTAAATATGTAAACTTCTATTCTAGTAAACCAAACAAAATTAAACTGTAACAATTTTGTGAACACACTTCTGAAATTTTTTATTTCTATCATCATGATTTCATACTTATCAAAAGAAAAACATATTTAAGGGTTTAAGGGTAGGGTTAGGACAGAAATGCTAAGAAATACCTCAGTCATTATTAGGGAATGTCCAAATTATTTGTTAATGTATCAAACAGTTTCCATTTATTTCAGTTCAGTGCAAGGGAATCATTTGGGGAAAATGGAGAAACAGTACATTATTGTTGTGTTAACATTTGACTACAAAGCTGCATTCAGAGTAAAGTCCCCAGTTTGATTAGTTGGAATGACTCAGCTGTAAGCAAGAAAAAAAAGCCCATTGCAGTCTTACCTCATGATCAGGAATCTCTGAAGAGATAGTTTTTCCCAGGATAATGGCAGTTAGGTATGTCCAGCACCGTGCCGTGTTAGCATGGTTATAGCCCCCTGTCACCACCAGAAAAACAAACCAATGTAGATATATCTTATGAGACAAAGCCAGAACTGCAAATATTAGTTCTTATTTTAATACTACTTCACTACCATGTTATGTATTAAAGTAGGTTATCTTTGAGGATACATTGCCTATCAATTATCTTGTCTCTTCTTTTTATGCTTTAACATATTTTCTGAGCTGGCACAATGTGTTAAATCATCAACACATGGACATGCAGTAGATCTTTGTTTGTTTTATCCCTCCAACACCAGTGTGATTCATTAACTGTCTTAATATCAAACAGAAATTTTTAAGAAGCCTTCACAATAACAACCTATTATGTAGTCACAATATGGGCCTGTGTCTGCTGTGGTTGACACTGTGAGCTACTGATTTTAATTATATCTTTGTGGACAACTGCCGAGTTGATATCAATCCATTCTTTACCAAAATATCTAAATGTTTGATAGTTTTCTAGAAGTGCTTTTATTTCCTGTATGAATTGTGAGACTCTGACAATCTTTGCATACTTTCAATTACAACTGACACATCTACCCATCCTCTCAGTGCGGTTTGTAAAGCTAAGATATCAAGAAAGGGGAAATGTTAAAGAGAATAAAAACAAGGACACAAGCCCTCTTTTATTCTCTCCTCCTCTTCCCCCTTCATCTGCGCATGAAGATTTGTTTGTGCCAGACATCTACCACTTTTAACATTCAACCTAAAACACCATCCTCCACTTGTGCATGGCTGGAGAAATATTATGAATTGAGATTTGTAAGCTACTGCATAGTCTTTCTGATGAAGATTTATCTCAAAGACATCTCAAATGAATTGATATCAAGGGTAGGTGTGATACCACCGCAGTTGGACGAATAACAGGTAATGATATGTCAGAGTACAGGAGGTAGATTGATTATCTAATTGAGTGGTGTCAGAACAACTATCTTGCTCTCAATGATAGTAAGGTCAAGGAAGTAGACTGTTGAATTTGGGAAGGGTAAGCAGTGAAACCATGAACCTGTCTTCATCGAATGGATAGCAGTCGAGAAAGTCAACAGCTTCAAGTTCCTGGACATACGTCTCTGAGGATCTTTCCTGGGGCCAGTACATTGACGCATTCATAAATAAAGCTCATCTGCACCTCTACTTCCCAAAACGATTGAGGAGATTCAGCATGCTGTCGATTAATCTCTCGAACTTGCAAAGATGTCGGGCAGAGAGCACACTGGCTGGTCGTATCGGGGCCGGAGTGGGTAACCCAAACACGCAGCAACACAGGAGGCTGCAGAAAGTGGTGGATATTGCCCTGTCCATCACAGGTATTGACCTCACCACCATCAAAGAGATCTAATGTTGTGTCTGGTATCCGATTGTGATGAGCTTTTTCCAGTTTCTCCCTTACAAAATATTTATTTTAAGGGTGGACCCAATTCGCCTATTACTCCTCTACAAACATGTTTGATTATACACAAAAGGAAGCAGATTATACATTTCAAAAATCAAAAGTAAAAATGCTGAAAGTGGGAATCTGAAATATGAACAGAAATGCTAGAAAGAAATCAGCAGATCAGGTAGCATTTGTGGAAAGAGCAAAAGGTCAACATTTTGGATCTGTGACCCTCTGTCGGGACTGAGTAAGAGAGAGATACAAAAAAGACAAAGTGCTGGAGTAAATCAGCGGCTCAGGCAGCATCTCTGAAGAACATGGATAGGCAACGTTTTGGGTCAGGACGTTTCTTCAGACTGATTGTAGTAGGGAGGGAGAAATCTGGAAGAGAGGTGGGGGGGGGGGGGGGACGGACAAAGTGTGGATACAGGTGAGAAGGGATTACAAGCTAGTATTCAGTAGAAGAGCAGGTGGAGCATGGATTTGTCGATAGAAATGAATGATCGAGCAAATTGAAATGGCTAAATGGTGGCAGTTATCAGCACATTAAGTTTGTGGTGTAACATATTAATAATGCAAGGTTGCTGGACCTGGGGAATAGGCCAGACTTATACGAGTAGTATTAGAAAATTTGAGCCAACATTATATATAAAAAAACTGGAAATGCTTGAAAAAGCCAGTCAGGCAGCATTTTTAAGAACAGAAAAGAATTAATGTGTCAGATGAGAGATTCTTCATCAAATCTAAGAAAGAGAAAAACAAATTAGTCTAAGCAACAGTGAAGAATGAAAGGTTGGAGGAATAGAACAAAAGGAAATTTCTCTAATAGAGTGAAGGTATTTCGCAGGTGAAACCAGGCTGAGCTACAACAACTGCGTAATTTGTTGCTAATGTAGTTCTGGCAAACTGGGGCATGCCTAACAGACCAGACTGTACACAGACTTCATTCCATGATGACATAATTATACAATTACTTGGAGGTTTTTGCTTTAAAAAAATAATTCTAGCTGTCAAGGTATACATACTTATTTTGAACCTCTTTGTTCCAACCAACAATATAACAGTAGCTTATCTATTTGCAATGACTTCCATATTTATTAGCAAACATCCTTTAGCAAAAGGCAAATGAACTCACCTCCTCCCAAGATCAGAGTTGGCAACTCCCAGTTCAGTATGTAACGCAGGCACTTTCCCACTCCTACCGGTGTCAGATTAAATGAGCACATGGGGTCTCCAGCAATGGTGTCTGCTCCTAGCTGACAGACTACTGCTTCAGGGTTAAATGAAGCATAAGCCTCTTTCAACACACTAGAGAGAAATAAATAATAAACAGATATTAGGGGGCAATAGATATGTCCTGCATTTAATGTATCAAAATCATATATATTCAGTGACTTTCTCATATTCATTTGGTAGGAGACACCTATCTTGACTACGACTCTGAATCCATTTATGTGGTCAGCCTGTCATCAAAACTATACCAGATTGATTATATCTTGTCCATACTAATAAATTAAATAGAAGATATATGGCTGGGTAGATGATGTATTGTAAAAGCAACATGTGGTAACTGGTTCAACCCCATTGCGGCTCATGGTGCCTGTACCTGCAGCAAGTGTTGGCAGCTTAAGACACTTCAGCCCAGAGCTGATGAGCTGGAGCCTGAAGTTCAGACAATGTGGAACATCAAGGGAAGTGGGGGAAGGGGGCGGCAGGTATCCAGACACTGTTCTAAAAGGTAGTTACACTCCAAAATTAAATTAGTGATTTTAATCAGTGGTCAGCAACAGGAGGATTAACTGCTAAATATGCAGGAGGAGTGATCCAGAGGTCAACTTTGCAGGAATCTCAGCCTTTATCCTTCCCTAATAGATATGAGGTTCTTGTCCATGTTTGGACATAGGTAGGGACTGCAGGAAGACCGTGCAGATTGTCCAGAGCCTTGTAGCACAGATGAGTCATACGATATGGAAAGAAAAATGATAAATATAATAGTTGTAGGAGATAGTATGGTTAGAGGAACAGACACTGTTTCTGGTCTGGAGAGGAATTTAGAGTGGAAGGGGAGGATACAATTGCTGTGGCCCACAAGGGGACTAATGACTTGGATAGGACTAGGGAAGAGATCTTGTTGAGATATTTGGAGAATCCTGGGGTGTAATTGGAAAGCAGCGTCATACAGGTAAGAATGTCCTGTACTGGGGGTAGAGAAACCTGTTATATTGAGCTGGGCTTCATTTGAACCATGATGGAACCAGTGTCCTGGTGAACTGTCTAATTAGCTTTATTAACAGGATTTTAAGCTAATTAGAGGGGATAAAGGTTCAAATGATAGAGAAGCTTAATAAATTAAAACTAAATGACAGACCTATGCCACAGGGTGGTGAAGGAGTCAAAAACAAAGCAGGACAGAAGGAGACACAAATATAATAAATTGGAACTGGTGTAAGCAACAACTGTAAAAAGTCAAAGTTTAAGGCTATTTATCAGAATTCTGACAGTGTTTGCAACAAGCCAACTCAAATAGAAATAAATGAGTTTTTTTTAACTACTACAGATATGTGGTTGCAGCTGATAATATTTTCCAGAAGGTTATGCTCCAAAAGAATGGGCAGAAAGTGAAAGGAGGTGGGGTAGCATTGTTAATCAAGAAAGGTATCAGTGCAGTATTGTGCAGTTACACAAGTTCATGGAGGGATGACTGGAGGGAATAAAGGGATAGATGACATTGGTGGAAATGTTCTATAAATCACTAAAGTATTGGCTCGTGGGCAAACATTGTGGCTGATTTTAATCTGCATATTGTCTGGACTGCCAAGGGTATTGCGAAAGGTGAATTTGTGGATTGTTTCTTAGAACAATAGGTTGCACACCTGGGCAGAGGCTCTTTTTTAGATTTGGTCGTGCAAAGAGTTACAATTAATGGAGAGATGTCAAGGATAGTCCAAGGATTAAGGTCACCACATGATAGAATCCAAGGTACAATTTGAGGGGGCGAATACCTCAGTACCAAACCCAGCATTCTCAACTTAAAACCAATAAACAAATGAAGGAAGAGTGTCTCAATAAGGCAACGAAAACAGGCTAAAGAAAAGATCAGCAGATGAGCAGTCAGACACCAAGTAGACAATTATAATGCTCAGCAGAAATGTATTTCAAATGGAAAGATCCACTCAATGAGAAAGAATAAAATAACAATTAAAAATATTCAATAAAAAACTGTAGAAAAGTGATAAAAAGCTGGTGGTAGACTTGAGTCGTAGAGCATGCAAACAGGCCCTTGGGCCCAATTTTTCCATGCTAACCAAGATCCAAATGGTTTAATTTGCCCATGCATAGCCCATATCCCTCTAAATCTTTTCCATCCATGTACTGTCCAAATATTCAAATGTGGTTATTATACTTGCCTCAATTACTTCATCTGGTAGCTTGTTCCATATACCCAACATCATCCATCTGAAAAGGTTGTTCCTCAAGTTCCTATTGAATCTTTCCCCTCTCATTTTAAATCTATGCTCTTTAATTAATGATTCTCCTTCCGTAGGAAAAATACTCTATGTATTCATCTTATCTTTACCCTTCAAGATTGTATACACTTCTGTAAGATCACTTCTCAGTCTCTTGCACTCCAAGGCATAAAAAACCTAGCCTGCCCAACATTTCCCAATTGGTCAGTCCCTCAAGTCCTGTCAACATCCACGCAAATCTTCTCTGCACTCTTCATAACTTAACACAACGTCCCATCTACTATACTTAATTTCCTGACTGATGAAGGCCAGCATGCCTTAAGCCTTATTCACTGCCTTAAGCCTTATTCATTGCCTTATCAACCTGTGACACCACCTTCAGAAAACGATGTACTTGGACTCCAATATCACTGCTTTACCACACTTCCTAGGATTTAATTAATTCAATATGACAATCCTGCCCTAGTTTGACTTCCCAAAATGCAACACCTCACATTTATCTGCAGTAAACTCCATTAGTGATTCCTCAGTCCATTTGCCAAGCTGATCAAGATCCCCCTGTAATTCTGGAAATTTACCAATCATGCCTTGTACATTTTCATCCAAATCTTGATATAGAAAGATACCAATGGATCTAGCACCCCCCTAGGCACACCATAAGTTACAGATCTCCAGTCCAAAAAATGATCTTCCACCACCACTTTTTGTTTCCTACTGAAAAGCCTTCCGTATCCAGTTAGCTACCTCTCCCTGGATCCCATGCAAGCAAACCTGCCAGAGTTGCCATGTGGAATCTTATCAAAGGTCTTTGTTGTAATGTCTACAGCCCTGCCCCCGTCAACCT
This sequence comes from Malacoraja senta, assembly GCA_038087875.1. Classification (NCBI taxonomy): domain Eukaryota; kingdom Metazoa; phylum Chordata; class Chondrichthyes; order Rajiformes; family Rajidae; genus Malacoraja; species Malacoraja senta. The sequence goes on along the minus strand of CM075978.1, from coordinate 101,683,833 downwards.
TTTTAGTTATTTCTTCAAAAAACGCAATCAAAATCACCCCTAGCCCTAATCAACCAGTCTTTCCAAATGTTATCCCTCAGATTCCTCTGCAGTAACCTTCCTACCACACCTGTTAAGTTTACTGCTCTATAGTTCCTAGGCGTTTCATGGTAGCTCCTCTTAAATAATGGCACAACATTAGCCACCCTCCACTCTTTTAGCATCACACCCATGTCTAATGGCGATTCATATTTCTCAGCTAGGGCTCCTGCAATTTCTTCTGCTGCTTACCATAGTATGTTTAGGATATACCTGACCAGCTCCAGGAGATTTATCTACCTTTATATGGGACAGTGGCCTGTCCCACTTACGTGTCCTTGGCACGCTAATTACGCGACCTCGTGGTCGCGTTGAGGCGCGACGGTCCCGCGAAATTTCATGCGCCCACACAGCCGTCTGGAGCGTGTGACGTCATTTGAAAATAGACACAAAATGCTGGAGTAACTCAGCGGGACTGGCAGCATCTCTGGAGAGAAGGAATGGATGACGTTTCGTGTCGAAACTCTTCTTCAGTCTGAAAGAAGGGTCATGACCCGAAACGTCACCCATTGCTTCTCTCCAGAGATGCTGCCGGTCCCGCTGAGTTACTCCAGCATTTTGTGTCTATCTTCAATTTTCTTGGCCCCGCTCTGGGAGTAGAAGTGGGGGCGGACCGGATCCGCAACGGCCGTGAGCCCCAGGCCGAGTTCGGCGATCGTTTGGCTGCTTCTGCTGCTGTTGGAGGTGAGACGTTGCGTCGCGCCAGGGTCTTGGGCCTGTCTCACTTTGGCCGTCAGTTACGTGACAGGCCGTTGTCGCGCGAAGATTTCGTTCACTACAAAAATTTCGGAGCCCAGCGCGATGTCGCGCACAACTCCATACCCCTCCGCGCTTCTCCGTGCGCCTCAACGCGACGACGAGGTCGCGTAATTTGCGTGCCAAGGACACGTAAGTGGGACAGGCCCTTTAGGCAATTTTTTCGGCGACTGTCATAATCGTAGCGTGTCGCCGAAAAAACAGCGACTGGACCCCCCTACGACAATGCCTACAACAACCTACCACCTAGTCGACGTCAAGCTACCGACAACCGGCGACCCATAGGAAGTCCACCTACGACCACACCCACAACAACCTACATCCACCCGCGACAAGCTAGGACATGGTAAGACAATTCAGTCGCCGGTACCTGTCGCCGGTTAACGTAGGTTGACGTAGGTAGTCGCCAATGGAAATCACCACCGGCGACAACCTACATCGTCCTGGCGACAACCTACATCATCCTGGAGACAGCACCTACGTCAGGCTACGATCATTGGCGTCAAGCCCATGGGTGCCGACTGTCGCCAAAAAGTTTTGAACATTTCAAAATCCAGCGGTGACCAGAAAAAAGGTACGACTCTTTGGGCGACTGAGAAGACCATACAGGCAACACCCTGGCTTCCATGTGGCGACAGCCTAGTCGCCTAAAAAAATCGCGTAAGTGGGACAGTGGCATTATACTCCGCCAGCAATACACTCAATCCCTTTCACCTATATCTGACCCATGTCTCCTCCTTTTTCTTGATGAGAGCCTCATTTTATCTTGTCACCGTAGGTTCCTTACTATTACCTGCCTTTCCCTTCACTCTAACAGGGATATGGATACCTTGAACTCTAGCACACTTTAAAAAAAATCCCATTTCCAGACACCCTTTACTGGCAAACAAACTACTACAATCAGCTTTTACAAGTTCCCGCCTATCAAAGTTGGCCAAGTCCCAATTTAGACCAGAAGCTTTTCAGAATAGAACTAAAAAAAAGTAGGGAGGAAGAAAATTGATGATGAGTGCAAACCGGCAAGGAATATCAAATCCAACAGTGACAGCTATATAGAACATAGAACAATATGACAGAGGAATGGACGTTTTGGCCCACAATGGTTGTGCCAAACACGATGCCAAGTTAAACTGATCTCATCTGTCTGTACATGATCCATATCCCACTATTCCCTGCACTTCCATGTGCCTATCCTAAAGCCTCTGAAACACCATTATTGTATCTGCCTCCACCACCATCCCTGGCAGTGCATTCCAGGCCCCCAACATTCTGTAAAGAAACTTGGCATCTCCATTAAACTTTCCCCCTCTCACCTTATAGCAATGCACTCTTGTGTTGGACATTTTCACACTGGGGAAAAGGTTCTGACTGTTTACCTTATCTAAGCCTCTCATAATTGTATTTACTTCTATTAAGTCTCCCATCATCCTCTGACATTCCAGAGAAAACAATCCAAGTCTATCCTACCTCTTCCTGTAGCTGAAACCCTCTAATCCAGGCAGCATTCTGGTAAATCTCTACTGCACCCTCTCCAAAATCTCCACATCTTTCCGGAACAACACGCAATACTCAAAATGTGACCTAACCAAAATCCTATAGAGCTGCACCATTACTTCCTTACTCTTATATTCAATGTATCTAGCAATGAAGGCAAGCCTATCATATGCCTTCTTTACCACCCTATCTACTTGTGCTGCCACACTCAGTGAGCTATGAATTTGCACTCCAGATCCATCTGCATAACAATGCTGTTCAGGATCTTGCCATTAACTGTATACTCTTTCCTTATATTCAACCTCCCAAAGTGCAACACCTCATACTTGCTCGCATTAAACTCCACCTACCATTTGGATATATGAAAAGGAAAAGTGTGGTTAAACTTATAAAATGAGGTAGGGGGAACGAATAACAGGAAACACGGAAGCAGCAGATAATTTGAACCAATACTTTGTATCAGTTTCCACTGTGGATGATACTGCAGACATTTCAAAGATGTCTAGTTTCTAGCATGAGCTAGTTTCAAACAGAAGGGAAAAAACTGATAACAATCCCTATCCTGACATTAGAAAAACTAATGGAACTCAATTCATCAACACCTGACGACCTGCATCCAAGGATGTTAATAAAGTAAGTGGGTAGAGCCACTGGTTAAAGCTTTCATAAATTCACCAAGTTCTAGGAGGATACCAGCAGATTGAAAATGTGATACCCTGTTCAAGAAGGAAAGAAGGCAAAGAATGGGGAACTATAGGACAGCTGGTTTCACATCTGTTCTTGGGCAGATGTTGGAGTCTATAACCATGGAAGAAAGTCATAATGATTAATGCTTAATGCAATCAAACTAAGTTAAGGTGGTTCTATGAAGGAAATTATGTTTGGCACATTTGCTAGAGTTCTCAGATATAACAAGCAGAGGGGAAACTGTAATGTAGTCTTTAGGCTTCCGAGAGGCATTCAATAAGATGCCGTATAAAAGGCCAGTTCACAAGTTAAATGATCAAGGCATTGGGGGAAGAGAGTTAACATGAAGATGGATTATCACATAATTGGCAGAATTTGAATAATTGGGTCTTTATCAGACTGATAAGATATAAATAAAGAACTGACACAACAATCAGTCCTTGGCTGTCAACTATTTATGTCTATATTAATGTCATGGAGTGGGGTAGAGAGCAAGATATTTAAATTTACTGACACAAACATTGGAGGCAACCCAGAAAATATTCACTAGCCTGATTCCTAGCACAAGAAGATTGTCCCATCATAAGTGACAAAAAAAAGACCTGCATTCTGCAGTTCTTAATAGTATTTAATATGGAATACACAAGACCATAAAGGGCATCACAGTTTGAGATTAACATTAATCGTATCCAGGCTATTCCCCTTAAAAATCTCCACTCTGCAATTCTCAGTATACAGTCTTGTGTCTCTCAGCAATCCATGTAAAATTCACTCAGAATTACCAATGGGCTTTATATGCCACAGCCAGTCTTCTCTTCCACCATATTATTGTGTGGAACATTACATCTTGCCAACAATTTGAAGCAATATCAAACATAACTTAGTGCAACATAATTATTAGAATGCATTCTGTCCTTAGCCTGTTCTTTCACAGTGTTTCTGAACACTTGTGAACTACCAATGTCAAAGAGACAAAACATCTGATTGGTAACAGTTGTCTTTGGACGAATTCATAAATGTCCAAATTTAAAAACTGTCACACATAAGTAAATGTAAATCAATGCAGACAGAAATTGTCTAAAATCAAACAAAATGGTAACATACAATGCCCTCCATAATGTTTGGGACAAAGGCCCATCATTTATTTATTTGTCTCTGTACTCCACAATTTGAGATTTTTAATAGAAAAAAAATCACGTGGTTAAAGTGCACATTGTCAGATTTTATTAAAGGGTATTTTCTATACATTTTCTATACCTTTGGAAACTCTTAATGCTGTTTATCAACACGAGGACCAAAGTTGTGCCAATGAAAGTCAAATAAGCCATTATGGGACTGAGAAACAAGAATAACACTGTTAGAGACATCAGTCAAACTTTAGGTTACTAAAATCAACTGTTTGGAACATCATTAAGAAGAGAGCACTGGTGAGCTTACTAATCGCAAAGGGACTGGCAGGCCAAGGAAGACCTCCACAGGTGATGACAGAATAATTCTCTCTATAATAAAGAAAAATCCCAAACACCTGTCTGACAGATCAGAAACACTCTTCAGGAGTCAGGAGTGGATTTGTCAATGACCACTGTCTGCAGAAGACTTCATGAACAGAAATACAGAGGCTACACTGCAAGATGCAAACCACTGGTTAGCTGCAAAAATAGGGTGGCCAGGTTACAGTTTGCCAAGAAGTACTTAAAAGAATAACCACAGTTCTGGAAAAAGGTCTTGTGGACAGATGAGATGAAGATGAACATATCAGAGTGATGGCAAAAGCAAAGTATGGAGGAGAGAAGGAACTACCCAAGATCCAAAGCATACCACCTCATATGTGAAACACAGTGGTGGGGGTGTTATGGCCTGAGCATGTATGGCTGCTGAAGGTACTGGTTCACTTATTATCTTCATTGATGATACAACTGCTGATGGTAGTTGCATAATGAATTCTGAAGTGTATAGACACATCCTATCTGCTCAAGTTCAAACAAATGCCTCAAAGCTCATTGGCCAGCGGTTCAGCAGCAAGACAATGATCCCAAACATACTGCTAAAGCAACAAAGGAGTTTTTCAAAGCTAAAAAATTGTCAATTCTTGAGTGGCCAAGTCAATCACCCGATCTGAACCCAATTGAGTATGTCTTTTATATGCTGAAGAGAAAACTGAAGGGGGCTAGCCCCCAAAACAAGCATAAGCTAAAGATGGCTGTAATACAGGCCTGGCAGAGCATCACCAGAGAAGATATCCAGCAACTGGTGATGTCCATGAATCGCAGACTTCAAGCAGTCTTGCATGCAAAGGATATGCAACAAAATACTAAACATGACTACTTTCATTCACATGACATGTCCCAAAATGTATGGTGCCCTGAAATGGGGGGGACTATGTATAAACACTGCTGTAATTTCCACATGGTGAAATCAAAATCTATAAAAATGGCCTTTATTAAAATCTGACAATGTGCACTTTAACCACATGTGTTTTTTCTATTACAAATCTCAAATTGTGGTACAGAGGCAAATAAATAAATGATGGGTCTTTGTCCCAAAAATTATGTAGGGCACTGTATATGCCTCAAAGTGATGGTCTGAATATTTTCTTTTAATAGTTGACTGGACGCAATAAACCTCCTTTCTCCATGCTGGCATCTGGAGCGGATTATACCAGTGTAAAACCCAGCCATTCCGCCTTCAAGGACTAATTGTTTACAGGTTCGACAAATCTTTTTCATCGTAGGTATTGTTTATAAAACATTTCCATGTCTAATAATATAAAATCATAATTAAAACAGTATTGTATAAGCAACATGCATATTTTTATGAAATATATTGCTGGAACAAATTCTCATGAGGATTCAAACTTGCTCAACACTTTGGAAGGTCTAACCCTTAATATTTTCTGTAACTACAATAAATTTAGGATGATTGTGCTGCATCAAAAGGAAATTCTATTAACAAAGCAATTCTTTTGAACTATCGCATTGATTGCAAACATTGTATTTGAATGGCAGTGTGACAACTGTTTGGGAGCAATTATTACTGCTGACAGTTACTGACAATGCACGTCAGCTAAATTACCCAGAGAGATGGAGTCATTAGCATGGAGCACTGGTTGCAAGTAATTACTGAAGTCGATTGCTCAAGGCAATTGTAATAACAACAGTACAGATTCAATTATCATCACAAGATTCTGGTTAAGAAGTGTTGCAGTGCCCAACATAACAATGAATAGGAATTCAGTCACTGGTCTGGTAAATATCCTTGGTGGTGTAACTCCCTGTTACAGACTGCTGGTTGTTCAAAGTCACCAAGTCTGACTATTAAAGAGAATGGGATCAACCGTAGAGAAGTGGATCATCACTAGCATTAATTTGAGTTAATTTGGATCTGCGATCCCACTACTTTGGTAATAATACAAAAAACTAACATGTAAACAAATAAAAATCAGCCCTCCAAGCAGGAAAACTTAAACACATTAGTAAAATCTGTGGTTTTTTTCAATACTGTTATTGACTAAAAGTTCCAGATACTCCAGCATCACATGATTGAGTGGCGAAACCTGGTCTAAATTGAGGGAGGTGGGCCTGGTTATTCTTTGACATACATTTGCTCATGAGATCCTAAAGAAGGCATCCATTTGCCCAGTAAACTATAATAAAATGGACAGTCAAGGGGAAATTGCAGGGGGGAAATATTGACTTGTTAAAAAAAATCTCACAAGCCTCAATTTGTTTAGTTCAAAATATCTCATTATCCATAAGAATCTAAGCTACATATCAATATTTTACTTGTCATGTATTTATAAATGCTGATTTCTGAGACTAACAGATTTGTCTCCAAAAGAGTGAGAAAAAGGACGAATAAAGAGAAAAAAGAGAGAAAAGACAGACAGAGAGCGGAGGGAGAAAGAGAGAAAAGGGGGTGAAAAGGGAAAGGAGAGGGAGGAGAGGAGAGAGAGAGTGAGAGAGAGAGAGAAAAGAGAGAAAAAAGAGAGAGAAGAGAAAAGCCAGAGAAAGAGAAAAAGCGAAAGAGAAAAAAGAGAGAAAGAGAGAAAAAAGAGGGAGAAAAGATGCGAAAAGAGAGAGAGAGAGAGAGAGAGAGAGAGAGAGAGAGAGAGAGAGAGAGAGAATTAGTTCTGCTGTTTCTAAGATCAAATATATGCACATACGTTGGACTTTTGGATTTCATAAAATTATGTAAGAATTCATGCAAGAATGCAAGTTCAAAATTTGGAAATGGCCCATATCAGTTTCTCGAAATCAAAAAAATATATATTGTATAAGACGATGGTGAGACCGCATTTGGAATATTGTGTTCAGTTCTAGGCACCATGTTATAGGAAAGATTTTGTCAAGCTTGAAAGGGTTCAAAGAAGATTTACGAGAATGTTGCCAAGACTAGAGGGTGTGAGCAATAGGGAGAGGTTGAGTAGGCTGGGTCTCTATTCCTTGGAGTGCAGGAGGATGAGGGGTGATCTTATAGAGGTGTCCAAAATCATGTGAGGAATAGATCGGGTAGATGCCCAGAGTAGGGGAATTGAGGACCTGAGGGCAAAGGTTCAAGGTGATGGGGAAAAGATTTAATAGGAATCTGAGGGGTAACATTTTTACACAAAGGGTGGTGGGTGTATGGAACAAGCCGCCAGATGAGGTAGTTGAGGCTGGGACTATCCCAACATTTAAGAAACAGTTAGACAGGTATATGGATAGGACAGGTTTGGAGGGATATGGACCAAGAGCATGCAGGTGGGACCAGTGTAGCTGGGACATGTTAGCCGGTGTGGGCAAACTGGGCCAAAGGGCATGTTTCCACACTGTATCACTCCATGACTCTATATCCTTTGTAGTGATTGTTATTTTATTCGAGCTGGATGCTACTTCTTTATTTTAATTAGTCCAAAGGCTATCCAAGCTGAAAATTATAAAAACAACTAGACTAAGTGGGACCCGTTGGGTCCCATGTTCACACGGGAGGGCTGGTCCCCCAACGCAATATTCCACCTCTCCACCAATTCCAATATTGGTGGCCAGTGGGAGGGGAGGGGCTTTCTGGAGCACTAGTATGGGTGTTGTGGGTGGAAGGGACTGGTTTCCAGAGGGCTAGTATGGACATTGTGGGCCGAATGGATTATTGGCTGGCAACTCAGTCACTCAGCGCTGGTGGGCTGGCAGCTCAGTCACTCAGGGCTGGTGGGCTGAGAGCTCAGTCACTCAGGGCTGGTAGCTCAGTCACTCAGGGCTGGTGGGCTGGCAGCTCAATTACTCAGGGCTGGTGGGCTGGCAGTTCACTCACGGCTATTCCTTGAAATTCCATTTCAAGCAGAGTGCAGGCCACCAAATTCAATTTCATAGCATTTCAAGCAGAGTGCAGGCCACCAAATTCAATTTCATAGCATTTCAAGCAGAGTGCAGCCCACCAAATTCAATTTCATTGCATTTCAAGCAGAGTGCAGCTCACCAAATTCAATTTCATAGCATTTCAAGCAGAGTGCAGGCCATCAAATTCAATTTCATAGCATTTCAAGCAGAGTGCAGGCCACCAAATTCAATTTCATAGCATTTCAAGCAGAGTGCAGGCCACCAAATTCAATTTCCTAGCATTTCAAGAAGAGTGCAGGCCACCAAATTCAATTTCATAGCATTTCAAGGAGAGTGCAGGCCACCAAATTCAATTTCATAGCATTTCAAGCAGAGTGCAGGCCACCAAATTCAATTTCATAGCATTTCAAGCAGAGTGCAGGCCACCAAATTAAATTTCATAGCGTTTCAAGCAGAGTGCAGGCCACCAAATTCAATTTCATAGCATTTCATGCAGAGTGCAGGCCACCAAATTCAATTTCATAGCATTTCAAGCAGTGCAGGCCACCAAATTCAATTTCATACCATTTCAAGCAGAGTGCAGGCCACCAAATTGCCAAACAACTCATTGCATTGTCATTAACGCAGTGGAAAGGAAGGACATTAGCTTGGAGGATGTGGAATCGGTATGGGTAGAGCTACGAAATACTATGGGGCAGAAAACGCTGGTGGGTGTTGTGTACAGGCCACCTAGCAGTAGTAGCGAAGTTGGGGATGGCATCAAACAGGAAATTAGAAATGCGTGCAACAAAGGCAAAACAGTTATAATGGGTGACTTCAATCTACATATAGATTGGGTGAATCAAATTGGCAGGGGTGCTGAGGAAGAGGATTTCTTGGAATGTATGAGGGATAGTTATCTAAACCAACATGTAGAGGAACCAACGAGAGAGCAGGCTATTCTAGACTGGGTATTGAGTAATGAGGAAGGGTTAGTTAGCAGACTTGTTGTGCGTGCCCCCTTGGGCAAGAGTGACCATAATATGGTTGAGTTCTTCATTAGGATGGAGAGTGACATTGTTAATTCAGAAACAACGGTTCTGAACTTAAAGAAAGGTAACTTTGAGGATATGAGACGTGAATTGGCCAAGATTGACTGGCAATTAGTTCTAAAAGGGTTGACGGTGGATATGCAATGGAAGGCATTTAAAGACTGCATGGATGAACTACAAAAAATGTTCATCCCAGTTTGGCAAAAGAGTAAATCAGGGAAGGTAGTGCATCCGTGGATAACAAGGGAAATCAGGGATAGTATCAAAGCAAAAGATGTTGCGTACAAATTAGCCAGAAAAAGCAGCATACCAGAGGACTGGGAGAAATTCAGAGACCAGCAGAGGAGGACAAAGGGCTTAATTAGGAAAGGGAAAATAGATTATGAAAGGAAACTGGCAGGGAACATAAAAACTGACTGCAAAAGTTTTTATAGATATGTGAAGAGAAAGAGATTAGTTAAAACAAATGTAGGTCCCTTGCAGTCAGAAACAGGTGAATTGATCATGGGGAACAAGGATATGGCGGACCAATTGAATAACTACTTTGGTTCCGTCTTCATTAAGGAAGATAAATAATCTGCCGGAAATAGCAGGGGGCCAAAGGAGATGGAGGAACTGAGTGAAATCCAGGTTAGTCGGGAAGTGGTGTTGGGTAAATTGAATGGATTAAAGGCCGATAAATCACCAGGGCCAGATAGGCTGCATCCCAGAGTACTTAAGGAAGTAGCTCCAGAAATAGTGGATGCATTAGTGATCATTTTTCAAAATTCTTTAGATTCTGGAGTAGTTCCTGAGGATTGGAGGGTAGCAAACTTAACCCCACTTTTTAAGAAGGGAGGGAGAGAGAAAACGGGGAATTACAGACCAGTTAGTCTAACATCGGTAGTGGGGAAACTGCTAGAGTCAGTTATTAAAGATGGGATAGCAGCACATTTGGAAAGTGGTGAAATCATTGGACAAAGTCAGCATGGATTTACGAAAGGTAAATCGTGTCTGACGAATCTTATAGAATTTTTCGAGGATGTAACTAGTAGAGTGGATAGGGGAGAACCAGTGGATGTGTTGTATCTGGACTTTCAGAAGGCTTTCGACAAGGTACCACATAAGAGATTAGGATACAAACTTAAATCACACGGTATTGGGGGTTCAGTATTGATGTGGATAGAGAACTGGCTGGCAAACAGGAAGCAAAGAGTAGGAGTAAACGGGTCCTTTTCACAATGGCAGGGTGTGACTAGTGGGGTACCGCAAGGCTCAGTGCTGGGACCCCAGCTATTTACAATTTATATTAATGATCTGGACGAGGGAATTGAAAGCAACATCTCCAAGTTTGCGGATGACACTAAGCTGGGGGGCAGTGTTAGCTGTGAGGAGGATGCTAGGAGACTGCAAGGTGACTTGGATAGGCTGGGTGAGTGGGCAAATGTTTGGCAGATGCAGTATAATGTGGATAAATGTGAGGTTATCCACTTTGGTGGCAAAAACGGGAAGGCAGACTATTATCTAAATGGTGGCCGATTAGGAAATGGGGAGGTGCAGCGAGACCTGGGTGTCTTGGTACACCAGTCATTGAAAGTAGGCATGCAGGTGCAGCAGGCAGTGAAGAAAGCGAATGGTATGTTGGCCTTCATAGCAAGAGGATTTGAGTATAGGAGCAGGGAGGTTCTACTGCAGTTGTACAGGGTCTTGGTGAGACCACACCTGGAGTATTGCGTACAGTTTTGGTCTCCAAATCTGAGGAAGGACATTATAGCCATAGAGGGAGTGCAGAGAAGGTTCACCAGACTGATTCCTGGGATGTCAGGACTTTCATATGAAGAAAGACTGGATAGACTTGGCTTATACTCGCTAGAATTTAGGAGATTGAGAGGGGATTTTATAGAAACGTACAAAATTCTTATGGGGTTGGACAGGCTAGATGCAGGAAGATTGTTCCCGATGTTGGGGAAGTCCAGGACAAGGGGTCACAGCTTAAGGATAAGGGGGAAATCCTTTAAGACCGAGATGAGGAAAAACTTTTTCACACAGAGAGTGGTGAATCTCTGGAACTCTCTGCCACAGAGGGTAGTTGACGCCAGTTCATTGGCTATATTTAAGAGGGAGTCAGATGTGGCCCTTGTGGCTAAAGGGATCAGGGGGTATGGAGAGAAGGCAGGTACGGGATACTGAGTTGGATGATCAGCCATGATCATATTGAATGGCGGTGCAGGCTCGAAGGGCCGAATGGCCTACTCCTGCACCTATTTTCTATGTATCTATGTATTAAGGGCCAACAAATCATTTATTGCAAGTACATTGCAGACTCACAGTTCAGTTGATTCACAGCTTAGAATCACAGTTCTGGACTCTCCCTAACGATCTTCGAGAGTGACTGACTCACGTCCAGGCATCCGGGGTTTTATAGTCCTGCCACCCCCAGAAGGGGCATTACCTTCATCATGGTGGCTGACAGGCAAGAGGACCAATCAGCTGATCTCAATATTTTTTAAACACTCATAACTTTTTTATTTTTCATCGATCGGAAATATCCTCAGGGCTGCCTCAGCAGAGGAGGACTGTGAGTAAGATAGCCAAAAATCATGACGATATATGGTAGCGTTTGTTCTAAAATCAATATACAGCGCAGACAGGAAGTGGTCAAGATGAGACTTTTAGTTATATAGATGTTAGGTTGGGAGATAGGAGAGAATCCGTTTTTGTACTGCTTTTCATGAAAAATCCTGCAGATAAATTGCAAAGCACTTACTGAATTAGCCAATAGGTTCTTTAAAAAATTACTTTGGGGAAAAAATAAATTTTAAATTCCATGTTTTTGTTGAGTGTTTTTACAAAACATTTTTTTATTTAAACATTCAGTTTTCCCCTTTATTTGAACTTTCAGATATCTCAAACAAATAGTTAATAGATAAATCTATTCAGCTCTTCTAAGCTTGATTCAATGATTTTTATTCTCACAGATCTTCATACTCTATACAGACATTTGCTGTGAACTCTAAAACAGAATGCACAAGGCAGGACTATATTTTTGGTGAGCACATTAGTTGATTTTAGATTAACTGCAAGAAGTCTTGGTAAACAGATCCACTGAAATAATTGGTTGAAGCATTTGAAATGGGGACAAATATGGAAAATATAGTGGAACTTCACCATGTTTTCTATTCAATTGTGTGCAGTTGACAGACATTTATAATGAGCTTACAGGAGAAATCAAAGAGGTAGGAAAACCAGTCTTAGAAAATTAAAATTATTTGTTTCTCCCAACGGCAAGGGTAAAATTCCAACTTAAAATTTATTTTCCCCAACCACTTAATTTAGTTTACGATCCTATACAATTTCTATGGTGCAAACCTACATAAACTTCACTCAAATTGATCAGCAATGACCCGTGTAGTAATATCAACTGTACCTTTTGCTATAAAACGTAAAATGTTGGCAACACTGCAAGTCAGGCAACATCTGTAGAAAGATAACAGTTATCTTTTCAGGTTCGGAACTAACTGGGAAAGATAGAAAAATCATTTTTAACAGCAAAGATTATTTTTCCGGTGGTGGGGTAAAAACAGGTAATATTTCTGATAAGACGAGATCAGATGAATTAAAGCAGCAGTTACTAACCCTTTATGCTTCTTTGTCTGTGTTATGTGTTGCTCAAAACATGGCTGTGGAACATGGCCTGCTGGCTAAACTATCCGAACGGAACGAGAAACAACAGATCAAACTGGTGACAGGAAAGAAATTATCAATTCTGATAGAGAGAGAAAGAGGGAGTTACCTGAAGTTGACAAATTCAATAACATGTCCAGAAAGCTGCAACATGCCCTAAAGGACGACGAGGCGTTTAATTGTGCAGAAAGGCCACAGTCCGAAAAGGCCAAAATGGAAGTGGGATGAGGAATTAAAGTGGCAGGAAACCGAAAGCTCAGGGTTGGTCCTGGAGACTGAATGCAGGTTGGGGTGTCCAGTGTAACAAGAACACGTTGTGAATACCCAATGTAGTCCACTAGATGTGAGGAAGTACAAGTGAAATGCTGCCTCATCTGGAAAGACAATTTGAATCCTTGGATGGTGGTAAGGAAAAAGGTGAAAGAATAGGTATTGCATCTCCTGTCATTACAAGGGAAAATGGAATGCTTCATCTTATTTTATGGTGCTTTGTCATTGGCTTCTTTACCACATTTTTTTACTCTAACAATCAAAACTAAGAACTTGCAGGAACTAAATACGTCCTAAATCTCTGTGGAAAATGTGTTACTGTCTAACACACTACATTACACATACTCCAACATTGAGAAGCACTTTTACACTCTTTTTATTTGTGTAAATTTACTATTACAGCTCATGCTGCACTCCTGAGTTTCAAGGGATGGCTCAGTTAAATGTTTAAGCAGGCCACTGCTTCTGTTATCAATAGTCTACTCTCTTGAAGATGCATTCCATGAAACACACTGACTTCCAGTATATTAGTCCTCAATAAAAAGACCTTTTGTCAGAAATTTAAAGTACAGGAGTTGCACACCTGTACAGGGATTCAACCCAAACTACAGAGTACCGAAATGGGTCTAAAAATTGTCGTTTTTCTCAGTTAAAATGGATATTTTATTAGATTTTATATTCCTCTGAAATCCAGTAAAGTAATTTAACCTTCTGGCTATTCTATACCAGAGTGCCTTAATGTATTATGAACAGTGATTGTTTTCATCATCACACCGAGTAATCATCTTTCATTAAGTGCCTAGAGATCACTGATTTTTCAGGGCAAATGTGCAGATCATTAGCTATAAATGCTTCAATCAAGGAGTTGGCATTCAGTTCTACATTATGTACTCATTATTACACTAATAAGAACACAAGCTGCTAATTATTGAGAGTAATTTCAACCTTTTACATTTAAAAGTACTTGAAAGAAAAGCCCTGTTCACATTTAGCTTTCTTGTCATTCAGTCAGGATGAAAGGCAGAAAAGGAAATCTTGTCTCCTTTATCCATTGCTTGCCAATACTGTTAACAGAATAAACCTCATCAAACAGATAAAAATAAAGATCCAGTATTTGTGGACTGTTTAGCCTGCAAATTCTTAATTGTGACACTAGGGCATAATCAATTTAGTGTTAACAATTTTAACAAATCCATTATAATAATAATCAGTGGTAACTTCCAAGTTTCTTTATTGATTGTGGATTATTTTAGAGAAAATTTAGCTCTCTGTCAAAATTTCCACAGATATCAAGCTCTATCTCTAGCCACAGTACTAATGAAGCGACACAGAGAGATAATAAAATAATTTACATGCAAGAAGACGTGTCATGAACTGGGATAGGCCTTTGAAAGGGAGATTTTAAAATACTATATTTAATTGTGGATAAACAACAATTGTTAACTATTATTCATTATTTAGTTTCCAAATATTTGCTCTTTAGTTTAGAAATTGGATCACATAGCCCTTTTTTGTGCTACTTAATCTAGGTATGTTACAATACTTACCTTCAGCGGCGCTGCAATTCTGCCACTGGCCGTGTGCGCGATTTTGACGCCTTTGAAGTGGGGGCGGGGTTAAAACACGGGTTTCTCCCACCTTGTCCTGGATTATATTTCGTTGGAGTGCAAGCTTTTGCTGAAGAATCGTTCCGACGGGCGTTCTGTGTATTTTGTTCTAAAATTCCCCCGACAATTTCAGCGCTGGAGTTATTTTAAAATCAGCTTCTAAAGCCGTCAACGCCGACAACGGGGACGGATTTCACGCACGGGACAGGTAAACGAAAGCCGTTTATTTTATGTATAAAAATGCTCCTTAAGATGCCTTTAATTCCCATTTTAAGTTGCGAAACGGTGATTTTTTCCCCCGAACGAACCGGCAGTATTTTTCATGCCGATACAGGTTTAAATTCACCACAAATGCAACGTTCCAATTAAACTAGAACGGTTGAGGGGAGGGACTCAAATAGAGAAACCTATTAGACAGTGTGTGAGGCAGGAGGCAGAGAAGGAAAGCACTCAGACCCAACATGTAGGGGGGAAAGAAGAAAACAATAATAAACAGAGAATAAGAGGTGGTGGGGTTCTTAAATGGGTGAGCAGAGAAACAGAGGGATGTAAAATGCGGGCGGAAGCAATAGGTAGCAAGGTGAAAAGTAAAAGTGGCAAGCAGACAAATCCAGGGCAAAAATCAAAAAGGGCCACTTTTCAACATAATTGTAAAAGGGGTAAGAGCGTTGTAAAAACAAGCCTGAAGGCTTTGTGTCTCAATGCAAGGAGCATTCGTAATAAGGTGGATGAGTTGAACGTGCAGATAGCTATTATTGATTATGATATAGTTGGGATCACGGAGACATGGCTCCAGGGTGACCAAGGCTGGGAGCTGAACATCCAGGGATATTCAATATTCAGGAGGGATAGAGAGAAAGGAAAAGGAGGTGGGGTAGCGTTGCTGGTTAGAGAGGAGATTAACGCAGTGGAAATGAAGGACATTAGCTTGGAGGATGTGGAATCGGTATGGGTAGAGCTGCGAAACACTAAGGGGCAGAAAACGCTGGTGGGTGTTGTGTACAGGCCACCTAACAGTAGTAGTGAAGTTGGGGATGGCATCAAACAGGAAATTAGAAATCCGTGCAACAAAGGTAAAACAGTTATAATGGGTGACTTCAATCTACATATAGATTGGGTGAATCAAATTGGCAGGGGTGCTGAGGAAGAGGATTTCTTGGAATGTATGCGGGATAGTTATCTAAACCAACGTGTAGAGGAACCAACGAGAGAGCAGGCTATTCTAGACTGGGTATTGAGTAATGAGGAAGGGTTAGTTAGCAGTCTTGTTGTGCGTGCCCCCTTGGGCAAGAGTGACCATAATGTGGTTGAGTTCTTCATTAGGATGGAGAGTGACATTGTTAATTCAGAAACAATGGTTCTGAACTTAAAGAAAGGTAACTTTGAGGGTATGAGACGTGAATTGGCCAAGATTGACTGGCAATTAGTTCTAAAAGGGTTGACGGTGGATATGCAATGGAAGGCATTTAAAGACTGCATGGATGAACTACAAAAATTGTTTATCCCAGTTTGGCAAAAGAATAAATCAGGGAAGGTAGTGCATCCATGGATAACAAGGGAAATCAGGGACAGTATCAAAGCAAAAGATGATGCGTACAAATTAGCCAGAAAAAGCAGCATACCAGAGGACTGGGAGAAATTCAGAGACCAGCAGAGGAGGACACAGGGCTTAATTAGGAAAGGGAAAATAGATTATGAAAGAAAACTGGCAGGGAACATAAAAACTGAATGCAATAGTTTTTATAGATATGTGAAGAGAAAGAGATTAGTTAAAACAAATGTACGTCCCTTGCAGTCAGAAACAGGTGAATTGATCATGGGGAACAAGGATATGGCGGACCAATTGAATAACTACTTTGGTTCCGTCTTCACTAAGGAAGACATAAATAATCTGCCGGAAATAGCAGGGGACCGCGGGTCAAAGGAGATGGAGGAACTGAGTGAAATCCAGGTTAGTCGGGAAGTGGTGTTGGGTAAATTGAATGGATTAAAGGCCGATAAATCACCAGGGCCAGATAGGCTGCATCCCAGAGTACTTAAGGAAGTAGCTCCAGAAATAGTGGATGTATTAGTGATAATTTTTCAAAACTCTTTAGGTTCTGGAGTAGTTCCTGAGGATTGGAGGGTAGCAAACGGAACCCCACTGTTTAAGAAGGGAGGGGGAGAGAAAACGGGGAATTACAGACCAGTTAGTCTAACATCGGTAGTGGGGAAACTGCTAGAGTCAGTTATTAAAGATGGGATAGCAGCACATTTGGAAAGTGGTGAAATCATTGGACAAAGTCAGCATGGATTTACGAAAGGTAAATCGTGTCTGACGAATCTTATAGAATTTTTCGAGGATGTCACTAGTAGAGTGGATAGGGGAGAACCAGTGGATGTGTTGTATCTGGACTTTCAGAAGGCTTTCGACAAGGTCCCACATAAGAGATTAATATACAAACTTAAAGCACACGGTATTGGGGGTTCAGTATTGATGTGGATAGAGAACTGGCTGGCAAACAAGAAGCAAAGAGTAGGAGTAAACGGGTCCTTTTCACAATGGCAGGCAGTGACTAGTGGGGTACCGCAAGGCTCAGTGCTGGGACCTCAGCTATTTACAATTTACATTTATGACCTGGATGAGGGAATTGAAGGCAACATCTCCAAGTTTGCGGATGACACTAAGCTGGGGGACAGTGTTAGCTGTGAGGAGGATGCTAGGAGACTGCAAGGTGACTTGGATAGGCTGGGTGAGTGGGCAAATGTTTGGCAGATGCAGTATAATGTGGATAAATGTGAGGTTATCCACTTTGGTGGCAAAAACAGGAAAGCAGACTATTATCTAAATGGTGGCCGATTAGGAAAAGGGGAGATGCAGCGAGACCTGGGTGTCATGGTACACTAGTCATTGAAAGTAGGCATGCAGGTGCAGCAGGCAGTGAAGAAAGCGAATGGTATGTTAGCTTTCATAGCAAAAGGATTTGAGTATAGGAGCAGGGAGGTTCTACTGCAGTTGTACAGGGTCTTGGTGAGACCACACCTGGAGTATTGCGTACAGTTTTGGTCTCCAAATCTGAGGAAGGACATTATAGCCATAGAGGGAGTGCAGAGAAGGTTCACCAGACTGATTCCTGGGATGTCAGGACTTTCATATGAAGAAAGACTGGATAGACTCGACTTATACTCGCTAGAATTTAGGAGATTGAGAGGGGATCTTATAGAAACTTACAAAATTCTTATGGGGTTGGACAGGCTAGATGCAGGAAGATTGTTCCAGATGTTGGGGAAGTCCAGGACAAGGGGTCACAGTTTAAGGATAAGGGGGAAATCCTTTAAGACCGAGATGAGTAAAAACTTTTTCACACAGAGAGTGGTGAATCTCTGGAACTCTCTGCCACAGAGGGTAGTTGAGGCCAGTTCATTGGCTATATTTAAGAGGGAGTTAGATGTGGCCCTTGTGGCTAAAGGGATCAGGGGGTATGGAGAGAAGGCAGGTACGGGATACTGAGTTGGATGATCAGCCATGATCATATTGAATGGCGGTGCAGGCTCGAAGGCCCGAATGGCCTACTCCTGACCTATTTTCTATGTATCTATGTATCTATGATCGCGTTCCAGAAAAACCCACTCGCAAGATGATTTAAATGGCCATTAATTTACAGGTATTAAACATTAAATTCCTTCCATTTGGCCTATAAATCCATGACAATGAGATTTAAATATTATGTTATATTGTGAATTCTTGTGTGAATGTTATTTGGACACAGGCTTTTTAAAAATGTTAATCTATTCTTAAGAAATTGATAGATGTTTAGATCTAGTAATTGAATTTTGTAATTAGCTACAATTAGGTAACTAACTAATTATATGCTTTAATTTCATGTCGTCTGAGTAAGATTGTTTCATATTTGTTTCAGAATGCTTCAATCTATAATAACTGAAAATTTCTTTCAGTTCTCTTAATTTTTAAGAAAGTTATGGGCTTTTGACTGTCCTCGATCACAGCTTTTGTGTTAAGTCAATGAAAAAGCAATAGGGAACAAGATGCTAATTTCCGAGTATGAAAATGGCCATAACTTTTTTAATACTGAAGATATGAAAGTGAATTAGGTGTCAAATTAAACTTATATTTATGCTTTATCTAATGGGATAAATTACAGACTTGATTTATAAAATCTCAAAATTTTGTAACATTGCTACTTAATCCAGAATCTATTTTGCCTAGAGTAAATTACATTCATAATCATCCCTGTATGAATTTGCAGCAATTGCAGAATTGGACCAGGAACTTCCTGTTGCAATCCATGAGCCTGACATTTTTCTATTTTTAGGTATAAACCCTGTCCTGATGCGGGCTCTTGACCCAAAACGTGAACATTTCCTTTCCCTCTCGACAGATGCTGCTCGACCCACTGAGTTCCTCCCGCAGTCATATAATCATACAATACAATACCAACGTGACATCGACTGGACCTCAAACGTCCCCATAGTGACCATTGTGGAATGGTAACCTTTGACACCCTTTTTAATCAAGTACCTGTCAATCTCTGCTTTAAAAATACCCAATGATTTGATCTCCACAGCCGTCTGTGGCAATGAATTCCACAGATTCACCACCCTCCGAGTTAAGAAATTCCTCCTCATCTCCTTTTTAAAGGTACATCCTTTATTCTGAGGCTGTGCACTCTGGTTCTAGACTCTCCCATTAGTGCAAAGACCCTCTCTGCATCCACTCTATCCAGGCCTTTCACTATTTGGTAAATTCAATAAGGTCTCCCTCATCCTTCAAAACTGCAGTGAGTTCAGGCCCAGAGCTCATCATACATTAGCCTAATCATCCCAGGGATCATTCTCGTAAACCTCCTCTGGACCCTCTCCAAAGCTAGCTCTCAGATATGGGGCCCGAAACTGCTCATAATACCCAAAATGCTGCCTGATCAGGGCCTTATAAAGCCTCAGCATTACATCCCTGTTTTTTATATACCAGTCCTCTCGAAATGAATGCTAACATGACATTTGCCGACCGATTCAACTTGCAAATTAATTTTTTGGGAATCCTGCACCAGCACTCCCAAATCCCTTTGTGCCTCCAATTTCTGAATCCTCTCCTCATGTTGTAGTCTACACCTTTATTCCTACAACCAATGTGCATGACCACACACTTTGCCACGCTGTATTTCATCTGCTACTTCTTTGCCCACTCTCGCAACCTGTCCAAGACGTTCTGAAAATACAAGTAAACAACATCCACTGACTCTCTTATGTCTACCCTGCTAGTAACCTCCTCAAAGAATCCCAACAGATTTGTCAGGCAAGATTACCCCTTCACAAAACTATGCTGACTTTGGCGTATTTTATTATGTGCTTCTATGTACTCAGAAACCACATCCTAAATAATGGACTCTAAAATATTACCAATCACTGACGTTAGACTAACTGGCCTATAGTTTCCCCTCTTTTGCCTCATTCCCTTCCTGAACGGCGGAGTAACATTTGCAATTTTCCAGTGCTCTGGGACCACTCCTGACTCTAGTGATTCTTGAAAGATTACAACTAATGCCTCGACAATCTCGAAAGCTACCTCTTTCAGTACCCTGGGGATTAGTCCTTCTAGTCCAAGTGACATCCACCTTCGGACCTTCCCCAGTATCTTCTCCTTAGTAATAGCAACTCTACTAACTTCTGCCCCCTGACTCTCTTGAATTTCTGACAAGTTGCTGATGCCTTCTGCTGTGAAGACTGATGCAAAAAAGGTATTCAATTCATCTGCCATTTCCTTATTCCATATTACTACTTCTCCAGTGTCATTTTCCAGGGGTCTGATGTCCACTTGCTTCTCATTTACTCTTTATATATCTGATCTATTTATATATAAACTTTTGCTATCCTCTTTGATATTATTGGCTAGCTTACCTTCATATTTTACCTTTTCTCCCCTTTATTGCCTTTTTAGTTACCTTCTGGTTTTTTTTTTTTTAAAGCTTCCTAATCATCAAGCTTCCCACTAATCTTTGCAATATTATTTGCCTTCTCTTTTTAGTTTTGTGCTGTTTTTGACTTCCTTTGGCAGCAACGGTCACCTCATTCTCCACATAGAATCTTTCTTCCTCTTTGAGATGTAAAGATCCCGCATTTTGGGAATAACTCCCAGAAACTCCTGCCATTGCTGCTCTACTGTCTTTTCTGCTAGGCTTCCTTTCCAATCAACTTTAGCCAGTTCCTCCTTCATGCCTGTGTAGTTAACTTTACTCAAAGTAATATCGACAAACTGCAGGTTGAATTATATCATATTATGGTCACTGCCTACCACGATTTTTTTACCTTAAGCTTGCTAATCAAATCCGGTTCGTTACACAACAAATACAGAATTGCCTTTTCCTAGTAGGCTCGATCACAAGGTGCTCGAAGAATCCACCTTGTAAGTCTGCTGACATCAGATCACTTCATAAAACGCACTACTTTGTGTTCCTATACAATCCCAAGAGTTCAGTCTAACAATGTTTTTTTAGAGAATATAATCAATGAGATAATAATGTTATATTAATGCAATGATCACTTAACAGTGGCACAAGCTTGGGAAAGTTATGGGTAGATTAATTTGATCAGGTAGCTGACCCTGGGGAAGGATCCACAGAAATGCAAATGCTGTAAAGGCCCTACCCTGTAGCATTTCCCTCAACCCCACAGCAGCCTTTGCACTCCTATGTGATGACATTTGGATTGTGCTGGTGTTCTTTTCTGGGACTGCATTGTAAAATGTTAGAAGCGGCATTATAATAATACTGCTTTTGTTTGAAGCAATGCAACTCATAATTAAATATGTCATTCCCTGACGAGCCCAATACATTCTATGCTCACTTTGAACAGAAGGTCAGTGGAATACGTCATCTGCCCAGATAGCCTTGGGTGTGCCTGTCAGTTTGGGCTTCCTGAGTGAATCTGCCGAAGGCCCAAATTGCATCTATGGCTGGGTCCTCAGGACCTACACAACCAGCTGTTTTTTACCTCTCCCTACTCCATTCCGAGATTCCATCCTGATTTAAGACCACTATCATCCCAGTGGCAAAGAAAAGCAAGAGAGTGTGCCTTTATGACTGCTGTCCACCACCATGAAGTGCTTTGAGAAGCTGGTTATGTTGTAGATTAACTGCAGCCTCCCAGACAGCCTTGATCCACTGTAGTTTGCCTACTGTCACAAAGGTCTATGGCTGACACCATCTCCTTCACCCTACACATCCTTGGAACATCTAGATAACATCTATATCAGCCCCCTATTTGTTGACTATAGCTCCACCTTCAACATCATAATCCCAATCAAACTCATCTCCAAACCTTTGGACCTAGGAGTCTGCAACACCCTCTGTAACTGGACCCTTGACTTCCTGATCCATAGACCACATATCAGTCAGGTAAGGTGACAAAACATCCTCCACAATAATTCTCCGCACTGCTGCATTGCAAGGATTCCAATGATGGTGTCATCATTCTTGAAAAATTATGAGATGGAGTACAGGAAGTGGATTGAGAACTAAGTAACAAGGTGTTAAGATAACGACCACCCCCTCATTGTCAGTAAGACAAAGGAACTAGTTAGTGACTTCAGCCCAATCAGCATCAATGCTGTCGAAGTTGATGGTTGAGAATTTTAAATTCCGAGATGTAAATATCGCCAACAATTTGCCGTGGCCCAAACACATTGAAGTTACAGCCAAGCACACTGACACCTTTACATCCTCAGAAGACAAAGGAAGCTCAGCTTGTCTCCAACGATTCTTGCACCAAATAAATCATCCTATTGGGATGCATCACAGCTTGCTTTGGCAATAGCTCTGCCACAAACCGCAAGAAATTGCAGAGAATTATGGATGTTGCCCAGTCCATCACATAAACAAGCCTCCCCTCACACCCCAATCGACTGCATCTACACTTCACATTGTCTCAAGAAAGCAGTCAACATAATAGGGGACCATTTACTCCCCGGTCATTCTAGCTTCTTTCCTGCTGTTATTAGACTATTGAAGGGTCTAAGGCTATAGTTCCTGTCTCCCAACCGACCTTATTTCGGCCATTGCACTTTTGTTTTGCACTTTATCAGTAACTGTAATGTTATAATACTGTAACACTATATTCTGCACTCTGGTATTTTTTCTTTCTGCATGACCTGTTGCAGTTGCTAATGGCTTGATTGTACTACGTGCAGAGTATCATTTGACTGGATGGCACAGATAGTGTATCTGTATCTTGGTGCACAGCCAATACCAAGTAGTTTTTGAAGGAGGGACTATACTGAAGTAGTAATATGCTGCACACTTATTATTAAATACTTATTTGGGGTAATTTACTTTTCTGCAGACATTTTAGAGCACCGAATGCACAATCAATTACAAGCTATTTATTTACGGGAGATTCTACCATGACCTTGATTATAATTGTAGTCTAAACATTAGTTTCATTCACATCTCCATGATTTTACTTGGATCCCAATATTTTCCGTATTTTTTTCAAGCCTTTGGCAAAGTATTTTATAGGAAGAATTAACAGAGTGTAAATTCCATTCTAACTTTGAAACTCCCTTAATGAAAGCTTAGGCTTCAACTTTTTGTTAGTAACTGGGCAAATATATATTTCTTATTTCCAAAAATAAAAACAAAGAATCAGGAGCTTTGAGTAGATCTGAAGAGAAAAACATTTCAGGCCAATGACTTATCATCAGAAGTGGAAAACTATTAAAACAAGTGTATTTCAGTAGGTTAAAAGGAAAAGGGGTGAAGAGAGGTAAAATATTAACTTTAGTGAGTTAGCATTCAAGAAGAATCCAGATGACAAAATTGCCATCTAAGAAAGGGTGGTAAATAAATGCCTGTTAATCATTGCTGATCTGCCTGGAAATTTAAATAGAAAAAAAAGAGTAACGGCAGAAGAACAAAAATAATGCTGGAACTTGAGATGCAGAAAACAGCAGTTCCAGAAAACGTGCAACTAAATAGAATGTTGGAAATACACAGCATTTCTATATATTCTGCATCCACCATCTATCGTACATAAAACTAAAAATAATTTCAAGATCTGGATTATCTTAGTCTACAACCTATGCCAGGCATTCTCTATGTTCTTTTCACATCTTCCCTGTCTATTCAATGTAAAACACTTTTTTCCCCTCACTTTTCCAGTTCTGACGAAAAGGTCACCCTGTTTCTTTCATCATAGATGCTGCTCCAACTGCTGAGTACCTCCAGCATTTTTTGTTTTTATTTCAGATTTCCAGCACCTGTAGTTTATTTTCCAATATTTGCACCAGAAGATATGTTTGATCCACTTGGGAAAATAACCAACAATGGTAATGATTAGCTTCTTTAATTCTACCATTCCACCTTCTTCAGTAACTTTGATTCTCCTTCATGTTTCTAACAATGACTGTTCGTCAACCTCTTTTCAACTTGTTCCTTATCTCCACCCCACTCAATGCTTTGATATTTCTCTAGCACTATCCATGCACTAATGTAGCACAAGCTTCCAATATCTTTCAGTCTTCATGTTGATCAATCAGTCTCTGAGCTTGGTGCCACAATGAAGGAACAAACCCAAGAAAAAAAGGTAGACTAGACTGATAACTATGCCACCTTGGATCAGCAGTCTCCCTTAAAGACCCAGATCTTTTAGGTCGTATGTGATTGGCTATACAAACCTGTTAGGCACAGCATGAAGAGACACAATAGAAAAACTAACCCAATGTAAATCCAAAAAGCAGATATTTAAATAATGGCTTGTGTTTCCATGCCAACTAACCGGAAGCGTTTAGTAATGTCTATTCCTTCAACTATGTAACAATGTTGATGTTAAGAGCAGCAGAGATAAAGACAAACAGGCATATGCTCAGCTTCACATTCGTAAGGCCAACATTGTTTCTCCATGGCTGTTTTACTCTATCTTTCCTACAAACTGAAGTCGATGCTTTAGCTGTTCAGTGAATACTAGATAAGACAATTCGTTACCAATGGTTTTCATTCCTTATCACCAGTCTTAAAAGAAAAAGCAAGAGGAAAAAACTGAAGAGTTTCTTTGTTGGAGTGAGCTCTACAGTAAAGGATCAAGATTTCTAAGAAGTGCTATTAATTTTGTGGTTTGCCAAAATGGTGGGATGTTTCTTTCACAAAGGGGGTTTTCATTAAGGCATAAAAGTCTTAGTGAATCCGTAGTTTAGTGACATTTCTATTCAACGACTATTGATGACATTTGTTGAAAGAACAAGCAAATGAAATGCACTGCAAATTACCTTTGAAAGGGATATATCACTGCTCTTGTCTCATTTTTATTACAAACATTTTTCTATTTTTCTGCACTTCCCAATTGAGGATACTCTGAAATAGGAAAATGTTTCCATTCTCTGTTCTACATTGACACCTGATCCTTGATATTTAAATTCTTATCCTCATGTTCAAATTATTTCCCCAAATCTATCAATTCCCATAATATGCTGAGCACCATATGTGATGCTACAACTCTCAATTATTTTTTAATACATTTCTTGGGGTTGCAACTGGCTTTGCTCCAGTTGTGTGGTATCTGATAAACATGATATGGGTTTCTCGGATTTTTCAGTTAATATCGTGGAGGTCAGCCTCCACGCATGTACATGGACAAGCAACGTCTCTGTCCTGCAGCTCAATGTCCAAGGCTGGAGTGAATTCATTATTAAACCATAATTACACAGCTTGAAAATAAGCCCTTTAGCCTGCTAAGTCTGTGTTGACCATCAGGCATTCATTTTCACTTATCACATTAAAAATATTTAACCATGTCATGCATTTAACCATGTGTTTTGTCAGGTATCCAAACATTGCTGCGGCTCAGAGTCAATTTATTGTTTTAAAACTCTCCTGTAAAGCACTTTGATACTTTATTACATTAGATATTGACTTCAGCGAGTGTTGTGGAGTACATGCCCCAACCAGCATCAATGATGCCAAACTGGAAATGCGAGAGCTTCAAATTGGTGTAAATATTACCAACAATCTGTTGTGGACCAACCACAAGGAAGCAACAGCCAAGATGGCACACTGAGGAAATGTGGCATGTGTCCAATCACACTGACAAATTTCTACAGGTGCACCATAGAAAGCATACTGTCAGGTTGCATCACTGCTTGATTGGGAACAGCTGTTCCCAAGACTGTAAAAATTGCAGAGTTGTGGATGTAGCCTAGTCCATCTACACTTCACGCACCTTGGGAAAGCAAGTCCTGGTCATTCCTCCTCCTCCTCCCTGCTCCCAATGGCAGAAGACACAGAAGCTTGAAAGCACATACCATCAGACTTAGGAACAACCTCTGTTATCAGACTTTGAACGGTCTTTCCATAAATTAGGAGTCAGTCCGATTCTCTTCCACCTCATTGGGGGCATTGAACTTTGTGTCTGGAACGGTGGCGGTACAATACTACAAACTACATTTTGCATTCTGTATCGTTCCACTCATTCTACCTATTGTACTTCAGTTTGGCTTGATTGAAGTTATATATTGTATTATATGATTTGAATGGATAGCATGCAAAACAATTCTTTTTACTGTACCTCAGTGCCAATAATAAACCTAAACCTAAATCTAAAAGGAACTTTACAGAGCGCACTGTTGTCATTTTGCTGCTTCAATATCTGATGTTATCGACTCTTTGCAGTCTGATTTTCTTGCCTGGGTTGATCCCACAGGAGAAGAACTGTTCATGTTCACATCGGAATCTTCGTGATTAGATTATCAAAGCTAGCTTCTGATGCCAATATCAACAGAGAGCTGGACTTGAATAAAAGAGAGTTGATTTACTGCCAAGTCACAGTAAAGCCTGAAGATTTTGTATATTTATGGAAATGACAAATATAGGCTATTGGGAAGTTAACTGTTAAAATTACAAAAAACTGTGTGCTACTTCCACTATATTGACACAAATTTCATACCAGTAAGAATATGATCTGATAACTCCACCTTTAAAATAGTCCTAAATACTCCGTAATGGCCATAAATATGTACAAGATTGGGTAAAGCGTTCTACAATGTTAGCAAGCTATCTTTTAATCTCCATTATCAATGTTAAAATCTTTCTCAGAATAATAAAATTGAAGGCATCTCTGACAGAGCAATAAGGGCAGCATGAACAAGGAGGGTTCATCATCACAATTTAGTTCTGGGAGATAACAAAGCTTCTACCCAATTGCAAAAGAGAAAAAAGTGTAGCAAACATAGAAGTTCAAATCTTAGAAGGGAAAATTAGAATAAGGAAATAACGGAGATATTAAATAAGTGGTGTCTTCACAATAAAGAGATTAACATTGTACCAAAAATGTTGTGGTTGCAAGGGCAGCACAAAGGCACAGCGGATAATGCTGAGGCCTCACAGCTGTGGCCAACTGTTTGATCCTGACCTTCGGTACTGTCTGTCTGGATTAATATACATCCTTCCTAGGACCACATGGGTCTCTCCCAAATGCTCAAGTGTCCTCCCTGATTCCAAAGAAATAATAGTTATTAGGCTAATTGTCATTATAAATTACCCATAATCTAGATATTGCAGAATTAACGGGCATATGTGAAGTGGTGAAATACGATTGAAGGAATGTCATGTAGAGCTGGCAAAGATTTGACAGGCCAAATGGCCTGTTTCTATATATTAGAAACAAACATAAATGAAAATGAAATACAAGAAAATAAAGTGGGGAACTTACAATAATCAGTATCACTAGCGAAAAAATATCAGGAAAACAAAGGTACCAACAACCAACAAACACCCTGGCCAACATCTTGGGGATCTGGAATTTTTACAGAGAAAGTGAAAGCATTGGTATCATCTTTCAAAAGATTTTGTAATGGTTCCAGTAGACAGGAAAAGACCAAATATTAGATTAAGAAAAGTGGGAGAAAGCATTAAGATGGTTACTTCCCTGAACATCACTCGTCAGGAAATTGTTGGTCGACATTATTATGGGGATGATGGGAGAGCACTTAGAATTATCATAACATGATCAGGCAGAAAAAGACACAAAACGCTGGAGCAACTGAGCAGGTCAGATGATATCTCTAGAAAGAATGGACAGGTAATGTTTTGGATCAGAACTTTCTTCAGACTATCCATTTTCTCCAGACTACCTGCTACGCTGAGTTACTCCAGCATTTTGTGTCTATCTTTTGTATAAACTAGCATCTGCAGTTGCTTGTTATTACATTATGATCAGGCAGAAGCTCAGATTTATGTTGAAAATTACTGGGAAGCCTGCGTCCAGTCTGGTGGGGCAACCCTGAGCTTACTGTTTCCTGCCATTTTATTTTATTCAAATTCACATTTAGGAATATAGAACAGTATAGCACAAGAACAGGCCCTTTGGCCCACTATGTCTCTGCCAAACATGACGCCAAGACCATCACTTATCTACCTGCACATACACCATATTCCTCCATTCTTTGCAAATATCCATACGCCTATCCAAGAATCTTTTAAATGTCACTAATGTATCAAGTAGAACCAGCACTCCCAGCAGTGAGTTTCAAGCACTCACCATCCCCTGTGTAAAAAAACCCGACCCGCATATCTGCTTTAAACTTTGCCCCTCTGAACTTATAGCCAAGTATTTGATGTTTCCATCTTAGGAAAAGGATTCTGACCATCTACTCTTTCTATGCCACTTATAATTTTATGTACTTCTATTCTATCAGCTCAATCCGTAACCTTCGGCGTTCCAGACAAAACAATCCAAGTCTGTCCAATCTCTCCATGTAGTTAATATGCCCTAAACCAGGCATACTTCTTGGTAAACCTCCTCTGCACCCTTTCCAAAGCCTCCACATCCTTCCTGTAATGGGGTAACCAGAAATGCAAACAAAAATTCAAATGTGGCCTAACATCGTCCTACAAAGCTGCATCATGACTTCCTGACACTTATACTCAATGCACTGACATATGAAGGCAAGCATACTATATGGCATCTTTAGCACTCTATCTACAGTACTTGTGTTGTCACTTTCAGGAAGTTATGAACATGGACCTCAAAATCCATCTGTACATTAGTGCTGTTAAGGATCATGCGATTAATTGTATATTTTCCCCTTACATTTGACCTCCAAAGTGCAACACCTCACACTTCAGATTAAACTCCTTCTGCCATTTCTCCACCCATTTTTACAGCTGTTCCCTATCCTACTGTATATTTAGACCGCCTTCATCACAGTCCACGACCCCAGTAATCTTGATATCATCTGCAAGCTTACTAACCAATCCGTCTACGTTTACGTCCAAGTATGTGTGGGTGGGGGGGTTGTGGGGAGAGGGGTGTGTGGGCGGGGGAATTGTGGGGGGGAGCGGTGTGTGGGAGAGGGGTGTGTGTGGGCAGGGGGGGGGTTGTGAGGGGTGTGTGGGAGGAAGGGATGTGTGGGAGGGAGGGGTGTGTGGGGGGAGGGGCGGAGTGGTGTGTGGGCGGGTGTGGGGGCAGAGGGGTGAGAGCTCGGAGAAAAGACGGGGGA
Source organism: Malacoraja senta (assembly GCA_038087875.1). Taxonomy (NCBI): domain Eukaryota; kingdom Metazoa; phylum Chordata; class Chondrichthyes; order Rajiformes; family Rajidae; genus Malacoraja; species Malacoraja senta. The sequence continues at coordinate 101,654,453 of CM075978.1, read as the reverse complement.
CGAGCCATGGGGGAGAGTGTGGTATCAGGGGGGAGGGGGGCAGGAGCCAGTGAGGGGGATCAGAGGGGAAGGGGTTGGCGGTGCGATGGGTACTCATAGCGGGCGCTGGTCACTGGCCGCTGGTCGCTTCGCTGGTTGTTCTCCTCCGCCGTGATCAGAGTCTCCGCTTTCCATTTGGCGACATCGGCGCCATCTCCGACTCTGTGCCGGGATGGGCCGGGTTGGGTTGGGCTGAGTCGGGCCGGGCTGGGTTGTGTTGAGTTGGGTCGGGTCATTTCCGGTCCCTCCCTCCGAAAATTGTGTCCGGTTGGAGACCTCCGCCGGTCATCCAGTGCCTCCCGCAGCTGCAGTAAAGACGCGATGGCGCACGAAGGGGCGGACCGTCCCGCAGAGTGACAGTAGAAGGGACCAATCCGCGCGGTGCTGAATGGCAGGAGAGGCAATCGATCTGCGCACGCGCGGTTATTAAGATTTTTAAACCTCGATAACTCTTACCGACTTCCACCGATCGGAACAAAACTTGGTGCAATCGCAGTACAGGAGAACGGTGAGTAAGCTGGTGAAAAATTGTAGCGCTATCGAGTACCGTTATTGAGCAAATAGAATGACCGCCAAACCGGAAGATTACAAGAGAGTTTTAGTTATGTATAGATGCAGTCTGAAGAAGGGTTCCGACCCGAAACAATCTCCTCTTCCTGGATAAAACTGATCCCATTTTATTGTCCACTGATTTCAGACAGCAGATATTGGGAATTCATTATGAGTGAAGTTAAAAAAATTACAAGTATATGAAATATTGCATAAAAAATTTAGTGATACTCCAATGATAAAATTTAACAAAAAGTATTTCTGATTTGATCAGAATTTGACTGATTTCTACAGCATTTCCTACCTTTCACATACATGATAATATCGGTTATCTTGAATGCCATCTTGCAACGGGACATTCACAGTGTAATATCTTCCCTTCCCCATTCCAATATCCGTCACATCTCCCGTCCCTTTGGAAATAACCACAAATCATAAAAATGTCTGATAAAGGAAAATGCTGTAATCAGGACTGAGAGAAAGGCAGACCTACCTGGGAAAAATCCAGGGGAATACTTGTGAAAAGATACAGTCATTACTTTTGATGTAAAACTGAATGCATCCTCTACACCTGATGTTGAGAAAAGGAGAACAACATTCTTTAGGACACACATTGATGTTGGATATTATATTGATAAAGAGTAACATTTCATATACATGTCAAACATTGTTGGAGTTCTTGAGCTCCATCATGTAAAGGAGGACATCGATATTTTTAAATGTTTGCTTACAAAGTGCCACAAACTTCCTTTCTTTGCATCCCAGTTCTTTCAATTTTAGATCATCAGAAATGGGAAGGAATGAAATGTTAACTCTATTTCGATTCCCACATATGCCACCTAACCTGGTGAGTATTTCCAGTACCTTCTGCTCTGATTTTAAGATAATGCTTTTTTGATGCAAAAGACGATGTATCATATGAAATAAGAGTTATGAGGATGATGTAATACCTAGAGGAATAATGGCTTTGTAAGTCATGTCAAATTTACAAAGCGATTTTTAAATATGGCATTAATCAGACAAGAAAATCTGATGTTCATCCATGCAGATAATAAAAAGCAAAAATCAGGTCCAGAGATTTGCTACAAAAGAACCCAATCGACAACTAAGAATTCTCCAATAGAGATGTGAATTTTTAAATGCTTGGTAGGTTTAACTACTTCCAATCCACCTCTCTGGCAATGAAAATGTACAGTGCCCTCTATAATGTTTGGGACAAAGACCTATAATTTATTTATTTGCTTCTGATGGGTCTTTGTATGGCTGCTGAAGGTACTGGCTCACTTATCTTCATTGATGATACAACTGCTGATGATAGTAGCATAATGAATTCTGAAGTGTATAGACACTTGTATAGACTCATGTATAGACACATCCTATCTGCTCAAGTTCAAACAAATGCCTCAAAACTCATTGGCCAGCGGTTCATTCTACAGCAAGAGAATGATCCCAAACATACTGCTAAAGCACAAAGGAGTTTTTCAAAGCTAAAATATGGTCAATTCTTGAGTGGCCAAGTCAATCACCCGATCTGAACCCAATTGAGCGTGCCTTTGATAGGATGAAGAGAAAACTAAAGAGGATTAGCCCCCAAAACAAGCATAAGCTAAAGATGCCTGCTATACAGGCCTGGCAGAGCATCACCAGAGAAGACACCCAGCAACTGGTGATGTCCATGAATCACAGACTTCAAGCAGTCATTGCATGCAAAGGATATGCATGCAAAGGATATGCAACAAAATACTACTTTCATTTACATGACATTGCTGTGTCCCAAACATTATGGTGCCCTGAAATGGGGGGACTATGTATAAACACTGCTGTAATTTCTACATGGTGAAACCAAAATGTATAAAAATGGCCTTTAATAAAATCTGACAATGTGCACTTTAACCACATGTGAATTTTTTCTATTATAAATCTCAAATTGTGGAGTACAGAGGCAAATAAATAAATGATGGTTCTTTGTCCCAAACATTATGGAGGACACTGTACTTTTGCCCGATTCTTTCAGATTTCAATTATTGTTGGAGTTTTCAAAAGGGAAAAATCATAAGAATAAGTATCAGTTCTCTTATAGGAATAAGTATCACAGGGTTCCTGATGCTAAAAGTTGAAAGCAAAATTAAACTATCAGTTTGCAACTATCAGTTAGACATCAAATGTAAATCTTAATTTTAAAATCGCTCTCTTATATATCTGGCAACCCAACCCAAGATCAGGTCAGGCTACAATTCAAATAATTGTTACGTACTCAAGGTAGGCATGCTCTTCATGGACTGTCCCAGTGGAATGGGATGCGATGTCGTTGATTTCCAGCAAATAATTCAAAGAGTGTAGGTTATACTGGAAGCGAGTCCTATTTTCCAAATGTATAGCTTCACAGTGAAGCCTTGTTACCCAAACCAGGCCCAGAGCAACTAACTGAACGTATTGGGTTTGAGTCAAGTTGGGTTGCAAAACTATTTTAAATTTGCAGGCCCATTACATGTTTGGAATGGCTGTGGGTAGTAATTAATTTTATATTGAGCAGACCTCTAATCCCTGATGTATTTTAAAGCACAGTTTAACACGTTGAATAGTGATGTTTATTCAAATTGTTAATTTTAGCACTGCTTCCTATCATTGTTTTGACAATTAACCATGTGCTGACTGATATTAATACATAATATTCTCAAATGTCATCCATTCTAACATTAAAATAAAAGGATTGTGATTAAATTATCTTTAGGTAAGTGGTATAGAAATCCAGGCTAGATAACTCTCACAATTGCAGTACGTTGCATTAGATTTGATTGAAGAGAGACATAAGAAGCAGGTGTAATTGGAGAGAAGGAATGGGTGACGTCTCGGGTCGAGACCCTTCTTCAGACTGGTTAGGGATAAGGGAAACAAGAAATATAGACGGTGATGTGGAGAGATAAAGAACAATGAAACATTAGCAAATCTGCAGATGATACAAAGCTGGGTGGCTGTGTGAACTGTGAGGAGGATGCTATGAGGATGCAGGGTGACTTGGACAGGTTGGATGAATGGGCAGATGCATGGCAGATGCAGTTTAATGTGGATAAATGTGAGGTTATCCACTTTGGTGGCAAGAACAGGAAGGCATCTGAATGGTGTCAAGTTAGGAAAAGGGGAAGTACAACGAGATGTGGGTGCCCTTGTTCAAAAAAAATCACTGAAAGTAAGCATGCAGGTACAGCAGGCAGTGAAGAAAGCTAATGGCATGTAGGCCTTCATAACAAGAGGAGTTGAGTATAGGAGCAAAGAGGTCCTTCTGCAGTTGTACAGGGCCCTAATGAGACCACACCTGGAGTATTGTATTCAGTTTGTCTTCAAATTTGAGGAAGGACATTCTTGCTATTGAGGGAGTGCAGCGTAGGTTCACCAGGTTAATTGGCCGGACTGTCATATGTTGAAAGAATGGAGCGACTGGGCTTGTATACACTGGAATTTAGAAGGATGAGAGGTTATCTTATTGAAACATATAAGATTATTAAGGGATTGGACACGCCAGAGGCAGGAAACATGTTCCCGATGTTGGGAGAGTCCAGAACCAGGGGCTACAGTTTAAGAATAAGGGGTACGCCATTTAGTACAGAGATGAGGAAAAACTTTTTCACCCAGAGAGTTGTGAATCTGTGGAATTCTCTGCCTCAGAAGGCAGTGGAAGCCTGTTCTCTGGATGCTTTCAAGAGAGTTAGATAGGGCTCTTAAAGATAGGGGAGTCAAGGGATACGGGGAGAAGGCAGGAATGGGGTATTGATTGTGGATGATCAGCCATGAATGGCGGTGCTGGCTTGAAGGGCCTCATGGCTTACTCCAGCACCTGTTGTCTATTGAATGAAAGATATGCAAAAAAGTAACAATGATAAAGGAAACAGGCCATTGTAAGCTTTTGTAGGGTCAAAATGAGAAGCTAGTGCGCCTTGGGTGGGGGAGGGATATGGAGAGAGGGAATGCCGGGGCTACCTGAAGTGAGAGAAATCACATTTCATACCACTGGGCTGTAAGCTGCCCAAGCGAAATATGAGATGCTGTTCCTCAAATTTGCGTTTAGTGTCACTCTGACAATGGAGGAGACCAAGGACAGTCTGTGTAGGAATGGGAAGGAGAATTAAAGTGCCCAGCAACCGTGAGATCAGGTTGGTTCACGCGGGCTGAGCGAAGATGTACCGTGAAATGATCGCCCAGTCTGTGTTTGGTCTCGATAGTGAACATCTGCCTAACCTGAAAGGACTGTCGGGGTCCCTGGACAGAGTCGAGGGAGGAGGTTTAGCGACAGGGGTTGTATCTTCTGCAGTTGCAGGGGAAGGTACCTGGGGAGGGTGTGGTTTGGGTGGGAAGGGATGAGTTAACCAGCGAGTTGCGGAGGGAACGGTCTCTGCGGAAGGCAGAAAGGGGTGGAAATGGGAAAATGTGGTTGGTGGTGGGATCCCGTTGGAGGTGGCGGAAATTTCAAAGGATTATGTGTTGTATGCGACGGCTGATGAGATGGAAGGTAAGGACTAGGGGGACTATGTCTCTGTTGCGACTAGGGGGGGGGAGCAAGAGCGCAGCTGCGGAGAACCGATGAGACACGAGTGAGGGCCTCATTTATGATGGGAGAGGGGGAACCCCCATTCCTTAAAGAATGAGGACAACTCGGATGTTCTAGTATGGAACACCTCATCTTGGGAGCAGATGCGGAGTAGATGGAGGAATTGGGAGTAGGGGATAGAGTCTTTGCAGGAAGCAGGGTGGGAAGAAGTGTTGTCGAGATAGTTGTGAGAGTCAGTGGGTTTGCAATAGATGTCAGTCAATAGTCTATTTCTTGTGAAGGAGACTGTGAGATCAAGAAAGGGGAGGGAGGTGTCGGAGATGGTCCAAGTAAATTTGAGTGCAGGATGAAAATTAGTGGTGAAGTTGATGAATTGATTGAATTGGTTAAAGCTGTGCAGTGAATTTTAAATACATAAAAATGTATTTATGTAATATTTTTAATGCCTCTCTTCAGACAAAACACTAAAATGATAATGAAATACATTTGCAATATTATTATAACAAAATGGGAAGCATGTACTAATTTATATGTAGCAAGCTGTTGCAAATAACAATGTGATGATAAACTGTTTTGGTGAACTTAAATGTCAACCAGAAATCTTGGAATAACTCCCTGCTTTTCAATGGGATCCTTTGTGCCCACCTGGCCATGAGATGGGCTTTATTTCAGGCCCAGCTTGAGTACTTAACATCACTCCTGGAAGATGATATGATTGACTACATTTCAAGTTCCACATTTACCATGGTGCATCTGAAATCAATTCTCTGGATTGCTAATTCAGGCCTTTGGATAAGGAGCCAACATCATCAGATACCCACACCATCCTGGCCTCACACTCATTTCACCACTGCCATTGGGAAGAAGGTACAGGAGCCTGAAAACCATAACGTCCAGGTTCAGGAACAGCTTCTTCCCTGTAGCCATCAGGCTATAAAACACTACAACCTCATATAGGTTCTGAACTACAATAGACTATTATTATTATTGTTGCAGTTTTGTTTGTTTTTTGAGTATGTGTGTGTGTGTGTATATATATGGGTATGTTGTGAGTATGTGTATATATACACACTGAGCTGTTATTTCCCCTCTCAATTGTCATATCATACTATGTTTGCATATTCTGTTGTGCTGCAGCAAGTAAGAATTTAATTGTTCTATCTGGGACATCTGACAATAAAACACTCTTGACTCTTGATGTATATGTACAGCTGCAAATAAAGAATATTATATTTTTAACATCAAAAATAATTAAATCCTCATAATTCCTGAGCACAAAAAGGCAGGTCATGTTGTAAACATGTACCACGGTGTTCATTCTACACGGCTCAAGCTCCATTGGAACAATTGTGATTAAAGAAGCAGTGCTTCCAGGATATATTACAGCAGGGGTCGGCAACCTTGTTCTGCATAGGGGCCGGGACGCATGTCTGTGAGCGGATGGCAGGCCACATCTATCACGTGTCCCGCCCCCACCCCGCCCCGGATGGCAGGCGTCAAATCACGTGTTCACAGGTAGACAGAAATGCTGGAGAAACTCAGCGGGTGAGGCAGCCTCATGCAATCCTTGCATGTCTCACCCGCTGAGTTTTTCCAGCATTTTTGTCTACCTTCGATTTTTCCAGCATCTGCAGTTCTTTGTTAAATGTGTTCACAGAATATGCGCGGCCGTGCCGTACAGCCAGAGCTCGGCCGCATTCGGGGAAGTGTTCGGGGCGCTGCTGCTCGGGGTGCCCGGCCGCTGCTGCTCGGGGCGTTGCTGCTCAGGGTGCCCGGCCGCTGCTGCTCAGGGCGTTGCTGCTCAGGGTGCCCAGCCGCTGCTGTTTGGGGCGCTCGGCCACTGCTCGGGCCGCTGCTGCTCGGAGTTCCCGGCCGCTGCTGCTCAGGGCGCCCGGCCGCTGCTCGGCGGGCCAGATGATTACGGGGAAAAAAATCCGCCTGCGGGCCGGATGATTTCGGGTTACGGGCCACATTCAGCCTGGGGGCCATAGGTTGCCAACTCCTGTTTACAGGTTTAATATCCTTCAATCCATTGGCATATAACCATACACTGTTTTTTCACCTATAAACAATATGATAATGCATTATGGAATACATTTAATTTTCTATCTGCTCTTGAGGTTTGTTGTTTTCCCACGTAACCACCTGTGTAGTCTATCATCCCCTATTGGTGCTAATAGAGCTGGGCTAGGAGGAAGTTGACCTAGAAGACCTTTGGGGACTGCTTACAAATAACAAGAGTATTTACGTTTATATTTTCACCGCTATAAAATGTTACTCAAATTGATTTTAATCTTAATTATGAAATGTAATTTATACCTTCAGAAACAATAAGTAGCTAATTTACGGTGCATAAATTAATGATGCATACTGTAGATTAAAGTCCTGATGTTTACAATAAGTAAAATGTAAAAATAAAGCTTAGTGTGGGTACACAAATGTGATCTGCCTGTAAAGTACTTAGTTAATAGCTAGTAAAGTTGTTAATTATCCTACATGGCATCCAGATGATGCAGAATGAAATTAGCAAACTGTACCAATTGAACTCTTAACTGTGTCTAAATGAATCACCAAATGTATTAGTGAGCCACACAGATTATGAAAATCTTAGATTCCATCCCCAGGGATATCGAGTTAATTGGATTTAGTTATAATGCTTCCATAGTTTGTCTGCAGCAAAACTTAAGACTAGATATTATCTTCATTTATTCTGACATCTACAACAATTCTTTTTTTTTAAAGCAGGCTACTGGGAAATAAAAGATTCACTGAATAGACTCACAGAACAACAAGTAAATGGGGTCAAAAGTTAACAGTGGCTTCTCAAACCCAAGGAATTAATCGTAATAAGTGATATGCTTTCATTTTGAGTTTTAGAGGTGCAGCAAGGAAACAGGTCCTTTGGCCCACCAAGCCAATGATGACCATCAATCACCCATTCATACGAGTTCTATTTTATACCACTTTCTCATCCACTTCCTAGGGGCAATTATGCAGACGCCAATTAACTTACAAACACGCTTGTGTTCAGGAGATGAGGGGGAATCCTGAGCACCTAGAGGAAATTCACTCGGTCACTGAGAGCGTGCAAACCCCACACAGCACCCAAGATCAAGATTGACTGTGTCTGTCGAGTACTACGAAGCAGTGGCTCTACCAGCTGCACCATTGTGCCATCCCAATACAGCAAAAACATTCAACGTTATATTAGCAAGATATGCACTTTGATTCTAATTTGGGGGTACAGATGTTTTAAGCACTGCTCAACTGGCACAATACTTCATCTGAAAGCATGTTGTCAATAGTATGTTTTGGGAACATTAGCATATACACATTGGCAAACACCTCAATACACTGTGCAACAGTTATTTAACTAGATTTACTGACAAACTCGTCTGTTAAGCCCTCAAAACCAATCTAAACCACGCAGCCCATTGTCATTTGACGGAAGGAAGTTTGGAATATCTACGTATAAAATTTAAGTCCCAAACTCCTGTTATTATCTTTTTTTAACAGCCAAGTAGAATATTGAAATTGCCAAACCAATCCCTCCTGAGTGAATTTTCTCTTTGGTGTCCAAATCCTTCAAGTTAATTGCAAGAATTGCTGGATTGGCACTGTGTATTCAATGTGCTGTTATCTCTTGCAGATTTAGCTTGCTCTCACCCTATTGCCCATTATCACTATATAATTCTAACTTATTCTGTTTAGTCCATGTCCTGTAAATTAAAAGTTTCAATTAATGAAGGCAAAGTCTGAAGACAGGAAATTGCTCTGAAAATTGCTTGTTTGTCTCATGGCACCCGGTGATTAGATGATACAATCAGAATGACAAGTTTATATACTCAAAAATACATTTTAATTGTCAACATAGAAATTTTTCAAAGACAAAATCAATGCAGAATTTGATAAGAGGTTGTCAAACTTCACAAGGAAGAGGCTTGTGCACTTGTAAATCCTTTAATACATTACAGATAAAGATAATTGTTGCAAAATATATCTGTCACTGGTCAAGTATTGCATTTTGCAATACTAACAAGTTTGTCATTTCCAAGTTTGTTCCAATGTTGCAAATCACTCCAATTTCTCATGAAAAACAATGGACCTCTTATTAACTATAGGTGCAGCAATTAAATTTATGGCCCTGGAGATCATACTAGATTACATATGCCTGAGTTTGCAGCAGATGATTGCATTACTGCTCTTGTTCTTAAGAAACAAACTATCCTTCAATTTAGCATTAATAATGTGTCATGATGTTGCAAATAAAACAAATTGGAAGATTTAATCTTACCATCTCCGTGATGTAGGTCCATGTCTATGTATAAAACACGATCAAACTTTTTTCTCAGCTTTAGAATGCCAAGCACAGCATCATTCAGATAACAAAACCCAGATGCTTCATCTCTATAGGGGAGGGGAAATGGGTAGATATAAGAACATGATGATTTTTCTCTATGATATTCACAGTCATATTTACAAGATATAGGTTTTGCCATTTTTTTTGTGATCCGAAGAAATAATCTTGGTAATCTCAGTGACGAAAAAGAATGATAATTCTAAATGTACAAATAAGGATACTTCACTGAAATAAGGATATTTAAAGTGATAATTTACACAATTAAGTTAATCACTTCTTCCATAGGAAGATGCACAGAGGGGAGAGTGTTAAGAGGAAACTTAGAGGCAACCTTTTCATTCAGAACGTCGTCCGTATCTATAATGAGCAGCCAGAGGAAGCTGGGACACAATTTTGACTTTTAAACACATTTGGACAGATATATGGATAGGAATGATATAGAGGGCTATGGATCAAATGCAGGCAAATGGGGCTAATCCAATATGTCAATTTGATCAGATTTGATTTGGTCAAGGTAGGCAAATGTCCTGTTTCTGTGCTACACAGCTCTATGACTCAATAACTAGTTTAGAATTGCTAGCCCTTCCATATGGAATTATCACCAATGTTCATCCTGTGCTACCAAGTCAGAATCCTCACATGAATAAGAACAGAGCACAGAAATAGGTTCTTTGGTCCAACTTGTCTATGCCGAAGTGCACCATTTAAGCTTGTTCCATTTGCCTGTGATTGGCCCATATCCCTCTAAACCATTCCTATCAATGTACCTGTTCAAATGTCTTTATAAAGTAATGGAGTGTCTTTATAGTCAGGGAATACAGGCTGCCTAACCTCGGACACTGGATTATTCAAGTGATTAATCAGAATCAGAATGCTTTATTGTCATTGCATGTGTCACATACAACGAGATTACTGTGTCTCTCCATTTAAAAGAACTTCAAACATTCACATACTCACTTTTTACACTCCCTCCCTCCCCAAACCCACCCATGGATTCACATTTACATAAATTAACACTGTCTCCCACCCCCCCTCCTTCCCCATAACCCGCTCCCGAGACAGAGTTCAGTTCCAAGATTGCTGATGGGTAAAAGCTGTTCTTGAGTCTGGCAGTACGTGACTTTAGCGACCTGTACCTTTTTCCTGAGGGCAGCAGTGTGAAAAGGTGGTGACAAGGATGTGTAATGTCTTTCACGATATTACAGGTCCTGCTGTGGCATCTGGAGTGGTAAATGTCCTCCAGATGGGGCATTAAATGTGAACTTGTAATTTTCCAGCAATAATACCTGAATTAGAATTCGTCCAGGAACCGCAAGATAATTCACTTGATAGGTGAGGTATAGTTGTGAGGGGTAAGATAAATAATTATTTTTGTTTGGTAAGTTTGGTTTAATAATATTATTTGTCTTTTAATTGATATGATTTAAATATAATTTATCATGTTTAACTATTTAACAAATATCTAAATAGATCATTTTTGTTTTATTTCTGCATTCACATTAGTCAAACATGATTTTGCTTTCATACTTCTATGTTGGTTTTGATCATTCCTATTCTTATCAAGGCATTCTGTTCATACATTCTTCATCACAGATTCTTGTATTTTCTCTACCACTGACAAGAGGTGAACAGGTCAGCAGTTTTGTTTTTCCTCTCCCTCCTCAAATAGTGAGATATTTGCTCCCCTCTGACCCACAGTTACAATGCCAGAATCTATAGAACCTCAGAAGATGATAACCAAAACAGCTACTATTTCGTCTGAAGAAGGGTCACGACCAGAAACGTTGCCTATTTCCTTTGCTCCATAGATGCTGCCTCACCCGCTGAGTTTCTCCAGCATTTTTGTCTACCTACTATTTCCAGTGCTATCTTTTTCAAAACCCCTTTTGGTAAATTCATAATTTCCTTGGGATTCGTCTGCTTTCAAGCCCAATAACGCCCTGGGTACTGTTTTCCTTAAATTCTTTATTTTTTTTTACCCTTGATTCTCTAATATAGCTGGAAGGATTTGACCGTCTTCTCCCATGAAGACAGATGCAACATACTTGTTTAATTCCTCTGTATTTTCTATATTCTGCATTTATTATTCTGTAATATAAAGGAACTGCAGATTGTGGTTTATAGGGCCATTCTTTGGAAAGTGAACCAAATTTCACACGTGACCAGATGTCATCACATGGGGGGGTGTGGGGGAGGGGGTGTGGGGGAGAGGGGGGCTGTGGGAGAGAGAGGGGGGGGAGAGGGTGTGTGTGGAGGAGAAGGGGGGTGTGGGGGAAGGGGGGTGGCAGAGGGGGGTGTGTGGGGGAGGGGGGTGTGGGGGGGAGGGGGAGGGGTGGTGTGGGGGAGGGATGTGTGGTCTGGTGGGTAGGGTGATGTTTGGGGGGGGTGGGGAGGGGTAAAGGGGTGTGTGGGTGGGGAGGAGGGGAAGGGGTAGGGGTGTGGGGGAGGGAGGGTATGTGGGAGGGGGGAGGGACTCCACAGCGGCCACTGGCCGCGGCACCACACAGCACCTCCCGGCTCCACAGCGGCTTCCCCCCGACTCCGCATAGCGGCTTTCCCCGACTCCACACAGCGGCTTGCCCGACTCCACACAGCTGCTTCCCCGACTCCACACAGCGGCTTCCCCCCCCGACTCCGCACAGCGGCTTTCCCCCGACTCCACACAGCGGCATTACCCGGCTCCATACAGTGGCTCCCCCCTCCCCCGACTCCACACAGCGGCTTCCCCCTCCCCCGACTCCACACAGCGGCTTCTTCGCCCCCACCCTCCCCACAGCGGCTTCTTTGCCCCCGCCCCCCCGACTCCACACAGCGGCTTCTCCCCCCCCTCCCCGACTCCACACGGCTTGTGGACTCAGCCCCGCCTCCGGGCTTTTTATTCTCCTCGCCCGGAAGGGGCGTTACCTCCATGGTGACTTCCATGCGAGAAGACCAATCTGCTGATCTCACGATTTTTAAAATCGTCATAACTTTTGTAATATTTCACCGTTCGGTCCAAACCTTGGTGCGCTTGGAGCAGAGGAGAACGGTGAGTAAGGTGGCGAAAAAATCCTAGCGATATAGGGTACTGTTTCTGTGCAATTTAAAAAAAAAAGCAAACTGGAGATGAGAATTTTAGTAATAGTATAGACATATAAAGTCAAATGTGGGTTCGCAAAGTCAAATGTGGGTCCCTTGAAGGCAGACACAGGTGAAATTATTATGGGTAACAAGGAAATGGCAGAAGAGTTGAACAGGCACTTCGGATCTGTCTTCACTAAGGAAGACACAAGCAATCTCCCAGATGTACTGGAGGACAGAGGATCTAAGGGAGCAGAGGAACTGAAAGAAATTTTCATTAGGCGAGAAATAGTATAGGGTAGGCTAATGGGACTGAAGGATGATAAATCCCCTGGGCCGGATGGTCTGCATCCCAGGGTCCTCGGGGAGGTGGCTCTAGAAATAGTGGATGCATTGGTGATCATTTCCCAATGTTCAATAGATTCAGGATCAGTTCCTGTGGATTGGAGGATAGCTAATGTTATCCCACTTTTCAAGAAAGGAGCGGGAGAGAAAACGGGGAATTACAGACCAGTTAGCCTGACCGGTGGTGGGAAAGATGCTGGTCAATTATTAAAGAGGTAATAATGGGGCATTTGGATAGCAGTAAAATGATTAGTCCAAGTCAACATGGATTTATGAAAGGGAAATCATGCTTGACTAAACTTCTGGATTTTTTTGAGGATGTGACAAGTAAAATGGATGAAGGGGAGCCAGTGGATGTAGTGTATCTAGACTTTCAGAAAGCCTTTGATAAGGTCCCGCACGGGAGACTGGTGACTATAATTAGAGAACATGGTATTGGGGGTAGGGTATTGACATGGATAGAAAATTGGTTGGCAGACAGGGAGCAAAGAGTAGGAGTGAACAGGTCCTTTTCAGAATGGCAGGCAGTGACGAGTGGAGAGCCGCAAGGCTCGGTGTTGGGCCCGCAACTGTTTATCATATATATTAATGATTTGGAAGAGGGAATTAGGAGCAACACTAGCAAGTTTGCGGATGACACAAAGCTGGGTGGCAGTGTGAACTGTGAAGAGGATGTTAGGAGGTTGCAGGGTGACCTGGACAGGTTGAGTGAGTGGCAGATGTAGTATATTATAGATAAATGTGAGGTTACCCACTTTGGCGGCAAAAATAAGGGGGCAAATTAAAATCTCAATGGAGTTAGGTTAGGTAAGGAGGAGGTGCAGCGAGGCCTGGGTGTCCTTGTACACCAGTCACTGAAAGTTGGCGTGCAGGTACAGCAGGCAGTGAAGAAAGCTAATGGAATGTTGGCCTTCATAACATGAGGATTCAGTATAGGAGTAAAGAGGTTGTTCTGCAGTTGTATAGGGCTCTGGTAAGACCACATCTGGAGTATTGTGTACAGTTTTAGTCTCCTAATTTGAGGAAGGACATCCTTGTGATTGAGGCAGTGCAGCGTAGGTTCACGAGATTGATCCCTGGGATGGTGGGACTGTCATATGAGGAAAGATTGAAAAGACTAGGCTTGTATTCACTGGAGTTTAGATGGATGAGGGGGGATCTTATAGAAACATATAAAATTATAAAAGGACTGGACAAGCTAGATGCAGGGAAAATGTTCCCAATGTTGGGCGAGTCCAGAACAAGGGGCCACAGTCCTAGAATAAAGGGGAGGCCATTTAAGACTGAGGTGAGAAAAAACTTTTTCACCCAGAGAGTTGTGAATTTGTGAAATTCCCTGCCACAATTTTTAATATATTTGGTCACATATGTGATTGAGAATGGGCCTATACCAAAGATAGACACAAAGTACTGGAGCGACTCAGGCAGCATCTCTGGAGAAAATGGATAGGTGAAGTTTCTGGTTGGGACCCTTCTTCAAACTGATTGTGGGGGTGGGAGATAAATTGGAAGCAAGAAAAAAAAAACCAGGGCAAATAGTGGCTGGCAACAAATGACATCAGGCAGAGAGGTTCCCTGATACAATTATTCTGTTTGGGTTTAGGGTATTTTATTTAACTTTTTTATTGTGGCACATTGCTGATTCAAAGTGTTTACCAAATATGACAACTAGAATTTTACAGCAATTAGCAATAACATTTACAATTTCAATTTAAAAAAATCAATCTTTCCCCCAGCTTTTGGAAACACTGTTCTCATATAACCATCATTAAACCTTGGTTGAGCATACTTGATGGGACAGTGTCAACCAAGCTTTATATAGGATTCCAGTGGCATTAAGCTGTATCACCATCCACTTCATACCTCTCCAGATCCTAGTTTGGTAATACGCCTTGACATGTTGAAATTTTCTTCACCCTAATGCTGGAAAAGTAATTTTTTTCTGCTCCTGCCTGAAAAATGCATAATGTTTAGTTGGACATCTCCATTTATTTTTGTTAATTTATTAACTCTCTGGGTGTGGACATAGACTACAATACCAGCATTTATTGTCCATCCTTAATTTTCACAGAATTGAGGAATTGAGGACAGTTAAGAGTCACCCACCTTAGTGGATCTGTTATACTTGTCTATGGCTACATTGTACTGTTGTATATTATGATTTGACTGGATAGCAGGTAAACAGAGCTTTTACTATCTCGGTATACATGACAATAATATACCGATACCAATGTGGTCATGAAACAAACACAAGAAAGAAACAAATTTCTGTGGGTAGCCGAGTTCAATCGACGTGTTTCACAGTCCATCTCAATTGATGAAATTAAAGTTTTTGAGAGGTCGAAGGAGGACGTAGATTGTGGCTTGTGCTGCTCCCTGCATTCTTCTTGGACACATTTATCACCTCAGCATCCTTCACCTCAACCTCCTTTTGCACTGTAAGTAAATCAGCATTATTGGGATCAGGTAGGGCATTGAAGTTGAAGCCACAGCTCACACCTGCCATATAAACATAAAATGCTGGAAATACTTAGCAGGTTAGACTTGAAAAATTAACTCAGTTTATCTTTCAACAGGTGCAGCCTGCCCTGCTGAGCATTTCCAGCATCTGCAGTTTATATTTGATTATCAGATCAGTTTCTTCAGATCATTCTTATTGAATGGCAGAGCAGGTTCAGAGGACTTTATAGTCCACGCCCACTTCTATTTACTTTGTTCTTATGTTAACACCATTCCTTTCTACTGCAAATTGAACTCCTACTTTTGTTTCCTTTTCTAGTTATTTCCCTAACATGTTCAGATCTCTCTTCATGCAAGGAATGCAATGAAAATGCAAATTGCTGGAAGGCAGAAAAACTGTTGCAATTCCCAGAATTAACGCTCCCTTTGATAAGCACTAAATTCAATTGTAAATATGAAAAGAGATAATAAAAAGGTCAATTAAACCCTTTTGTTTGTTTTCTGCAGAGGATTTAAATGTTGATGCATATTTAACATTTTACTTTTCCACACTTGCACATTAAATAATCAGAGCCGAGCTTAAAATAGGTAGAATGCTGAAGAAACTGATGATTCCAGGATACAATAAAGGCTAATTGCAATGCACAATATGCCCATTAAAAAAAACCCACACACAGACCATGAAACTTCCAACTGAAGGTCATAACACTGCATTAACTGCTTGACTCTGCGGTGCCAAGGTTTATTTTAAAATATGCTTTCCCTGATTTAAAATCAGCTTTTATAAACTGTTCATAGCCAACGTTCTGCCCTGCAGCACTATATAACCTTAAGGACGTGGGATTACAATCAATTACAATGCTAATTTTGCATTACCGACAATAATTATGGCTTTTACATTCAAGTCCAATATTATATATGCAGATACAAAGTGTTCAGGAAGAATAGGGAGTAAAGGGAAGTGGAGTGGACATTAATAATTATCGAAGGCATTGTACTTTCGCAGAGGGAAATGTCCTTGAAGGGTCAAGGATGGAGTTCATTTGTTAAGAGTTCAGAAGTAAAAACAATACGATACTCTACTTGGGATATTCAACAAGTTTCCAAATCGTGACAGACATAAATGAGCAAATCTGCAGGAAAATTGCAAGATTTGAGATGTGCAAAAATTATAATGTAGTGTTAATGGTGGACTTTATCCTAATTGTGATTTTAGAGTACAGGAAATGGATTGGCAAGAAGTGTTCAGCAGAATTTCATTGAACTGTGTGTTCTTGATTAAGGTGTTTTTGATGAGGTGGCCCAAGCATCCAAAGGAAATCTTCCTCAGTAAATACCAAGATAACATACTCATTAATTGTTCCCATGTTACCCATACTTCCTTCATTCTTAACAGCTCTCATCCAGTTTCTTATTACATGCTGTTAAAATATATTATATTGCTATTCTATTCTCACTTCTACCTGCCATTATTTTCCCTTCTTCACTTCTCCTCTCAATATATGTATTTAGCCTGGTGCTCACTTAAAGAATTCACCTGACCTATATCATACACTTCTTAAAATTTCAATATAACCTCCATCTCCTGTGTTATCTACAGAGATATGGTTTTGATTCTCATACATTTCCCCCTTATGTGAATATGCTAAGCCCGTATCTGAAATATCTGCTCCCTAAAAATTGTTCTGATAGCTTCTAGTGAATCTTCGGTTCCAATTTAGATTGGCTAGATCACCTTTCATCACAATGAAGTTAGCTTTCATCCAATTTAGATTGTATCATGAGATTTTAAGTTAATAATGGGAGATGCAAGAAACAATCTAAATCAAGTAAACAATTAGTAGGTGGTAAAGAGCAGAGTGGGGCCTATTAAGATAAAAGATAGTGAGATTTACTTAAGAGATACCAAGAAGCCGAGAATATTTAGACAAATACTCTCTCAGTGTTTGGAGAATGCGATGTATGGTTATCTGCCTAGACCCTGAATGGACCCAATGGGCCAGAGGAGATAGTTAAGGCAGGTAATATCGCAATGTTTAAAATACATTTGGACAGGTACATGGATAGGATAGGTTTAGCAAGATTTGGACCTAATGCAGGCAGGTGGACTAGTGTGGATGGTGCATGATGGCTGACATGGGGCAAGTTGGAATGAAGGGTCTGTCTTCATGCTGTATGTCTCTGACATGCAAAGAGTTCTGGAACTCCTTCACTAAAAGGGAAAGAAGGAGCAAGCCTGGCAACTGGCTGCATGGATAATTGAAAGAAGTATGGTGTATTGAGAGAAGAGCTACCAAAGAACTGGAGATCTTGGATGTCATAAATAAAGGTATTGATTACAAAACCCAAAAGCACGTTTTAAATTTTTTTTTAAATTACAACCTAGTTTCTCTCCACACAAACACTATCTAATCCACTGAGCATTTCCTGTATCTGCAGTTTCTGCATTTTTATGTTCTATTGAAATCTTCAGACATTTCTGGCTAGGCCACAAGACTTTTATGTAATGTGCTCGTTGTCACACAAGGAAAGAAAGTCCTTGAAGGATGCAGAATTTACCAAAATGTGTAATTCTTGGTGCGTTTTTTCAGGTTAGAATTGCTTGGATTATTCTCGATGCAACAAAGGGGGGGGGGGGGCAGAACATTATCAATATTAACATTTTGGCAGAACATTATCAATATTACTAAAATTCTGATCTTGACCACTTCCTGTTATTCTGTATATTCATTTTAGAAAAAATGCTGCCACAGACGGCTGTGATTTTTGGCTATCTTACTCAGAGTCCCCCTCCGCTGCGCAGGACAAGAGGATTTTTCCCATTGATGAAAAATAAAAGAGTTATAAGTGTTTAAAAAATGTTGAGATTCTCTCTCCTGAAGGCCACACCCCTTCCAGAGGGACTATAAAACCCAGAAGTGTTGAGTGCCTCAGTCAGTCTCTGCAAGATGGGGGAGCGAGAAGGTCACGTCTCTCAGTCTGAGCTGTGAATAACACTGAACACATGTCTACTAAACTGTGAGTGGTTTTACTGACCTGTCAGTGCCCTAAAATGTGGTTTGAAAATATGGTTTGGGAAATGCTAAAGCTGTGTTGTCTTTGGTTTGGAAATGCTAAAGCTGTGTTGCCTTTGGTTTGGAAATGCTAAAGCTGTGTTGCCTTTGGTTTGGAAATGCTAAAGCTGTGTTGCCTAATTAAAGTTGCCTTGCCTAATTAAAGTTGCCTTGCCTTCTATATAATTAAAAGTTTAATCTTGACCTCTTCCTGTTGCGCTTTATATTGAATTTAGAAAAAACGTTACCACGTACGGCTGTGATTTTTGGCCATCTTACTCAGAGACCCCCTCCGCTCATCAGGTGCCAAGGATTTTTCCCATCGATGAAAAATAAAAGTTATTAGTGTTTAAAAAATGTTGAGATTCTCTCTCCTGTCAATCACGCCATGAAGGCCATGCCCCTTCTGGTGGGAGGAGGGACTATAAAAACCCAGAAGTGTGGGCGTGGCTCAGTCTCTGCAAGATGGAGGAGGGAGATGTCACAACTCGCTGCCTTTAGTGGCCTTGCACCCTGCTTGAAATGGTATGAAACTGCACTTGAATTTGGTGGCCTTGCACCCTGCTGGTAATGGGATTTCAAGGAATAGCCGCGAGTCAACTGCCAGCCCACCAGCCGTGAGTGAGCTGCCAGCACAAGAGGCTTGAGTGACTGAGCCGCCAGCCCAAGAATCCATTCGGCCCACAATGTCCATACTAGCCCTCTGGAAACCAGTCCCTTCAGCCCACAACACCCATACTAGCGCTCCAGAAAGCCCCCCCACCCCTCCCCACTGGCCACCAATATTGTAATTGGTGGAGAGGTGGAATATTGCGTTGGGGGACCAACCCTCCCGTGTGATGCTGGGACCCAACGGCTCCCACTTAGTCTAGTAAAATTATAGATTTAGATAAATGAGATAAAGAAAAGTTGTTCCCATTAAATAATGGTATAATAATTATGGACACAAATTTAAGCCCGTGGGCAACAAAAGCAGAGGATTTTGTGAAATAACTTGTTTTATGTTATGTGTCTACATTCTAGAACTCTCTACCTTCAAAAGGTGATGGAAGTAGGGATGATCTAAATTTAAAATGGAAAATGGATAGGAAGTTTAAGGAGATAGAGCAGGAAAGTAGGACTGACTACAATAGCTGTCTACCGATAGCCAGCATGGACTTAATTAATTAAATGACTACCTCCTTGATTACAATGACCACAAATCAAGGGACCTGATACAGTGTACTGCAGAACTATTGTAAATTGCCCTCTAATTACTAAATTGATAGTCATCATTATTTTATTGCTTTCCAACTCGTGGGATTTTTACTATCTTGATCAATCTGTCAGGTGTAACTTTGTTAAATCTATCTATATTACTAAAAGTCTGATCTTGACCACTTCCTGTTGTTCTGTATATTGATTTTAGGTAAAACGCTGCCACTTACGGCTGTGATTTTTGGCCATCTTACGCAGAGTCCCCCTCCGCTGTGCAGGATGAGGATGTTTCCCATCGATAAAAAATAAAAGAGTTATTAGTGTTTAAAAAATGTTGAGATTGTCTCTCCTGAAGGCCACGCCCTTTCCGGAGGGACTATAAAACCCGGAAGTGTTGAGTGCCTCAGTCAGTCTCTGCAAGATGGGGGAGCGAGAGGGTCAGGTCTCTCAGTCTGAGCTGTGAATAACACTGAACACATGTCTACTAAACTGTGTGTGGGTTTACTGACCTTGAGTGCCCTTAATGTGGTTTGAAAATGAAAATGTGGTTGGTTTGAAATAAAGCACAGCAAATGGTTGTTGGTGGTGGTGGTCGGTTTGAAATAAAGCAGAGCAAATGGTTGTTGGTGGTGGTGGTCGGTTTGAAATAAAGCACAGCAAATGGTTGTTTGTGGTGGTGGTCGGTTTGAAATAAAGCACCGCAAATGGTTGTTGGTGGTGGTGGTCGGTTTGAAATAAAGCACAGCAAATGGTTGTTGGTGGTGGTGGTCGGTTTGAAATAAAAAATGATTAAAAGTCTAAACTTGACAACTTCCTGTTTGCACTCTATATTGATTTTAGATAAAACGCTACCACTTACGGCTGTGATTTTTGGCCACCTTACTCAGTCCCCCTCTGCTCATCAGTTGCAGAGGATTCTTCCCGTCAATGAAAAATAAAAGTGTTATTAGTGTTTAAAAAATGTTGAGAATCTCTCTCCTGTCAATCATGCCATGAAGGCCACTCCCCTTCCGGTGGGAGGGGGGAGGGATTATTAAACAGAAGTGTGGGTGTGGCTCAGTCTCTGCAAGATGGGGAGGGAGAGGTCACGACTCTGTCTGAGCTGTGAATCAACTGAACACAATGAATGTCTACTGAACTGTGAGTGTGGTGTTTTGTGTGGTTTTATGGTGGCCTTGCACCCTGCATGAAATGGTATGAAACTGCATTTGAATTTGCTGGCCTTGCACCCTGCATGAAATGGTATGAAACTGCATTTGAATTTGGTGGCCTTGCACCCTGCATGAAATGGTATGAAACTGCATTTGAATTTGGTGGCCTTGCACCCTGCTTGAAATGGTATGAAACTGCACTTGAATTTGGTGGCCTTGCACCCTGCTTGAAGTGGTACGAAACTGCACTTGAATTTGGTTGGCTTGCACCCTGCTTGAAGTGGTACGAAACTGCACTTGAATTTGGTGGCCTTGCACCCTGCTAGAAGTGGTCGGAAACTGCACTTGAATTTGGTGGCCTTGCACCCTGCTTGAAATGGTATGACACTGCACTTAAATTTGGTTGTCTTGCACCCTGCTTGAAATGGTAGGAAACTGCATTTGAATTTGGTGGCCTTGCACCCTGCTTGAAATGGAATTTCAAGGAATAGCCGTGAGTCAACTGAGCTGCCAGCACATCAGGCTTGAGTGACTGAGCTGCCACCCCATGAATCCATTTGGCCCACAATGTCCATACTAGCCCTCTGGATACCAGTCTCTTCAGCCCATAACACCCATAATAGGTGGGGGGTTTTAAATCTTCTGTATAAGTTCACTCCTACCTGCCTGTGTAGCAATGGAAATGGAAAGTTGGACATTGGAAAAGTTTGAAATTGCCATTAATAATAAATACTTTATTGATCCCCTCAGGGAAATTCAGATGTTCAGAAGCCCTCAATCAACAAACCCACACATTCAAAACTAACGCAGACAGAAAATACATAAAATGCTATGAGGACAGTACCTGCGAGCAATAAATACTTAAAAAGACCAATAATTAACAATAAAAAAATGCAAAAAACACATCCCCCTACAGCCTAGCTGTCCATATTATAAAATCTAATGGCTGCAGGGGTGAAGGATCTCCTGAACCGCTCCGTTCTACAGCGCAGGGAGAGGAGCCGGTTGTTGTTCCGAGTGCTCTTTTGACTCTCCGGAATTACATGGGATGCCCGGGGTTTTCCCGGATGACCTGCACCTTGCGTCTCATACGCCTCTCAAGCACATCCATCCCATTATGATTAAAATAGACGTCAATTCTATCATCAGAACCCAATTTTCTTTTGTAATGCTCAATCTCTGACTTTGCTGTTTCAAGTACTAGGTCAAAATCGTCTTAAATGACATGTAATTACAGTTTTTTAAGAACAAGCATAGTTGAGCATCTTAGTTGGCTTCAATAATAAACTTATTTTGTGGAAATTAAGGTAAATTCTATTGAAGAAGGCACACAATCTCCATCATATGCATCTAATGTGCATCTCAACATCTAACCCATCTGTTGCTGCATTCTCTTTACTTAATACAGGTCCACCACCAATTTTCCGGCACCCTTAGTGCCAGAGCCTTGTCGCATTATCTGTTTTGCCAGACCAATAGAGGTCACGGCTTTGGGGAGGGGGAGCGAGATACTGACCGGGAAAGTTGGCCATGTAAGTCAGCTATGGGAACGGATCTGTCGGCTCTGGTCAGGCTGGTGTTCCTGAGCCCTGGCAGCAGATGACAAATTTGATCTGCCAAACGGCCGCAGTAATCAGCTATGGGAACTGACCTGCCAGCTCCTGCTGGGTCAGAGTTCCAGACCTCTGGCCATAGGGGAGCAATTTCAACCTGCCAAATGGCGTGAAAGTCGCAATCAGCAGCCTAATCTGACCTAGGCACCACATTTTCGAGACAACTTCTGGGGGGGATTTCAAGTGTACTCCGATAATTTTGTCCAATTAAAGGAGGTGCAGTACCATCAGTTGCCGGAAAATCAGTGGTGGACCTGTATATATTTTTTAATGTCTACAGAGCACAAAACAAAAACTATATTTTGCAGCTACTCTCTGAGTCTACCCTGACAACATCTTTTCTAAATGCAAAATCATTTCCAATAAAGGCAAGGGAAGCAAGCACATGGGAAAATCACCATCAGCAGGTTCCCCTCTGGGTTACATATTATCCTTAAATGGCAATACATCGTCCTTCCATCATCTTCACTCGGCAGAATCTTGGAATTCCTTTGACAACAGTATCGTTGGAGCAGTTCATCAGAATAAGTGTAGCTGCTCAACAAAGTGGCTCAGCACTGTTGACAAAGGTGATTAGGGATAGGGCATGAATGTTAGCTTTGCCAGTGATGCCCAAATCAGAAAAGATGTTAAAAACTGTTAAATCCTGGAAAATTAAGTCTACTATGCAGATCCAGACTGAATATTCCAGCATTTTGAATTTAGCACAGAGCATCACAACTCTGGGTAAAATGTCATGTCCAAGCCTAACAGTTTGGAAAACATATTTAAAGACATAAACAAAAAATCTAATTAATATAATTTAATCAAATTATTTTCAAATACAGCTCCACCACCGATTTTTCCGGCAGCCTTGGTGTCAGACCCTTTCTGGATTATCAGTTTTCCGGACCTACAGGCCACGGCCTTGGGGGGGCTGAGATACTGGCCCGCAAAGTCGGCAGAGGAAGTAGGCTATTGGAACGGATATGCCGGCACCAGCGGACCAGAGTACCAGAGCTTTGGCCACAGGTGGCAAATACGACCCGCGATTGGCCGCGGAAGTAGGCTATGAGAACCGATCTGCCTGCTCTGGCCAGGTCGGAGTTCGAGAGCACCAGCCAGAAAATTAGACCTGCTGATCGGCCACAGAAGTCAGCACTGGGAACAAATCTGCTGGCTCCAGCTAGGCCGGAGTTTGTCTGGATTAAAGTGGGGGCCGGACCACCAGTTGCTGGAAAATCGGTGGTGGACCTTCTATATAAAAAATTATTTTACTTTTATTATTATTTTCCAGATTCTTACTTTTTTGCATGATGCCATCCCCCAGGCCAGTTTATTGCAACCTGATACTTTTTGTCCATCAAACACTGGGCTGCTGTAAGAGTGGCTCCAGCTACAGCTGCGGCATAATCAAACACTCCCTCTGTTGCAGGGCAGTCATAACCTGAAAAATGCAAACATTGGAGAGAGGTTATAAAACACTGATTAAACAAATTCAATTCCAAACATGAAAACTAAACTAAAAGAAGTCCAAGCATGCAGGACTTAACCACAGAATGGACTTCTTTAAAAAAAAATCATGTCACTTTACTCACTTTTTTTTAGTTTCCAGCTACTTTTTATTCTCAAGCTACTTTTTCCATGCAATCCTAAAAATGCATTCATAGGTGATCACACAAATGACAATTACTCTAATGTCAGCTTTGAAAATATACTGCACAAAACTATTCAAATGTGGTGAAAATCAGAGCCAAGCCCAATTCTGTTAACAGTTAACACGCTGGTTCAGATAGTCATAGAGCTGTACAGCAATAAAACTGGTGCTTTGGCCCAACAGATCCATGCTGACCGTTGTCCAACTGAACTAGCATCACCTGCTTGCGCCTAGTCCATATCCTTACAAATCTTTGCAAGCCCCGTGTCTGTCCAAATGTCTTTTAAATTTCAAAATTCTACCTACCTCTATCACCTCCTCTGGCACATATTACCTTCTGTATGGAAAAAAGGTGCCCCTCAGGTCCATTTTAAACCTCTGTTAATGTTAGTTTTCATGTTTGGAATTTTAAATCTCTGATCTGAAACCTGTGCCCTCTAATTTTAGATTCCCCCAACCTGGGAAAAAGACTGCAGCTATTAAATTTGTCTATGCCTCCAATGATTTTTATAAATCTCAATTATCATCTCTCAGCCTCCTATGTTCCAGGGAAATAGGTACTATCCTATCCAGCCTCTCCTTATAACCCAAACTTACTAGTCCTGGCAACATCCTCAAAAATATTGTTTTCACCTTTTTCCAGTTTCATGAATTTTTCATGTAACAGGGCAACCAGTTGTCCACGGGTACTCGAAATAGGTCCTTACCATTGTCTTATGCAGTTCTAACATGACACCCAACTCCTGTACTCAATTCCCTGACCAATGATGATAAGCTGGCCAAACGGCTG